>OY293410.1:48372992-49572992 GCA_958502065.1 Chrysolina americana | reverse complement strand
AGGCAAGGTCACTTAAATTATGTACAAATTGTTTGAAACCACGCCATTTTTATAAAAATTGTAGGCAAATTGCATGCAAGAAATGTACCTCAAAACATCATACACTCGTACATAACGAAAATAAAGCAGTTGACACAATTGTCGAGCAACAATCGAATTCGTCTGAAAGTACCAAAAGGGAGCGAGTCGCGAATAGTCTGGTTTTGGCTAATTTCAATGAAACCAAACTAGTACTTTTGTCCACGACACTGGTGAACGTTGTGGACACTAATAACAAAGTTCATACTGTGAGGGCACTGTTAGACTGTGGCTCACAGAGTTCATCCATATCAGATCGTCTTCTTCGTCGTGATTCTTTAAAAATTGAAAAGCATAAGGTAAACATATCTGTTTCAGGAATAAATCGTACAACGTCAAATATACAATATAAGTGCAGAGTACACATTCAATCGCCCATTAATGACTATCAGAATCATCTTAACTGTTTTTTTTATATCAGAGATTGCAGGTTTTATTCCTGATATTCCAATAAACAATTCTGAACTGAAAATTCCTACACATTTAAAATTAGCTGACCCTTCTTTCCACACACCACGAAAAATTGACATTTTGATAGGGAATGACTTGTTTTGGAGCATTTTGTGCCAAGGTCAATTTAGTTTGGGTAAAAATAAGCCAGTCATTCAAAAAACAGTTTCCAGCTGGATTGTAGCAGGTCCGTACTTAGCTCAAAACATTTCAAATTCAGTCAGTTGTAATTTTGTTAGAAATTTGAATATTCAAGAAGATCTTCGTAAATTTTGGGAGCTCGAAGAAGTCTCCAATCGAAAAGAGCCGATTTTTTCAAAGGAAGAAATGTCATGCGAAAATCATTTTTACATATCGTGATGAAACAGGTAGGTTTGTTGTAACTTTACCATTTAAAGCCCCTATCGATAGATTGGGTGAATCATTTGAGTTGGCAAGAAACAGATTCCTCAATTTGGAACGTAAGTTGACTCGCGACTCAAGGCTGAAGAGTTCATATTTATAATTCATTAATGAATACATTATATTAGGTCACATGGAAAGATCAGGTCTACCCGACGATTTTCAAAATCAATCAAAACCAAAACCCACGTCATATTTCATGCCACATCATGGCGTATTGCGAGAAAATTCTTTAACAACCCGCTTGCGAGTGGTATTTTATTGTTCAATGCCAACTTCTAGTGGCCTTTCATTGAATAACATTCAAATGAATGGGCCTTCTTTGCAACGTGAACTAATTGAAATTTTATTAAGATTTCGCTGTCACACTTACGTTGTGAGTGGGGACGTCGAAAAAATGTACCGTCTGGTAGTTGTCAGAAATGATCAAACATCTCTTCAGCGCATTTTATGGAGAAAAAACCCATCTGAGCCCTTGGAGATTTTCAATTTGAAAAGAGTCACATATGGAATGAAATGTGCATCATATCTAGCAATTAAATGTTTATATACACTGGGGGTTGAGTATGAGTCTATCAACGAAAAAATTGCGAAAATTGTCAAGTCCGACTTTTACGTTGACGATCTTTTGATGGAATTCGAATCAAAGGAAGAAGCTACTCAAGCATGTCAAGAAATTTCAAAGTTACTGAAATCTGGTGGGTTTCCTATTCGAAAGTTTTATTCAAACGACCCAACAATTCTAAAAAACATTGAAAATGAATATAACTTGTTAACTGTCATTCATTTTGGAGAAAATGAAAATGCAAAAACATTAGGTTTATCATGGTCACCTCATTCTGATATTTTATTGTACAATATCTCGTCTTTCATTCATACTAACAAATTTACTAAGAGGTGCATGCTTTCTGACATATCTCAAATATTTGATCCGTTAGGACTGCAAAGCCCATGCATAATATTAGCAAAAATAATGCTTCAAAAACTCTGGTTAGAACGATTGTCTTGGGACGATGTAGTACCGTTTCAAGTTCAGAGATCTTACGTTGAATTTCGAAAGCAATTACCCACTTTGAACAATCTGAACATTCATCGTCATGTAATAGCCAGCAAAGCCAAAGCAATCGAACTTCATGGCTTCTGTGACAGTTCAGAAAACGCCTTCGGTGCGTGCATTTATCTTAAATTTAAAAATGAAAATAATGAGTCATTTTGTAATCTCTTATGCGCTAAGAGCAAAGTTGCTCCGATCAAAGTAGTCACTATACCAAAATTAGAATTGTGTGGTGCAGTAATACTATCCCGTTTAGCCAATAAGGTACTACATTCTCTGAATTTTAATTTAAATGACTGTTTTCTTTGGATTGACTCTTCTATAGTACTCAGTTGGTTAAAACTGCCTGCTAATAGTTTGAAATCATTTGTTTGCAACAGGATTGCTGAAATTCAAGAAACCACAAATTTTGCACAATGGCGTCATGTACCAGGTAAGGACAATCCTGCAGATCTATTATCAAGAGGTTTGACTTCTAATCAGCTTATAGAATCAGATCTTTGGTGGCACGGTCCCTCTTGGATCCTCCAGGATCGAAAAAATTGGCCAACCATGCAATTTTCTAGTTCAGATATTCCAGAAGTCAGAAAAAGTGTAAAAACTTTTGTCGTTAATAACAGAGAAAAGTTATATCTATTAGAAAGGTTTTCTAATTTTCTTAAACTTCAAAGATGTGTTGCATTCATATTTAGATTCATAAACAATTGCAAATTAAAACATGACAAGCGTTTACGTGGAACGCTAACCGTGGAGGAGCTCAATTTGGCATGTAAATTTATTATTAAATCAGCACAACAGGAATCTTTTTCAGTAGAACTCAGTGTTTTGTCAAAAAATAAGATTTTAGGGAAGAAAAGTAAAATAATAAACCTACATCCATTTTTAGACACTGACGGAGTTCTGAGAGTTGGTGGACGACTAGAAAACTCAGACTTTTTATATACTAAAAAACATCCAGCCACTCTTTCTTCCAATCACACCGTGACAAAAATTTTATTCGAATATTTCCATATGAAGTTAATGCACTGTGGTCCTCAATATTTATTAGCTAACATTCGAGAAGAGTATTGGGTCTTGAGAGGTCGACAGTTAGCCAGAAGTACTGTACATAAGTGTGTTCGTTGTTTTCGACTTCGCCCTAAACTAACCCAACCTATAATGGGAAATTTACCTGCCCGGCGACTTACTCCAAATCCAACATTTTTTGTCATAGGTGTTGATTATGCAGGACCTTTGTTGATCAAAGACGAAAAAGGACGAGGTTGTAAATTAATAAAATGTTATATTTGCATTTTTATCTGCTTCAGCACTAAAGCTGCTCATGTTGAGCTTGTTACTGATTTGTCCAAGGATACGTTTTTATTAGCATTAAAAAGATTCATTTCCAGAAGGGGTAAACCCAAACAGATAATATCAGACAATGGTAGTAATTTTATAGCAGCAAACAGTGATATAAAAGAACTGACAAAAATTTTAACCGTAAACACATCTTATTCAACAGACTCTTTGTCAAAAGACAACATAACATGGACGTTCTCACCACCATATTCACCTCATTTCGGTGGTCTTTGGGAAGCGGGAGTAAAAACTATTAAACATTACATGAAACGTGTTCTAGGAAATGCTCATTTGACCTACGAGGAATTGTATTCTGTGTTGGTTCAAATTGAGGCTATCATGAATTCCCGTCCTTTGTTCCCTCTGTCAAATGATCCCGATGATTTATCCCCCTTAACACCTGCCCATTTTCTTGTCGGAAGAACTTTGGCAACGATTCCTGGTCCAGATCTTTTAAATACACCTATGAATCGTTTGAATCGATACGAACTTGTTCAAAAATTATCTCAACATTTGTGGGAAAGGTGGAACAAGGAATATATTTCTGAACTACAGAAACGAACCAAATGGACTACAGGTAGCAAAGAAATGAATCACAACGCATTGGTACTGATTAAAGAAGACAAGGTGCCACCATTGAAGTAGAAGCTGGGACGTATCGTTGAAGTGATACGTGGTAGTGATGGTGTAGCCCGAGTTTTCAAAATAAAAACTTCCAGTGTACTAATTACTCGTTCGTTTGCCAAAATTTGTCCTTTACCACTTGGTGAAATAGACTGAAATGAAGTTCACGAATTGATTTTACCCAAAAGAACTTTGAGTATAGCTCATATTTATTTTTCCTTACAGTTAATTTCATATTCATATTTATTCTAGTTGGCAAAATTATGCCAAGGCCGGGGGTATGTTACGTTTTGTAATTTTGGTAACGGTATCCATGTTCACCCGCTATATAGGTAATATATTCAGTTGTCAGTTGTTCTAGCTAAGTTGTTAAAAAAAAAACCGAGATTGATTGTCAATTTTGACATGTATTTTTGATGAAATAAAAACTTTCAAAACGTATTATCGCATATAAAAGCATCAAAACATCAACACTGTCAACAAAGAAAGAAGAAAAAATAAAACGGAACCTTTTGGTCACATGTTGGTGAATTACACAGGGTCTCATGTATTTTGACAAACTTTACAAGTAAAAATGATAAATTGATAAAGTGCTTCAGAAATCATATATTTCTGAGAGATAAATTTGTTCTCGACGTATGCATATAGAAATGAAGTTCCATTACACTGGGCTAGAAGGACACCTACAACTTTCTGATAATCTTTCACTTGCTGGAAAATTTCTTGATGCCATGCTCAAGAAATAAGGCATTGAACAGCTTTTCGGTCATAGGATGCAGCCCCGTTCTGTTTGTCCCGCCCTGCAAAAAGTCCGAGATGATATTTTGTTAGATGTGTGGTGTTCTGATGAGTGTCGGGATGTTTTTTTGTGTTGGGTGTCCATGCCGTGTTAAAGACCTAGTGTAATGATGTAGTTTTTGTTCTTGTTATGGTGTGTATAATTTTCTGTATGGCATCTGTTGTGTTTATTGTTTTGCGGAATCCGAATTGTCTTTGGTCTGTCTAGGTGTTAGTTTCGAGGTGATGTGTAATTTTTGATATTTTTAATTTGCTAAGAAGCTTTCCGAGTGATGACAATAGCTGGATTGGACTTTGACTTTCACTCTTTCTGGTATCCATATTTTTCATATTTTTGTAAATGAAACTTACAGACATTTTTTCAATAAGCAAGTGTCGGTATGGTTGGAGGGAAATTCAAATTGCAAGGGTGGAAGTTCACACAAGCTTACGATGAACACTCAGAAGTCACTATACTATGCTGAATTTGGGATCCTTCACAAAATAGACCAGGCGTGAATGATTCAATGGTACAAATCTAGATGACCCTATCCTTACAGAGAGAGTAATGTTTTCGATGGGCCATCGGATTTTGCAATATATCATAAGCTATTATGAATGCTTTTATTGGTAGTTGCAATCGCTTTGAAAAAATCTGCTCCGCTGTTATGATTTGGTAGATGATGGAATTGAGAACTCTTTGATGAATTATCTCAATAGTATGAAGGGAAATCAATCCGTTACTACCTTATCCATTTATCATTCAATTATTGATATTCATTTGGTTCATTCTATCGGCGCCGGTCGCATTAAACACATTGTTGTTAGTCCCATCAACTAGCTGTACTCACACGAGCAACCCTGAGCAGTCTTCACATAGCACTTATCAGTTGGAGAGTAATGCCATATATGTGACCGATGTCCACTTCGGGATTTGAACCCACGTCCATACGGTTATCCTCTTATTGACTCATGAAATAAGTGAATAAATAAGTTGCAGAGGAATTTCCTCGGCTATCACGATTGGTCAATATTATGCAAGGTAGGGTAGAGGTGGGCCGGCTTCATTTGATGAACAGTCTTGAATCAACATTAAGTGCCACGATTTCCAAAAATGAATATTCTACTAACTAACAAAGTATTAGCTCTGGATATTGTACAGTATTCGGAAAACTGAACTGACAATACAGGGTTATTATTATCGGATACTGTGCTCACATCGCTGGTATTTTTTAGTTTCTTGGTTATGCTTGTCTTATCAAATAACCAAATAGAAATGATATAATAATACATGGAAAAGGTTGTAGCTATCTAACCAGTTATCGAGTACATTCATATGTGCGAACTTTTAGTCTAAGATCCAAATTAGAGACGACCTTCACCCATCTGCTTGATGGATGAAAAGTATTTTATACTAAATTTAGTATGTTAAAAAATATTTTTTTTTGAAAACTGCACTATTTTGGTTAATGAACAAATTAATTTTCTCCTGGCCTGACTATTGGGTTACCAGGTATAAACAGGTAAGTCGATACTAGTGATTTACACCCATCTGTTTAATGGATAAATCTCATTTTAAAATTAAATCCACTTCAATGCGAACACGATGATATAGGGTTGTCTGCGAAAAACCTGATTTGAATGACGGTGGGCGAGTTTTAGAAAGCGATATTTGGTGCGAATAAAAATGTGCGACAGAGGTCTGTGCGACCCATATCGTGCGATATATGATAGTACAATATACGAATGTTTTTCTAAATAAAATCATGGTAGTGAATAGGTATTTATCTTGAAAAATGTTTGTGTTCTATGAGGAGACTGCACTAAAATGAACAATTTAAACATATGAAAATAAAAAAAATAACAAAAGATTTAAAATAACGATTTAGCAAGTCAGTCATATATCCTCTTTGGATTTGGTTCATCGAAATTGATATGACTCGGATAGATGGTTGAATAACAGCAGAATAAATTCCCTAATTGAGAAAAAACAAAATTGTCATTACCATGAAAGTTGAAAGGTGCTTTCCGTGATATCAGACATGAATTTTGATGTTTCGTTTCGTGAATAAGTAGATAGTTTGATGAAGTTTAAAATTTTTAATAAATTTTTTTCTGTCTATTGAAGATGGTTTATTACAATTCTATTTTTGACCACTTGTATAAAGGTCCAGAATCATTTTGCAAAAGTTTTCCTCCGAAACTTTCCAGATCTGAACTACTAGCGGAAAGCACTTGCTCAGTGCGGCTTTTAATATTCTTCCCCCCCTGTTATCTTTTGAACGGTTCGACGTACGAACATAAACAAACCATTGGGAGGGTATCACTGATACAACTCTTTGAAATAAAACACATTATGATTGCTCAATAGACGGCGCGGGGGGCACATCAACTAAAAAAATGTAATTGGCATGGGGGATCATCTGTCACATCGTTGAAAATTTTATTCAATTCTCTTTACAACCATCTGAACTCTTTAGAATTCTATGACACGTGACACCCCATAATTTTTTAAATTTTTAAGTTGATGTGCTTCCCCGCACCATCTATGAAGCAACCACAATGTGTTTTATTTCAAAACGTATTGTCGGTTATACCCTCCGAATATTTTTTAAAAGTTTGTACGTCAAATTGTTCAAAAGTACTATATGTACAAATTCATTTCTCGCGAAAGAATATGGAACTGAGGTGTGGTAATGATATAGAAACATCTCGATTCTAACTGCATAAAACACTAGTTTGTTTTAACAATTTGCATAAATGCATGTTTCGGAATATCAAAGACAAAAGTGAAAAAACAGGAAGCAATTGTCATGAATTCAAATTCAGCAATCCGAAGGTCAAAGAAACAATCGAAAGTTCTGATCAATTGCTAAGAAATAATTATTACGTAATTATACCTCAAAAGTTGTTATAATGAAAGACAATTGAGATAAAATGTCACAGATATTCCATAAAAATTATACAGCAATGGAATATTGATGAGCTTCCTCTTCGTCAATATCTTCAACGATAATGATGGTTATTCAACTGAATTGAAGTGGAAAAAAATATTTCCTTCTACTTCACAAAAAATTGTTATTTAGGTTCGATAAACATATTTTCAACTGATTTCGAAATGGATGTATGAGATATTATATTGCAAGTGCGGAAAGTGACATTTTTTCACTCGAGTTTGATATATAGTAGAATGAGGCGCAAGCCGAATGCGACAATATCTCCATTTCAAAAAATCACTTTGGCACAATAATGTACCTTAATGATTGGAAAGCAATAGCGAAGCAAAAATGCAGCGATTCAAAATATCAAAGTTATTGCTACTTTTAGGTATAATCGGCCATGCCGTAGCGCTAAATATATTTTAGATCGATAGAGACGAGTTAATATTGTATGTAGTCAAATTTTCATCGACAGTGACTGTATAATATTTGAAGTTACGTGTCAACTTCACCTATATCTCGATCTATCTGTCTCAAAACGTATATCGCCAGTGACATTGTCAACGAAGCTTCACTACAACTCGGAACAAGTCAAAAAGTAGCTTGATTTAGGAATAAGTCTGGTTGCAGCAATGGATAAAACTTGGCATTGAACTACTTTTCTCCTTGTGCGGTCTTATCTGCAATTTAGTTATGCATCCTGATTACAATCATAGAGGGAAGAATTAATATCCTTAATAAGTTTCTATTTTCAGCTGTTCACCCCAGGTTGTTTTCCATTTCCAAGTTAATTCCGCATCAGTATGAAGATAATGGGCATTTTTGCTCATCTCCACCATCAAACCGAAATAATATTTTTGTGTGGTTTTATCTCAGTATTGAAGTCTATCATTTACTCATTTGAACGTCTATCTCACTCTTTTTTTGGAAGCTTGTGTAAATAATCTCACAAGAATGCGTGTTGTTTTCGTAAAAAAATCGGTTCTGACTACCTTCTTTCTCAGGGATAAAGACCGCTAAGTTCTGGAGTTATACAAGAAATGTAAAAAACTTCCAAATTCTTTTTTGTCTATAAAATATTCTAAAACTTTTGGCAATTCACAATAGCAACCTATTCTAGACTATCCAAATATGTGAATTAATAAAAGGTATTATATACAAAGTATCGTACAAATTGGGCCACCCCCACCATTTATTTCAAAATTAGGACCTGTATTATTTTCTATTGCATTGTTTTAATACCAAGAGTCATGTTTCAGATTGGCGTAGTATTTTCATCTGAACTACAGAATGTTTGAAATAATATTGTACCGTTACCAGTAAAATATCAGCATTTATTAAATTACCCAATATCTGAAATTGAAAAATATCAGAGAATAAAAAGAACGTCAACGATAGGTTGACATTTTCAATTAAAAAAGTTGAAACTTTACAAGTTCAATATTCCCAAAACACTTTATAGTCCAAAATGAAAATACGACGACAATATGACACTTGAAAAACTTCAATAAGAAATACAGGCCTGCATATAAAAATGAAAACTTGAAGATGGCTTAATTTGTATATAATTTTTGTTTTCATATTTGGATAGCCTACAATAAGTAGCTGCGGCAAAGTACGAAAAGTTTAAAGAATCTTGGAGAAATTTCTGTTTTTCCTGTTTAACTACAGAACTGAAGGAGATATAACAGTTTTTTGACCTCTGAAAAAGGCAACGTTGACCCCATTCAACTACCCCACTATCTTCTACCAAAATCCCAATGCATAGACATTGAATAGCCCTGTATATTACAAAGGCTTTACGTCTTCCGATCACGGAACTTAGTTTTTAAAAAAAAATTATTTAACTCAAAAACTTTAATTAACAACAAATAATACAATTAGATGTTTATTCGTTCCCATGAACCGAAGTTGAATACAACACCGTCTCGACGTGTTCCTGGAAATCTGCGTAGGCAGCAATGCTTAGTTCAGCTATTCCCACGGCAAGGCATACATAACTCCTCCATCCCTTAGAAGGAACTCGAGGGTGGAACCACTTGAGTTTCGTTGATGGCCTGGTTGTTTGGTGGTTTGTTGGGGCTGAGTAGGCGAAGGATATCTTGTTTCCGGGTCACCACAAGATATACCACGACGAAGGCGGTTAGCGTCGCGACGCTCCATAGGGACCATCTGGAGTAATCCGGGCGAAGATTGATGAGGTCCAATGGGTCTTCCCGAATTTCGTCTAGTTGGAGCTCGTGCAGTTTGTCAAGGGAAACTTTCTCCAAGTTGAGTTTCTCGACTTGCAGGATTGGAATATGAATGTCTTTGATTTCTTCCAATGTGAGGGGGTGTCCTACAGTTGATCCTTTCTCGTTCCGGTAGGTGTATTTGGAAGTCCTCAGGGAGCATTTTGGTGGAACAATAAAGAGGTATACACCTTTCAGCACAGCGACATCGTTTTCCACACAGTTTGTCTGGAATTTTCTCTTGTTCGGAAAGATGCCTATGTAGTGGGCATCATTGATTTCCTCGATTATTTCCTGATTGATTTTGACTGGAATTTGATGGCATTTATCAGCAAAGGCATTGGAGGAAAGTAGTGACGTCACACAGTCTGGGTTGTCCTGGATGGGCAGAAGGTGATTCTTCTCGCACAGGAAATTTGGTTGTAGGTCAACGCACTCTTCGTTCTGGTACTGGTACATTTCGTTGCTTAGTGTTAGGTAGGAGGCAGGTGGGATAATAATTGATTGGTTTTGATTTGGAATTGAATAAAGGTGATAGTGATCGAAAGTTTCAGTGTGAACCAATGGAAAATCTAATGAAAATATAATTTTGTCCTCGATGGCGAAAACTTTGGTTTCAACAACATTATAATATTTGAGGTATTCCTTATTATCAAAAAGTAATTGAGAATGACTATGTGATAAGTAGAGTTCATCTATTATTGTTTTTAGATCGTCTGGAGAGGCGATACTGCGATGTAATGTTTTCAAGTTCGCAAATCCCATAGCATTTTCTGTTTCTGTTAGAAAATCTAGTAGAGAATCGAGATTGATTTGTATTTGATTCAATATTTCATGAATTTCCAAAAAATGTGCATAATTGAATTTTGTCTCGTTAAGTGCAATTCTCAACTCATTGATTTTATCTCCTATCAGTTTTTGATTATCTGAAACTGAAGTCATTGTTTCGTTAATATTTTCCATTAATTTTGAAGTAATTGAAATTTGTTTATTGGTTTTTTTGATAATTCGATTTTGGTTTGATTCGAGTTCGGCTAGGCTGTGATATATTTCTTTCGCATCTTGCTCGTCTAGATTTCCGCTTATGAATTTTACGAGTGAGCCAAGAGGAGCAATGAGGTCTCGTTTTGTGCGTTTATGGGGAAACAAGGATCTGAATTTGTGGTTAACATTTTTGACTTCGTATTCGAGGTGTTTATATGCGTTATATAGGGCAATTCTATTGAAAGGGGTTGTATTATTTATTGTGGGTTCTAATAGCTTATATTGATTGGTTATTGAGTTTATTTGGTTTTCTAATGGACTAAGTTGAATATAATGTAGGAAAATATGGGAAGCTACTTTGATTCGTGCGGTTCCCATTTTAAAGGGAAGGATCCCTGGATTCGTCTGGAGGTTCTGGATTTGAACCTTCTGAGTCGCTGTCTGATGAAGTATCATCGACCTGTAACAGATTTTGGTCTGTCATTTTTCTTGGTGGTTTGAAAGATTGTTTGTGGTATGTATTTTGTGGGGTTGTCACAGTTAGGTCAGTGCTTTTGAGAATGTGTTCGGGTTTGTAGAGGGGAGCCGTTTTCGACTGTCTTTCGGGTGTTTTCATATATCCAATGGTTCCGGGTTCAAAATTTGAAGGGTCTTCTCGATTTTCGTTACGTTTTGAAATTATTTTTGATTTTTGTTTTGACGTGTCTTCGTGAATTTTTCTATATATTTGGGAAATAGATTCTTTGTGTTCGTTCAATGTGGTATTGATTGGTTCGAATTCGGAATCAATATCGATTGGATCTTTTAGTTCTAGATGTCCAAACACTAGATCTGTTGGTTTCAATTTTGTTGTTGAATGAAGACTATTATTATATGCAAGGACGGCGAAAGTCAATTTTTCAAAGGGGTTCAGATTTGGTTTCGAGAGGTTGAGTGTTCTCATGTGTTCTATGAGAGTGGAGTGGAACCTTTCTACAATGGCATTGGAATTTGGATTATATGGAAGTGTATAATGCCAATTGATTCTATGCAGTTTCGCGAATTCTTTTAGAAGGTTTTGGGATAATTCGGTGCCATTATCAGAGACGATATTTTCGGGGATTTTGAAAGTTGAAACGAACTGCAAAAGTGATTGATATACGTGTAGTGCGGAAAGACTGGGAATGATGTACGCTTGTCCAAATCTGGTAAAGCTGTCACAGATTGTTAAAGATATAGTACTGCCAAATTTGAAGGTATCAACGTGTATAGTTTCGAATGGTTTTTTGGGAGTAGGCGTTAACTGTAGTTTGATCAAAGGTGGGTGACGTTCGTACTTAGATTGTTGACATATTGGACAATTATTGATAAATGTTCTTACGTCATCGTGTAACTTGGGCCAATAATATTTGGTTTTGAGTTCGGCAATGGTTTCGTGAATGCCTCGATGGTTGGTAACACCTTCATGTTGGGATTTGATGAGATTTTGTTGGCGATCTTCGTTCGTCACATCGAAGAGGAGTTTATTGGATTTGAAAAGCTTAAAGGAGGAATTTTTGAATGTTTGTGGTATGAACCTGCACATATCTTTATAGAGTACGTCTTCGGTATCATTTTGGAAGTAAAAGACGTAGGTACGTTTTGGAACACCAAATTCTTTCAGATGTTCAATAATTTGGGCTTGAAATGATTCGTTGGTAACATATAGATACCATCGGGTACGACATACTGAATTCCTAAATAGTTTTTTGGTTTCCATTCGAGGGTTTCGATCAACTTTAATTATCATTAATTGGCACAAAAAGTTATTGATTGGTTTGTCTGTGATGTGGATGTTCAATATTGGGTCTTCTGCACTTGTGTGAACAGTTTCATTTTCGTCATTGTCATTGGGGTCAATTTGTCCTGCGTTCGATTCGTTATCCTGATTTTGAATATTTTCAGGTGTGTTATTTTCTGGGTCTCTGCTTGTGGATGGTCTTTCATTGTCTAGGATAGGGTTTTCGTTAAATTCCTGCATATGTCTCAATATGGGGAGTTCATTAGTCTGTCTGACAGTTTCATTAGGGTAGAGTTCGATTCTAGAAAGGGCATCAGCGTT
This sequence comes from Chrysolina americana, assembly GCA_958502065.1. Lineage (NCBI taxonomy): Eukaryota > Metazoa > Arthropoda > Insecta > Coleoptera > Chrysomelidae > Chrysolina > Chrysolina americana. The sequence goes on along the minus strand of OY293410.1, from coordinate 49,560,035 downwards.
CGTATTGATTTTCCCTTTTTTGTAAATAATTTGGTAATCAAACTCTTCAAGTTTCAGTCTCCAGCGAACCAATCGTGAATTGGGTTCTTTCAAAGACATCAACCACTGAAGGGGTTTGTGATCCGTAAAAATTTTGAATTTTCGGCCGAAAAGAAAGGGCCTAAAATATTTGGTTGCCCAGACGATTGCAAAAAGTTCCTTCTCGATAGTCGAATAATTTTGTTCGGTATTGGAGAGGGTTCGTGATGCGTAGGCGATTGGTTTATCATGTCCTGGGGGGCCCTGGGACAATTTAGCACCTAACGCTACGTTACTGGCGTCCGTGGTCAAATTGAACTCTTTTGTAAAATCGGGGTACTGCAAAATCGGGTCGTTCGATAGTAAGGTTTTGCAGTCCTCAAATGTCTTGATGTAGGTGGGGTCAGTTATATCGATTTTTGCTCCTTTCTTCAGTCGACTTGTAAAGGGTTTGGTGATTTTCGCAAAGTTATTTATGAATTTTCGATAGTAGCCCAGAAGACCAAGAAATCCTTTTATTTCTTTTGTCGTTTTGGGTATCGAATAATTCATGATGGCCTTGACCTTATCGGGATTTGGTTTTATTCCCTCTGTTGTTATCAGATGTCCCAGAAAGGAAACTTCCTTTTTCAGGAATTCTGATTTGTCGAGTTGGACTTTCAGATTGCTCTCGCGCAGTTTCTGAAAAACTCTTTTAAGGTTGACCATGTGCTCTTGTAGCGAAGTGGAAAAAACGATGATGTCGTCCATGTAGACGAAACAGATTTTGTTTTGTAGATCTTTCAAGACGTTGTCCATTACTCTCTGGAAAGTTGCTGGAGCTCCTTTCAAACCAAACGGCATGCGAAGGTACTCGTAGTGGCCGTTCTCTACGTTGAAAGCTGTTTTCTTCACATCATCAAGGTACATCTCGATCTGATGGAACCCACTTGCCAAATCAAGGGTAGAAAAGTACATACATCTACCCAATTTGTCAAGGATGTCCGATATATTTGGAATCGGATATCGATCATCGATGGTTTTCTCGTTGATTTTTCTGTAGTCCACTACTATACGCCATTTCTTCTTGCCAGAGGCATCCGCCTTCTTTGGAACTATCCAAATTGGCGAGGACCAAGGTGAATCGCTTGGTCGAATAATGCCTTGACGAAGCATATCGTCAATTTGTTTTTCGACTTCCGGTTTATGAATAAACGGATAGCGATAAGATTTTGTAAAAATTGGGATTTCATCGGTGGTCCTAATTTTGTGTTTCACTTGGTTCGTGAAAGTCAGCTGTGAATTTTTGCGGTGAAATATGTCTGAAAATGATAGGCACAATTTCTCAACGTGGTGTCTTTCTTCAGAATTCATGTGTTGAGTTCGTATAAGTTGTGTGATGTCTGATTTGAATATATTCGAAGGGGTGTTATGATCGATTGAAGCATGGTACAATTCGAATTGGTCGGGATGAAAAGTTTTCACAGGGACAGGTTCATAAAGGTAAATCTCTTGTATTTCACCTGTATCATTCCGAATTTCGACAGGGGCATAGCCGTTTCGAGAGGTTGTCAAACCTTCGCGAATTCGGCATTCAAATAATTTTGTTTCGATAATCGTGATGTCACCGTTTGGTATTGTTACAGGAATTTTGATTGATTCGATTGTAAATGGTTCTATACGAGCATAAAAGAGTAATTTCTTTTTGCTTTCATAGTGCGCCAGAGGAAGCTCTGATTCAGGTGTTTTTAAACTTGAATTTTTCAAATCTAATTGAACATCTAAGTTTTTCAATGTATCATAACCAATCAATCCATCAAAGAAGTGATGGAATTTAAACAAATGAAATTTTATAGTTTTCTCAGTGTGGAATTCCTGAAAGGCTGGTATTTCAGCGCAAAAATCTTTCGAAGTGGTCTGAAATATTGAGCTGATTGTAAACGGTTCTTTTCTGATAAAATCGGGAAAATGATTTTCGGCAATTTCGGGATTCAAAAAACTTTTAGTCGCTCCTGTGTCAATCAAAAGTTTCAGGGGTGGATCTGAAATTTGAATGTATGGGAGGTCCTTTCGATCGTAAATAGAATGTATTTCTATGAAATTTTTTCGTGATGGTCGATTTCCTGAAAATTTTGGTCCTGTGAGGAACTTTGATCGATTTGGGTATCGATTGGATATTGATTATCGACATATTTAGGTTGGATTTGGTCATAGTTCATATTTTCGTAAAAATCAAATTCATTGGAGGAACAGGGTTGATTTTGGTAGCAAAAATCATTTTGGGAGTAATATTCATTTTGGAAGGGTATTGATTCTTCCTGACAATGGGGATTATCAAAATTGTAAAGTTCTTCTGCAATGAAATTTGGTCGATTGGGGTTTTGGTATGGTCTAGTATTGGGTTGACGAGAAGTGGTGGCTTGTGAAATGCCACTCATAGGTGTTGGCTTGGGGCGATTGAAATGGTTTTGGTTATTTGGTCTCCAAACGTTGGTTGAGCCTCTTGGATTGCCAAATACTTGACGATTTGTGAAGAATTTTTGGGGTTCTGCCGGTCTCGGCTGAATATTTATTGGGCCGCGTGGAAATGAGGGATTATGCATTTGGGGTTTGAAATTTTGAAAATTGGGGTTAGGAGTTGCGTATTGGCGAAAATTGGACAATTGATTTGGGTGATTGGGTCTTTGAGGTGGCCTAATTTTCGATTGATCACTGTTATTCGGTTTTTGGAGATGCCGAATATTATTTTCGGAAATAATATATTGCCTAGCTTCTGCCATAGTTGATGGTTTCATAGCACGAATAGTTGATCCTAAAGGTTCTTTCAGTCCAGCTAAGAATATTTTAAGAGCATGAGTATTGTAAAAGGTTTTCTTCACCGTTTTAGTCGCAACTACATTTTCATGTGTATCTACATAGTTATGAAGAGCACTTAAATTTGACATAACCCTTCTATAAAATTGTAATGATGGTTCATTGAAATTTTGTCTCAATTGATCTAAATCAAATAATAATCCATTTTCGTCTCTTTGGTCGCCAAAATGTGCGATTAGAGCATTTTTGACTGATAGCCAATCTTTATCAATGCAAATGCTATAAACTTCGCGAGCTTGACCTATCAATTTTGAATAAATTCCATAAATTATTGTAATATTTTGGACACAACTGATATTTTCGGGTGTTGGGTCCCAGTATGTAGTAATAATTGAATTAGCTGTTTCTTAAAATGATGAAAGTTCCAAAGGATTGCCGTCAAATTTTGGAACAATTTCCAAAAGTTTTGATTCAAATTTTGGAATTGGCATTTCGATATTTTTACTTATTGATAGCTTCGAAAGAAGTGCTTCCAATTCTATTGATTCGCGAGAACTATTTTCGAAAATCGAATTAGGTTTCGGCGAATTTTGTTCACTAAAAATTAACTCACAATCACTGTTTTCGGGAGATGAATCAGGACTAGAGGAGAATGACATAGACAAGATACAAGGAAAAGCAACTTACATTAGTACCACTGAGATGGCTGTTCTCATTTCTTTTCTTCTTTACTTCTTTGGCTTCTGCTTGATCTGCTACCCAGAGGGACTGTCCAGAAACGGAGGTTCTCTTGAATTAACAGTTGGAACTGACGGATTATTCACAACGAATATTCGTTCAAAATCCTACCGACTGCGCCACTTTATGTTTTCCGATCACGGAAAAAAAAATATTTAACTCAAAAACTTTAATTAACAACAAATAATACAATTAGATGTTTATTGCTCGAAGTCTATGTCTATTCTAAATGTTTCTTCGTTCCCATGAACCGAAGTTGAATAAAACACCGTCTCGACGTGTTCCTGGAAATCTGCATAGGCAGCAATGCTTAGTTCAGCTATTCCCACGGGAAGGCATACATAACTAAGGCAATCTTTCGAAATTTTCAACGTTATGTTAATAATTCAATGTCGTGTTGCTAACCATTAAATATAAACCTTCTGGGATTCAGAAGTGAATATCCAAGAGACGAAAAAAATCATGCAAATTGGACAACATCATGCATCTCTTTTACAATATATCCGTTTCTTAAATGGAATAATTATATGGCTCAATGATATTTCATGTATAAGTATGACAAAATACTATCTGAAAAATTTGTTCATCATAATTATTTTGACATTAGCATTCATTCACAAACATTACCATAACAATGTGGAAAAGACGCTAACAAGCTATTGTTCTCATTGAGAATTTGTACCGCCAAACAGTTTTTTAGAGTTTCCGGTACCTTCTGTAGCCGAGCGATATCTTTCCATTTTGAGCGAGCAGAATTATTTGAAGATTCATTTTATATAATATATTATATATTATTACTTATTGATAAACCTAGGTAAAAATGCCACAAATGCTTTTATAGTACCTATGTCATACGAGCATTGTACCATCACTGATGATGGGAAAAATATATAAACCACATGTTATTTTATCACTTCAAAAATGTACAAATATTACGTAAATCACAGTACGTGTTTTTTTTCATAAAAGTATTTTACTATATATTCAATATTTCGGTTTTCCGGATAGAGAAGTAGTCTAGGTGTCGGTCGTTAGAATTTCAGCTAGAATTGTAGGTTGGTTCGAAACACGGTAAAGATACATTTTTCTCAGATGTACCGGTATCTACAGACGACTAGATACCTTGTTGGAACACAAGAGTTTGTCTACGTGGCAAACGAACAAAGATTCTGTCGAATCCGTCAGAACGATCAAACAATGTGAATGAAATGAAAGCGTTCACATCGCCTGCAATCGCTTCTGCAGATTACATATCAACACGTCGGAACTAGTTCTTCCATCAAATCAGTCCGATTTTATTGGTCCAGTTCTGGAATGCACGTGGTTAATGTAGATATAATGAATAAAAAAATTAAATGAATACCAGTGAGTATATATTTGAACTGCTTTATCGTCTTTTGCGGTCAACAATACGTTATCATATTGTGTTCTTTTCACCATGCATTGGTAAATACTTCAATATTACATTTTCTAGGAAATGAACACTGTCTTTCGGTTTCATCTTCGCATAATCAGAATACGGCAGCAATAACACTACGATGTTCTGAAGAACATATCTGACTTATTCTGACAAATTTAATATTATCAGAACACGCATACACTGTAGTCGCACAATAATTCTTGCTTGGATTGCATACTGATCACCCGGTGTGATGCAGTAGGTCTTCCGGGTTTTCCGACAGCTAAAAATGAATACGTCACCAAATATCAGTAAGTCGCTCTGAAGTGTCACGGCAAATAATAATGAAAGCACTTGGCTACTCCCACTCTAAGAGTGTTAATAAGAGAGTGGGTATTATTTTTTAGAGTTCGATAGGAAAAATAAATACCTGTTGAAAACATTGTGGAAAGGTCTTTCTTTCGGCATTTTATATTATTTTTTTGTGCCTAAGAAATTCTGTGATATTTGACAAAAATAGAATTACCGTGATATAACTTGGTTGGAATGATTTACTATTTGAGTCAAAACATCCCAGCAAAAAAACTACCCCAATTTCACTCGACATGCATTTCATCAACAAAGATTGTATTACTAGAAGCGGTGATTGACCTAGTTTGTCTGTTTGGTTATTTTCCTATGTTCCTGGATGTATTCACATCGAATTTCTGTTTCCATAATCATTTCGATAACTAATCGACTCATGGCAATTCAATGTAATTCTTTTTTTTTATTTTTTTTGTCTTCCTCGAGTTCTTCATTTGATATATCTCATTCTCCATGAGATATTTGGGATTGAGTCCCAGATATTTTCATTCAACCAGGCACATTATTTATACATTCAAACAGCAATTGTGGCTGAGAAATTAAATTTTTTAATCAATCTTCCAGAGCATTCCTTCAATAAGATTAGCCTGACCTAGTTGTTTTTCTTTCAATAACAAATAAAAGTGCCTTTATAATAGAATATGCATAATTACGTTATTTTTCATGTCTAGATGAAATGATATCAATAATATTAATTGGACTTGATTTTACTTGGCAGAGTTTAGCTGAGAGCTATCCTTCCAAACATTTTTCGAACTAACAATATCAAGTTAATCTATACAAGAAAGAGAAGTGAGAGAAGACACCATGATCAGAATAACAAAATCGAGACTATAGCTGTTCATCCAGAAAACATTGATTTAGTTCACATTTAGAATTCATTTGTGTTTGTGTCATCAGCATAAGTATGTATTCGAAATAAAACTGGGAAATCAATTAATGAAAATTAGTGGGATTTATTTCAATATTTTGTTTGGATGATCAGAGACTAGCTCGTCCAATGAAGTTATATTAATTATATTAGGATCACTAAGATCATCTGAAATATCATTATAACTTTTTTTAGAAACTATATCTAATATTTCAGCGTGCTTCATAGTTTATATCAATCTTATTCATTTTGTATGAAAATAGATTTTTTTTTCTATCTTCATCACAGCGGTCATCATGATTCTGAGGTTTTTGAAGATGCTCCACTCTTCAGGTTTCTTGGATTTTTTGCATTTGGTCCGAGAAAATTCCTTTCCATCATCATTTCGAGCATATTCGTCAATAAGGGGGCTTTTGGCTTACTTATTCTCACGGTTTTAACAAGAGCGTGCACATAAGTATGTGTTGAATAAAGGAGCTATTTGATTAAAATTATCAGTTTGATAAATGTCATACCATGGAATTAACTGTGAATCATAGAAATCGTGAACAATATATGTATAGTGTCTGAAAGTTCCAAAGAGTTGTTGAGGTTTATTAACTTCGTATTGTAGTTGAAAGTATACCAAGTAATGATCACATATCATTTCATTTGCGTTCAGGGTGTGCGTACTCACAACAATGTTTTTACTAGTGGCTGCGCTTATATGAATTGAAGTACCACTGAACTCTGTTACTCTGGCGGGTTCATTAGTCATTATAGACATACCATAGGCTTTAATTTAACCTTAAAACTGAACTGTATTGTTATTATTTGTATTCAATTATGTCACCCGCGAGAATTATTTCATCAACCTGATCATTAAAAAAAAACAATAACCATACAAAAAATCTCAAAATGTGAAATAGCTGTTCCCTTGTAAATGTGATATTGTGAATACTCAAAAAGTTATTTATGCTGAGGGTATCGAATGTTCAGCAAACAATTGAGATTTTTGGAATTGTTGATTTTCGGATATATGCATTGTCAGAATAAAGATCAAAAATTTCAAGAAATTTTCAGACCGGTACTTCACAAGGTAAGTGATACTATGAATTAAAAAAAAATCTATTTCGTAGTTTTTATATTCCTTGTGCCATATTGGATGGTATATTTTGGCAATTGTTGAAATTATTGTAGATTTTACTTAGTCAATGATTCGAGACTTACCCGCAACCAATTCATTTTTGATCACTAATTATATAATCAACTTATCACCGTATAAGGCGACGTCTAGTATTTATAGTCCCATATATACGTATGCGATTCTAATGTGATTACTTCCCCCTACAAATGCACCTTCAAGTTGGTATTACAACATTTGCAGATGGCATCATACAGTGTCTCCCACATCAAACTAACAATTGATATTGTTTACTAGCATCGTGGAATATTTTATTGAACTGATGCATATGTGATGTATGAAAGTATTTTTCTTCAACATGCGAAAAGATATATCTTTATTTTAATCAGCAGTATTCCATTATCATGCTTTGACATTATTATACATAATGGTAGTGAGTTGGGTTCGGATTAGGTTGGCGTTTGAAGAATTTTTCATCAATACATTGCTGTCGGTATGAATTTCATGAAGCAAAATGGATTGTAACAAAATATTATTTTATTTGATCCATATTGTTGCGAATAGATTGTTCATTCAAAACACATATTCAAGTTTTATTTCCTTCAGACTTATCATTTGTATGGATAAGCTGGAATATTTGAGTTCATCTATTTTATATTTCTTATCACAATTGGACATTACTGAGAATTCTCATCTGTATTTTTCAGGGAAACAACCCTCTTACATCACTTCTATCTTTTATCATATTGAATCGTGGTAACATAACACCAGCTCAAGTCGAGTTTCAAAATCATAGACCACCAGTATATGTGGATATTTTCAGTCATCTAGAAAATTACAAGCGTATAAAATACCTCCAATAAAATGGTAACGAAGATGTTATCTAGCAGCCAAAGATCTATCATTTTGCTATCTGCTACCTCTTGTTTATTTTCCTCGGTTAAGTTTAATATCCTCAAACACATAAAGGTGAAAACTTAGAGCAAGGTTTGTCATGCTAGATTATTGTTGGGCTCAAGACCTGGGTTTGTAAGAATTATCACAGAAGAGTATTGTGTGAAACTGATAATGAAAAAACTATTTGTTTTAAATTATCGCGAGTCGAAAACAAATGAAGTGGCATTAAAATGGGAGTTGGAGCGCAAGTCGGATAAAAAGTAAAACGGCGTGCCATAGTTGAGTTAGCCAGAGAAATACTGGAAGAATCACAGCAGGTGAATATAGTTCAAGATCGTGTTGAAGTGGAAGATCTTCATTTGATCCTTTGTCGGTGGGTTCTTCTGAATCATCCGCATGTCCCTGAGTTTTCTCACTTGAGTTTACAACAATTAAAAGATCTAACAAAAATGTATCGTGTTCTTTTATCAGTGGCATATACAGGGTGTTCCAAATTTAGTCGGTACTACCATTACCAACCAGTAGCATTTTTAATTGCCTTCCCGATGCCGAAAACACAAAAAAATGGACAGTCGCGTTTTCAGAATATTTCATAGAATGATATTTCCTTCAATGGAACACCCTATATTTTTTCATGCATTTCGATTCGTAATAACATTCTCAACAACAAAGCTCATATCACCTTTCTTCCTAAAGTGGAAAATGAGCGACTTATGTGGAAATATTTATTTCTTTTACTATAGTACAAAACATTTCTTTGTTTTGGCGAATAAAACCTCATGATTGTCCGAAAATACGAATGACAATATTTTGTTACTAAGACAGTAAAAAGAAAAATTGCGCTGGGATGTGAACTCGTGAAATATCGTGTTACCCGATCGTAAATTACCTAATCGGCGTGTTTTTGCTGTGCTTCATCATCGATTCAGGAACAATAAAAAAGTTTTTGAAAAGAGGAGAACTAAAAATCGTTTTGTATTATCTGAAGATACAGAAGTTGACGTTTTATCCTACTTTGAGGTATATCTAAATAATTCTATCAGAGATTTATCTAGAGAAACAGCTGTCCACTGTCTGGTATTCAACGATTTCTGAAGAAACATAAGATTTCTCCTTATGAGTTAAGACCAGTGCAAACACTTGAACCTGATGATCCTGAGAGACGAATGGGGGTTTTTCGGTGGATTATGAATAAATGCAGACAAGATCCAAACTTCTATAGAAATATTATATGGAGCGATGAGGTTAATTTTTCAAATCGTGAGATGTATAATAGAAAGAATTTTCATTATTGGAGTAGACATAATCCATTTCTAGTCCATCCCCACAATCCAAAAAGACGATTAAGTTTTAATGTTTGGTGTGGTCTATTCAGAGGCAGAATTATCGGTCCATTTTTATACCTTGGTTCTTTGAATGGACCCCGTTACGTTAATTTATTAACAAGAGTGTTGGAAGAGTTTTTCGATGATCTTGATCTGAAGGCTCGTCAGATGATCTATTTTCAGCAGGATGGAGCACCAGCACACAATATCAGTGGTGTAAAAAGAATGCTGCGAGGCTATTTTGGAAACAGATGGATTGCTACAAACATCATCATTCCCGAAATTTTGCCACCTGGGCCTTGCGAAATTCCTCCTTGGCAATTCCAGACATGTATTCCTCATTTAGAATGTACTAATTTCAAAAAAGGAGAAACCAATATGGACTTCCTTCGTGCGAAATTTTCTGAATTGATCGATAAGTTTCAGAACGCTGATTATATTTACACCGATGGTTCCAAAACGAAACATGGAGTAGAAAGTGATTTTAATGTAAATGGGTCCACACACTCTTGGACACTTCCAGTTACTGCCTCTATATTCACAGCAGAACTTTATGCGATATGGCAAGCTCTACGTTACATAGATTTGTCCACCAACAAGTCCTTCTTAATATGCTCAGATCCCTTGAGCTCTTTGTAGGCTATTTCTGACACTTTCTCCTCAGACTCTCCAGTACAGAATGTCTTAGCAACTTTACATCACCTCAGAGACAATAAAAAAGTTGTTGAATTTGCGTGGTGCCCGGGACATGTAGGGATAAAAGGAAATGAGAAAACAGATGAAGGGGCGCGAAAAGCCGCAGAGAACTCTGAGAACATTGATAGACCACCGTTCCGATCATAAGACATGAATATTTTTTTCAAACTGGAAACAAATGCGAAATGGCAGGAAGAGTGGGATAGCACAGAATCAAAACTAAAACTGATCAAACCTGATATTGGATCATGGAGATTTCCTCCTGATCTTAAAAGGAGAGAAAAGGTGACAATCACCAGACTCCGCATTGGTCACACATATCTGACATCCTCCTTCCTCCTGAGGGGTGAAGGACTACCAGAATGTGATGTGTATGAAAAACCACTCTCTGTGAAGCATATTTTTGAAGAATGCATATTATATGAAGATACCATTCGAGACCCAATGATCATAAGAAATATTTCCCAAGTTCTCAATAACGAATCTCAAAATTTACAGAAACTAATCCGTTTCATAAGAGAAACTGGCCTAATAAGGAAATTCAAATTTTTTTCTTTTTCTCTTCCTTATTATTTTAAACAATTCATAACTCCATGACACGAGTAGAAGGGCTGATGACCATAGCAGTCAAAGCCCCCAAAAAAAAATAATGTAGATGAATTGAAAAATTATATTGAAACAATAATTAATAATAATAATAATAATACCTTTATTCACATACAATAAATAAATACGAATACAAAGAGTTGAGTGACTACACATGGTGGAAGTGAATAAAGCAGTTCAGCGATAAGTGCAAGCACTTGTTTCGCAAAATAGTAAAAATAGTAAAAATATTAAAAATATCAAAAATATTCAGTACACATATGTTTAAAAAAAGAATGTCAAACCGTAAAATGTGAGATATAAAATGTACAAAAAATTTAAGGAGTACAATTTAAAATGTTAAATTTAAATATTGAAATATAAAATGTAAAAACTATAATGTAATTGTCATATGTGACATGGTAGAAGTATCATATGACTAGCAATCTTAGGTATGTAAAATAATAATAAAAAAATAACTTATTCAATATGCATTGGAATTCAACAAAGTAATAGGTGAGTATTTATCTACATGGATATCTATACATATATATATATTAACGCATATACTACATATACACACATCTAAATACACGCACAATCATGTGGTGTTTAAGGAAGATCATAGATCAATATACAGATGTAATCAGATTCGGAATTCATTGTTTCAATTAATTTTTTTGAGGTGTGATTTCAATCTTCTTTTAAACAGGGACAGACTTGTGATATTTTGTATTGTCTCGGGAAGTGTATTGTATAATTTTGGTCCAATGTAAGTATATGATCTTTGGCCAAGGCATTTCGACATATGTGGTAATACATATTGATTTTTTTGGCGTGTATTATACGTATGTGATGGCAGTTGAGCGGAGTGCTTCGTCTGGTGATATTTAATAGCAACATTGTAAAAGTGTAGTTGTTTCAGATCAAAGACCATTGCTTCCTTATAAAGTCGATCTGATGGGTATTTTGGTTCTTTAGAGAGAATCAGTTTTAGAAATCTTCTCTGAATGACTTCCAGTGATTTGGTATGTGTTTTTAATGCCCCGCCCCAAGCTATTATACCGTACCGCAGATGGCTTTCGACTAGGGCATGATAGAGTATTTTCATGTGTTTGACAGGTATTACTTTTTTCAGAAATTTGAATTTGAACAAAATTGTCTGCAGTTTTCTAACTACATAATTTATATGCAAATCCCATCTTAAGCAAGGGTCAATTATTACACCCAAATATTTGATTTTAGTTTCAGGTAAGATGGTTATTACCTCATTTTGTAAGGTTACTTCGAGTCTGTCGAATGACGGGAGACCTTTGTTATTGGTATAAAACGGTATGTAGTTGGTTTTCTCATAATTTATTGTCAGTAGTTTATATTCTAACCAGTTTTTAATGAGGACGAAGTCATGTTCCACTTTGATTTTGAGGTCAAGCCAGTTAGTTGCTTTGTAGAATAATGCCGTGTCGTCTGCAAAACCAATGATTTTTGCTTGACTTTGCAAGGAAAATAATCCGTTAATGTAAATGTTGAATAATATGGGTCCTAATACTGTACCATGGGGTACTCCATATTCTATTTCTTTGGGTTTACTAATGACATTATTCAACTTCACGGTTTGTTTTCGGTTCGTGAGATAGTTCTCAAACAACTGAAGACAGTTACCTCGTACTCCAATATCTTCCAAAGATTGTAGGAGTAGCTCATGGCTTACCGTGTCAAAGGCCTTTGATAAGTCTAAGAATAATGTCAGACACGGTATTATGGTCTAGAGCATTATTTATTTCATCTGTGAGATCGATTAGAGCATCCTGTGTCGACACATCCTCTCGGAAACCAAATTGCTTCTCAGAGAGTATCTTATATTTGGTGATATATAAATTCAAACGATTTTTAATGGTTTTTTCAAATATCTTGCATATGTGTGTTATCAATGAGATTGGTCTATAGTTAGTTACAATGCTTTTATCGCCCTTTTTAAATATAGGAATAACTATTGTGTCTTTTAGGGCAGAAGGCCAAACTCCTAATTCCATGCATTTATTTATGACGTACTCGAGAGGTCGAATGATGTGTGAAGAAATTGCTTTCAGAGTTTCGGCTGATATTTCATCTATGCCAACAAATTTTTTATTTTTCAGTTCTTTTATGACATTTTTTATTTCATTACTGTCTGTCGGTAGCAGTACAAATGAATTCAATGTAGGGAATCGGGGAAATTTAAAATTCGGATTTCGTTTTATTTTACTTGCCAATGTTTTCCCAGTTCTAGCAAAGACTTCATTAAATTGTTGGGCTATATCACCTTTATCAGTCAGTACTTCATCAGCATCATTTTTTATCGAAATTATTTCATGTTTTTTAGTCTTTGTTTTACTTATTTCTTTTATAACTTCCCATATTTTTTTTGAGCTTGATGCATTAGAACCAATTCTGTTTTTGTAATAATTATATTTTTCTTGTTCGATGAGTGATATTACTTTATTTCTGAACTTTTTATACGTTGCTTTCAACTCAATATTATAAGGGTGTTTGCGAACATTTTGGTGTAGTCTGTTTTTTTCATCAATTAATTTCATTAGTGTATTGGTTATCCATGGGGTCAGTTTGTGATTTTTTCTACTACTTTTTTTCACTACGGTACATGTTTCGATGGCTCTGGTGATGATATTGATGAATTCTGCGGTGGCTGATTCAGGATTTTGATCATGAAGTACTGAATTCCATGTTGATACACTAAGGATTTTCTGAAGCTTTATATTATCAATAAATTTTGAGGAATTATTTTGTCTTACAATTTCCCTAGGAGAATCTAAAATTAATTGTAAAATCACTGTATCGTGATCTGTAATACCGCTTTTTATTATTAGGGGAATTATATTATCCAAAATGTTAATTTTTGACTTGATAAATATGTGATCGAGACAAGAGTGGAGTCTTGTGGGTGCGTTTATTGTGGATACGTAGCCAAGTTCATTCAATACATTCAAATATTCTAACGTAGACTCATCATCATGTAATATGTTAACATTCATGTCTCCAACGAAAATATTATAATTTGCATTTTCTTTTTCTGAGTTATGTAGTAGTGTTTGAAGTTCTTTGATAAATTGGTTTACATCGGTTGCTGGAGATCTGTATGCTGCTGTTATGAAGATGTTGTTTTTTTCACTAAGTTTGATGTTTACACATATGAGTTTTATATTACTTTCGAATGATATAATTTTGTAAGTATGCACCAAACTGCTTTTGACATAAATAACAACCCCATCATTTTGATTAAGTTTACCTTCATTGTATATCAAATCATATCCATTCAAGCCATACATTTCCGGATGATGTATTTCCCATGTCTCTGTGAGCACAATACAGTCAAAATCAGAGTCTATGTTCCCTAAAAAAATATTGAACTCATCTATGTTTTTATTTAAACTTCGAATATTATTATGGAGGATTTTGAAATTTGTGATAGTATCATTTACAGCTAATATTTCTTTACATTCTTGAGCATTGAGTATAGTAAATGTTTCAGGTAAGTTTATCTCGAAGTCCCTTATATATTGATCCATTTTTTTTTAACAAAAAATTTTACTAAACTATAAAATTTTCAACATCAGGGACTAATTAAGTTTAACTACGGATCGCGTTCTAAGTTTTTCTCCAATTTTAATTATTGCACTGGCTTTGTCTCCATTGGTAACTAATTTTGAACTTCCTTGGGAACTGTCTTTTCGTGTTAGCGGCTCAAATCTTCTTGAACTCTTTGTTGGAGTATCAAAAACACCTAGGTTTATTTGATCTAGTAAATTATTCGGTGTGGGTGTATGAGGAGCACTGTTAGGCTTGTTGGGGGAATTGATGGATCCAGCTGCTCTTAACTCATCTGGGCCATAAGCGATCTTGTTCACGTACAATTTATTTTTCTTGATGTAGCATACGTTCGTATCTTCTTGCTTCGCAAGATATAGGTGTTGTCTCAGTATCTTGTGGTCCTCTCTTTGCTGTTTTGTGAGATCTTGAGCTATAGATATTTTTTTACCCTTGAGTTTATGGCAATTCTGAAGAACGTACATCTTTTTTAGGTTTGAAATGAACTCGACTTTTATCGGACAGTTTTCCTTTTTCCCAAGAGGATAGATATCATTAAAATCAGTCTCTTTCAAGTCTACGTCCAGTAGTTCTTTCAGATCCTGACAAATTTTTTCCGCAAATGATGTTTCCCTTCCTGTATTTAGGCCAAAAATAATCAAGTTATTTTGTTTGAATTTATTTTAAGTAATTCAATTTCTTCTTTCAACGTTTGGTTTTCGCGTTCTAATTTTCTGACATTTTCTTTTATATCTTCAATTTTTAGCATTAGTCTAGCCTCGCTTGCTTCTATACAGTTTTGTACTTCCTTCCTGCTTTTCAATATTTCATCGTATATGTGTTTAATCGTGATGTTGGGGTGGATCCCCTCGTTCATCATCGAAATGCTGATTCTTTATAATGTCCAGGGATATATACTAAACTTGGCAACGTTCTTTGCGCTAAGCTACTTCTCTGTTGTTTATCTTATCTCAGCGTTTATCAAATTTGTAGAAAAACACTTTCATGTGATCATTCGTGATTGGGAAAACTACGTACGTACTGCACGATTTTAAATATTTTGTTAAAACACTCAAATTATCTTGGAAATTGTTCCGGGTAATCTCGCACAACTATGCTGTGTTGCCACTCACTTATATATAGTGTTGCCACTCACTTATATATAGAATTAATAGAATTGATCGCCGAACTGTGTTAAATGCCACACGTAGTATCAATAAAAGGGTCCAACTAAACGTTCAACAAGAAGGCGATGATTTTGAACATTTACTCGATATTTTATAGCGCTTTATGAAATACGTTTGTTATAAATGTTTCCTATTGATAGAACTGTCTTATTTTCACCTTCACGAAAAAAAGTCAAATGAGATTTGTTGTTGAGAATGTTATTACGAATCGAAATGCATGAAAAAATATAAAGTATTCCATTGAAAGAAATATCATTTTATGAAATATTCTCGAAACGCGACTGTAATTTTTTTATTGTTTTCGGCATCTTGAAATCCATTAAAATTACTACTAGTTTGCTCATTTAACCGAATTCGTAGCATCAATAATAACTGAGTTGGCAACTCAATTTGGAACACCCTGTATATTCAAGATAAGCTTCAGAGGAATGAATTGAATATATTGGAATTTGATGAATTGAATAAAAAACCCATTTTTTTACGATTCAGAATGAATTCAAGCTTTAGGAATAAAGCTAAATATTTATTATGAGTAGTGTTTAACGATGAAGGAGATATCGAAGAACCTCCAGTAAGTGGGTATTACTGTACTTGTAAGTCTGGACCAAGAATGTTAGGCACTTGCGCCCATGTAGCAAGTGTTTTATGGTTTCTTGGATATGCAAGTCCTGAATGAAATATTCTATATCCATCAACGATATTGTTATATGGTCTAGTTGATGCTGAGAATCTATTTTCACCAGAAATTTCGTCCATGTTCCTGAAATAGTCAACCACTGTTTAGTCAAGAAAGAAGATATTTTTCGGTCCCTTTGTAGAAGCTGAACTTTGCCTTACTGCTTACCATCAATACCTATACCATCTCAATACATTTCAAATTGTGGAACATGTGCACATTGCACATTTTTCTCGATATTTCAATTGTTTTGCTGAATTTATTAAAATAATTTTTGTTAAGTCGAATTTCTTCTGGAATGTTTCCTTTGGCAACTAATGATTATAAAAGTAGCCACAGAAAGTGAATGAAATGGATGATGTCGATTGAAATAGCATCACTCGATAAATTAATGAAAATTCAAACAATTTAACCGATTAAATTATATGATGATAAATCCATGCTCGTCAATGAACGTCTATTGATCACAGTTTTGTGACTCTGTGAGATCTGTCAAATCTGTCTGCTGTTACAGAATTTCTTGAGAATGACGGAGATGTCAACAATGTAAAACGGAAATGATGTTTTGTGTACAGAAAATGAATAAAACTAATGAGCACCTTGCTTCAAGCCTTCTGTTGTCTGGCAAATTTTAATTAGAGGCATGATTGTGTATGTGCACGAGAAGCCATTTTGATGATCGAATAACTTGAAGGTTATCTCGATTTCCGAGCATTCAAATTCCAGAAGGGACTAATAGAAGGTTAGTTCGAATAGTTCTTTATATTTTCATCATTTGCTGATGTATAGAATTCTTTCCAGAGCAAAAACAAGGTTGATTTCATTATTGAACAAATTTTGTATTTGAGATAACGTCCGACAACGTTCCTGCATTTTCTCTTTACTGAATCCTACAACTTTCCTTTACTTTTCTTCACTTATTTCTTTAGCATTCTTGCTTATTTAATGCTGTGTGATTTCAGTAATGATTCATGCAAATTCGCGGTTAGTTTCACATACTTTCAGTCGATCCCAGAGGTTCTTTTTCTTCATTCAACCAATATATGTATTTGAATTATTATTATGTTCCCTTTATGCATATGTAAAAATCGAATTGAACACAGAGCTCCAATCGAACGGAGGTGTGTCGAAGTTGTAAATTTTTTAAGGCCTATGAAATTACAGGTCCCTTTTAATCCGGGAGTATATCCTAACACAAGGAATAGTTTTTCA
Source organism: Chrysolina americana (assembly GCA_958502065.1). Classification (NCBI taxonomy): domain Eukaryota; kingdom Metazoa; phylum Arthropoda; class Insecta; order Coleoptera; family Chrysomelidae; genus Chrysolina; species Chrysolina americana. Next base: position 49,542,564 of record OY293410.1, on the reverse strand, counting down.
TGAACATGAAAGCACCTACCTTCTAAACATTGAGGATCCATCACAGTTTTCCTGAACATGAAAGTCTTCTGAACATTGAGAATTTAGCACAGTCTTTTCTGAACACATAAAAAAATTGAAGTACTTTCTGAACTCTGAGGATTCACTGTTCAGATTAACATCATCCATTCCAAGTTAAGTATACATTATTGTGTGCTCGCAGTGTTTCATGGCTCATTGTTCATCCACTTAATGTGAAATAAATGTCAACAGTTTTATATATTACCTGTTGCTGAGTTTTCTCTAGCTATAAATTCTCAGTGGTGGGGCCCTTTCAAAAATAAGCATTGTAAGGTCTCAATAACGGCTTGGCTCTACCCTCCGATAGTGAATAGTTTCCAGCCTAACCCACCTGCTATAAATGTATTCGGTGTTTACCTACTTCACGTGACATACATTTGATTTGAGCAATATAACGTTACAGAGCCCCATCGTGCATGAAATACATTGCTTCTCTTACTGCCAGTGAGACATTTCCTAATAGTACAGGTAACAAATTTTAAAAAATTATGATACTCTTGACCATTTAATCTCGGGGTTAAAAATGAGGTCCAATGAGATGATCACCAACAATACCAACGCATACATTCACGAAAAACTGTTGTTGATAATTATTTTCTATAACCGCATGGGGATTTTATTTAGCCCAGATATGGTTGTTATAAAAGTTCATAATGGAATTTTCGGAAAAATACGCTTTATTGGTAAATAATATACTGGATAAAATAAACAACTTGCTGGGTAAAATCTGCAAGTAATAACGCTTGAATAAGCTCTATGTGGTAAGGATACAGTTGGTAATCTTTCAAAATTTTCCATACAGTGAAGTGAAAAATGTTTAATTGTGCAAATTTGCGTGTACTTGTATCAGGACTACGCTCAATTTCATGTAAGTCTTCTTTCCCCAGCTCCACTGTTCTTACAATTTTTTAACAACAACAATGCGATGAGGATATCTTTCTTGATAAATGCGTCTAGCCACTTTGGAATTGCCTTGGGCCATTCCATAGACAAAATGCATATAGGTCATTTCTGAGTTTGTAAACCGAACCATTTTCAGATATCAGACAGAGTTACAACTGCAACAAGTGAGGATGCCAAATTTTAGGAAGGAAAATGTGAGCGCAGCGAGCATCTGCATTAATTCACCTTTCAAATATTAATCAGAGATCGGATGGATTACCATCAGCAACTTCGATAGCTAGGCTAATTAGGTTGTATTCCCTCCTTTTTCGTTAAAGAATTAGGTCCATGGTCGAAAACGTGGGCGGCCTCTGGCGTGTCTATTTCTTCTGAAGTTGGATAGGTTTCGGCTGGAACTGCAGCTCACGTCGATTGGATATTTATTACCTGATGTGATTGAATTGACGTTCGAGGAAAATTTCAAAAAAAAAGCGGTAATCTGACAGCCAAATGGATAATAGTTATCTATTGTATATAAGTGTTTTAGATAGCGTTTTAATCGCGCAAGAATGTTTAAACGCGTTTATGTTTACGATAATTGTCAGCATGCTTTTTATTATGCGTGATGTTAGATCGAAACATTTTTGCCAGAAGGCTCAGTCCAATACATCTTTCCTTCCTGTGGTTCACAGTTGTTGTCGAAAGCACATTACTTCCTTGGTTTCTCGGTGTCTCACACTTTGTATTTCATATTTGATTTGATGAAGATAGCAACAATTGAAATTTCAAATTGAATGAATTGCAGTAGGCTACGATATTTTGTGTCATCTTGATTTTGACTTCAATAATAATTAATAATTCATGAACAATTTTGCATTCGAGATGATGAAGGGAACGTCAAATTCCAAATTATTAGAATTGTAGTCGAACTGAAAGACTTACTTATTGATTCCGAAATGAAAACCTTAGTGTACCATGGAAACATTTGTATACATTTGTTTGTAACGTTGACCGTTAATAATTCTTATTGATTGTGTGCGTGACAGAGAAACGAACATTAAAAAATTAATAACCGTGAAACTTATGATAACTTCAATAATCAATAGGAATTGGATATGATACTGATTCATGGAAAATGCGAAAATAATCGTCGGGATGCCCTGCATGCATACAGAGAGAAATACCCTCATAGACCAATGCCAAGCGCTATGTATTTCACACGCTTAGCTTCGAAATTGGCAACCACTGGCGGATCTAGTTAGTTTTTCAGGGGGGGGGCATGAGTTGATAATTTTTTTACCAAATAGGTGCGTATACAGCTTTATTCCATGGAGGGGGGTAATTCGTGGTACAGAAGTGACAGAAAATAGAAAAGCGCCGCAGGTGAATTTTTTTTTGTTTTAGGCCAAATGCCTTTAAATTGATTGTTAGATTTGTTCGCAGGGTATCATAAAGGTGGGAAAAAAGGATGACATATTCAGTTTGTTTTATTGAATATAAAAAAAGAAAAAATAATTTAACGATATTAATAGATTCATTCTGAAACTTAATACATTTTACTTTAACATATATAGGTAAATGTTAATTTTAATTGAAACACTGAATTTTTATCGATTGCGGGGGGTGTTTACCCCCATTACCCCCATTTATAACCGCGCCTGTAACCAAAGTAATAAAATCCATAGGAATATGAACTGAATCTCACTGATATGTTTGAGGACCTAATGTGAAATGACCCTTTTCCTTCAAAACCAAGTGGAATAGAATTATTCTATGTTTGTGCGGTTTCCGATAAAAAACAACTACTTAATTCCTTTGTTTTTGAATATTACCCTCACCGCCACCGCTCACGGCTTAGCGCTAATGGTAAAATGCATTTTATTGAAGCCCAGTCCCCGAAAGAGTATTTTTCTTCTATCGTAATCTGTTTTGCCGCCCTTTGATTTGACCGCCTGTGTTCTTTTCACATATTCGCACTGCATAGAACAATATTTCTGTTTCATGGTTGTATTGAATGATGAATGACTCCTATGAAATTCAAGAACGTGTTGATTTGGGGTGTTTGTTTGAGGAAACATTCAATGCGAAAAATGAATTCAGGTTAACCAATATTAAGTACTTATTCAGAACTCTAGGGGGGGCCATGGCCCCCATGGCTCCCCTCAGATCCGCCAGTGTTGGCAACAAGTGGATTCATTTCATAAACAGCGTACTGTCTTTAAAAGAAAAAATGCTACGGACGAAGAGCATACTGTTGCAGTTCCAGAAAGAGTGGTTGTTGATCCCCATATCCCTATTAGAAAATGAACAGGAGAACGGTATTTCTCGTTCATCAGTTCAGCGTATTATCAAAATTGCTAAATTTAAACCATTTAAAATTCATCTTCATTAAGGATTACTACCCACAAATTATGAGAGGAGACTTGCGTTCCTTACTTGGTTAGCTGGGGCACGTAAAGATGGTATTATCAGCTCGATATTCAGGTCAGATGGGAGTCGTTTCCATAATAATGTAACTGTAAATCGACATAATTGTCATTATTGGTCGGAAAATAATGTACACTGGCTAATAAACTAGGGCTTCGCGAGACCAAGAGACTAGTCTTGGTCTTGTCTTGGTCTCGTCTTGGTCTCGTCTTGGTCACGTCTTGGTCTCGTCTTGGTCTCGTCTTGGTCTCGTCTTGGTCTCGTCTTGGTCTCGTCGTGGTCTCGTCTTGGTCTCGTCTTGGTTTCGTCTTGGTCTCGTCTTGGTCTCGTCTTGGTCTCATCTTGGTCTCGTCTTGGTCTCGTCTTGGTCTCGTCTTGGTCTCGTCTTGGTCTCGCCTTGGTCTCGCCTTGGTCTCGTCTTGGTCTCGTCTTAATCTCGTCTTGGTCTCGTCTTGGTCTCGTCTTGGTCTCGTCTTGTCTCGTCTTGGTCTCGTCTTGGTCTCGTCTTGGTCTTGTCTTGGTCTTGTCTTGGTCTTGTCTTGGTCTTGTCTTGGTCTTGTCTTGGTCTTGTCTTGGTCTTGTCTTGGTCTTGGTCTTGTCTCGGTCTTGTCTCGGTCTTGTCTCGGTCTTGTCTCGGTCTTGTCTCGGTCTTATCTCGGTCTTGTCTCGGTCTTGTCTCGGTCTTGTCTCGGTCTTTCTCGGTCTTGGTCTTGTCTCGGTCTTGTCTCGGTCTTGTCTCGGTCTTGTCTCGGTCTTGTCTCGGTCTTGTCTCGGTCTTGTCTCGGTCTTGTCTCGGTCTTGTCTCGGTCTTGTCTCGGTCTTGTCTCGGTCTTGTCTCGGTCTTGTCTCGGTCTTGTCTCGGTCTTGTCTCGGTCTTGGTCTTGTCTTGGTCTTGACTTGGTCTTGTCCTGTTCTTGTCTCGGTCTTGTCTCGGTCTTGTCTCGGTCTTGTCTCGGTCTTGTCTCGGTCTTGTCTCGGTCTTGTCTCGGTCTTGTCTCGGTCTTGTCTCGGTCTTGTCTCGGTCTTGTCTCGGTCTTGTCTCGGTCTTGTCTCGGTCTTGTCTCGGTCTTGTCTCGGTCTTGTCTAGGTCTTGTCTCGGTCTTGTCTCGGTCTTGTCTCGGTCTTGTCTCGGTCTTGTCTCGGTCTTGTCTCGGTCTTGTCTCGGTCTTGTCTCGGTCTTGTCTCGGTCTTGTCTCGGTCTTGTCTCGGTCTTGTCTCGGTCTTCCAACCATTTTGAACCTTTTTTCTGGCCTGTCGACCTGTGTGCTGTGTGTGTGAGTCTAATTTAATCTTCATTTTAGATTTCTTCAAAATTATATTATGATGGTGATATGAGAAATTTATTTCGCTTACTTTATCCGTACAAATTGACAATTGTAAAATATTGAAGAATATGAAATACCTATTAAATGCATATAAACTGTTGCACAATTGAATTGAATAATTAAAATTTCTAGACAAATTTTGATCCAAGTCTAAGACTTTCAAGACCAAGACTATCAAGATTAAGACTATCAAGATCAAGAGTATCAATACCAAGACTATCAAGACCAAGACAAATACTGAGTCAGTCTCGTCTTGGTCTGAAACATCAAGAACAGTACCAAGACCAAGACTACATTCATTTTTCGAGACCAAGACCAAGACTGATAAGTCTTGGTCTTGGTCTCGCGAAGCCCTAAGACGAACTAATTTTCAAATTATCTAGGAAATCAATGTATGGTGCGGCATGATTGATGGATTCATTTTAGGACCAAAGTTTAATGATGGTACGTTAACTGGTCGACTTTCTTCGGGATGATCTTTCTCATTTTCTTAAGAATATTCCACATATGAGTAGAAAGATTCATTTTCAACAGGATGGTGCACCCCCCCACAATGCTATAGCAGTAAGAAATCATTTAAATGAAACATTTGGAGATAGATGCATCGGCATACACGGACTGAGAAGATGGCCTGCAAGATCTTTAACAACGCTGGATATCTTTTCTTTGCGGGTATTTGAAAGATCGTGTGTACCAGACTCCTCTTATCGATTTGGAAGATCTTAAAACAAAATAAGAAATGAGTCCCTCATGATGATTTGTTAATAAGTGTAACTTTGCGTGCACTACTCCACCGAACTGAATGTTGACTCACTGCTTCTAGCAGTTGGTCAACCTTTTGAACATACGCTTAAGTTATTATATTCTTATGCCCCCTTTATTTGTGATGTTTTGTTTCTTTCACTATTCATCATTTGTTTGACGATCGGTGAAATACATAGTTGATTTCAACTTGAGTAAGGTTGTTTTTATTCAATGAGAGAAGTGGGAAATATTTCCTTTTCTACGTTCATGCAAAAAAACAAAACTTCATTGAACTAAATTTGGTGAAAAAACGTATTCTTTATTGCACTGAGTGCGCTTAAGACCTTATTGAACTCACCTGTCATTCTACTATAGCATTCTGTCATCATGACAGACAAAAACTTTCAAATCGACGCCAAATTCAGCCCATTTTCTATGAGATTGTATTACGTTTTCAAATAGTTCCATATTATTATTAATCACATTACATACATGAAAATCACTAGAAAATGCAAGTTCCTTCGAATATCAACTGAATTACATAAAATGTTTCAGTATTACTTTCAGCAAATAGGTTTAAACAAACAATGTCTTCCTGCAGTTTAGCCACTTAAAAGAATAATTTTTAGGTTTCTGCATGAACGTAGAAAAAATATTTCATTCAACTCTTGCAAAAAGAGTTCATTGCACTCGACGTGTTGTCGTGTTGAAACAATTTCACTTCGAGTGCAATAAACACCTACTTTTTGCACTTGTTGCATAAATAACTATTATATTCCACCACAGAACATCTTTAGCTGAATCAATATTTTATAAATTGCTGAAAGTACTGTTGGTGTGATTATCATAATCGTTCAAACCCGTCAAACCGGAAGTGATTTTCAATTTTTGTTTTCCTCAGTTAAAGGTTTGTTGAACGAATTGAATATCATGAAATTCTCAAATTTTCATCTTTTGGAATGGATGAGATGATCCATTGAAAATTTATTTTGGGATACCCGGTATACGAAAGAAAGAATAACTTATCTACTAAAAATATCGTCGATATCACTTATAAAAATATCTATTTCTTTGAGTTCAGTTCTTTGGAGTTACTTATTAGCTGAACTATCTTATCGTCTTCGAAAATGATTGAATAAAGAGAAAAAGCGAAAAAATTTGGCACTAACAGAATTTTGGCAATTTGGCTTCTGTAAACTCCTAGCCTCCTCCTCTGATCCTTTGCCATTCTGATTGCTGGTTTCTATTTGTTCGATTTACTCAGATTCTTGCTGAAGGAGTTGGAAGTTTCGGAAACAACTTTTTTCGACACTATGCGAATGTTTTGTACTCGACGCCAAAAAAAGGTTTTCAGAAATCTGTTAGTTGAATTCGTTTATCCGTTACAGCACAGCCGTCTGAATTCTCCAAGCCATGGTGAAGAAATTTGACAACACGGTAAAAGCGCACTTCTATACGACGACATTAGTCATTGTATTGTTGAATAGTGGTTGTTAAAGAAGTCATTCGAGAGTGAATTATTTGTGTTCTAATTGATGAGTAAACGTATGATTCATGTGAAATGGTTTACGAAATATTGATGAAAATCTATTGTTCGATTTATCAGTGAAAGTGTATCCAAAACCTATTAAAAATAGTGTTAAACTCGATTGTGAGGTTAGGTCCAAAGTTGATAAAAACTATAGTTCCTTTAATTTTTCCGAATTTACTAAAATATTTTCCGAAACCCGCAACATTGTTGAGAACTAACCCCAATGACAGAAGTCAGAAATGTTCAGATGTTCATAATAATTCAGTAGAAGAGTTTGAAATATCAGATATCATCCACAGTTACGACCAATCAGTTAGGGAATATGCCAAAAAAATAAAATGTTATAATTTGAAAGTTCATCATACTGAAAGTATCTAAACTTTATTTCTATCTATCAGGTTTGTAATTAGATAGTAAAACATCTAATCCGATTATGAGAATGAACTGAGAATGATTTCGCAAATTAAAATATTGAATGAAATGCAGGTCCAAGTTTACCTTGATAATAATAGGTTGGGATTCAATGAGTTGAAATGGATTCTTACTTTCAATTTGATATTGAGTAGGTGGTCACAACTTATTCTGGCAAGGTTCGGAAGCAACACAGATCAGACCAATGCAAATATGATTTTATGGATAGAAATATGTCATATTTGGTAAAAGCCATTGCACTAGCTGGTGAGAATAGCGACCAACATTCACATTCACTCACACATTCATTACCCTTTGAGAGAAATGTAAGGAAAATTGTTATTATTATTATTATTAGTTTCCTTTTAGTTCAGGAAGTACACTATAATTATTTTTTCATTGTTTATTCATTTATAAGTATATTTTTCATTTTCTATTGTTTTTTCTTTCTGTTACTGGAAATATTAGTTAAATAGTTGATTATTATTCATTTGGCAGGGACAGGACAATTATAATGTTGTCCGCCCTACCCTGTCACTGACGAGAGACAATATACCTCGATACATGCATGTCTGCAGGTGGTCATTCCCAGCCAAATGAAGGATAATCTTCTGTTCAATTACAGGACAAGCACTTGCAACTGGGTCTTCTTGGAAGAACGTTGCACAAATATCTGTCAGATGTAGTTCAATGTCCGTCGTGGTATTAGCCAGGGAATTAGTTGTTTTCTGATAGATATTTGCCCTTTATTTTCCACTTGGTGAAAACGCTTCGAAAGAAGGGTACCCTGTATTCTTTCACATCGTTGATACTTCTCTGGCACAATGTAATCGAACTCGTTCGAATGTTTACAGATAGTTTTCAGTTTCTGTTATTTGATTCAAAATTCTATTGGAAAATAATTCAATTATTAGAAAGTTGTTTTGACAAAAACCATTTTGTATGAAATTTTATGACATTTTCTCGAGCCCTTCTGAAAATATTGGACTTCAACGAACCATGTTCTCATATTTCATAAACCACATTAATTCATAATCTGGTATTTGTAAACATAAGTAACGACGGGGCTCTGAATTGATTGTAATGAAAATAAAATTGGATTTTCATTTGGAAAAATTGAGTGACCCACAATGTGAAAAATTTTCATTTGGTAACATTGCCGATATCATCATTGAATCGGGCATCATCAAAAACTATCTTGTATGAAATTTCACGAATTTTTCTTGAACCGTATTGAAAATATTGGAACGTTCCCAGACTTTTAAACGAAAATGCCATGATGTCGTATTTCGAAAACTGCATCAATTTAAAATCTAATATTTGAAGACACAAGTAATGAGGCGTCGCTTAATTGATTGAAATAAAAACAAATACTGTATTCCATTTGAAAAAATTGAGTTACCCTCAATATTTGGAACACTGTTGATTTGGTAACATTGCCGATATTACCGTTGAATCTGGCATCATCAAAAACCAACCTGTCGAAAGTTTCGTAAATTTTCTCATGGCCGTTAATGAAATATGAGACCGTTCCGATACTTCTGAGAGACACTGTATAAGCGGGATTTTATTGCTTCAGAATGTGAGAGTTTTTCCTAATATAATACAAGAAGGCTGAAATTCTAATGGCTTTCAGATGCGTACTTAATATATAGTATATATGTGCCAAGAGCATCGGTTCATTGTACCTATTGAAGAGTCTCGCCACCTTATTGAGTTAAAAATTGTTGAAATTTTTATTACAAAAATTGTTATATTTGTCAAACGGCTGCACCCTTAGGAGCAACTCTAAAACGTCAGAGACTTGTGCGAGCTAACGAAGACGTAGCTGTGTGTTGCCATGCGTGATCGTGCTGCTTCGTACCCATTCACCACCGAGTAGTTGGATTAAGAAGTGACTTGAGTGACTTGTGCTCTCGAAAATTATATGCAAGGTGGGGGACCTTATTTTACACCAATATATACAGCATGCGCCTTTAATCATTAGCGGTGCAGGCTGAACCCTGATACCGTTTTGAAGGAGTTATTGATTTTTCCCTCTACGCACTTTTTGTCAACCATGACCCAGCAATCTTTCAGCCGAAACGTAATCGAATGGATAAACACTTTCAATGTAACATGAGGAGATTAGTTTCCGTGTGGGCATCGTAGTGCTCACACGGCTGACCCACCTACCGTTTGGCATCCATCTGTCTGGAGAGTCCCCTGCCAGGAGAACCCATCCCATCAACCATTATCCAAATACTTGCTGGGTAAAGACTTTTATTTATTTGTCGTTTCATATTCGTATATTAGTGTTAGTTGTACATACAGGTCAATCCTGATTATCGTTGGCCACCATTCCTTCTCTCCACACATTGAATCTTCTAACCAGATCTATATTCAAGATTTTTGTATCCATGATGACCGGGATATAAGCTAGGTCTCTGCTCAACAGGTGATCCCAGAAGTCTGTTCCGAATTGCATCCTTTGGGAAAAGTTGCAGTCGTTCATGATGTGGGTTGAAATAAATCGAACAAAGTCCGAGAAGTGTGTTCGGGGAGGAATCAAGTAAATGAAAAGAATTAATACCGACTGAGGTCGAAAATACCCTTCTCTCCACACATTTTCACGATGCGGATAAATGACACAAATATCTGACAGAAAACAACTACATCCCCCTACGGACATTCTTCTATCTTCTATCTTTCCCCTATTGTCATCCATATATGCAATGGGCCTCAAGGAAGACACTATTTGCAAGTGCTGATTATAGTATCATCCTTCATTATGTTGGAAATGACCACCTGCAAACATGCATATTTCGAAGTTACATCATTGCAAGAATAGGTCAGACAGCAATAGAGTCATCTCTTTCTACAAAAACAACGATAACATTCAAAAGCCTTATAGTATTCTCCTTCGAATAAAACGGTGACAATGAAAACACCAACAGCATTCCTCAATATCACATACTCCAGGAATAGTTAATGCAATAATAAATAGAACAAAGTTGGAAAAGTCTGTTCGGAGAAGATTCAAATAGATTAAAAGAAATAATTCCGACTGAGGTCGAAAATGCCCTTCTCTCCACACATTTCCACATTTCCGGTCTTTCGCTTTCGCAGAGTATGTCGTTGGTCTGAGTTTGAATGTTTAGTAGTATGTCTGGAAATTTCCCTTGTTCTGTCACAAGGTGGGTGATTTTTCAGTCCAGATCTATGAGTTTGCCTATGTATGTGTGTATCGTGTAAGTGGCGACTAATTTTTTATCCCTGCGTGTGTTCTTGGTGTATAGATGTTTTGAATGATATTTTGTTCGATGATAACTCTCCTGTAGTTGCTTTTTGTGTTCTGTAATTTACTGTGTATGTGTTGTGAATCTGTGTGTATGATAGTTTCTGGTGTAGTATATGTTATAAGCTCCATTGCCTTCAGAATGGACAAAAGTTCCACGTCGTGGATGTTTTTCCCGTCTGGTATTCTATCACCCCGATTGATACAGTCGGCGTGGTTTTGTGTTTTGGCTATTTGGATGTGTGACCCTCTTCATTTCTTGTGGCATCGGTGTAAATGTCTGTGTAGTTTGCCCTTGCTTTGCCAATATCTCTATGTATTTTGGCTGAGTGAGCTGTGTATGTGTGTCTCATTGTGTGTGTTATTCTATGTGTTCTGATGTCTGTATTCTGCGAGGGCGTCCATATGTGTAGGTGGTTGCTTGTGGTTATGTACTTGGCATCTGAAGGGGCTGTTCTGTGTGCCTTTGTGATGGCTAGCAGGAATGGTCGTTCATGGCCTTGATATGCCGCTGTATCCTTTTATCCGTGGTTCTTTGTCCCCATATCGCGGCTTCATATAGGATTAGCGGCTTAATCGCTCTTGTATATATATAATCTTTAGAACTCCCTCACCCGCTGCCCAATTCCTGCAAGCTACCATAAATAGTTTGTTCGCTACTTTTCGAGTATTTGCCTGGGTTATCTTGGTGTGTTCTATCCATAGCATTCTCCTGGCATTAATTAGTCCAGAGCATCTTAGCTGTTCTTGGTTAGCTGGGTTGGGTGTAGTCGTTTGTCTTTGTTTCATCCTTATCATCCTAACATTTGTACATCCATCTATAGGTAAAATCTGGTCGTCAGCGAATGCTTGTATTGTCACGTATTTATCTTCAGCTGTCTCCTGGTTCACGGCCCCGAACCAATTTTCCATGACTATGGTCCAGAATAACCTTTCTGAGACTGAAGCCCTAGGGGAAGCCGCGTTCCTCTTCGTCGGGTGACAATATGCTAGTGATTTGTCTGCCTGTTGAAAAAGCTTTGCATTGTCTATTATTATTGTCGGGCATATTGTTGCATGATGTATTGTTTGTTGAGTATCAGAGTGGTGTTGGAGGCGTTTGTGATGTCTAATGTGATAATTGTATGTGGAGTTACTATTTTTTTGTAGTGTTTGATGTTTTGTGTTATGTTGTGTATCGCGTTGCTGGTGGGTATGGAGTTGCTCGTTCCACCATACCTGGTTCAACCTTGCTTTCTTCCTCTTCCTGTGGATGACCATGTCGTATGCTAAATATTATACGTTTTGCAGTTCTTCGACAAGCTTTTCCAGTTTTTATTAGTTTCCTGTTCATATTGCGTTGAGGTACTGAAATTTCTGCCAGTTTACCTTCCATACTTTTTGATGATTGTTCTGAGCTGGGTTCCTCTTGAGAGTTTGTTCGGAGCTGATTGTGATATAATGGTCGACAAATGTCTCTCCATCTAGCACCGTTTAGTTGTTTATTGTGGTGTTCCTGGTTATTGTGAGAAATGCCATTCCAGTTTTTGCCAAATAAATCCAGACAACCTCTCCCAAGTAACTTTGGATTCACACGGAGCTATACCATGCCATCTTGCGTACCAAAAAAAAAGTAGAAGTGTTGTATTGATTTCTTCGATGCACCACACTAATAGCATTAAAGAAAATGGAAAGCCTGAAATTATGAACTTCTACAATGGCACTAAAGGTGGAGTTGACGCTATTGACCAGAAATGTGCGACCCATTCATGCCAAAGACGAACTAGGAGATGGCAGTAATCGGAGCAATGTTAGATATCTCAAGAGTGATTAGCTACGTACTCCTGTCTCGTCGACAATTCAACATTGATTCAGGAAAAGCACTCGTTCGGGAACATGTGAAAGTTAGATCAAATATCAAACAATTTTCTCAGGATCTGAAATCTATCAAGAACAATTTGTTTGTGTGAAATTTCCGCAGGTATTGCCTTAGAGATGTATTATATTGTAGGTGGGAAGGCAATATGCTACTAAATCATTCTGGATCCAGTCAGAGGATCTCGATTTGATAACTTCATTGAAGGTTTTTAGTTTAGAGCTTCAAATGGACAGTTGAATTTTTAGTTGACTATTTTATAAAAATATAACCTTTTCAATCATTATGTTTTTATGTGATACTGTCTACAAATTGTCCCCCTTATCATGTATGGACGTAACTGACAAAAAAGTGCAAAATTCATATCATTTTCGTTGTATTGGTGGGATAAATATTACATTTGGAGAACTATAGGTCGCCTAACCTGTCACCCATTTTTGTTTTTTCTCTCTCTCTCCTGTAAAATATTTAGAAATCAGATGAGCCTCTACGTGATAAGAATAGTGCACTCAAATTTTACATAAATCTATTCAAAATCGGAAACAATATAATTGCTAACAATATCACTAGTGGAACATGCAAGGCCGCTCTGCTTTGATCTGGAACATCATCATTGCTTCGGTTCGCCGCACTGTTTATGACACAAGTAGAAATATTGTCAAATACTGTGATGTATCTTTCATGAGCTTCTTCAACATCAAATTCCTGACAGTCGTCGTATATTTCTTCCATACCCTCTATAGAATTCATCAAAACTGTCCAATCATTGCCAACTTCATCTGGAATTTTCTGAAGTGCTTTGTTGACATTATTTGCAATCTGAAAATGAAGAATAAAGTATTTACAACAAAAACAGATTATATAAAAATTTCAAATCATTGCGGTTCATCAGTACGTTTACTAGTGAATTTTGACATAAATGATAAACTATCCTTTAGGGACAATATTCAGACATGAAGAACACGAAGAAAGAAATTTCTATGCTATCATTCTTTTAAACACTCTCCTGTAACACAAGGTATTTTCTTTAATTTGGACTCCAATTCTTAGCGCGCATCCTTCTACAAGTCCATATGACCAATTCAGCCTTTTTTGCTGTTCTGTCAATATTGAAATTCCATATGAGCTTGTGATCATACGTTTGTACATGGTACTCGACTTTCGATGTACATAGCAAATAGGATCTCCACTCAATATTAATGGATTTAGATGTTTGAGTATTGTTTCCCAGTGAAAATTATGAGAGTAGTTTTCTGAGCATTGACTGAGAACAACTCTTTCTCGCATCACTTGCCCTACTATAATTAGCACTTTTTGCATTGATTCTGATTACCTGCTTGCGATGAAGCCCGTTTTTGACAATTGCAACTGAGTATTTTGGGCAATAATAGCCTCCATCGAATAGTTTTCTGGGGAGGTCGTCTATCAGGGTTGTCCATATAATTGGCGATAGGGCGCCTCCTTCCAGAAAATCCATGCCTGCTTTTGACTCTATGATAGCCTATCCTAGGATGTTCATTATCAAACTGCCTTCTATCTGGGCTCAACCCGGAATACTAGCAATCAAAATATTTCTTCTCTTTCGACCCGCTTCTTGATACATTATCAGATTCAGACCTGATGATGGATCTTTCAACTGTAGTTTTATTATGGATATCAACATGGGATCTCATCAAGTATCGGCTACATCAAATCAAAACCAAATTTGTACTCAACAGACAGAAAGGCCAAGATATCGCTAGTTAGGTTCTCCAACCAATTGTCTACTACCTTTAATTTCTCATTTTTCAGATTATTTTTTTTTCAGATTTTGAATCAATAACTAATACTGTTTTTTCTATAAGGAATCCTAAAGGGTTTCATTAAATTTTTTGTCTATTCTTGAAGTGATGCTTGAAGTTTTTTCATAATTTTATTAGATAAATTGGTGAGTAGCATTTCTAACTTAAGAGATTTTCATGCGTTACCTCAATTTCAAGAAAAAGAATTTTATTCTCAAGTTTATCGTTAATTTTTTATTTTTTTTTATATTTCCATTTATTTATTTTTTTAATACTAATTTTCCAGTTCTTCCATTGTTAGATTCTGACGACTTTTCTTTATTCTTCACATTTTCATTGATATGATTCGAGAAAATTCACTTCATTCAGTCTTGCAACGGAAACAATTAAATGTAATGCTGATTCTATCACTGAACCCTTTCCAATCGAATCCACCTCTTGCACAAAACAGTTACCATTGCAAGTTAATATAATTACTTCAACTTCAAAAGGCATAGTCATTCACGCATATTTAATATGGGACCCGACAAATGAAGAATGGATTGCAACTAATGAATTGCTGCTGGAATAGAACAATAATGATAGTTTGACAAAAATGTTGATTCAAATCCAAACTAATTCACTCCTTTCCATACAACAAAAGCAACAGTCTTTTGAAGATCACATAAAGAATCCAACTACATCGTTGACGTTGTTTGAGTTATGAATTTATAAATATTTCTTCAAAGTATAACTCTCGGAATAATACTTGATTGAGCTTGTGAATTATAGATCTCCATACATTATTAAAACTCTCAGAGTAATGATCGGATATGAAAGAGACTTGATTAAGTGAGGCATAATATGTCACTCAAAGATGGCTGGAATATTTTTATTTATCTCGTCTATAGAGCTCAGTTCGGACTCTTTCATATATAGCTTGAATGGATAGATAAAGATTAAAGTTGAATTTTGCTAAATAACATTATTCTTTGGCAAAAAAAAGAATTGACAAATAAGGGAAAATGCAATATTTCATTGGGCCAACCAATCGAGAAAAAGTTACAACATAGACACATGTTTTGGGATTTCGATCCTAATCAGTACGGAAAGGAGTTTTTGATGAAATGAATGAGTACTAGGATGTGAATGAAAAATCTTTCTTTGGAATTCACTTCAAGATAAATCAGGGAGAGATGAGTATAATTTTTTTCCACTTAGAATTTCTGTATCGCTACAAAAATAAAAAAGAGTCCAGTACAAACCCCACAATACCGCCTTGTACTTGTATACATCGTGAAATAAATAACATATACTCCATTGAAAACATTTATGGATTTCGTTAGGTAACAATGGACCCTATGTAAAAAATAAACTGTAAAACATAAGAAACATGAATTTCCTACAAAGATGATGGAGGTGTGCTTACTATTTCTATGCCCCCAGTGAACTTTTCTCTCTTTTTCTCAGCGAAATTCATGAGGGTGTGAGTCGAAACAATATGCTGATTTGGAAAAACAGATTGATTCTTTGAAAGCTGAAAACGAGAAAAAACTGACTGAAGAAAATTAAAACATTATATTTGATTTCGTTTTTTTACATCAATAATGAACATAAAGAAGTAATGGAATCTTCAAAAAATACAGACAGAGACAGAAAGATAAATGATACAGGGTGGGACACCGAAAACGAAACAGATCGAATATTTTCAAAACACATGTGTTGTGAAGAAAATGCAAAACCACGTCGTTTTTAATCCAAGGGGGACATCTTCCTATCATAATCTCAACTGCCATACCTCTCCCCCTCACCCCTTGGTCACTATCACTCAATCAATTTGAATTGGGAAAGTAGTAAATGTGACACATCATTAAAAAGGTAATTTCATGAGGAATTCAGCCATGTCAATTTTTGATGAATGAAGTATCATAATTTGGAATACAGATCAGTTGTTTTTTCCTCAAGAGGGCGCCAAAATAGAAAGTTGGGTAGCGAAAATTGACTTGGCTGAATTCCTTATAAAATAAATTTTTCAATGAAATGATGTATCACATTTCCCTATTCAAATTGTTTGGGTGATAGCGACCAAGGGGTGGGCGGAGAGGTGTTACAGTTGAGGTTATGATAGGAAGATGTCCCCCTTAGATTAAAATTCGACATGTTTTTGCATTTTCTTTACAACACATGTGTTTGGAAGATATTCGATCTGTTTCGTTTTTGGTACCCCACGCTGTATAGAGGATGAGAAAAAACATAAAAATCATATATAAAAAGACATAGAATTCCAAGACATAAATTCGGGGAAATCTGAAGCATGTAAGTACCACACACCCTCTCAACCTGGTCTTCGATCGTTGTTATTGCGGGTAAGGATATTGTAAAGCATATCATACATTTATCATCACCCGTCTGGAATATTATCTTATCGGCTATTCTTCTAGACATATTATCGATTACATCTGTACCGATTTCCATTCAATTTTCAAGCCCACTATTATCACTGTGATCGCTATCATTATCAGAGTCAAACTCATTGATGTCAAAGACGATTAAATGATCGATGATTTCCATTCCATATATCATTTCAATTTAGTTTTTGTAGTAGTTTCTCAAATAGTAAGCTACGGTTGAATGCTGAATTCTATGGTTACGTTTTCATTTTAAATGTTCCCAAATGGTAGGAGGGCACTAGCCTCCAAGACTCGAATTCTATATCACTGCTTGAAATTCAAGCAATTATTTGGTTTACATGCAATTTTTTTTTCCATACAATTGATTGATATAAACATAATATGGTTATCATGGTGTTTGAAGCAGATTGGGAATTCGAAAACAAGAATTTATATTTATCATTTATCAATGTTATCTCGATAATTATGCGAATGACTTTCTTGAAAAACTGATCGAGGTGTTGTGTACCAAAATACTAGTGGACATAAGGACGAGATTTATTCAACTATCTATTGAAATGGTATTCTACCATCGAAAAAGTCTGCGGATAGTGATACTTAACTAAGATCAGCTTTTTCAAGAGAATAGGTATCACACGTAACATGATACGTATGACAAAGCCTTAGTGCCTTATTATCGCATATTACAACTTCTCCCCATAATAAAAAAATGGTGCTTGAGCAACAACTTTTGAAAATGATAACTGAAAATAAAAAAAAGATTTGAATATTAGAAAAATTGAATTATGAAATTGGACTTCATTTGTTATTGGATGTTCATCAATTGAACACTTAAACATCTTCTGGGAAATGTTTTGCTAAGGAGACTTCTTTTTCTTGATGTTCCAGGTAAAGATGAACTATTCGATGACATGATACTGATTCTTGTGGGTTTTCTGCGTTTACACTTGCAGAACATGTACAGAAGAATCAATGAGATGATTGATACGATTGTGAGATATGTGAACCATAAAATGTGTTTCTTCACATAGAATTGAATGATAAACTTGTGTCAGAGTCTTCAGAGTATTGGTTCAACTCATACTGGGAAATGAGGTCGTTCTTATCGAATTAATCATGTTTCATCGGTTTCAGGTCTAATAAACGAGGTTTTTTAGGTAACTATTTGTAAAATTTGAATGGAACCAGCACTGGTTTGTTTTGAATGTAACGTTTTCGTAGTAGTATATGAAGTATTTAGAATGTACTCGTGTGCATCCCATGAATGCGTTGCATTCGGGTTGAAGTTTGAGAAGAGAGTTTTTTTGATGATTTAGGTAACTAACTCTTTGTTGGTGCATTTGATGGTTACTGGTAGTGTGTCGGACAATGCTATTAGCCACAAATTCTTTGCTGATTCGTAGACGTTGCAGTCTTCGGCGAAGAGGACATGTATTTGGTACATCGATCAATTGTAGAAGAAACTGGGCTTCGTATATGGATAGCATTGTTGTGAATTGGATATGGCAGAATATTGGAAATAATTAGGTATTGAAATGGTTTCCGAAGTCTAGCATTTGTCCAGGTTAGAGAGTGAAACGTATAAAATTGAATCTTCGTCTCTCGCGATATACTTTTGTGAAATCAAGATGTTATGAAATCCTGTTCGGTTATCCATTATAGGAATTGGAAAAAGGCGGTGAAGGGTATAGCTCAGTTTGATAAGCGTGGAGTTCCATAATTTTCAAATAGTGGGCAACAATAGATTGAAAATGATAAATTATTTTTTAGAACGAATACCCGGGTTCTTCGATCGAATTATGAATGATTTTTACACGAGCAAACATTTTTGAATTTAAAATGTCGTCAAGACATGATTAAAGAAACACATAACTTTCCATTAGTGCTTCACACACTTCAGAAGTTTATAGTTACGCCTGATCAAAAGATATATCATCGGAAAGAATATATATTGAATTTCGATTCCTTTCAAATCTTTGTTCAATGTCCATTCGTTAATTTGTAATTTTTGTATTATGCTATCGACAATCTTCATTACTGAAGTTGTGACCAATATTCGATTTTACATGAGATTTTCGAACTTGTATTCATCTTCGGTGATTTTGTTAATTCGCTCATTGAAATATTCCCCACTGGAAGTATCTAAGCTACCGGTGACAGCTTTCTGAAATTTACATACACCTTTGATCAATCCATGTTTTGCCTTTTAGTAAGGTCGAATATCAGCAAATACTTCACGGTATTTTTTCAAATCAAGTGATTGGGAATTTTGGAAACTGAGGCTTGTGCGGGTTTTGAGTTGGGCTCTGAAGGCTTCCATTCTAGCCTTGTTCGTTTCCAGACCTTTGTACAATTATGTAATTTTTGTTCAAAGTAAGTCTGATTGATTGGTTCTAGTTGTAAATCAATAAGGTCCATTTTAGGTTAGAAATTTTGACAGAGGATTCTCCATGATCAAAGATGCCCATTGTATCATTGATTGGTTCGAGATTGTACTGGCAACTAACTGCCAAGATCATCGGAAAGTACCATCAATTAAATTAAAATTCTTCAAAATGGGGTTTCAGGCTGCCGAAATTCACTATGGCTTTTTGTCTTGTTTTCCAATTAAGTAACTAAAATGTCCATATAAGCTATTCAATTCATTTTGCAATTTGTTAAAGAGGTAGTGTTTCACTGCTCAAACCATTGCAAGTAATTCTCATTCAATCATTGAGTAACAAGTATCAGCAGTACATACGGTTCGAAAGGCGTAACCAATGGAAAGATCTTTTCTGATAGGTTCCTGAGAAAAAACGAAGCCAATATTTGGGTATACCAAAATTAGGAAACCATATAGCCAAGTGCTTGGAATCACCGCTTTTCAATTATGGGTTTGAAGCAGTTTATTTTTGTGATGGCCTGACACTATTTGCAAAGAAACGCATGATAAAAGGTGAGACCTCTTTAATTCTTGGCTCGCAGAAGTTTTGACTTCTAAGGGCTTTATAGGTGTTGAGTGCTTTTTTGATATTTTAGAATGCAACTCTGTATTCTTGACTGAAAGCGAAGTTGATGGTCTCGTTAGTGGTTTTGGAGTATTGGCGAACTATGAGATGAACCTCTCTGATACCCCGAAAGTGAAAAATATTCAATGTCCTTGGGATTTTTGGGTTCTGGGAAGTTTTGATGCATTCGATTTTGATGGGATTTGATTTCACACTACCTTGAGTTGGCACAAGAACGAATTTGTTATAACTATTTTTTGAGGAAAAAGCTGTTTTCTGATCGTATTTTGTATCAATATCGATCTGGTGAAAACCACAGACCAAGTCGAGTGTGATGAATTATTGGCATTGTCCAAATTGGTCCAGAAGATCAGATATATAAGGAAGAGGTTATTTATCACCTTTTCTGAGTTCATTGAGTTGACGGTTGTCAATGACATGCCATTTTTGCTTCCCTGAGGCATCTAGTTTTTGGGTACGATCCATACAGAAGATGACTAAGGAGATATCGAAGGTTGAATAATACCTCGATCTAGCATTTTGTATATTTAATTTTTCTCTTCCTTCTGGTGGATTTGAGGATAACGATTCAATTAGATGAAAACTAGTTTACTGTTGTTTGTTTCCATCGAATGTTTGATTTTGTTGGTAAATGTTAAATTGTCATTTTCTAAACAGAAGCTATCGGAGAATTCTAAACAGAGTGTTGGAATAATTTCTTCGAAATGTTATTGTTGTTGTATGATCTGGTGTCGGATTGTCTTGACGATTGTATTCCGGAGTTTTTTATTGAAGTTATTGGTTGAAAATTTAAGGATACGTTCCAGTGGCAATTCGGAGATATTCATTGTTTTTGGGATCGCTATCACATCGATTATTGAGGTTGAGAATGAACCTTTGTCATTCATTATGAAACCGGCATTCGGTATTATGAGCACGGCATTCGGTAAGAGGTCTTTTTCCATTTCTCGCGCTATCAGTGTAGCATGGGGTCAAAGGGTCTGAGCCATTTCTGGTGGCCACAGAGGAATAGCAGAGGAAATCTAGGAAATCCAATCAAAGGAAGCTAATTTCAATGACCGTCTGTGGTCGATGAAGAATCGCGTCCTGCTTGAGATGGCCCTGCTTCTAACAAAACACGGCAGATCTAGATAAGGAAAGTCGAAAAAATCCCCCGAACCAAGGTGTAAGAAATCCGTGCCAAAACCTGAATGGTAGCAGGGGATGCTATCCCAAACGGAGCCTCTAGGACACCAGGAATCTCATAGTATTCCTGACCTTACTACGGCATGCGGAGCTTTGCCGTAGTGGATAAACATTTTCCTAGCTACTCGTGGAACATTTATGAACTTAAATATTTGAAAAAAATGCCAATCGCGTGAAGTTGACTACAGCGAACTTAGAGGAGAAGGCCAAAAATCAAATATGAGATATAAAATTAGATATAGATAAAAAAGTTGAATTTCTGTGGGGATGCAGTCAGGTAAAGAGCTTTTTCAAGCAAACTCTTTGAATGTAGGAATGTAGGCTTTCACGGCTGGCGTCAATGTTTTGGTTGGTTTCCGGGGTTTGCCGTGGTCTTCTTTGGTTTAAATCTCCAAACGTTTCGACTGCAACTGCTGCAGTCATCTTCAGTGGCGTGGTCGAAGTACTCTTCTAGACGTATCAACTGAAACTGAAGCTTTCGAGTTTGCCATGTTATTTATAGTGATGTTTTTTCGCGCACTTTCTGTAATAGCGGGTTTGCGCGCACTTTCCGCGCAACAACAGGTGAAAGGACTACTACTATCGAGAAACTGTTACACATTGGAGGAGTATTTTAATAGTTCTTAGTTTTAAATGTCAATTTTATAGTTTTCTACGTTTAATCTTTTATGTAATTTTCCACATTTGGCTTTGACGTTTTCTTTTATTATTGTGCTATGTGTACTGTTCAGTATTATATATGTACTTTTAAATTGAACAAATAAAAATAATAATAATTATTATTATTATTATACATAGAAGGTGTTACCAACAGAATTGGGAAAATTCTGAATAAGGAGAAAATTAACACCGTCTTCAAACCAACGAAGAAGATATCGGAATATCTAAGATCAGCCAAAGACAGCAGAGATCCACTCAAATCAGTGGGAGTCTACAGAATTCCATGTAACTGTGGGAAGGTCTATATCGGACAAACGAAAAGGAGCATTGTTACCAGCCTAGTAGAGCACAAGCGGAGTGGTCGTTTGGGACAAACCAAAAAGTCCCGCTGAGCACACATTGTCTGACGGAGAACACAAGATCCTTTTCGACGTCGAATTATTATTCAACAAGAATGTATTTAGAAGCAATAGAAATACACAATCACCAAGAGAACTTCAACAGATAAGAAGTGAGAACATATTTACCAAAGATCTGGCACACAGCATTGAAAGGGGCCATGTCACCCGAATCGGGCGGAAAGTGCGCGCGAACCCGCTATTACAGGAAGTGCGCGAAAAAACATCACTATAAATAACATGGCAAACTCGAAAGCTTCAGTTGCAGTTGATACGTCTAGAAGAGTACTTCAACCACGCCACTGAAGATGACTGCCGCAGTTGCAGTCGAAACGTTTGTAGATTTAAACCAAAGAAGACCACGGCAAAACTCGGAAACCAACCAAAACAAACTCTTTGAAATTTGTCAAGCTTTCGGCGATGTTTATTGCCTTCCTCAGGACGAATAAAATTATAATCAGTAACAATCTCAAAATTGTGAAGTATTCGGGTACTTTCTAACATGAGATTCAATAGAAATCATACATATAAGAAACAACAAATAATTTCGTAACAGTGACATTATATAATATGGAAATCAAGTAAAAAAAAAATTCAATATTGAGTGTTACATCGTTATTAGACTTGAATTTTAGTAAAATACGTATAAATTTGACCAAGATTATTCATAGACTGACTATTCGAATTGATATGAACCATTTCCAAGAAGACTCCCAGCATCTAAATTGTGTGTGTTGTTATAGTCCTGATGGTCTTTTTGATTAACGTGTTCCGAAGGGGCACATGTGTTAACGTTTCGTTTATAATCACTTCTATGTGATATAATACGACTATTGAGAGTTCTGGAGGTTTGACCAACATATGTTTTCGAACAAGGGTACATTATACAGTGTGTTTCACTTATCATGGAAACACCCCCGTATCTTCCGTAATTTCCACCGTAGAACCATGAAATTTTTAGGATCGATAATAAATTCACTGCACAACAGGTGTCATCCTACGTGATATACACTGCACGTCAACAGCGATGGAACTACCCATTTTTTCGGAAAGTTATATTAGGGGACAAAATTGGCCAGAAATTCTTTCGGATTCATGTTAGGATCTTCAGCTTACTACTAATACACATATCTCCTGAAACATTTTCAGTTCTGAAAAATTCTAATTTGTTTCACTTCTGATGGAAACGCTTCGGTATCTTTCGTAATTTTTGACGTGAAACCATAACATTTTCAGGATAGATAGATACACTAGGACTGAACTAACTGCACAAAAAGTGGTATTTCCATGGGAAGTGAAACAAATTGTAATTTTTCAAATATGAAATGTTTACAAGATGCAGGTGTATCATTAGTAATTTAGGGATCCTTAACACGAATCTGAAGGAATTTTGGGCCAATTTTTCCCCCTAATATAACTCTCCAGAAAATTGGTGGTTTCATGAGCAATTTTATGATTTTCGTTTTTCAGTACATTAATTAATTTGGGAGTTAATTCATGGATATGTGGAAGAGATCCCAAAACGAGAGATTCTATTTCATTCACAATGGGAACTTGCTGGGATGTTTGGGAGATTGATGAGTTAGTCCTACTGATAATTAATTCATTAATGAAGTCTTTGGGATATGAATTTTCCAATTATATCTTTTGTGGTTAAATTAAATATTCATGTTTCAAAATAGAATGAGTAATTTCTAAGATTCTAGTTTTTAGATAAATCAATAAATTTATTTCCATTTTCAGTGGGTGATATAATTAGGCTGTAATAAAAACAGTCAACTCAATGCAAGTTACCTCCAAACTTGTTCGGAACTGCATTGAAACCCTAAAAGAGCTGGACAGTCATAACAGACTGACCATAGCCAGAACACAGATGATATAGCAGCAAATGAAGAGAGTTTATAATTTTTATTCATTGTTAATTTGTATGCATAGTGCCGATGATAACCAAGGAGTTTGAAACAGCTGTCCACTGTTTACGTTTTTCGGTGAGTATGATTTGTGAAATTGAGAGCATTATATCTTTGTTTTCTCTTATATCTTACATGTCTTCGTAGACGAGAACTCTAGTACTCTACTTGTCCCACAATTCTGTTTTCAATTTCGTGTTTTCGTTAAACTTCGATGAATATTGTTTCGTACCTACAAATAGTAGGCTGTATGGAAATATCAAATAGATATGCCTACATTAAAATCGGGTCAATGTTTGTTGTTGTGACATTTGTACCAGGTACAGTGTACCAGGTACAGAGGATTGAACCCAGATAGCTAATTGGTGTTAGCGATAATTTTCGGATATAATTGCTCTCAGTTTTATAATTTTTATTCATTGTTAATTTGTATGCACAGTGCCGATGATAACCAAGGAGTTTGAAACAGCTGTCCACTGTTTACGTTTTTCGGTGAGTATGATTTGTGAAATTGAGAGCATTATATTTTTGTTTTTTCTTATATCTTACATGTCTTCGTAGACAAGAACTCTAGTACTCTACTTGTCCCACAATTCTGTTTTCAATTTCGTGTTTTCGATAAACTTCGATGAATATTGTTTCGTACCTACAAATAGTAGGCTGTATGGAAATATCAAATAGATATGCCTACATTAAAATCGGGTCAATGTTTGTTGTTGTGACATTTGTACCAGGTACAGTGTACCAGGTACAGAGGATTGAACCCAAATAGCTAATTGGTGTTAGCGATAATTTTCGGATATAATTGCTCTCAGTTTTATAATTTTTATTCATTGTTAATTTGTATGCACAGTGCCGATGATAACCAAGGAGTTTGAAACAGCTGTCCACTGTTTACGTTTTTCGGTGAGTATGATTTGTGAAATTGAGAGCATTATATTTTTGTTTTTTCTTATATCTTACATGTCTTCGTAGACAAGAACTCTAGTACTCTACTTGTCCCACAATTCTGTTTTCAATTTCGTGTTTTCGATAAACTTCGATGAATATTGTTTCGTACCTACAAATAGTAGGCTGTATGGAAATATCAAATAGATATGCCTACATTAAAATCGGGTCGATGTTTGTTGTTGTGACATTTGCTGTGCGAGGTCGACTTGAAAGAAGACTTCGGATAAGGATACAATCATGTCATCACACAACTTTTGGAAGCTTCAGGAACCTCGTACTTTGATTGAAATTGTCCATTACAGTGAAAATATTTGGATTTCCCATAAAAAACAAAACACTAGGGACTTCAGTTTTTTTTAGAGGTTTTTGTTAAAAATGGCGCTGTATTTAAAACTAGAGGAGAAGTGGTCGTGGTGCTACAGCGTTTGCCTTTCACCCAGGCCACCGGGTTCGATCTCCACCACCTACCACTGAGCTAATGTATTTTGGAATCCACTTGTACGTAAGCTGTAGCTCCTGGATCTTCCTTGCTCGCACAAGCTCTGCTTTTGAAGTGTTATCTCAGTAAACCAAGGTGATTCGTAAGAACAAATTTTACAGAAAAAAATTAGCCTGCTAGATCATCCTTATCGAAAGAGACAAAAATTGATAGTATAGTACACTGCAATATTTGTACAATAAAATGTATGATAACATGAAGAGGCAAGGAAAGCACTGTTGATCAGAAAAACTATTTGGTGAATGGGTTAAGAACAGAAGCAACTTTTCCTTTTATAGATTTACTTTTAACAATACAAAGCTTTTCTTATGACAACTATTGTTTTTAATACTTAACAACAATATTAAATTATTCATTTTAATATCCCCCTCTAATAGATTATTCTTTTATTAGAGTATTCCATTTTTGATTTCTCTAGGGCATCGGTAATAATATCTTCCATCTTCAATTTCATCTTCGATCATATTATACCTCGTATCAATATGTTTGATATACGTGTGATATTGAAGACATTTTGAGATCGCTATGTTGATCATCGATTGTCTTCAATTAAAGTGGTTGGTTTCGGAAATCTTATGTTCAAATCAGGTGAAATATTTTGAAATCATATTCCTTCTCAAACAGTAGTACTGAGGGAATATATTCAGCTTCGATTGATGACGAAGAAATTGTACTCTGTAAGGACTTTAATTTGTGATATACAGTGAAAATTAGGTTGCTTCAAGAACAGCTTCTCTCCACATGAACTTGGACATACTAGCATATTAAATCATGGATCTTGCTTTTTCCGTCACAGTTCTGTTCATGTGTTCACTAACTCTGTTTTGCTGCGGGGTCTAGTGATCAGTTTGTATCGCCTCTAGACCTTTTTGCTTGCAAAAATCATGGAATTCTGAATATTTGCCCACTTTAACGTTATCACTTCTCAATTTTGAAATTCTAGCTCCAAAATAGGCAGTGGCCATTGCTTGATACTGTTTGAAATATTTGTAAACTTCATCTTTACTCTGGAGTAGGTTCTCCATAGAAAAATAGGTGTGATAATCGATGAAAGTAACGAAGTATTTCTTTCCATCCTAAGTTTCAGCTGCGATAGTGCCATACATACATGTAATATATGGTATGGTATATACCAGTTCTAGTGGGCGTCTGAATTCAACATGGAATTCTTGATTCTTTGGAAAAGGGTACTTGAGATTGTTTCCCTTCCCAACTAACTTCAATTATTCATAACTAACGATTAAGCTAGGAATCACACTGACCGACCAGCATTGACCGTCCGCGACCGACCAGCAACGACCAAAAATTTAAAGGAATCAATAAATACTTTCAAACTCACACTGATCGACCAAAATTTTCAGCAGATTGCAATTTTAAACACGATCTTCGAAAACCGGTTGAAGACGATCATTCAGTGTGAGTTATCCGATAAGAATACACGTTTTGTAAATTTTGGTCATAGTTGGACGGTCGCGGATGGTCGGTCATGGTTGCTCAGTGTGCCTGCTGCCTAACGAACCAACTTTAACCATCACAAACAACCACTCGAAGTTAGGTTATGTTATTGTTATTAAATGAAATGCTGAGACATTTTGTCAAAAAGGTAACGAAAGTTTGTTTATCCGTGAAATTTGCAACGCTCAGAATATTTTTTAGATCGATTCATTATTCATTAACTATAAAATGTAAAATGAGCTATTTTCTTTGAGTTCAGAAAAATCATATATTTTGAAATTAGCGCCATTATTATACAAAAGCCCCGAACAAAACTGAAGTTTCTGGTATTTTGTATTTTATGGAAAATCTTAATATTTCCACTGTTATGGACAGTTTCAATCAAGGTACGAGGTTCCTGAGGCTGCCCCGAACTTTGACATGAAGAAAAATTATCGAAAAACGTGTCAGTAGTTTTAAAGTCAAAAATTGTGTAGTGGCATGACTGAATCCTTATCCAAAGTCTTGAGCAAAGACACCACTGGTCTGATGATAAGAATATACTCGCAAAGAAATACAATTTTCAATTGGCCAATTTTGATTATACAGGGTGGGACAAAGAAAACAAAACAGATCGAATATCTTCAAAACACATGTGTTGTGAAGAAAATGCAAAATCACGTCGTTTTTTAATCCAAGGGGGACATCTTCCTATCATAACCTTAACTGTCATACCTCTCACCCCACCCCTTGGTCACTATCACCCAAACAATTTGAATAGGGAAAGTAGTAAGTGTGACACATCATTAAAAAGGTAATTTCATTAGGAATTCAGATTGTTTGGGTGATAGTGACCAAGGTGTTGGGGGAGAGGTATGACAGTTGAGGTTATGATAGGAAGATGTCCCCCTTGCATTAAAAATTGATTTGTTTTTGCATTTTCTTCACAACACATGTATTTCGAAGATTTTCGTTCTGTTTCGTTTTCGGTGCCCCACCCTGTATATGCGAGCTGCTTACAGTAACAGACTGTACGCCGCTTGACTCAATGACGTTAATGAACATATTGAATATTTCTTCACAGTTTTTATATTTCATATCAGATTGTACCTAAGTACGAAACAAACAACTTCAAAAAAGGGGGATCCCCTTGGTTCACAGCTGAAATCAAGAAAAAGCTCAAACAAAAAGAATTAGGTCGAAAACTGAAAAATCATTCTGTAGAAGCTCATAATAACTTCAATAGGTCGAGATCAGTGATGAAGGAAGATATAAAAATAGTCCACAGAAACTATTTAAGGAATATTGGGAACAATCTGACACTCTTCTGGAGTTTTTTGGATAAGCGAGAACGGTCCAATGATTCTAGTCCGGATTTTAATATAATGCTGTTAGTACCAATAATCTAAGGATGATAATAAGAAGCATTTGCAGACTACTCAGCTTCTGTTCATCACTTTAAATATGATGGGTTCTGCCTAGTCATACATGTAATCTGTTTAACAAGAAAATTGCTGCAGACAAAAATTGCAAGAGTTATAGACAATAACGTGGAAGACAATAGAATGGTTTGGTTATTCAGCAATATAATTTAACGATTAGCTATATAATCGTAATGATTGTTTCTGAAGAATCGTTTAGTTTCGACAAGCTGTAGAGAATATTTGTTTTTATACTCACATCAACAGTACAATTGAATACTTTCTCGATAGATCCAGTGCAGTGTTTCAGTTGACCTGTTGCTGCTTTAACTTCTTTCTGAACTCTTTGGAGGTCACTACAAATATACTGAGTGACATTAGTGATTGGAAGCGTATTTCCTGATACGCAACTCGCAACGTCTTTGAAGAGACGAAGAGAAACCCCTTTGATACCATCTCTGTTGCCTATGATGCAGTCTATAACGAGTTGAAGATCAGGATTTGTCTCTGAAAAGTACATTTATAGGATATCCAAATGATTATATCATGATTACATCATGTATATCATTTCAAGAAGTAGTTAGCTAGAGCTTGTAACATTTTCCGACCATTTGGAGAAATTCGATACAAGGTATAATTTAGAAAAACTATGTCTGAAATTCACATATTGGAGAAGGATGTTTTTTCTATTGATAATTAGGGCCATGTCACTCAGCAAATGCACCAATATTTTTGGGTAAGAAATAAATACCTAACTTGCAGAGGACTATCGTGTAAATTGATAAGAGACTCAGGTATTGTGAATATAACAGAAAACATAATGATTTCAAGATGGAGATTCTGATTAGATTCAATTTTTCTCGAATACGAAGTCCTGCCTATAAAAAATGTTTCTGTGCTCATGAATCATTTTTGTTTGAGAATAATTATAGAAAATATTAGAAGTTAGTCGAAATGGTTCTCAGTCAGCATTTTGTTAGATTTTTCGTATACAGATCAATTATATCGATATTATTTAGTGAAAATATCGCGTGGTGTGAAAAATAGTTTACATAACTATTTCCTGCGAGTATGTGAAAAGCGCACTAGTGCAAAATATTTATTTTTGAATTTTATTTGTAAAATGAGTGTTTTCCTTAAGTGGTACATGAGAGTGTTAATTTTTAACCGAGACCGCAGGTCGAGGTCAAAAATTCTCTCGAATCTGCCATGAAAACACAAATTTCATACACGAAATACAAACATCATTTTTTGTACAACTGGTAATGTAAATTTACATCGTCTGAAATATATTAAAAATGAAGACTTCCAATACATCTTGACGTGGTTTTTTGTCCCGATAAGATATCGATTCTAAACGACTGTTGTCTTGAAAATACTATTCAATGTTTTCAGTAAAATTGTATTCACAAAATGATTACTGTCTGAAAAAAAGGGCAAAATAACTGAATAATACTTTTCTTCTCTATACATGTTATCCTTAAAGTTATCAATACTTCCGATACAATTTCACAGCATCCAGTGGTCTTTCTGTGTCATTACTATAGAAACGGTTTGTTGGCACTCCTCGTGTTTGACAGTTTTATTGTATTTGCTCGTAGATGCCTCAATTTCAAGTTATTTTCAAGAAGATGGATGTTGATTATGATAGTGGTAGTGATACCCCATCAAATATATCTGAGAAGACAAATGCAATAGTATATAATAGGTTACCGGCCAAATGCAAGTTACATATGACCAATTTCGTGAATAGTGACACAAGAAACAAGTTAAAAAGGTGTCTGAAAATGTGCTTATATGCTATTTTGAGGAAAAATAAAAAATTGTAAAACCTCCTACGTTATGAAGGAAAATATTGACATAAGAAAGTTTTCAAAATTGGTCTCGCTCAATAAGAACAAAACATCGGATACCGAAGAAAGAAATCTAAAGTTTTTTCAAGGGATGATATCTATAAATTCATTCGAGTTGCTAATGAGGACGCAAATTTACTATATAGTGTACAGTTATAATCATAATTTTGTTAGATTAGTAGTAATTTCAATATATTTTATTTGTAGGTTGTCCTAATTTTGGGTATCAGTGGTGCTTGTCGCCGTGAAGAAATAATACATATAACTATTGATGCTATTGAAGATGCTGGATCTATATTGATTGTTAAAATACCTATTGCGCAAGAACGTTTACTGTTTCAAATTCTGATTATATTGAAATATACCGCCAACTCATACAAAAAGTAACAGATTATTTTTGAAATATTCGAGAGGAAAATGTATTAACCAACATGTGGGATAAATGAAATAGGAGAAATTACTAGCTTGATTGCAAAATGGCTTGGAAAGATATGTATGAGAGCTACACAAGTCACTGTTTCTGGAGAAGCTCTGTAACTCCTCTGGCCAATGCAGGGGGCAACATAACATCCATAAAACGTCACGGTGGCTGAAAATCTGTTTCCGTAGCAGAAGCATATATGGAAGATAGTTTGAACAATAAAATTGTGATTTCTAAAAAAATATTGAATTGCCTATCTTCTTCCAAACAAATTGAAATATCTGATAAAATTGTGGAATCAACTTTTCAAGAAATATCTAACGTTTCTGATCAACATCAACATGGAACAACTTCGAGAATTTATGTTGGAAGTAATTGTTTGAACTTTATTATCCATTATTATTCCAATAAATGAAATTATTATATGATGAATAATCAATTGATAACTGACTCTGTTAAAAATAAATCATAAAACTAATATTTCATGTTTATTTTGTGAATTATTTTGACAGTGAAACGAAGTAAACATTTACGCATAAATAGAGATGCCGAAATGTCAAGTTTATTTGACAGTTTTACAAAATAATATACTATGCAATGAGCACGAAATGATGCCCATTTTGTTGCGAGTTGCATACCATACTTTTTCTATGACAACATATCGTTCACGTTTAATACATGCATACATTGCAAAAACTTTGAAAGAAATAAACTGATGATATTTTATTACACCGAATTCGCCGCTACCACAAAGTGGAACTATAAATTGTTTTGGCTCAGTCGCCAAAATAAGCCATTAAAACGTTCTCGGAAAATGATTTTGTCTTTTGATCTACCTTCCATTCCAAAAAGTTCTACGCTAAAGTTCTTTCAATTGAGTTTTACTCGCACCGATTGCGTTCACTATCAAAGTAACATTATTTGATATTATAGAACAAGTTATGAATATAAACAGAATCATTTTTTTATGAGGTACTCATGGTTATAGTACTGATAATCGTTGGTTATTTGTGGTGAATGAAATTATGCAAATATACTCACCTCGTTCAAAAGAGTTCAGTTTGCTTTCGATATCATTCCAGGTGGAATCAATCACTGAACTGGTAGAGTTTACGAGCTGATTGAGAACGGGTTCTAAATTCTTATTCAAATATTTTGATTCATTCTTGATATAGACAAGAGCATTATCTACGAATTTTTCCGTTGTTGCTATCCACTCAACAAGATACTGGATTGGAGATTTATTCAAGGTTTGTGTCTGAAACTAATACAGAATTTCATTTTATTAAATGTAGGTATTCAATTTCAGCTGAATTTGTAAAAAACTTACAAGAAAGGGCAAGGCAATTAATGGAAGTGAAAAATGACGTAACATTCAAGATCAAATGACTGATAGGTATTAGAACGAATTAATGATGAAAAATTTCCGCGATAACCTTATACAATACGCATTGCCGCCAGCAAATATAGAACAAAAAGCACATCGGCTGTCCACCACAATCCTTGAATTATATCTTTTAGATTTTTTGTCAATTAATGTTTTCTACAAGAGATACTTCGCGATGCTCTTATCATATCAAAGCTGAAATTGAATTATATCTGTTACTTGTGAAGTTTTCTTGAAGAACTAATTTGCAATGATATTTATATAACATCTGAAGTAATTGTTTGAATCAAATGAGAAATCACATACAGGGTGGGGCACCGAAAACGAAACAGATTGAATATCTTCAAAACACCTGTGTGGTGAAGAAAATGCAGAAACACGTCAATTTTTAATCCAAGGGGGAAATCTTCCTATCATAATGTCAACTGCCATACCTCTCCCCCTCACCCCTTGGTCAACCAATCGAGAAAAAGTTACAACATAGACACATGTTTTGGGACTTCGATCCTAATCAGTACGGAAAGGAGTTTTTGATGAAATGAATGAGTATTAGGATGTTAATGAAGAATCTTTCTTTGGAATTCACTTCAAGATAAATTAGGGAGAGGTGGGTATAATTGTTTTCTACTTAGAATTTCTGTATCGCTACAAAAATAAAAAAGAGTCCAGTACAAATCCCACAATACCGGCTCGTACTTGTATACATCATGAAATAAATAACATATTATTCTCCATAGAAAACAATTATGGATTTCGTTAGGTAACAATGGACCCTGTGTAAAAAATAAACTGTAAATCATAAGAAACATGAGTTTTCTACAAAGATGATGGAGGTGTGCTTACTATTTCTTTGCCCCCCGTGAACTTTTCTCTCTTGTTCTCAGCGAAATTCATGAGGGTGTGAGTCGAAACAATATGCTGATTTGGAAAAACAGATTGATTCTTTGATAGCTGAAAACGAGAAAAAACTGACAGGGGGAAATTAAATCATTATATTTGATTTCGTTTTTTTACATCAATAATGAACATCAAGAAGTAGTGGAATCTTCAAAAAATACAGTGACAGAAAGATAAATGATACAGGGTGGGGCACCGAAAACGAAACAGATCCAATATTTTCAAAACACATGTGTTGTGAAGAAAAAGCAAAAACACGTTGTTTTTAATCCAAGAGGGAGCAATCACCCTCTTTCTCCTGAGGTGTCAGTCATATTATGTTTAATATTATAAATATTTATGACCATCGATTTCTCTGATTTTGAAGGTTGGTAGTAATTATATTATGGAAGTTGATTTCAACTTGTAATCAAGGCTGGCAAAATGAAGTAGAGTTGATGAGTATGGTGGTAGGTTCAATAAGTTCGAACCCCAATTATCCAATTTTTTTTATTAATGTTCAGTGAAATCGATTAGGGTATTACTACAAATTCTCATACACAACATCAGTTCTACATCCCAGCATTCTGCTGGTTTTAGTGTTATAAAAAATTATTTTGGTAATCAATTTATCCTTCATTTCATTGGTTTTACATATTAACCATTTTCTCATTTATTGTTATTACGAAATGAATTTTGACTTTCTATGGCCCATTGTGTATAATAAATACGTAGCAATTTCAATGAGAAGGAAAAGAGAACTGCCGAAATAATTTCAAGAAAACTTCCAGATCATTTTGGATCGTATAAAAATCAAACATATATCAGATTCCTTTTCTTCAAATGTATTCAAAAAGAGGACCAAACCATTATTATTATATTATTATTTACCGTGAGGCTCCGAGGCGACTTATTGGTTTTAGGTGTATTATCCACTTTTCAGCTATAGGAAAATTCTGAAATCCTATAGCTCTACTTCGTGTGGTCGGTGCGCACTCCAAGCAAGCATCAGACGTTGGGATTGGAATCAAGACAACATACATCAATCACACTTGCGTTTTCAGACAAGGCATATGGTCGCCTATCGACTCCGATGAGATTGAGAAAAAAATTCACACCATCAGGATTCTTACCTGGGGGTTTATTCTCTAGTTCATGCGAAAATATTTTCAAACATTTGAAGTAGCATAAAACGATACAGACGCCGATCGTTGAAGATAGATACAACATCAAATTTGTATACATTAGAGGCTCGGCGTAAGAACGCCCGACGATGAACAGTTCTCAAAAAATCAAAACAAATGACGATCCTTATGATCCAATGAAAAGTACAATTGCCGGCATTTGAAGAAACGCCGAGCGATCTGTCGCAGAGGGCCGACGACGATCCGTTCGAGATCTGTCTTGGTTCTTGGTCAGATATTCATCGCTACGTTAGAGCAATAGTTTTATTTTTATGTTCAAAATGGCCAAATACTCACAATTTTTCCTTACCAGAATATGATAAACAGTTGATATAGTTAGTCAGGGGTTATTCTCCTCTCTACAGTTTGAAGCACGAGCATTACAATGATGCTGAAATTGAAGGAAATATTTGAGGAAATATTGCAAACGCAAATTTGGTGTCGTTATCTAATAGATGCCGCCTAATCAATAGGTTTGGTTATCATGACAATCTGACAGAATTCATTTTTCCCTTTCTCGTCTTCAAGTAACATAACTAGGAGAGCAGGGTCCATTTCACACGCTGTTTTGTAGATAACTGAAGTGGAAGTGACGCCAGACGCAACCATATGCATGTACCACCTTTAATGTGATGACGAATCGCAGGCCTTCTCGAGCGTTTTGTCGTCGAGCGTTCTCACGCGGCGTTAGTTCATGTGCCAAGCTGTAAATCTCCAGAATAGATCCCCTGGGGGTGCTATATTTAAATAGTTTGGTTTTAATTCGTATGCAAATGAGGGAGACAAACATACATGTTTCGTGTGTATTGGTATGAAACAGTTAATTGAATTTGTATGCGAAACAATTTGAAAATAGCACCCCTGCCGAGAGCAATCAGTAGTTTCAACGGCCGACAAATCTACTCACCAATTTCTGGTGATATATCCCACAGCTTTCCTTTACAAGCTTGCTGTTCAATTACCTCAACTCACAATGTTTTATTTTGTTTAGGCAATTTTTTTGTATTTTGTGAATTGTCTGAGTTTTAACTTCCTATTAGCGCTATTTTCACCTTGATTCATAGGTTTCACATATCACGTAGTGTTTAGATACAAAAAAGTGGGGAAATTCAATAGCATTGAAAATACAGTTTCTATACCATGTTTATTTTCTACACTGCAAATTTGACTGGGAATTCCAAATTCAAGGGCTTGTATTTCCCAACAAAAATCATTTTATTCTAACTCATGATATTCGATAAGCTATAACACCGGCGAATTTTTTAGTACTGAAAACTTCAACGCCAATACCGAAAACTACTCATCAGTTGTCTTACCTGAAAAAATAGCAGACAATACACTACACTCAACTTTAGAATTGTCATTCTGATATTTTTTTGTGGTTTGAAAATTGTTTGAAATATTTCAAAATTACTAGAGGACGTTACTTAAAGTTGGTTTGATGCCAATCTGATTGCAAAACATCATTTGCACATACGATGCAATACATATCTACAATTGATCTTGATGAGATATTAAATTGAATTTATTATAGTTGATTATAGATACTATTCAATCATGATAAAAACAAAGATTATTTCATTCAAATAACTACATGTAATTGTCTCCATGCAAGTAGCTAATCAATCGAATCAAATGAATCAAATTATATTCCTTCTTTTGCTCACATTTATCTGCATATCACCCAGAATTTGCCCCATCATGAAGACTGGTAATGTATAATTCTGTACGTGAATTATATCCCCCATTCCCGTGTGAACCGCTGACTATGCTGAGGCAGAATTTCGCGATTCCAGGAAACTGATGCGCAAGCATCTTCATCTTTATGATAACATTTATTTTATTATTCAATCATAATTTAGCTGCTATACCATTCAGACGTATTTTTGTCAATAAAATTAGCTTTTAGAAAAGGACTTTGTCTTCCGAAAGTTATATTTGGCGCAGTCGGTGGGATACTCGAAATTGTAACGTATCGAACGTGCTATTTTCGTTTCAACGATTAATCGGGTATCGAACTTGTTGTTTTGTCCTGTGGAGGTGTTTGTGCAGGAGAGAATCTTCAAACTTCAAGAAACCCAGTCCATCGAGTACCTCTAGCTACCCTCAACAGGCAGAACATCGAAGGGTGGAACAAAATCGTCCAGTCTCGCAAGGAAGTTTTTCTGTAAATCAAAAATCGAGGAACCATTCGTCTACCTTATAAAAGGATGCTCAAAGTTCTTACAATTTTAATGAAAGTTATTATTTTGAAATGAACATAGTTTGTCACAAATTCTTGGAAATTTGAATTTGAATATCGAAAACCTTCAGCTGACTCTATAGTTTCTTAGGCTAATACTAGTAATTCTAACAAAAATATTACTAATCAATTCAATTCAGAATACTTGGGATGTGTGTCAGAATTTGATGGCAATCCTAATGATCTCAATAGATATTTGTCAGTTTGTGATTCAATTATTACGAGCTTTTATAATACGAATGAGCCGAAACGCTTTCAAAATGTTTACTTATTGAACTGTCTCATTTCGAAATTATCAGGAAACGCTGAAATAGTAGCTTATATTCAAAATGTTTCAAATTGGAAAGAACTTAAAGATACATTACCAAGAAACTTTGCTGGTCAGAGGGATGGAACTTGCTTGAACAGAGATATGGTTATGCCCAGGCAAGCCCCTAATGAAAAACCTCAACAGTTTTATGATAGATGTCTGAATATATTGAACCTTTTGTGCAATTATATTGACGTGCATGAAATAACTGCATGAATCTGAAACGTATAAAAGAAAGCTATATAGTGATATGGCATTGAAAATATTTCTTTCTGGATTGAAGGAACTTTTGGGTACCACCATACATTGTATGGAAACTAAATCCTTAAGTGAAGCATCACAGTTCGTCTTACAAGAAGATAATGTACATTATTTCCAAAATTATTCAAACAAGAATGCCTTCGGACCAAATTTTTCACAACCTATACCTCCAATACACGAGGATGTCTCTAGAAATGTTCGACCATTTATTGATATATCGAACCGTAGATATATTAAAAGAGATCTAACCATTCTTCTAATCAAACCAGAATAACGGCTGACTATTTATATTACAGTAAATATATCATCTCAGCTGGTAAAATTTTTTGTATTTCAGCTATTTGTCAGAAGGGTGTTCCATATGTAGGAAATAACCTGGAATAATTATATAGAAAAAATACAAAACACAAATGTCATTGTCAGAAAAGCTGCGATTTTAATTGTTCATTCTTATTCTTTATTTTATTGTATTCATCTGTATAAATCAATGTTTACTGCACTTGTTCTTAATTAGTTTTTCCGTCGACCGTTTATTTACGATGTATTTTAACGCACTCAAAATCATTGATTAATGACCCCTGTTATTGATTGATTTTCTATTAATCAACGATTTACTTATATGCAACCCAACGTACATTGCTCCAATACAAATTATATTTATATAGTGATCTGTGGCGTATGCAACCAAACATATTTATACTTACCCTCTAAAACATTTATTTTGAAATTAAGTAGCTGTGTTAATACTATCTGTCATTATTTATTTCATTGTTGTAATTTCTTAAAATTCTACGTTTATTTTGAAATCAAAAGATGGATAGCGACGAAGTTCTGTAAAAAAATTCAGAAAACATCAAATATATCAGTAAAGTTGTCAATACCATTAATAGCTAGATAGTCACGCAGCCGGCTGGTAAAATGCTGGTTTGAGTCCTCAGTATCGTCCGAGCCACCGTCAGGCAAAGACGTACTACGCGTATCAAACGCTAGAGCGCAGGTGTTAAATACTGCCAGCGTTTAGTGTAAAAGCGGTCGAAATTGGTCTTTATTGACACGGGCATCCACATCTTCAGTGAGTGCCAAAAAGTAGTAAGTTTCACACTCCCTCATGAGCAGCGGCTCTGAGGGAATGCAACCCCGAAAAAACCCCCTTCATAGGGAGAGCCCGAGGAACACCGCGTCTGCTGTTAAGAAGACCAGGCGATGATCCCCCTACTTCAGCCACTTCCGGTAGTGACACCGACCGGAAAGCCATGAAAAGGAAGCAGGCTCCAAGAACTACTCCGAAAACTTCCAAGATCGTCCTTCACCAGGACATAGCCATCATAAAACCCTCTCGTAGTGAAAAATACACCAAAAGTGACAAAGTGCCCTCCTGTGATAGTGACACTTCCCGTGGTGATGACAACACGCTAAAGAACCTGGTGGAGGCATCCACCTCTTCAACTGGCAGTCCGCCGGAGAAGAGAAATGCGGTGGCAGCCAACTAGCCGCTGCAACAAGAACACGATAATGACAATCTAGAGGGTGAGTCACCAACTAATGTGGTATGTGGGGATGTGCTCGTCGACCAAGTCCAGAAGCCCTCCGGTAACACTTCCCGAAAAATGGAAAGTGTGTCGAACGCCGAAGAGGCCAAAGTAGGCACGAATCGTGGCCTGCAGACATGGACATCTGGGGCGACACTCCCCAGAATAACATGCCATCAGAGGCCACCGACCATCATGAACCAACGGCTAAAGTCACCTCCAGCACGCCGATCCACTAGATGGAAGAGGAAACCGGGCCAAGTGCGAGCCCCATCATAGGAGAGAAGCCTGCGGAGACATCATCACCAAATACTCCACCGCAGTCTACACAACATCAACAGAAAGGCGAAGAACTTCACGACGTCAGCGGTGAATCGTCGCCGGAATGGAATCAACCCTCCCCCACCTTCAAGGACCGGAGGAAATCGACCAACCCACCCCCCACCAAGCAGAACACACCAAGCAACTCTGATTCAGAAAAGCCGAAGAAAAATCCAGCTGCAGGAATTCCAGTTGAAAATCAGTCCCGTTCGCGACAGTTTCCAAAACTGACCGCCGAAGCACCGGAATTCATTCGCCACACTTTCAGCGACACCAGCTCCGGAACATCCAGCCAGCCAACAGCAAAATGTTTTAAGTCAATTGGAAAGGGTGTCAAACAGCACCAAACAAAACCAGGTTAGAATTCCCACAAGTATATCGGAAACGTGCAAGAACGATGTTCAACACACTTTCCTATATACTGGTGCAATACCCAATGGAAAGAGGCAAGAAAGCCATTCGACACCCTTTCCAATCCATTCATGGTACTTTCCAAAGTACTTCTGAGGATGAAGAGCAAGCCATCTCTAACTTCCAAAGAAGGATGAGAGATATTCACAGACAAGCCGAGAGAGCCGGAGCCATTCGAAACACTTCCGATTTTACTTGGAAGATTTAGAGTTCGGCATACGATGATTAACACCTGCTGGGCAAGCTGCCGAGCATCGGAAAGTGTAGCGAAGGTGGATCGAGTAGCCTTCAACACACTTTCCATTTGCGAAGCAGTGAGCCCCCTCTTCGAGCAGCGGTATTAGAGGAGCGTTCCAGCCCGCCATCGCCTACACAAACGCAGCCGGACCCAATACTGGTGAGTGCACTCATACATACCGAAAATAATTTGTTCCCCCAAGAGACGTCTAGC
This sequence comes from Chrysolina americana, assembly GCA_958502065.1. Taxonomy (NCBI): domain Eukaryota; kingdom Metazoa; phylum Arthropoda; class Insecta; order Coleoptera; family Chrysomelidae; genus Chrysolina; species Chrysolina americana. The sequence goes on along the minus strand of OY293410.1, from coordinate 49,503,169 downwards.
CCCTAATAGGCCCATTTCCGACGCAGGACTGGAACAAATTATATGAAGTTGAAATGGCGCAGAAAGAAACTAGACACAAAGGAGAGCTTGCCTCTTCTCTGAAATCTCAAGAAAATCGATCTCGAAAAATGGAAAGTGTCGTGAATGCCATTTCAAGTTCAACATAAATAAAAAGTGTCGCGAAAGCAAATCAAAACTTCCGGAAAGTGACGAGAACAGGTAAATGGAAACTGAGGAGAACGCAACGGAAAGTGCAGTGAAAGGATAACAACGTTCAACTACTTTGGAAAGTATGTTGAACAGAATAGAAAGTGTGGCGAACGACGGATTGGAAAGGGTGTCGAAGGCCAGATTGGAAAGTGTGTAGAACCGGAAATTAGAAACTGTGGCGAACAAGATAGAAATTGTGGCGAAAGCCACCGATATCGAAAACGCACAAAAACAAGCTCCCCCGCAACTGGTAGGATTCCAGAGGGCAATCCTACGTATGAAAACTAAGAAGGAGGAAGAAGCCGCCAGGAAGCGGGCGGAGCAGGAGGAAGCGGCGAAAAAACGCCAACAAGAGGAAAATGAGAGGAAACCCAAGCTAGAATCTCAATTAGCTGACAACTGTAACGGAAATATCGTTACTTCTAGATGTTTCCACCTAATTCCAAAAATCGTACTAGAAGCGACATTCAATAACGAACATGTGAACTTGTCTAAAGACTAGACAACAGAATTCTCTCACTAGCTAAGACGTTTAGTGACAGCTGATGGCAAATAGCTGAACTTGTCTAGGGGGAAATTTTATTTGAAGACAGACCCATCTGGGTTGATAACGTTGGGTTCATATAGATGTCACTGACATGATGTCGGAAATCCAGTTCGAGAATTGGAGAGGTGGGATGACCGGCTTCTTAGTTTGGCGGTTGAGGTGTGAAGAACTCGCTTGATGGTGTGTATTAGGTGATGGTAATGAATTTTAATCCACATGGATTGATGCCATCATAAATATTTTTGAATGAAGCTCTAGTGAATAATACTGGGAATTAGATTGTCAATCAACTCCAATCCAGAACGAAGTGCCAATTGCAACGGAATTAATGATCTAATAACCTGTTGATCAACCATCGATGATGGCCTTCTAGTTAATTGAATCCAGGGTTGCGATGATATGCAGTTATTAATCACCTAGGGCAAATTCTGATGTATGATCACTTGGAAAGGAATCTATCAAGAAACCTGTAAGTGTCAGATAAAATATTTATTTGTCGATGCATGTTGCATACCAGAAAGCGACACCATTTTGTCAAGCTGACAATCCTATCTTTTCGTTTACCGTCAAGTTAAACATTTTCAAGTTTAACATACATATCGGAGTGCTAACCTCAAAACGTCAATTTTGATTTTCTGGACAACTAACCTCAAAACTTGTGGACTTTAAATATTGACATTTATTAATCTTTATTTCTATATCTTTTTTCTATTTGTATTCACATGTATACCACATTTTCAGTTATGATTTCAAGTAAAGTTTTTCATGGTGCACCATTAATATTCTGCTGTTGAGATTATCCTAGATCTAAGTACTCATACATCTCAACTCCTGTGTTGAGGAGTACATCATTTCATTAAAGTGCAATATTATATCACATATTCAGTGAGGAGGGTATCGTATACTGTTGACTTTCAAATCTGTGATAAACTATCTATCAAACCTTTTCATGAATTCGTCCCCTATCTACGAGGGAACACAAGGAAATCAGTACAACCTGGAGGGGTAATCCATACCAAAGGATTGCCTGAAATTGTTGCTTGTAGTGTCATCTCGTTCGTATTCTGTTAGCAGAACAACGTTCCAGTTATCACTAGCCTGTGAATCTACACACTGTGAACTAAGGTAACATGTGTCCTCGAAACAAATTCAGTAATTTTTTACAGATTCATTATAAATATTTGGTCTAACCTCATAATATTGTTTGAATATCAACGTGTTACTTTGACACTACATTTTGTTAAATTTATTAATATATATTTGTTCTGAAATATTGTTTTATTGTTGGTCTGGTTACAGAAGGAAGTCAATTTATCTTATTTCAATTATCTATCATTAATTATTTTGTATTTTTTATTCCTGTTAAATTAAAAATTGCTGGCGTCCAAGCCAGTCAAATTCTTCAAGTTCAAATTTAAAAACACTTGCGTGCCACATAAAAAATCCGAAACTGGCAATATAGTCCAAAGAACCTACGCCGTTCTCTGCTGAGCAGTCGAGCAATCACAGTAACCCCGGTTACGTTACATAGTTTGGCGCCCAACGTGGGATCAATCTATCTTCAAAATTGCACAAGCGATCCGTACGGTAAAAAGTGATGTCACTAGTTATTCACCTGCATTTCTAATCTTTGATCGAAATGTACCACTTTCAGGGGATTGCTATGGACAAATTTGCTGAAAACTCTAGAAACATTGTCGAAATTTCTGAAAAAAATGTAAGAGTTGAGGACCTTCAAGAATTACCTAATATCTTTGTTGAATTTTGTGAACAACTACGTAGAGCCTATGATCGAAATACCAAAACATATAAAGTTGGTGATAGAGTTCTAAAGAGAAATTACGTTTTATCTAAAGCAGAAAATGCCTTTGCTGCAAAACTTGCTCCCAAATATATTCTGTGTATTGTAGATAAAGTTCTATCTCCTCTAGTTTATTCCTCAAAGAGCAGTGATGGTTCTGATTTAGGTATTTGGCACGTAAAGTACATGAAAACGGATCCAGCTTCTCTAGACTCAGATGATTATTCAGAAACAGAAGGGGATCAGAATTCAGATGGGGAATTGTTTTAAGTATTCCTCTATTTACCTATTTATCGTTATCTTTTCTTTTTATAATAAATATCTGGGCAACAGTCATTATTGTATTTGCTTACTTAGCATATTATCTTATTATTGCAGTCATATCTTTAATACTAAGTTATCTATTATCTTTATCTTACACTTAACCTATCTATTGATAGATTTTTGCATAAGCTCTCGATTGATTATCTTTGAGTAATTTATCTTTATCAATGGCCTTTGTGAACATAGAGAAATAATAGTGGTTGAAATTTAATTGTTGCTAATATTACATTTTTGAAGCTGATCTTTTGATAACTCCTGACCGAAAATCTGTTCATTGGAAATGTTTTTATTAATTTACAACTCTGATTACTCCAAATTTTTTCTCTCTATAAATTTGAAGAAATTGGTCAAGATGTCACTTAATTGAATAAAAATTTTCTACTAATTTTTTTTCCAGTCTCACACATGACTTACCTATCTTGGACAGAATACCATTGTAGAAGTTGAACTTTTTACCTCTCTGTCTACTTATCTTCAATGAAATATTTGATTTAATTGCTATCTCAGATAGAATATATTTATGGAAGTTGAGCTTCACTACCTTTCTGTCTACTTATCTTAAATGAAATAATGATTTCATTGTCACCTCTGACGGGATATCTTTGTTGTTATCTTTGCTGTGAAAAGCAAGAACTACAAACCGAGTATGAGCTCAACCTTTATTTTAGATACCTGCAATAATTATATCTGTACCTTTTATCTCTTACTGATGACTGTTGACCTATAGCCACAACGTACCTTGGACTTAGATTAATATTTTTACTGTTGAACTTTTCATTCTTTTCTTTCTCTGTTTCAGGCTCAGTGGAGTGGGCCTAAGACTAACTCCACCATGGTAGGTAAAAATCCTACAACTGGCCACTATTCTTGCAGAGTTCTGCTCACGGTGATAGCCAGCTGGAAGGATTGGGGTAATATTAGTCGTGCAGTAGCTATTTCGCTTGAGCTGAAATTCCATATCTTCGTGCCTAGGTGGCATTATCTGATCAGTGTGATCTTATCTAGGAATGTTCGGTTTTACTGTGCTGTAGTAGTACTAATGCATTTATCCTGAATTAGCCCTGGTGTTGTCATTGGTGATACCTGCTAAACAGCAACATTTTTACTATTTCTAATAGAGGTAAAAGTCCTACAACTTGCCATTTTTTAGTATGGAATATCTTTTCATGGTTCCGCTTACACTGTTAACCACCTGGGAAATTTTGGATAATGTTGGTCATGCAGTAGCTACTTCTCTTAGAGGTGAAATTCCATATCTTTGTGCCTAGGTGGCATTTTTTGATCAGTGTTGATCTTATCTAGGAATTTTCGGTTTTACTGTGCTGTAGTAGTACTAATGCATTTATCCTGAATGAGCCCTGGTGTTGTCATTCTAGCTTGTTATCTTATCTTTCCTAATATCTTACCTTTTTTTATCTATGTGATTTGGACTCATATTGTATGGTCAATTAACGTTATCTCTTAGTTTAGGTAGTTTTAAAAATTCAGGGCAGATTTAATTTCCTGGTACGCTTTGAAATAATCAATAAATCTTAGCAACATATGAACACAACATAACACTTGCTTCTACCTCTTTTGAAAAACATGGACAATTCTAATTGTATCTTCTCTATTAACTTTCTGACAGCAATGTTTTCTGAAGATTTTTCAGCTTTGAAGTCTCTTGTTTAAAATATTTACAATTTTTTTTTCTTTGATATTGGTAATTAGCAATATTCCTTTCTCATAATAGAGAACTTCAGCCATGTGAATGCTAAAATTTACAAATTTTATTTCCTTGACATTGGTAATTAGCAATATTCCTTTCTCATAATGGAGAACTTCAGCCATGTAAATGCCAAATTTTAAACTTTTTTTTCCGTGATATTGGTAATTAGCAATATCCCTTTCTCATTTCTTTCCTTAAGTGGATAATTTTTGATTTGGAAAACTTGTTATTCTCAATAATTGTCAATGGTGTTACTTGAGCCAATGTTCTTCAAAATAAAACAAAAAAATCCAAACATTTGTTTGAATTTTTTTTTGGGGAGTAACGGGGATGTGTAACGAAAATATCGTAACTTCTAGATATTTTCACCTAATTCAAAAAATCATACTAGAAGCGACATCATAAAACGAACATGTAAACTTGTCTAAAGAGTAGACAACAGAATTCTGTCACTACCTAAGACGTTCAGTGACAGCTGAAATAGCTGAACTTGTCTAAGGGTAAATTTCATTTGTAGACAGACCCATCTGGGTTGATAACGTTGGGTTCATATAGATTGTAACAAAAATATTGTTACGTCGAAAAGTCCACTTAATTCCAAAATCGTACTAGAAGCGAAATTTAATAACGAACATATAAACTTGTCTGAAGAGTAGACAACAGAATTCTTTCACGTCCAGTGATAGCTGATGGCAAATAGCTGATCTTGTCTAAGGGTAAATTTCAATTGTAGACACCCATCTGGGTTGATAACGTTGGGTTCATATAGACATGATGTCGGAAATTCAGTTCGAGAATTGAAGAAGTGGGATGAGTCTCTTTTTAGTTTGGCTGTCGAGGTGTGAAGAAGTCGCTTGAAGGTGTGATTCAAGTGACGGTAATAAATTTAAATCCCCATGGATTGATGCCATCATAAATATTTTTGAACGAAGCTCAAGTGAATAATAGTGGGAATTAGATTGTCAATCGACTCCAATCCAGAAGGAAGTGCCAATTCCAATAGAATTAATGATATAATGACCTGTTGATCAACCATCGATGATGGCCGTCTAGTTAATTGGATCCAGTGTTGCGATGATAAGCAGTTATTGATCACCTAGGACAAATTCTGATTTGTGATCACGTCGAAAAGAATCTACCAAGGAGCGTGTAAGTGTCAGATAAAATATTTATTTGTCGATACATGTTGCATACCAGATAGCGACACCATTTTGTCAAGCTGACAATCCTATCTTTTCGTTTACCGTCAAGATTCAAGTTAAACATTTTCAAGTTTGACAAACATATCGGAGTGCTAACCTCAAAACGTCAATTTTGATTATCAGGACAACTAACCTCAAAACTTGTGGACTTTGATTATTGACATTTATTAATCTTTATTTCTATACCTTTTTTTATTTGTGTTCACATATATATCACATTTTCAGTAATGATTTCAAGTAAAGTTTTTCATGGTTCATCTTTAATATTCTCCTGTTAAGATATCCTAGATCTAAGTACTCACACATCTCAACTCCTGTGTTGAGGAGTACATCATTTCATTATAAGGTATATTATATCACTTATTCAGTGAGAAGGATATCATATACTGTTGACTTTCAAATCTGTGATAAACTAAGATCTATCAAACGTTTTCATGAATTCGACCCCTATCTACGAGGAAACACATGGAAGTTGGTACAACCTGGAGGCGTAATCCATACCAGAGGATTGCCTGAAATTGTTCCTTGAAGTGGCATCTCGTTCGTACTCTGTTAGCAGAACAACAATTACAACGATCCAGTTATCACTAGCCTGTGAATCTTCACACTGTATGAACTAAGGTAACCTGTGTCCTCGAAACAAATTCAGTAATTTTTCACAGATTTGTTATAATTATTTGGTCTAACCTCATAATATTGTTTGAATATCAACGTGTTACTTTGACACTACATTTTGTTGAATTTAATAATATATATTTGTTTTGAAATATTGTTTTATTGTTGGTCTGGTTACAGAAGGAAGTCGATTTATCTTATTTCAATTATTTATTCATTAGGTATTTTGTACTTTTTATTCCTGTTAAATTAAAAATTGCTGGCGTCCAAGCCAGTCAAATTCTTGAAGTTCAAAATTTAAAACACTTGCCTGCCACATAAAAAATCCGAAACTGGTAATATAGTCCAAAGAACCTACGCCGTTCTCTGCTGAGCAGTCAGGCAATCAAAGTAACCCCAATTACGTTACATAATTTTGCGCCCAACGTGGAAGCTAAGAAACTCGATTATGAAATCAGGATAAGAAATATAGAACCAAAAGGGGACTTGGATAAACGTAGAAAAATTCTGATAGGACTTTTGAGTTAGGAGAGTTCCAACCGTAGCTTTTCTAGCGCTTTCACTGTTTGTTATACTTTTGCTGAAGATGTATGTCTTGGTAAAGAAACATTGGCTGATCTAAAAGCAAAAATTGATTCCCATACTTATAATCTTTTTGAATACAAGAGATTATCTACAAGACTATTACATTTATCTGGAATAATTCATAGACTTGAATTTGTAGATGAAAATGAGGAAGCAATTAAAACAGCACTTCACTTAGAGCTTATAGAGCTCGAAGAAGACTTAGCTGATAAGGTTTCTAGTGGAACATCTGTTCAGACATCGACTCGCCAATTTGATTTTCCAAAGCCTGTATTGCCTTTTAAATGGAACATTCACTTCAGTGGGGATCGTAAGATGATTTTGAAACTCATATGATAATTTTGTTGCAAGTTAAGGAAATTTTAAAGCAAGCTGGCCTAACTATAAATTTTGAAAAATCACAATTTTGTAGATCATCATTAAAATTTTTGGGGTATATTATAGATAAAGGTGGCTTAAGAATAGATGATTCTAAAATTTCTGCTATTTTAAATTATGAGAAGCCTCAAACAACGACACAAATCAGACGACTGGTTGGTATGGTTCCGTAGATTCCTGAATAATTTTTCTTCCCTGTGTAGCCTTATTACTGACCTTTTGAAAGGTAAGAAAAAAGGACAACCTATAGTTTGGACAGAAGAGGCAAACAAGGCTTTTGAAGATATCAAAAGAACAATGACAACTGCCCCCGTATTAGCTAGTCCTGATTTCCTCAGCCTTTCGTAATTTTTGTGATGCTTCAAATACAGGGCAAGGCATAGCTTTATTCCAGGAAGTGGATGGCATAGAGCATCTAGTGGCATATGCAAGCAAAACTTTAAACAAATGCGAGCGAAAATTCTCCGCTACGGAAAATGAACTCCTGGCAGTAATTTTTGGCATTGAGAAGTTCCGGTGCTATATTGAAGGAACAAGGTTCAAAATTATCACCGATTGTGCCAGTTTAGTATGGCTTAATAACATGTCCAATCCTGCTGGTAGATTGGCCAGATGGGCTGTAAAATTGTCTCAATTTTCTTTTGATATCGAACATAGAAAAGGCATGCTAAATGTAGTAGCTGATGCACTTTCTAGATCTCCTTCAGAAACTGCAGTCCTGAATTTATCTACTCTCAAGCCAGATAAATGGTACAGCGATATGTTGAAGAATGTTACTGAGAATCCAGAAAGAATCCCTTCCTTCAGGGTAGAGCACAATATTCTTTACAAACACGTTTTTGAAAGACATAAGAGCATTGGCAATTTATCTGACTGAAAAATTGTAGTACCTACTGCAAATAGAGCAGAATTGTTGAAAACATTTCACCACGACAGTGAAACAGCAGGACATCTAGGTATTGCTAAAACCCTTGCTCGTGTCCAAGAATTATACTATTGGCCAGGTCTTAGAAAAAGTGTTTATAAATATGTGAGGAAATGTTCCACTTGTGCCACTTGCAAACCATCAAACCTACCCCAAGGAGGATTAATGGGTTCGTATAAAAACAATTGATTTCAGCAGATCTGTTAGGATCTTATCCTAGATCTAAGAATGGATATCAGTATGTTTTGATAGTTGTCGACTGGTATACGAAATTTGTTTTGGTTCATCCTTTATCTTAAGCCACATTTAAGGCCATTATTAAATATTTGGAAAATCAAGTTTTTCTTTATTTTTGGAGTACCTCAAATCTTTGCATGTGACAATGGTACAGTATTTACCAGTAAAGAGTTTAAAACTTTTATATCTAACTATAAAGTTCAAAAAATCTGGTACACAGCTAGATATCATCCTCAGATTAATGCCACGGAGAGGCAAAACAAAGTAATTGATACTGCCATTCGATCCTACATTAAAGAAAATCATAAAACTTGGGATCAATCTATCTTCAAAATTGCACAAGCGATCCGTACGGCACTATTTATTCACCTGCATTTTTAACCTTTGGTCGAAATGTACCACTTTTAGGGGATTACTATGGACAAATTGCTGAAAACTCTTGAAACATTGTCGAAATTTCTGAAAAAATGCAAGAGTTGAGGATCTTCAAGAATTACCTAATAACTTTGTCGAAGTTCGTGAACAACTACGTAAAGCCTATGATCGAAATACCAAAACATATAATCTCAGGAGACGTGATACTCAATATAAACTTGGCGATAGAGTTCTAAAGAGAAATTACGTTTTATCTAAAGCAGAAAATGCCTTTGCTGCAAAACTTGCTCCCAAATATATTCCGTGCATTGTAGATAAAGTTCTATCTCCTCTAGTTTATTCCTTAAAGAGCAGTGATGGTTCTGATTTAGGTAATTGGCACATAAAGGACATGAAAATGGATCCAGCTTCTCTAGACTCAGATGATTATTCAGAAACAGAAGGGGATCAGAATTCAGATGGGGAATTGTTTTAAGTATTCCTCTATTTACCTATTTATCGTTATCTTTTCTTTTTATAATAAATATCTGGGCAACAGTCATTATTGTATTTGCTTACTTAGCATATTATCTTATTATTGCAGTCATATCTTTAATACTAAGTTATCTATTATCTTTATCTTACACTTAACCTATCTATTGATAGCTTTTTGCAAAAGCTCTCAATTGATTATCTTTGAGTAATTTATCTTTGTCAATGGCCTTTGTGAACATGGAAAAATAATAGTGGTGGAAATTTAATTGTTGCTAATATTACATTTTCGAAGCTTATCTTTTGATAACTCCTGGAGGAAAATCTGTTCTTTGAAAATGTTTTTACTAATTTACAATTCTGATTACTTCAATTTTTTTTTCTCTCTATGAATTTGAAGAAATTGGTCCAGATCTCACTTAATTGAATAACATTTTTCTACTCATTTTTATTCCAGTCTCACACATGGCTTACCAATCTCGGGCAGAATATCTTTATGGAAATTGAACTTCTTTACCTCTCTGTCTACTTATCTTTAATGAAATATTGATTTCATTGCTTCCTCTGACGGGATATCTTTGTTGTTATCTTTGCTGTGAAAAGCAAGAACAACAAACCGAGTATGAGCTCAACCTGTGTTTTAGATACCTGCAATAATTATATCTTTACCATTTGTCTCTTAACCTTCCAGTGGTCGCGCCAGATATTTAGACATCAGTAGTCGCCCTGGTCTAACAGACCGGGGTTCAATAATATACCATTTTTTTAGAAAATAACTTTTAAGTTGTTCAAATCTGATCACAGATGTCTTTTCTAACATAAATTATACACCGTTCACCACAGTAATAGTTCAAATATTTTATTTTAACGTATACTGTTACAATAACCAAAATGAATGATATTCTAAATATTGTTACATGAAAGTTCATTTAAAAAAAAGTTATTCTTTTGAATAATATTTCTTGGATTCACCATTTTACAGTACTTATACTACTAAAAAATAATATGATAGATAGTTTACTCCTGTTGGCAAGCGTTTTCACGGCAGGATTGACAAATAGCTATAATGTGTTCCAAACACATGAATGTGTTGCACTGGAAACAAGCGTATTTGGTTTTTCTATTGTTTTTCCAATTACAGTATGCACATCTTCCTGATACGCTACGTTGTGTTGGAGCTTGTTCATTGTCAGCTTCTGTTTCACAAATTTCCCTCAGTCTCAATTTTAGATTTCGTGGCAGATATAGCATTGCTGTACGTTCTTGCAAATGGGGACGTATCAATTCATTTGCTAATTCTCTCAAGAATTGCCTTCTAATTTTGTTTTCCTTTGGGTTGTTGAAAGAATATATTACTTGGGAGTTGATACCAGCTACATTCAGAATGGAATAAAAAATCACCATAGGCCACCTTCGTGTATTTCGTGAGCAGTTGTAACTGGCAAAAAGTTTGTCTACAACATCCACTCCACATTTGGTCCTGTTATACTCAGTAATAATTATCGGTTTTTGTTTTTCTCCAGTATCTTCATCAATATCGTCGGAGTTGTGCATACTAGAGACCACTAGAACATTCTTGTTTTTTTTTCGGAATGTAAGATACAAGAGTACATTTGGGTCTGAATCCAAACATACTAGTATGTGTTGGTCGTACAACAGGCTTTGTAAACTCTAATGGTAATGCAGCTTTGTTTTTTCTGATAGTGCCAATAACAGTTAACTTATTAGGTGACGTTTTCAATTCTTCAACTAAAGGAATTGAGGTAAACCAATTATCAATTGTCAAATTCCGATTAGATGTACGAATACTATCAGTGAGCATGAGAACAATATCTTGAGGACTAGTTGAGAGATTGTATGGCCCTGCCGGTTGCTTTCCAACATATACTTTCATTTGGCTGGTATAATACATCTGTGCATCGGATAACGCGAATATTTTAATTCCGTACTTATTTGGTTTTGACGGGATATATTGACGGAAGCTGCATCTTCCTCTAAATCCTGGGAGCATTTCGTCAATAGTTACATATTCGGAGTGGTTGTAACCATTTTTACAATTAGTAACAAAACTATCGAATAATGTTCGTATAGCTGCAAGCTTATCAAGGGATCTCCTCTCTTCACGAGTCTTTAGGTCATCGAATCGTACACATCTCAGGAGGAACCTGAATCGTTTTAGTGTCATGGTTAGACGAAATAATTCTATACCTGAACCATCTGTATTCCATAACTCCTCAACATTCAAGCGATTCGCGTGGTAGATTCCTGCCAAATATAATAATCCAAGTAAGGCACGAATCTCAATTGTGTTTGTAGTTGTAGCATCTCTGGATCGAGAAAATTTGTGTGAAATAGATTCGATGTATTGATTTGTAAATTGAACAATTGATTCAATCATAGCATCATTGATGAAATATTCACAAACTTCTCTCACCGTTTTCAAAGATCTAGTGGTTAATTTCGGACCAGGAAGAATTTTTACAATATTTTCTGCTCTAGTTCTTACATTCTTAGGTATTGATTGATGTTTTTTCCAATATGTCACCTTATCCTTTCCAACAAATGATAATGAGTTGATTTCTGAGACATCAACTTCTTCTCTATCAGAAATATCTTGTTCCCATTGGCTATCTTCAAGTTCCACCTCTTCATGATCTGATTCATCAACATCGGATTCATCAATGGGATCGTCTTCCGCATCAGTCACAACCTCTTCCATTAAATACCTCAGCCTCTCTTGTTCTTTCTCGTAATTACTCATGTCTACAATAAATCAAATTTAATATTTCAACGGCAAAGTTTTCTGTTATAAATACCTTTTCACACAAGAAGTCGACAAAAAATGGAAATGCACTAGTAGTCACCCTGGTCTCACACACCGGATTACGCTCAATCTTCGACGTGTCACCTCGCCAATCGTCGAAACCAACACTGAACTTCTGTACGGAATAGTTAGGAAGGTACTGAGAGAGACAGATCGCTTCCCCTTCCAGTTTCTGTAAAACCGGTAATTTATTGTCGGGCCGGTCTCTGAGACCTGGCGCGACTACTGGAAGGTTAATGATGACTGTTGACCTATAGCCACAACATACCTTGAACTTAGATTATTATCTTTACTGTTGAACTTTTCCTTTCTTTCTCTGTTTGAGGCTCAGTGGAGTGGGCCTAAGACTAACTCCACCATAGAATTTACCAGATGGTAGGTAAAAATCCTACAACTGGCCACTTTTCAGCACTTATTCTATTCTTGCAGTTCTGCTCACGGTGATAGCTAGCTGGAATATTTGGGGTAATATTAGTTGTGCAGTAGTTACTTCACTGAATCTGAAATTCCATATCTTTGTGCCTAGGTGGCATTATCTGATCAGTGTGATCTTATCTAGGAATTTCCGGTTTCAAGGTGATGTAGTTGTACTCATGCATTTATCCTAAATGGGTCCTGCTGCTGTCATTGAAAATACCTGCAAAACTTCTCTTTCTCTGTTTTAACCCTTACACTCCCGAGAAAATGTAAAAAGAAATAATTGAACGGTATCTAGCAGGTGTAGCTCAAAGTGGCATCAAAAACTTTCTAATTTTTTTTCAGAATTTTTCAGGATCTATTAATGGGATTTTCAGTACCCTCACAATTGTGTTTCCTGGGAGTGAAATACATATTCAACGTTGTAAAAAAAATAAAAATGGAAAAATTTGTATTTATTTGGAGTTTTGATGGAAAATTAAAAAACAATTTTGTTTATTGTTAAGACATAGGTATACATTACACTTTCGACATCGCTTCCTTGAGCGGCTATCACAACTCTCTAGTCTACATGTCCTAGGTGCTTTCAGAGAGTCGTTGATAGGCCAGTGGTCGAAACCATCAAACCGTTTATCATTTGTTGGCGTAGGAGCTGGTTTATTTGCCAACAACGCAGTTTGCTCCTGGGAATTTTCGTCCATATTTTCCGCCGCTGACCGCTTTCACAACAAATATTCAGCAATATTCAACCTGAAATTAAGAAGGTCCATCACCTCCTTTGCATTTTTTCGCTTGCTTTTGCAATTTGTCCTGTATTCCATTGACTATAGGAAGATCAAATAAATGCAATATGGTTTTCAGTGTCCATTTGTGTGTTTTGAAAAATGTGCGATAACATTCTATCATTTGATCACACAAATCATCTCCTCCCATTTTTTTATTGTACGAGCATACTACTGTAGGACAGGAAATATTGACATGTTCTTTCAACTTTCCATCCCATCTCTGCACCTGAAGTACTGATCCGACGCCAAAAGCAGTTGAAGCCATTAGAACAGCCTTATTGTCTTTCTATTTCGTTACACAGATTTTTTCATCACTTCGTGATACTTCTTCACATTCACCACGCTTTAGAAATTTGTCTGATGTGAATTTGTGGCCTTTGAATCGATTTGAATTCAGTGTACCTGTTCCATCTAATCCTGATTCTGACAACGCTTCCAGTAGTGGAAGCGTAGTAAAATAGCGATCAAAAAAGACAGAACTACCTTTTGGCAATGTTTCTACCAATCGCAAAACAACAGCTGGTCCCAACCTCAATGTCTTGTTTGGAAAAGGTGTAGTTTCTCCTTGGTAGATTTCAAAATGTAACACTACCCCGTCGGAAGTGGTCATAACAAAATTTTTCAGACCAACAGGTCAAGGTTTATTTTTCACATTTCTGACAAAATCGATCATTGGCTGTACTTTCCATAATTTATTTTTCTTCCTTTGTTCCTCTGTGTAACCCAATGAAACGACAACATGGAAATGGACCCTCAGCAAATAGAACCCATCCCTCATCATAGCATTAGCAATCATTGAAAATTTGAACTTAGTATTCCAGTACATGTGCAACCTTGGAAATTTGATGCAACCCATCAGTGCATGCATTCCAAAGAATATTTTTATTTCTTCAGGGGTGACCATTGGCTTCAGTTCTCGGTTGTGTTGTTGTAAATAGTAGAGAGCCGTGTTGAGAGCCCCAATTTCATAAAATTCTTCTGGCAAATATTTTTCCAAATACCCCATGGGCGATAAAATGTTTACAGTGTAATCTTCTTCTATTGTTTCATTTGGAAATGATTTTGAAAGGAATTGGGATTTTTGCCAAGTCAAAAAATGGCTCAGAGGAATATTATCCTCATCATCGTATTCTTGATCCTCATCCGAGGATTCTTCCTCCTGTTCCACATCCATTTCTTCTGCCCGTACAGTTTGTTCATGTTCAGTTGCTTCCCACTCTCCAACTCCATCTGAATCGATTTCTAGATCAGATCCTATCTCATCCAAAAAATCATAAATTTTTTCGGGATCATTTTCTAATTTAGCAATGTCGATTTTTCGAATTTTATCTGAAAAAACAAAAATAAACCATGAGATTCAGCGTTCTTTTCATATACACTCAAATGTTTGAATTGAAAACGATACACGAGAATTGTAGAAGTACACTCCTAGGGTACACAATTGTGATGGCATACAAAAATGTCCAAAAATCTAACCCCAAAAAGATAAATTCATCCAGTCACTGATAAAAAAATATTGAACCATGCTCTTTTATCTTTCATTTCACTGAAATAGTCATTTAAAATATCATATGTAGTTAATGTAATTGATATACTTACTTCTAGAAAACATTTTTCTGCTGAAAATGACTGCAACATCCACGTAAAAATTATGTTGACACCATCTGACTAGGAAAATCGCGCCAAATGCGGCTTAGGCGTTGTAACTGGAACAAGTACAATCATAGTTGCTGGTTTTCAACCGAGTCGAATGTTATTTTGACCCTTTTAGCATATATAAATAATGCCCGTACAATTGTGAGCGCACGGAGCGTAAGGTTTGAGCTGAGTGGAGTGGGCCTAAGACTAACTCCACCATGGAATTGTAACGAAATGTAAAACATTGCGTTACCATTTTTTCGGTTTGTTGTATTTTATGTTGGAAACACCATCTCATTGAGCTGTTCCAATTTATTCAATTGTGCTATGCGATTGGTAACACTGACGATAGACAGAGTGAGAGAGATTGACTTCCTCCCTTGGAGAACTTCTGTCGCCCCTTTCTGAAGTGAGCATTCGAAGCGGTGGTTTGTTTTCTCAGTTTTCCCATCGGGAAATTTAAAATTTTTCTAGAGCGAGGAAATGAAAGGTCGTATATATTATTATTTTTAAAATGATTAACTTCTATCTGATTCGTTAATCGAATCGATATTCTTTTGGCACGTTTTATTTGAATTTAAAATTCATTTTTGCTACTTTCTAACATGAATGCAAAATGGCCGTAAGTGCGTCATTCATGATCATCTTTGAAATCTCCAAATCTTAAAATAATTAACTTAAACACAATTAACTCTTAACTATTTCACTGATCGAATCGATATACAAATCGATATTCATTTGGTACGTTTAATTTGAACTTTGAAAATTCAATTTTGATACATTGTAAAATGGCCGCATGTGCGTCACTCTGTCACTCATGAATTTCATGATTAATTTGAAAATCTTCAAAGTTTGAGTATTATGCGTGATCATAATCAAATGTCATTTTGTACTCGTACCCTCTTTTGACGAGTCGGTCCTGAATCGGCTGAATCCTGAAATGTCACAACAGCTGAAATAAATTCTAACCTGTGAAAGTCGAGACAATTTTCATTAATACTATCAATCTTGAAGTTAAAAGATTATGAATTAGATCTTTTTCTGTTTGTGCTTTATGGTTTTCAGTGATACAAGTGTTTCCACAAGTTTTTCCTGAATGTTCAGAAGTTATCAATCTGCTCAAAAGGCAAGAACAGTAAACTAGGATCTAAATTCCTGAACCTGGATGGTAATCGGTGAGAAAGTCTGATCTGGCAGCTTGGAGAACAGGATTCATGGGTGAGTAAATGCTTTGAATTCCTCATTTCTATATCTTAATCAGAAGAAGCTACACTCACTCATGAAGCTTTGAGCTCTTGGTAAGATCTTTCGCTCTCTTCTACATCACTACCCATGTTTAGATGCCTAGCTAAAATAAGTTTGATATATTTTGATAACCTTTCATTTTCAGTAGTTCTGGACACGAATAAAGCCATCTGCTTTCTTTGTGACTTTATAAGAAAGCATTATCTCAACCCTTTTGCTTTCTCTCTCTCTGTTTCTCCTCAGTCAGGAGATACACATTTCCTTTTCATCCTTGATGAGATAGATCAAGTTTCTTATCATTATTTCGCTTGTCAGTTCCACTGAACGTTGGAAATTGACTATTCAATTCAAAAATAATAGAAAACAATATCTTTATGAAAATCTTTTTCTTATGCTCGCTTGAGATTGAACTCTTCTCTAACATTGCTTGAGAAATTACTAAATTTGAGCTTCACTGTAAAGTTCTTTCCATACCTATTGAATATTTCAATCATTGTTTAACTCAGCAAATCTTACATTTATTGTAAATTTAAATTCTTTATCTCATTTATATATTCCCTGAATAATCTATATATTGTAAATTTAAACTCTTTCATTTCATCATCATTCATTTTGATAATCTATAAGTAAATCTAGATTAGATTTGTACAGTCATGGTCATATCTCGAGTCGTGTGACTCAACCTGTCACAAGATACTGGTTTGTGTTTATTTTTCACAGCGTTACTTCATCGTTCGAACATCTTATGAGATCCAGGAAAGACCCCAGATCGACTACGGATTATATCCAGATTGTATCCTGCTAGTAGAGCAGCCATTGTCTCGAGAGACCATACAAGGCTCCTACATTCTTCGAAAAGCAGAGCTCTGGAGTAAGTATTTCTCATCGCAAGAACTGATCATAAAATGTGAATAAACCAACCAGTCATTTCAAGGCAAATATTGAGAGACCAGAATCCTTTGTAACTTCAAAATAATAAATTTGATTGTAACTTTGTCACTTCATTAGAATCTTGTCACACATGTTTTTTCACATGGGACTTTTGTGAATATAGTGTTTTCTGAACTTTGTTTTTTTTATTGTTGAGAAGCACAAAGATTATTCCTTGACAAATCAGTGTTTTTGGCATTTTCATTTAATAAAAAAAGAACCTGGTGCCCATGCATACCTAATATCTTTTATCTTTATACCTTACATTTGTCAAAGGATATATCTGTCGTACTAGCAGATAACGATACCCACGACCTCCCGTAACAATCTGAGCAGCTCATAGGCATTGCTGTAAAAAAAGAGCAAGCAAATAAGGATAAGTGTTTATCTTTAGTTGCAGAATTTACCAGATGGTAGGTAAAAATCCTACAAGTGACCACTTTTCAGCACTTATTCTATTCTTGCAGTTCTGCTCACGGTGATAGCTAGCTGGAATGTTTGGGGTAATATTAGTCGTGCAGTAGCTACTTCACTTGAGCTGAAATTCCATATATTTGTGCCTAGGTGGCATTATTTGATCAGTGTGATCTTATCTAGGAATTTCCGGTTTCAAAGTGATGTAGTTGTACTCATGCATTTATCCTATATGGGTCCTGCTGCTATCATTGACAATAACTGCAAAACTTCTTTCTCTGTTTTTGGCTCTGTGGAGAGAGCCTAAGACTAACTCCACTATGGCATTACCAGAGGGTAGGTAAAAGTCCTACAACTGGCCACCTTTTAGCATAGAATATCCTTTCGAGGGTCCGTTTACAGTGATAACCACCTGGGAAATTTTAGGTAATGTTGGTCATGCAGTAGCTACTTCACTTAGAGCTGAAATTCTATATCTTCGTGCCTAGGTGGAATTTTTTTGATCAGTGTTGATCTTATCTAGGAGTTTTCGGTTTAACTGTGCTGTAGTAGTACTAATGCATTTATGCTGGTGTTATCATTCTAGCTTGTTATCTTATCTTTTCTAATATCTTATCTTTTTCTTATCTATGTGATTTGGACTTATATTTTCTAGACAATTAACGTTATCTCTTAGTCTAGGTAGTTTCAAAATTCAGCGCAGATTTAATTTCCTGGTACGCTTTGAAATAATCAATAAATCTTAGCAACTTATGAATACAACATAACATTTACTTTTATCTCTTTTGAAAAACATAGACAATTTTAATTGGATGTTCTTTATTGACTTATCTTCACCTTATTATCCTAATAGTTGACTCTATAATATTCGAAAGACTCTAGAGAAGCTGGTTGCCTACTTATTTCAAAGTGCCTGCTCGAAATTTCATGTACCATCTGCTTGCCTGAGTAATTACATCTAGCCTTTCTGACCAAATCACAGCAATGTTTTCTGAAGATCTCTTCAACATTTCAGTCCCTTGTTTAAAAATTTAAATTCATATCTCGCAATAGATACTCTAATGAAGGAGATTTTTGGAGGTTTTAACCCTTTCCTGCAAAAATAGGATGACTAATTTTTGACGTTTTTGTTTTAGGGACTCAACATGGTGGTGTGTGAGCTCAGCTCAGATGTGACAGCTAGCTTGCTAGCGGGGTCCTTGGAAGGGTGAACTTTGGCGGGTAGCGTTCGGCTAGCGTGGAGGCCTAGGCCGGTCAGCGTGTGAAGCTCGCCTAAGGGCGGTCGGGCGTTACCACTGGGGGATCCTGAGCTCCCTGGACCTGTCGCATCTGAGGACTTGTTCACAGTGCCAAGGCTGATACTATACCGAAAATTTCATTTTTGTGAATAGTGAACAGCAGTTCACTATTTCAGTAGGTGACTCTACAGTTCACCCCGGTTGAAGGTGAGAACCGGAAATTTTTGTTTTTATTAATAATATGCCTTTTTTTGTTTCACCGAGGGTGTAGCTGGTGATGGTCTCCATGGGTTTGGTTCGGGGCAGTCGGTGGTTGTCTAAGAGAATCTGGAGGCGAGTGGTAGTAGATACTCACCGGCGCCGCAACAACACCTAGCAGCGAAGAGAGCATCTTGGCCAGATTGTCTGGGAGGGCTTCGACTGCGCTGCGTCTTATCTTTGGAGGCGGTCACTGACTAGACTCTATTGTATATATATCTCTTTTCATTCCCTTGATATTGGTAATTAGCAATATTCCTTTCTCATTGCCTTCTTTAAGAGGATAATTTTTGTTTTGGAAAACTAGTAACAATGGTGTTACTTGAGCCATTATTCTTCAAAATAAAACAAAAAAATCCAAACATTTGTTTGAATTCTTTTTTGGGGAGTAACGGGGATGTGTAACAAAAATATTGATATATCTAAAAGTCCACTTAATTCCAAAATCGTACTAAAAGCGACATCTAATAACGAACATGTAAAGAGTAGACAACAGAATTCTTTCACGTCCAGTTACAGCTGATGGCAAATAGCTGAACTTGTCTAAGGGTAAATTTCAATTGTAGACACCCATCTGGGTTGATAACGTTGGGTTCATATAGATGTCACTGACATGATGTCGGAAATTCAGTTCGAGAATTGAAGAAGTGGGATGAGTCTCTTTTTAGTTTGGATGTCGAGGTGTGAAGAAGTCGCTTGAAGGTGTGATTCAGGTGACGGTAATAAATTTAAATCCACATGGATTGATGCCATCATAAATATTTTTGAATGAAGCTCAAGTGAATAATACTGGGAATTAGATTGTCAATCGACTCCAATCTAGAAGGAAGTGCCAATTCCAACGAAATTAATGATATAATGACCTGTTGATCAACCATCGATGATGGCCGTCTAGTTAATTGGATCCAGTGTTGCGATGATAAGCACTTATTAATCACCTAGGGCAAATTCTGATGTGTGATCACGTCGAAAAGAATCTACCAAGAAGCGTCAGAAGTGTCAGATAAAATATTTATTTGTCAATGCATGTTGCATACCAGAAAGCGACACCAATTTGTCAAGCTGACAATCCTATCTTTTCGTTTACCGTCAAGTTCCAAGTTAAACATTTTCAAGTTTGACAAACATATCGGAGTGCTAACCTCAAAATGTCAATTTTGATTTTCGGGACAACTAACCTCAAAACTTGTGGACTTTGAATATTGACATTTATTAATCTTTATTTCTATATCTTTTTTTATATGTATTCACATATATATCACATTTCCAGTAATGATTTCAAGTAAAGTTTTTCATGGTTCATCTTTAATATTCTCCTGTTGAGATATCCTAGATCAAAGTACTCAAACATCCCAACTCCTGTATTGAGTAGTACATCATTTCATTATTATTATATCACTCATTCAGTGAGAAGGATATCGTATACTGTTGACTTTCAAATCTGTGATAAACTAACATCTATCAAACGTTTTCATGAATTCGACTCCTATCTACGAGGGAACACATGGAAATTGGTACAACCTGGAGGCGTAATCCATACCAAGCCTGAAATTGTTCCTTGAAGTGGCATCTCGTTCGTACTCTGTTAGCAGAACAACAATTACAACGTTCCAGTTATCACTAGCCTGTGAATCTACACACTGTATGAACTAAGGTAACCTGTGTCCTCGAAACGAATACAGTAATTTTTCACAGATTTGTTATAAATATTTGGTCTAACCTCATAATATTGTTTGAATATCAACGTGTAAATTGACACTACATTTTGTTAAATTTATTAATATATATTTGTTTTAAAATATTGTATTATTATGAAAGATGGGCGACACTACTTGACGGAAGATCATAAAACTAATAATGAATTATGGTGGATTACGTAATCCAAACTTCCGCAAAAAAAAAACTATACAATAGGTATGGTCGTCGGCAAGTATTCAACAGAAAACAACTACTGCCTCCTACGACCATTGAATTATATCTGTTTAATATCTCGCAAAGATTTCTACAAGAACCACTTTGCAATGCATTTCAAATGTCAAAGCTGAAATTATTTTTCGATTTAATTGGGGGAACACCTACGTACCGATTTCATGGTCATTGCCAATCATCAGCGAAGGCTAGTTCGACCCAATCGAATCGAAAAATCCTTTCATCCTAATTGGAAATCCCTGAGACAAACACTGAAGTATGAATTCAGCGCCATCTCTGGGTTCCAGATTGAAATGCACTCCGACTACGTGTCGACTTCAATATGGGGGCAGTAGTTGTTTTCTGTTGAATACTTGCCGACGACCATACCTATTGTATAGGTTTTTTTGCGGAAGATTGGATTACGTAATCCACCATAATTCATTATTGTATTATTGTTGGTCTGGTTGCAGAAGGAAGTCAATTTATCTTATTTCAATTATCTGTCATTAGGTATTTTGTACTTTTTTATTCCTGTTACATTAGAAATTGCTGGCGTCCAAACCAGTCAAATTCTTGAAGTTCAAATTTGAAAGCACTTGCCTGCCACATAAAAAATCCGAAACTGGCAATATAGTCCAAAGAACCTACGCCGTTATCTGCTGAGCAGTCGAGCAATCAAAGTAACCCCGGTTACATTACAAAACAAAATACTGTTGGAGTCAAGAGCGAGAATGTCGCCACGCAAGGCACTTCTCTTGAGCTCAGACTCCGACAGTTCTGACTCAGATGTGGAGCGCCATCGGCTCCTAAAGCGAAGGAAGTTCCGCCGATGAACCACCGCTCCACTCGATTGATACGGTCGAGAAGCACATCTAGGACATCCAAAACACTATTAAATCCAAGGTGGAGGAGAAGATTGCAGAACAGAAGAACCGAGCTGCAGAAACCAACAGCGCTGAGTGTGCTGCCAGATAAGATTGTGAGGGAGGCCATGGAATCACAAATTGAAAATTTCCACACCAGGAAGTATGAAGAAATCTACTACGATGATGTCCAGAAACTTCAGCACACGCGACTGCTGCTACGGTTGCCTAACAGGGTTCGGGTAAGGGACACTTTCCCTCTTCTCCTTCTAGAGAAACCTAGCGTAGACGAGGAGGGCTTCATCAAGCCGAAAAATCCCGTCAAGGCTAGACGAGTCGTTAGTACGGAACCAATACCTACGAAGAACGCGTTTGAGTCCCTCATCGAGGATGAATCCCTCTCAGAGGACTCACACCGTTCTCCGAAAGGGCGTGGATCGAAGGCTAAGGCTAAGACCACCAGCCAACCCCCGAGAAAGGAAGCAGCAAAGCCCAAAATGGGTGAAATGCTGCCTCCAATCGTCATATGAGTGCGATTAAACCTGGACCGATCACTCACGGTCCAGTTGAAATCTGAGCTCTAGGGTGACTTCAATCTGAAGCACACCGGCAAAGAGACTCACGTTTTTACTGAGAACGAGGGTGATCGATCTAAGATGATCGACATCCTAAAGTCCACGGGTATTGAGTTGAATACCTATACCATGCCGAAAGACAGAACGCATGCGTTTGTTTCGAGGGGTCTCGACTTGGACGTAAGTCAGCAAGACCTTATACAGGAAATGCTCGACAAGTACGGAATACGAATCGAGATGATGATGAAATTGAGCACGCGGCAAAGACCGCTATTTCTCATCACCACCCCTCGCACTGTGACACTGTCACAGCTGCAAAAATCTGTTCGGGTCCTCCAGCATATCCGTATATCCTTGGAGGCTCGACAGAACGAGCGAGCTATTGTACAGTGTCGCAGATGCTAACAATGGGGGCACGCGACATTGAACTGCCAGCGTGAGGCACACTGCTTGAAATGTGCGGAAAACCATCCCACTAGACAGTGTAAACTGGCCCGCGAAAGTCATGCAGTGTGCGTCAACTGCCAGGGCCCCCATACGGCAAGCAGTGTAGACTGCCCTGTCTACAAGCAGATATTCAGTTCTTCGAGGAGAGGGCGGAGAAGGTCAAAAAGCCGGCACCTGTTAGGTACGTGGCGGCCCCGCTGGGCTCAAGAGGTCCCAGGAGCAGAGCACTCCCCCGACAAAATCAGAAGAGGTCGGGAGAAGAATCCAGCAAGTGGCTGGACTTCCTTCAATCCGGTATACGCTGCCAACGCAGTCACTGGTGCACAGGCAGGTCCGGCAGGAGGCAGCTGGACAGCAACAAATCATGGGTGAGCTAGTAAGTAAGATACAGCAGGTTGGTACTATACTGAACATTGGTGATCTGTGCCGAGCCATGGATGATTTGATCGTCCGGCTGGCACCAGTGGAAAAGGCGATGGCTGCCCTGGAAGTCCTGGAAGACAGCCAACGATACAATTTTTGAGCCTTGTTTGAAGGCAAGCATGTTCAACGCCAGTTCGGTCAATACTTTATTGGCAGGCACAAGTTGGACCTTTAGTTCATTTCGGAGACTTGGCTTCGTCCTGAACATCGGTTCAAACTGAAAGGCTTCATCACTGTCAAGGCAGACCACACTCTCAGGCAGTAGGGGGGGTGGCCATCCTTGTCAAGGATGGTATTGCGTTTACGCGGCTCCCGTCTCAGCAAAGCGCGATAGAACATATCGGCATAAAACTGGCTGACGGGACCTGCGTATTCGCAGTCTATAACCAACCCTGAGATAGGTTTACACAGGCTGACTTGGACAACCTGTGTAATACAGGCCACAAGGTGTTGCTAGTCGGGACCTCAACGCCAGGCGTCCTGAGTGGAGCGGAGGGTCACAGCCTAATGCTAACGGCAAAACGCTGTGGGAGTACTCGCTCAGCAGCGACGTGGTAATTGTACACTCTGACGAGCCCACACATTACCCCTGGAACGGATCCACTTCGACTATAATTGACTTGATAGTCAATATGAATGTCGCGAATTTAAGTGAACTCAAGGCCATTTACGAGATGACTTCGGATCACGACTCAGTATGCCTTCTTACAAGGTACGGTTGGTGAATTCTTACCTGACTGTAAACATTCGAACTAGTTCGAACATATTGTGCCAGAGAGGTATCAACACTGTTGATAGAATACAAGGGGTACCCTTTTCTCTAAGCGACGGACGGACATTGAACTACAACTGACAGGTATTTGTGCAACGTTCTTCAAAAAAGACCCAACTGCAAGTGCTTGTCTCGTAATTGAACAGAAATTTATCCTTCATTTGGCTGGGAATGACCACCTGCAGACATGCATGTTTCGAGTTTATTGCCTCTCATCAGTGACAGGGTAGGTCGGACAACATTATAATTGTCCTAATTGTCCTGTCCCTGCCAAATGAATAATAATCAACTGTTTAACTAAGTCTTACCTGACTAACCGGACTTTTGTGGTGAGGGTTAACAGCACAAGATCCGCAGAGTATCCGATCGAAGCAGGGGTCCCACAGGGGTCCAGTCTATCCCGGCTTCGGCAAATAATAATAATAGCCGTCCTCTACCCGCACAGGCAATGCCTTTGGGTACACTCAACGAGTGTTTATGAGGGAGTATTATTATTATTATTATTATTATTTGTACTCCTTGCATACGTATGATTTTCCTATGTGCGAAAGAACGAAGACGGCTGTATACGCGGATGATACCGAGATATACGCCCAATCGTTCTCAAGCGTCGCAGCTGCTATGCAGGTCAAATCTCGGTTGGACAGGGAAATCATACCGTAGCTCGAGGAGAACAAGATTGTGGTTAACCCGAAGAAGTTTAAGTTTTCTAAAGTTCTTCAGAAGTTGAAGGTCAAGGACAAAGCCTTGGATGTCCGGACCAATGTGCGATACCTGGGGGTACAGCCTGACAAGCGTACAACATGACACAATCATATTAACTTGGCTATACAGAGGGCCGCGGCCAAGGTAAAACGCACCTACCCTCTGATAGCCAGAAGTTCACATATGACACTTGAGGCTAAAATGATGGTCTACAAACAAATCATCCGGCCGGCAATGTTGTATGCTTGCCCAGCGTTCTGCGACCTGCCCAAGACCCCTTTTATGAGACAAAAAAATTGCAAAATTCGCGAGGATATGAACTAGACTTTATCGCATCCATCCAAAATGTGAGCAAAATTACCCAGTCATCGAAAAAAAGCTTCTCGTGATCGTATGAGCTACCAAATACTTCCGCCCCTATCTTTTTGGAAGAAAGTTCAGTATCGTCATCACAAACCACTTCAATGGCTTTTCTCCCTGAAGGATCCCAACTCAAAATTGTTGAGATGGCGAATAAAACTGGACGAATACGACTATAACATAATCTACAAAAAAGGCAAATTGAAAACCAATGCCGATGCTTTATCCCGTGTTGAAATCCATACTAAGGATACAGAAAACTTCTGGGAAGAATTGGATGATATACTAGACGAATCACAACGCCTAACCTATCAATGTGTTACTTTTGGTGGTTAGGAAAACCCAGTAAATCGTTGCCTTGAAATCCCAGAATATCAACCCTCTTCTGATATTCAGATTATTGGAGAATCCAATCAAGATGCTGAATATACTCCCATCATTATACCTCCTGACGGAGTGCAACAAAACCCTATGGAAGACAATGAGATACCTTCCACAAGTAATGTAGAAAATGACAACCTTTCTTTACAAGTACAACCTAATACCGAACGTACAGGAGATGAATCCCTACCAACGGAAGACAATTAGTTACCTTCCACAAGTAATGAACCACTACCAGAACCAGAAAACCATGACGATAACACCATCCACTTGAATGCCGAATAGAACCCTGCCAAGCAATAGCAAAATAACGGAAATGTCGAATAACGGTGACGTTATTTTTAACGGAAGTGATACAGCATAGGGCTGAAGGTCATTCAATTCTTTTTCTCATCATGGTATCCCCAAATGAATTATCATTGATAATGGTACCAAATTCAATAATTTCCTTATTTCGGAACTCCTGGTTTTACACAAAATAGAAGTCCATTTCATATCATCACATCATCCGCAGTCCAACGGAATGATAGAACGGTTCCATTCTACTATTTTAGAAAAACATTCGCCTACTCACTACTCGAGGATTTTTGAAAACCCTTCCAAAAATGAAAATTTTGTATGCAATTTTGACATACAACCTTTTCATACATTCGGTCACAAAGTTCAAACGAATTGATATCATTAGTGGTCACATTTCAACCAATGACCCTTTCAGTATCGAAATTGATCGAAAATTACTACCTAAATGATTACACCAAAGATCATAAAGAACGATCTGAACTCCTCTATTCAAAGATCAAGTCATATCTAATTAAGCAAAAAGATATAGTAGAACAGGAGAATAAAAAACGCGACGACCCCATTGTATTCAGAACAAAACGAAAAGCGTATGTGAAAAAACATATTAAGAAGACAGATGCGAATAAATATCAAAAACCAACTCAAATCAAAACGGTTGAACGTACAATGGAAACGGTATCTACGGAAAACCAGCAAAATATTCACATAGACAATTCAAAACTCCCTCTCAAAAAATAACCATCACCTGTTACAGTCTATTTTGATGTCAAGATCTTTCGAACTAAGCAACTGTTTAATATTAATTGTTACATATACTTAAACTTTCAATGAACTTTAACCACGTTCATGCCTGAATGTTCTATTATTCATACATATGTCCCCGTATATCGTATGAATGAATACAGCAGTGACAACCGACCGTTGGTTCCCAATCCGATATCGAATATTCTATGTGATGAAAAAGGATGACCAATAGAAGTACTTTCCTTGGAGTATTTCATGCATTCACGAACGTGAATGCAATGGAACATTTTCAACAAGCCGAATGAGTATGAAGTTTTGTCAGGCGAGAGCAAAGAGGTGTGTTTATTTATTCAAAAATTACGTTCTGGTAATTTTACCGAATATAACCCGTGTATGGGGATTGAATCTCTGTGCTCATAGTTAAGTGATTACCAAGTTTGTTTGATATCTGTTTCCTCAGCTCGAGAGGGGTTAAAAGCCGAAATCAATCTCTGAGGCCATCCGTCATCCAAGGCCTCTTATTTTCCATTATTGGATACAATTCATCGAACTCTGCACGAGGAGGCATCTCCACCAGATCTGCTGGAGTCCAGAGAACCACCCTCGATTCTTGCAGATAGGGTAGCCAAAAGGATTTTTAATTTATTTTGCCTATTGCCTTCAACCACTGGGACCATACAATTTGCGTTCGATAGCACTTATATAGTTTTAGAACTGTTAACAACCCCTAGTACGTACTGGGCTAGGAATAGTAGCTCTAAGAACCGACTGTTTCATGCATGGGACATTTTGGGTCTATATATTGTAATGTATTGTAAGTTATGTAAGTAGGAGAAAAATAGTTGTTGAATTTTGTAATTTTTTTTCCTAGGCTAGCAGAAGTTTTTATTAAATTCTATAATTTTGATTAATACAGTGTTGTAAACTAAAATTTGTTTTGTGGAAAATTGAAATATTTTTTATATATAACTAAATGAACAACTTCAGATACCTTTGTTTTTGAATTATCTTTTAGACATCAGATATAAAAAAATGTACCATATGATATCAAACCTTTTTATTTTCAGCTCTGCTTATGTAACGGCTAGAACATGGACTCCTTTCTCGTGGTAGAATCTTTGGAGAAACTATATTATACTTACTTTCCAATAACATACCTTTCGATAAATAGGTTATAGAGGTTAAAAGTATCGTGAATTGTCTTTGGAAATACTTGCAATAACACTCGTTGTGCGCTATTCACCAAAATATCGGTAAGTTAAATTCATAATATGCAAAAATGGCCGAACACATCATCCAAAAAGTTTGTTATGAAATGAAATCAATGTAAAATCGATGATTTCTGCAGGATAGTATTCAGGAACAATGTGAACAAGCTGGTACACCGTGGAAAGTTGGAATATATAAATTTATAGAAATGCCTTATTGTTTGTGGCTGGAAGTCATGACTAACCACATTGATTGTTGCAGGACAGCTTTCTAACTCATTTCAGGTAGAAACTATCGTATTTTTGTAGCTTTTTCCACCTTTTTCTGTTCTAATAAAAAAAAATTCGTCTTCGCTCGATAGCTTGTTGTCTCGTAGTTACTGATTTTTCTTGACAACCAGGCAAAACACCCATGAATGTTCCAATGACTTCTTTTCAAATTACTTTCACCCTAAATCTTGCCAAATATCTTATTAACTACTCTTTACAATGTCCTCAATTCATTTACATTCTCTTTATTTAATTATAATCTCTCCTTTTGTTGTACTTTCCATAACATTTCTTATAACAATTTGCTTTTTTTCATCATCTGTCATTACTGTCAAAACTTTTCTAATTTTCCTATACAGGGAGTTCCCAATTGTTAATATTTATAAAATTTTCATTTAAGTTTACTCTTTTAGTAAATTCTGATTCCATGTCCCTGCAAACATACAGAACTGGCTGGAAACCATGTCGCAAGTCAGACTGATACCTACTTTCCTTTAAATTAGGGTAGAATCATCATCGGACTGTGCTTTTAATCTACAGGGTGTTATTTTCAAGATACAGGTTGTCAAAATTTTAAAAGAAATTGTTTTTTCGTAAATATCTTAATAATCCTTCAACCGATTTTATTGAAATTTGGCAGTGTTATTAAGGGTCGTAAAGGACTGATGTAACCCTAATTATATCAGAAGTATCATGTCCAATGGCGTCCCGGAAGGCACCGTAACCAAAATTTTTGACAAATAAAAAGTGCGCTACTGATTTTTTGCAATCTTATATTTGTTTCACATTGAACAACTGTAATCACAACTTTTTTTATGTCTAGAATTTTTTTCGTATCTTGGTTTGTTTTTGACAAAAAACATAAAAACCACTTTTATAAGACCCTGGGACAACATAATGAAACATTTCAACTACTAAACTATCACAAACTGTGTTACTGTTATTTTTTTTTTCATATAAATAATCTATTCCAGTCTTAGAATTTTTATCAAAATTGATGCAATAATGATAATAGTACCACGGAACCGACGATTCATTTTGAAAATTTTGACACCCTGTATCTTGAAAACGTAGCATTACTGGACCTATGTTTATATGAACTTTTCATCTTAGAATCACTCAAAAAATCACCCCTTAAAGTTTGGCCACGTACTTACATAACACCCTGTATATCAAAGGGTTGATATCATATGGCTAAGTCTTTTAGCATGATCTGATTTTGTTCATTTATGGTTTCATCATCACATAACACAACAATATACTTCATCTACTTTTCCTTCAAACCGGGTTCATTATTATTATTACTGTAACCACCACCTCGAACCTCCCTTCTCCACTGTGTTATCCAGTGTTCTACCCCACTATGTGCTAATCGATAGTGCACTATGAGTTTTGGGACAAACAAACATCAAAACACCAAATTCACCTTATCACTCCCATTAAAAATTGATAATTTTTCAGATTATCTGGAACTCTCGGACTCCAGGAAAAAATATCTAAACAAAACCTAAAGAACAACCCACGACTTATTCCACTTAAACTTGGAACAGCCAAGGTAGAAACACACTTATTCATTATTACGATTTGAATCCAATAATTACTGAGGTGAATAAATAAAAATTTCACTCCAAAAACGTGAGGACACTTGTAGGCGGTCACAAACACTACTTATGGGATACATCAAACCATTTGAAAATATTACAATTTTCAGAAGAAAGGGTGACTGACAGACTTACCAACATTTTACCACTTCCGCTCAGAACAAAACGCGGTCTCAGAAATGGTATTGGATCAATTTTCAAATCAATCACAGGAAATTTAGATTCCAGTGACGGAGTAAATGAAATGCGATCGTCTAATAAATGAATTACAAAATAATCAAAATAATCTAGTAACAAACATCAAAAGGAAAAATTCACTTTCAATCTCATTAATTGATCAGTTCAATAGTTCAGTTCAGCAAATGAAATATAACGAGCAGTTTTCAGAGTAAAAAATAAATCAAACTGCTAAAATTGTTGAAACTCAAACATATAAAGAAAATTATATGTTCATTAAAGATATCATGAATCAGATAGTCAACACATATGAAATCTCAAATTCAATTTTACAGGATGTCGAAACCTCAATACAAGTTTCCAGATTGAACGTTCTTTATCACAGTATAATAAAAACAAGAGATTTGTTCCATGAACTGCAAAAACTAAAGGAAATTATCAACAAAGACAAACTACCAATTGAAATGAATTTCGAGTATACTTTGCTATTCGAATCATAACTCTCGAAACATATATCTTAAATTCCAGAATAACTTATATTTTAACATATTCCAATTACCCATTCTTCAAAATTTGATTATTATCACCTATTTTCAATTCCAACGTTAACTAAGGGTCACTTTAAGGCTGTTGTACCAGACTTAGACGAAAGGAAGTCAGAGCCACCCAAACCAAGCATAAGGATCCAACTTGATGACTTGAACCTGGACGGACTCCACTCAATGAAAACAGCAATAATGGAGAACGAACCGACGATATCGTTCAAAGACGTAGCACACATTTCAAGTTTTTGGAAGATGTTCATCTACCTGGTCATAGTATCGATTTGTGTATACATGGTGCACAAAAAGATTAACTTCAAAGGCTGCAGAACCAAGGGACCAAACGAACAACCACAAGAAATCAAGATGTCTAGGGTTTAACTCCCTCGCTAACCCTCCTACGTTGAATCTTCAGGGGAAGGAATTATATCGCCCATTCCCGTGTGAAACGTTGACTATGCTGAGGCAGAATCTCGCGATTCCAGGAAACTGATGCGCATCTTTATGAGAATATTTATTTTATTTTTCAATCATAATTTAGCTGTTGTATCGTTCAGACGTATTCTCGTCAATAAAATTCGTTTTTAAAAAAGCACTTTGACTTCCGAAAGTTATATTTCGTGATAGATGTTTTATGGAATCTTTCAAAACTGATTTTTTGAAAAACACAATTACCTACTATTAACCCGCGATTGGTGAACCCGTTAGATTCCATCTAACATTTCCAAATAAACGTGCATTATTTAGTCTTTTCTGCTATTCCTCCTCCACTCTGTCATAGACCATGCACCATCTTCAGTTTAGCTCGCACTCATCCTGTCAGTAAACAGTGTGTCGTTGCTTTATGTTAGCTGAATTCTGATGTAAGTACTAGTTACATCGGTGGTTTTCTAATTATTAGTTAGTGTTCGCTAAGAAAGATGTCAAATGAATTTGGGTAATTGATGACCTGTTTATTTTGTAGAAATTCGTAGTAATTATTTGGCACCCCTGTTCATCTAATTGCCTTCCCTCCCAGCTCCTCTACCTGCAATCTTCCTATATAACCACGTTTTGAATTTCAATGTATTAATTAGTTTTTATACTTGATAATGGGATAAATCCCGAAACCGGTGGTAATAATAAAATACCCAGTGGAAATTAGACAAAAGTATTTTTATTCATTTCATCAAAATGTCATATGAAGCTGAGCAACAACGTTTACAAGCTCTTTGGGAAGCTGTCGAAGAAGAAGATGGACAAGCGGGATATTATGGACATGATCGGCCTGGAGAATCTTATCTTCCTCATCCTAGTTCAAGTGATGAAGAAGCTGCCTCTGAGCACAGTGAACATGAGACAGCCACTGAACAATCATCAGGATCTGATGATGACTATGAAGTAACCGTCGATATTTGTCAAGGTAATGCAGAAAACTCTCCTACATACATTGGTAAAGATGGAACTAAGTGGTTGGTTCATAATGTGAAAAAACAAACAGGTAAAACTGCACGTCAAAATATAATAACGCAGTTACCTGGTGTGAAAGGTGTTGCCAAAAGTGCGAGAACAATAACAGATTGTTGGAATGTTTTCGTTTCGGAATAGATATTGGAATATATCATACTTTGTACAAACGAACAAATTGATCGAATGAGACCATCTTATAAGCATGAGAAATATTGCCTACTGATTCATTAGAAAAAAAGGCAGTGTTAGGACTTCTTCACTTAGCCGGTGTTAAACGAGCTCAACACCTGAGTACATCAGAATTGTGGATCAAATATCATTGCAAACTGGATCAATTTCATCTGTAGTTTAATCATTACGATAACAAGAACGCTTTCAAAATGAATATCAACGATTCGGGCAAATCTCCGTGAAAACCGTTAGGTTAGATTGAATCTAATACGTCACCGATAGTGTTACTCTTGAGGGCATCACTGGTCGGGGGTAAATCTTTGATGAAATAACACCTGAATCAACTAACTATATTTGTCCTCGCAGGATCTATTCATATATTCCCAATAACTTCAATAGACTTCAAATGAATATCGGATTCTTCCCCAAGGAGGTTTGAGACCTCGACGTTGGTGGGATATCCGAGTAGCTGCCCCTCCTCGAGCCTGACGGTACGGAAAGAGGTAGTGAAACCATGTGTAATAGATAATAATAATAATAATAATATATGTTTATTCATCATAAATGTACAATCAAGTATAGTTTCGATACTGTGTGAAATAAACAATGGCATCACTGAAGGAGCAATCGCAGTGGATTAATCCTTGTGCGTGATATAGCCTCTAAATTTAATAAAAATACTTAAGATTAAAATATAAATTTAAAATAAAATAGAGTATAAGTATAAAACATATGGGAAGAAGTGGTATCACATAAGATTAAATATCATAATTGGTAAAAGGGTCACATCCAGGTAGGTTTCACATATAGTGAGTGTCATAATTGGGGTTTAGGGTCACATACATACACATTACAATATTGTAAGTTTGATGAACACTTTTTTGTTACAATGACATTATTATAAGTTTGATGAACCATTTTTTTTGAGGGTTTAAATTATTTTTTGTAATATGTGTCTCTCATAGTATTTAAGCCAATTTTTAACTTTTATTTTAGAAATTTCGTTAATTCGGCTGGTTTGTATTGTTTCAGGTAATAATTCCCAAATTTTTGGACCTAGAAAGCTGCAGTGCCTCTGACCCACTGTTTTAATATATTTCGGTACCACAACGCTGTGGTTTCGCCTTCTTGTGTTATATGGATGATCTGGGTGCGTTATTTCAATTTTATTTTTGTAAATCCCTTGTGACATATTTTGGCAATAGAGTTGTCTGATATCAAAAATGCCGCATTTGTTATACAGATTGTCAGTAGAGTACGTCTTTCCTTTGCCAAAAATTATTTTGAGAATTTTCTTCTGCACAATGTTGAGACTATTTAAATGTGTATCATTTACACCTCTCCATCCTATAATACCGTATATGAGTTGGGATTGAATTAGGCTATAATATATAGTTTTCAAGTGAGAAATATCAAGGAATTCTTTCAACAGTTTGAATCTTGATATGAATCCACGTAGTTTTCTTGTTAGATACGATATATGTAAGTTCCATTTCATGTGTTTGTCAATTTGTATACCATGGTATGAAGCTGGCTTCTACAATGGATATATTTTGATTTATATTTAATGGGCCCATATTCGGCAAGTTGTTGCTATAGGAGGTAAAAGGTAAGTATTTGGTCTTTTCTACATTCATAGTTAATTTATTATATTGGAACCATTTGAAGATGTTGTTGAAGTCTTTTTCCGTCTTTTCTTTCAGCTGTTGCCATGTGTTGTCACTGTACATTATTACCGTGTCATCAGCAAAACTTATAATATTACCTACAGTTGTTATTTTCAACAGGCTGTCTATATAGATAGTGAATAATAGGGGACCTAAGACCGTTCCTTGAGGAACCTCGTAAGTGACCTCGTAGTGCTCACTACACCATCAATATCTACTACTTGTTTTCGGTTCGACAGGTACGATTTCAAAAGATCGTGCGGCTTACCCCGCATACCAATTATTTCCAGTTTCTCTAGAAGGCTTTTGTGACAAACAGTATCAAAGGCTTTGGAAAGATCAACAAAGATACATAGTAGTTGTCAGTTTTAGTATTGCATCTTCGGTTGACCTCCCCTCTCTGAACCAATACTGATTATCGGATAGAGTATTATGTTTTTTCATGCAATGTACCATTCTCTTTTTTATTATTTTTTCAAAAAATTTTGCTATGTTTGATATCAAAGAGATGGGCCTATAACTTGAAATTTGTAGTTTATCCCCACTCTTAAAAAGTGGTTTGATAACACCGGTTTTTAAAATGTTCGGAAATATTCCATTTTCAATGCAGCTATTTATGAGAGGGACTGTTTTGAAGTCGGCTATTTGATTCAGCGTTTCTGCAGTAAAACCGTCATGCCCAGGACTTCTTTTGAGTTTAAGTTGTTTGATTATTTGTGATACTTCTTCAGTGTTTGAGGGGTATAAGAACATATTTTTGTTTATTTCAATTGTAATATCTCGGAAGGAATTTGGTTTTTCGATTTTATTAGCTAGATTTTGTCCTATTTCACTATAGTGTTTATTGAATTCATCACTAATAACCTGTTTGTTTTCAGTGGTACAATTTTGTTTTATTTCTATTTTGGTTATTTTTGGTTTGGGGCGAGTTTTGTTGCAAATCTCATTGAGCCCTTTTGATTTACTTTTATTTTTCCTAATTTGTTTTTTTGCTTCTTTCGTAAGTTTATATAAGTTTCGTTTGTAATTATTGTATACTTGTTTTATTTGTAGTTTATTGGGATTTTCATTTAGTAGTTTATAGAGCTCTTTCTTTTATTTTTATCTTTATTTTTTATTTTATTTTCAGATGTGTTTTTTTTTACATGGCATTTCAGTTTATTTATGAATATTTCACATTTGGAGTTGACATCGTTTTGTTCATAAATGTTTGCCCATGTTTCACTTTGTAGTGCCACCCGTAGCCTGTTGTAAATTATATATACTTTTGTATTTTTGAATTCTTTATTAACAGCTCTCTCACCCACATCTACTGTTAGAGCAATAGGTCGGTGGTCACTAATTTTATCCTGAAATACGAATGACTTTATTCGATCATGCATTTCTATATTTGTTTTTACAAAGAAATGGACGAGGCACGTGGCGCTATCTGGTCGAGTGATATCGTTTATGTAAGAGATGAATTCGAAGTATTCCAAATTATTTTTATATTCATCAATGTATTCATTTTCTGATAATAAATCTATATTCATATCGCCAGTTATTACGTTAATATCACTTGGGTTTTGTTTTGTAAATAGTCAAAAAAGTGTTCATTGAAGTCATATGGACATGAACTAGGATATCGATATATCGAAGTTATTTTTTTTTTCATTTAATTTTGTATTGAGTTCGAGAAATTTATGTTTCCTATGCTAATATTTGTCTGATCATAATTGAGTTCATTTTTAATGAATATTATGACTCCATCATTTTTGTTTAATGAGGATTCATTGTACACCGTGTTAAAATGTTTTAGTCCATATATACTGACATCTGCGACTTTAAAAGTTTCTGTCAATACGATTATATCGAAGTTACTTTCTAGTTGGTTTAGGTAATGAACAATTCATCAATATTTTTGGAAATACTTCTTATATTGGTATGGAAAATTTTAAAGTCCTTTCTTCAAATATGTATTAAAGTCTGTGACTTCTTTGATATTTTGTGCTTTGACAGGATCATTTTGATATTCTCGTATAAATGTGTCCAAAATTGGTTTGGATTAAAACTAATATTATCAAGTAAAAGTAATAAAAACAAGAACAAAACAGTGATACATATTATTTAACCCCTCTGTATCAACCAGTTTGTAATTTTCTAATACTACTCACTATTTTTATTAACCGAACGTGTTCTTGGCTTTTCTTGTGTGGTTTTGTGTGGTTGAGTTGTGTTTGTTGGTTTTTTCGTGGCAGGAATCTTCGGGATGCTGGGTCCAGTTTGCAATTCTGGTAGAAGCTTCTTGCTTAGTTCCAAAATTGTAGGTGTGGAGGGGGCGCTATTTGATTTGTTTTCCAGACCATCTATTTTTTCTAGGTCATCTATTCCATAGGGTATTCCATCAACTATAAGTTTGTTTCTTTTTATGTAGTGCTCCGTATATTTTCCCTCTTGCTTGGCGAGAAAAAGATGTTTTCTCAATATTTTATTCTCGGTTCTTTGTGCCGGTGTTTGGTCGTGGGATATAGATATGTTCCTTCCTTTAAATTTATTTGAGTTTTTTAGAACCTCTTTCTTTTTGAGGGAGTTTTCCGATTTACCGAGTGGGTAGACGTCGCCAAAATCACTTTCCTTCAATTCTACCCCAATCAAGTCTCTGAAGTCCCGACACAAGTTTCCTGTAGTAACCTCTTCTCACTTTTTATTGAGACCAAAAATCACAATATTTTGTTTTTGTTTTGTGTCCTTTTTAAGTATTCCACCTTTTCTTTGAGGTAACTATTTTCTTTCTCCAGTTTTGATACAGTGTTTTTCAATCCTTTTATGTTTAGGAAAAGCCGGGTTTCACTAGCTTCGAT
The DNA here is from genome assembly GCA_958502065.1 of Chrysolina americana. Lineage (NCBI taxonomy): Eukaryota > Metazoa > Arthropoda > Insecta > Coleoptera > Chrysomelidae > Chrysolina > Chrysolina americana. The sequence goes on along the minus strand of OY293410.1, from coordinate 49,466,636 downwards.
ACAGTTTTTCAATTCACTACGGTTTATCAAGATCTCGTCACGAATGATTTTGATCGTCTTTTCCAGTTCTGTCATCTTAATTTTATCAAAGTGTATGGTCTCTTTATGCTAATCCCCTGAATAATTTTGGGGTCTGGCAACACCGCTAGTCGGAACAACCTGAATACTGGGTGATCCTAGGGTACAAAGTTCAGTATCGGGCAGATTCAGTTTTGTGTAATACTTGATGACAGCCTTGAGACACTTCAAAAACTGGAATGTACTTACAAGTATTTTGCTTGGGTATAAAATGAATCGATTGTGGTACTTGCACTAATTTTAAGGTCAGTTTTAATATAAAACATAAGTATATGACAACACCAGAGAATTCACATGCTTCTTGCAACGTTGCCGTACGTTCTGTATACCTGGAATAATTGTGTTATTCATCCGGAAGAACCGAAATTAGGGAAACTATTGGTAATACATATATATATATATATATATATATATATATATATATATATATATGAAAACTAAAAGTTCGGGTTGAACCGCGTCTAGAATTTGTTGAAATTCGACGTTTCGGCTCCGATTTTGGAGCCATTTTCAAGAACTGAAATAGAAAGAAAATTAATGAAAGGTTAAAACGTAATTCTACGCTGAGGTCTCAATCTGCCTACTCCTCAGGTATAATTACGTTAGGTTTTTGTGACTTGACGTCGGGGTCTCAATCTGCCTACTCCCCATGTCTCGTCACTGGTTCTCTCTAAGGTCTCAATCTGCCTACTCCTTCGAGAGAACTGAGGAATTGTGGGTTGAGGAACTGTATTTATAGTGGACGTGGCTGTAATGGCCGTGTGCAATGTATTGGCGCGAGGTGATATATATGTATGTGATATATATATATATATATATATATATATAAAAATATATATATATATAGATATAAATATAAATATATATTTATATATATATATATTGATATTAAAATGAATGTGTGTGAAAAATTCTAGAGTGCCCTAAGTTGAGGTGACATTTGTTATGATGAATTGGTTATCAATAATTACAACAAATATAATAATAGTTTGAATATATTAATAATATCAGTGATAGTATTAGTGATTGTTGATAATAATAAACTGTATTATTATTTTGGTGATTTTTAGTAGTTGTAGAATTCGTAGAAAAATAATTGTATTGAATTCGAATTTTTGTTTTATAGTTTTCTTTAGTGAAAGTAGTTTGATTGATAGTAGCAATAGTAGTAGTTAGAAATTTGTTCCCTTTTATTCATATTTATAATCAGTGGTTTGTAGACTGTAAATAAAGTAATGTATTCAAATAATATTTCAGAACGCCCTGACAAATACTAACTCTTTGCTTTTAGATATTACCTTTCTCTTTCTTTTCAGGTGCTCCAGCTGCTCTCTTGGTACGCCACATGAGAAACTCTCAATCTCAAAGTAGAATTCAGGAAAAGGATGTCAAGAATGATATATAATAATAATATGTAATTTAACTTGGAAATAAAGAAAGATATGAATTCAACTCAAATATTGTTCATTTTATTCTCAATAGTCAAATTTATTTTTTTTTTAAATGTAATAACTCTCATAACTATCAGTAGATTTCTTAAATTCTTATTCTACCTGTCCCTACGAAAACTACCTTGCTTGCTAAATATGTGAACTTGGCAAAGTCATGTAAATTTCAAACATTAGAGGAAAGGCACCGTCACCGTTTTAATAGACACTTGCCATTCATATGGTTCCTCAAAGGAAATATCTTTAACCTTATATTACAAGTAATCAGAAGAGTTCGTGTGTTGAAATGAAAATAATTGATAAAATAAGACTAATAAGTTCTCAAAAGGAATAGTTTATGTGCACTGATACGCGGAAATTGTCTTGGTGATCTAACTGGTTATGAAGAAAAGTTCGGAAGGAAAGGAAAGTTCAAACTCGTGCACTGGATTGCTTGTTGAATTTGGATTTATATAAGGATCAAATACCTTTCTGGTTCTGGTAGATTCCAGCTTCTCCTATTTAGCTTGCAGGTTGGATTTCTTACCAAACGTTTGTCAAGGTAAGTTGATTTCAGTTTCAGTACTTCCTAATTTGGTATATTGAGTGTTTCTGTGGAGATTTAGATGTAATTCTTCATTTTATTGGAATTTTGATGTAATGTTTCTCTACTTTTTTCTTAAATCGACCTCCGCTTCTTTTCTTGTTGATAACTAAGCTTATGGTTTTATGTGGCTGAAATTATTTTCATTGAAGAAAAGTTAGCTTTCTTGGATGAGTTCAGAGTGTTCCGTTTACTTGGCTCGTAATCTTATGATTTGAGAATAACTCTTTATTTTGCAAGGTTTCTGAAGGATTTTTTTAATTAAAAGTGTGACATTTTGAAATGACAGATGTTATATCTTTTTGAAAAAGTATCAGTCAGGGTTGTTCTGTGAAATATTATTTTTATTTCTATTAAGTCCAATATTTTTAAATTTCTATCTACTACTCTTATATTCTATTTTCATGACAATTTCCCCAAAATTAAAATTTAATATTTCAACATGGAATGTTTAAATTCAAATTTTAAGTTTTCTATTTACATATTTACAAATCTATTTTGCATAATGTCTCTTTTTGTTTCAGGTGTTCCTTCAATTGAATTCCTGATCTAGGATGAGCTGTGTCCTTTTTGGATTTATCTAAGGTAGTTAGTTTCTTCCATATTTCTTACTTGTTCTTTTTCTTCAACTTTCCAACTTATGAATACTCTCTATGTTAAATATTCCTCTTATACTTTCATCTTGTGGGTTGACTAGTAAGTAACTATTAACTGGTTGTTCATTTTTCACTTTATAAGGTCCTTCAAATGGCAATTGTAACTTAACACAGATTCCTTTCTTATTATTAGGAACTCTTAACGCTTTTATTATAACTAAGTCTCCTGTTTTAAATTTAACTTTCTTTTTTCTTTTTTTATCCTCCCTACTAATATATTTTCTGGCATTCTTCTGTATTCTTTCATTCACTTTTCGCATTACTTCACTAATTTCTTTTTCATTCACAATCCACTCTCTTTCAGGCATTCTCCCTGTCATTATGTATGTTGGACATTCTCCTGTTACAGTGTTAGGTACATCATTTAAATATTTTTCCACTGAAGGTAATCGTTCATTCCACTTTCTATGATTTTCATGAGAAATTATTCTCAAATATTTTAAAATTTCTTTAATATATCGTTCGGTTGGGTTTGATGCAGGATGTCGAATACTAGTAAAATTCAGTTGTATTCCTATCTGTTCAGCAGAGTTTCTCATTTTATCGTTGTTAAAATAGGTAGCATTGTATAATATCATTATTTCTGGTTTTCCCTTTTGATTGATAAATTGTTTTAATAAGTTTTTAACTATTTTGAAGTTGGTCTTTCTGGTCGGATATAAAGTTATGTATTTAGAAAAATGATCTGTTATTACAAAAATATGTTTGTATTTGTTTTCTGTAGTTATTAGGTTGCTAACAAAATCTATCGATACAATATGTAAAAGGTCTATTTGATATAATACTTTTTGGTTCATTTTTATTCACTCTATTCTTATGTTTGGCCAATTGACATAAAGTACATTTATTTATTAAAACTTTCGTAATTTCGATGTCCTTTGTATTGTAATATGTCTCCCTAAATATCATCCACGTTTTTCTTATACCTGTATTTAAGTATTTTGTATGTAAGTTGTCAATCAGTGTTCTTGTCAGTTCTTTTGTAATCAAGTATAGTTCTGTCCCATTTATTACTTTAATTATAAATCCTTGTCTTTGTTTTGTCCCCTTCTTTTCTTTGTCAGTCAGTTGTTGTTAGTCTTCCACTATCGTTTGTAAAGAAAACAGTCCTGTAGTATTTTTGAAAATATTTACCCCTATTTTAATTTGTCTTGTTTCCTGTCTCTTTTCTGTTTCCATTCTCGTAAGTGTCAGGTACTGAATTTTGTCTTCCTGGTATATGTTTAATTTCGAAGTGATATTCCTGTAATAAAAGTGCCCATATATGTACTCTGTTACTAGCATATTTATAATTTACTATAGACATCAGAGCTTCACGGTCGGTTTCGATGAAAAATTTTGCTCCGAGTAAATAGAAACGTAGTCTGGTGATACAAAATATAAGACAAGCTAACTCTAACTCTGTAACGCTATAATTTTTTTCATATTTCTTCGTAATACATGACACAAATGATATAGGTACTTCGTTTTCCCCCTGGTACTGTACTAAAATACCCGCAAATCTCGACATAGATGCATCCACACGAAGTATAAATGGTTTGGCGTAGTCTGGATGATAAATTTTCAGATTTTTCCTAAAATTGTCTTTTAATTCTGTAAATGCCTGTTCTTGTTCCTGTCCCCATTTCCATTTTGCATTCTTTTTGAGTAATTGTATCAGTGGTAATTCTTTACTAGTCAAGTCTGGTATAAGTCTCTTAAAATAATTCAGTATCCCTAAAAATCCTCTAAGTGTTTTTGAATTGTGAGGTCTAGTGTATTCTTGTATTGTCCTTATTCGTTCTGGGTCCATTTCAAGTCCGTTTTGATTCAATTTGTATCCTAAATATGTCACTTCTTGTTGGAAAAATTCACATTTGTTCAAGTTTATTTTCAGTCCTGCCTCATCTAGTATTTCTAAAACTTTATTTAAATGTTCTTTGTGAATTTGTTCGTCTTTCGACTATATTAAAATGTCATCACTGTAGTGTAGTGCAAAGTCTTCGTATTTGTCTAGTATTTTTTGCAAAGCCCTTTCTAATGTTGGACATGCTGATTGTAGACCAGAAGGAACTACACAAAATCTATACACTACTCCTTCTATACAAAAAGCTGTGTAATTTCTAGAATTCTCGTGCAAAGGTATAAGCCAAAAACTGTGCTTTAAATCAATCTTGGAAAAACATTTAGCATTTGTGATTTTGCCAAATATAGTTTCTATGTTTAACGGAGATTCATACTGTGGAGTTGTGATTTTATTTAATTCCCTAGCATCTAAACATAGTCTCAGTTCACCATTTTTCTTAACAACAACAACTATTGGATTTATGTAATTACTAATGGATCTCTCTATGATACCAAATTCTAACATTCTCTCAATTTCTTCTTTTACTTTTTCTCTATACTTGTATGGAATAGGATAGTTCTTTGATTTAAATTTATCTGCTTCTTTGACTTCTATTTTGTGCATATATTCTTTCGCTACTCTCGATTCATTCATAACTAATCTTTTATATTTATTTAATATTTCATTAATATATTCTTCATTTTTATCATTACATTTATATTTACCCTTATATTCATTTTCTTCATTATTATTATTATCATCATTATAACATTCATTCATCTCTCATACACAAAATATTTTCATCAAAGTATTCTTGTATTTCATTTTCTATAAAATTAAACCATTGACCTTCCATTTCTATACCCTTCCTTTCATAATTAATCTTAGCCTTCATCCTTTGTAATTGATCCGTCCCTATTGTCACATCAAATTCCATTTCCTTTATCACTAGTAACTGTAATTCTATATTTTTGTTTTGTATTTCCACTTTAATATTGGCAAACTGATTTGTTAATGTTATTTTTCTACCATTAACTCCTATTAATGTTGTTTTAGGCATTTTCACAATTTTATTTTGAAGTTCTTTGTTTTGTATTGCTGTTTCTTTTAACAATGATGCTTCTGAACTAGTATCAATAAGCATATTAATTGATTTTTCTCCTATTTTTCCATTTATTATTATTAACTCTGTTAAATGTTCTTCCTGTACTGTATCTAACTTAATGAATTCTATGGGGTGTTCATATTTTGGTAAGTCCAGCTTTCCATATGGTTTTACTGAAAATTCTGTCTATCTGTGGATGTTGAAGGTTGTGGATTGTCATTTTGATTGGTATTGTCTACATTTTGTTGTTCATTGTTCCTATCTAGGCTTGTTCCTCTTCTATTAAATGACTTGTCTTGTCTGTTCCCTATTATAATTGTTTTCAGGATTTGAATTCCTCCTTGTTTCCCTATTAAATTGTCTTGGTTGTTCTTTATTTTGTCTAAAATTGTCTGTCCTATTCTGATAGTAATTTCTATTTTGATAATTATTATTATTATTGTTGTATTGGCCTCTATAATTTCTCCTTACATGGTCCTGGTTTCTATAGTATTGGTTGTTATAATTTTCCCTATTATTATTATATGTTTGTCTATTGTTATTGTCATAATAATTTTGATTTGGTCTACTTCTATACTGATTGTCTCTAAATTGATTATTATTATTATTGTCCATATAATTCCTGTTGTTATATTGGTTGTTGTATTGTGTCTGTCTATTGTAATTGTTATTATTTAGATTTTGTCTTGTCTGATATCACTGTTCCCCATTTCTGTATGATAAAGTTCTTTCAATTCTAAGTAAATACTGACTAAGTCTGTCCATATTTTTGATTTCGTGCATATTTATGATTTCAAAGATTTCCTGCTTGAAGTGACGACTAATAATCCCTACAATCTCTTCCTGTCTCATTATAGTATCTAGGTGTTGTGCTATGGCAAATAATTGAATGGCATAATTGTTATAATTCATATTTCTACTTTCATCATATTTTCCAAATTGAAGTTGATCTCTTACTAACATTTGTGCATTATCCCCCCAATATTGTCTGAGAAATAGCTTTTCAAAATCTTGGAAACTATTTATATTTCTTTCTTGGCTGTTAAACCAAATACAAGGTTGATTATTCAAATGTTGTCTTATTGTGTCCTTTAGTTCATCTATATTTGTTATATTTTTAGTTTTGTTTCTCATTATTTTTACAAAAGTGGTAGGATGTAATTTCTTAATATTCCCCTCAAATTTATTATTCATTTGAAAACTCTGACATGTATTGATAATCCTAGTTTCTATACCTGTTTCTAATTTTAATTTTTCTGTCTTTTATTTTCTGTTCTAAGTTTTTGAATTTAGTTTCATTTTCATCACTTTTCTCATTCATGATTTCATTTGACTCTTTTTTATTCTTTTCTACTTTTTCATTTACCTTTCGTATTTTTCCAATAAGTTCCTGATTATTTGATTCAATTTTTTCCCTAACTTCTTGTATTTGCTTACTATTGTGAACTATTGAATTATTCATATCTGCTAGGTCTTGTTTGGTATTGCTGTAAAATTCTTCATTTTTCTGTTCTATTCTTTTTTCAAATTCCCTATACAATTTAGTCATTTCTTGTTTATTTTCCTCTAATTTATTTTGTAATTTTATTTCGATTTCAATCATATTTTCTCTAATATTTTCCTTGACACTTTCTATATTTTCTATCATATTACCTTCCATTCTCTCCATATTTCCTGTAATAAATTGCATCAGCATTCGTATCTGATCTTCCATGCTTTTACTTTCTCTCTGCACTTGTCCACTCCCACTACTACTTTGTCCTTGCTCAGTTACACCACTTTCTTCATAATCACCCATCTCTTTTCCATCTACACCAACTTTCTTACCATCTCTCAAATCCATTTTATCCTTCCTTTTTATACTTTCCTAGCTCACAATTTTACTGACTCACTCTCTGAATTTTCTTACCTATTCACTCCACTTTACCTACTGTGATATTTCCTTGAATTTTCCCTTTCCTATTCGCACCACGTTGCTGGCGACATTTTGTTATGAAAATGAATGTGTGTGAAAAATTCTAGAGTGCCCTAAGTTGAGGCGACATTTGTTATGATGAATTGATTATCAATAATTACAATAAAAATAATAATAGTTTGAATATATTAATAATATTAGTGATAGTATTAGTGATTGTTGATAATAATAAACTGTATTATTATTTTGGTGATTTTTAGTAGTTGTAGAATTCGTAGAAAAATAATTGTATTGAATTCGAAGTTTTGTTTTATAGTTTTCTTTAGTGAAAGTAGTTTGATTGATAGTAGCAATAGTAGTAGTAAGAAAATTGTTCCCTTTTATTCATATTTATAATCAGTGGTTTGTAGACTGTAAATAAAGTATTGTATTCTAATAATATTTAAGAACGCCCTTACAAATACTTACTCTTTGCCTTTAGATATTACCTTTCTCTTTCTTTTCAGGTGCTCCAGCTACTCTCTTGGTACGCCACATGAGAAACTCTCAATCTCAAAGTAGAATTCAGGAAAAGGATGTCAAGAATGATATATAATAATAATATGTAATTTACCTTGGAAATAAAGAAAGATATGAATTCAACTCAAATATTGTTCATTTCATTCTCAATAGTCAAATTTAATTTTTTTTTTAATGTAATAACTCTCATAATTATCAGTAGATTTCTTAAATTCTTATTCTACCTGTCCTTACGAAAACTACCTTACTTGCTAAATATGTGAACTTGGCAAAGTCATGTAAATTTCAAACATTAGAGGAAAGGCACCATCACCGTTTTAATAGACACTTGCCATTCATATGGTTCCTCAAAGGAAATGTCTTTAACCTTAAATTACAAGTAATCAGAAGAGTTCGTGTGTTGAAATGAAAGGAATAGTTTATGTGCACTGATACAAATTGTCTTGGTGATCTAACTGGTTATGAAGAAAAGTTCGGAAAGAAAGGAAAGTTCAAACTCGTGCACTGGATTGTTTGTTGAATTTGGATTTATATAAGGATCAAATACCTTTCTGGTTCTGGTAGATTCCAGCTTCTATTTGGCTTGCGGGTTGGATTTCTTACCAAACGTTTGTCAAGGTAATTTGATTTCAGTTTCAGTACATCCTAATTTGGTATATTAAGTGTTTCTATGGAGATTTAGATGTAATTCTTCATTTTATTGGAATTTTGATGTAACGTTTCTCTGCTTTTTTCTTAAATCGACCTCCGCTTCTTTTCTTGTTGATAACTAAGCTTATGGTTTTATGTTGCTGAAATTATTTTCTTTGAAGAAAAGTTAGCTTTCTTGGATGAGTTCAGAGTGTTCCGTTTACTTCGCTCGTAATATTATGATTTGAGAATAACTCTTTATTTTGCAAGGTTTCTGAAGGATTTTTTTAATTATAAGTGTGACATTTTGAACTGGCAGATGTTATATCTTTTTGAAAAAGTATCAGTCAGGGTTGTTCTGTGAAATATTATTTTTATTTTTATTTCTATCAAGTCCAATATTTTTAAATTTCTATCTACTACTCTTATATTCTATTTTCATGACAATATATATATATATATATATATATATATATATATATATATATATATATATATATATATATATATATATATATATATATATATATATATATATATATATATATAATATATATAATAACAAAGTATTCTCGACCGAACTCTATTAATTAAGTAGGAATTCAACAGACCGCTACCCGAGAATTCCTACTTAATTATATATATATATATATATATATATATATATATAATATATATATATACATATATATGTTCAGATAGGTTTCCGCGGTCAGATATTTGAAAACTAAAAGTTCGGGTTGAACCGAGTCTGGAATTTGTTGAAATTCGACGTTTCGGCTCCGATTTTGGAGCCATTTTCAAGAATTGAAAAAGAAAGAAAATAAGAAAATTTATAAATGGTTGAAACGTAATTCTACGCTGAGGTCTCAATCTGCCTACTCCTCAGGTATAATTACGTTCGGTTTTTGTGCTTCTCGGATGATCCTGCATACGTTTTGAGCCACTTCCTCGTCAATGAGCTCAATCCAGGTTTTGGAAGGAAACGGGTCCGAAACAGTTGCGCTATTATGTATAGTTGGGGTATTTTCTTCGATTTTCAATTTCCTGAATATGAACTAGGGCTTTGATAGTATTTGGCCCTGCAGCAGTATAAAACTGCGGTGGAACGTCTTGGCTGCTGTCGGTGTCAGGGTTCGATCCGCTTTGGCGAGACGGAGGGCGTTGCGGACCCTGCTCGATCCGAGCCCGTTTTCGCTCTCCGCTGCCTTCGCGTCGATCGATCCTGCGTTTTGGCCGATGTTTGTAGCTGGGTCGCCCATCAACTTGTCCCAAGTAAATTGGGAAGTGTGGCGAATATCAAATGGCCTCTCTATTACTTAGTTGAAGTCCGCCGCTTCCGAAGTAAATTCGGAAGTGTGTCGAACGGTTTAGTAGGAGTTTCACAAGGATTTTCGAAAGTGTAGGGAATCTGTCTGTTGATATGATTGGCGAATCCTTTTCGCTATTCGAAGTCGATTGGGAAGTGCGGTGAAACGAACTTCCCAGATCGACTTCTTGCTCCTCACCGTCGCTTAGAGTATATCGGAAACTGTGCTGAATCCTTGGTAATTCCAATCCCAAATCACGAGTGTTCTGGAAAGTGTTGCGAACGCTCGGATTCGGGATGTCTGAGAGGTTCCTGGTACAGTGTCAAGTCGCTAAGGGGGTTGGGTGCGGGTAGGGTGGATGGCCTTCTACCGTCTTCGACTGGTGGGGGGAGGGTTGTTGTACCTACCCGGCCTTTTCCAATGATGATGGGTGAGGGGTAGGGGTGAAAAATCAATGCGAAAACCTTTCTCACCTGGGGCTTCTTCTCCAGTGTGCATCGAAAGTGCTGCCGCCTCGTCTTGAAGGATGGAAGACGTGCTGAGACTTCCGATGTCGGTGATGGGGTCCTGAGGGGTGCTACTTCTGACGTTTCGCTCCGAAGTATTCGGCACGCCATCTCCATCACTGAGATACTTGACGTTTTCTTAAGGGGGTGGCGTCCCAGTTGAGAAAGGAAGTCTCCGCATTGGGAGCGGCGCAGGGGTAGTGGTCACCATCCTCGCCGATCTTCTGGTGCTTAAGATGCCCACTCTTGGTGATGGGGCCGAGTGTTGCGGTACCTCCAAGGTGGTGGCCTCCATCTCTTCGGTTTCTTCCTCTATTTGGGGGGGTGGCATCTCCGGAGAATTTGGTTGAACTTCTGTAGGAAATTCCTCTGGTGTTTGGTTTTCCTTTGCTTCTGGGGTAACGATGATGGCTGGGGGAGGCATGTCTTTGCCATCGTCATTGTCTTCGTCGTCTCCAAGCTTAGTGACGTCCATAATCTTCACTCTTTTGTTCGGCGGTGAACTACCGGACGAGCAAGATGAAATGTTCGGAGCCACCTCCGGGGTGGGGTTCACGCTCGCGTTCGCGGTTTCGGGGGTTAAAGTGTCACTGCCACTGGGTGGGACAGAATGTCACTTTCACTTGGGGCACTAGGAAGAAAACTTGTGTCTTTATCACTTTGTTTGGCATTTAGCTTGGAGACGACGAATTTGGCTGTCTTGGCGGGCTTTGCCGTGGTTTTACGTTTCATAGCCCTTCGTTCGCTATCACTTCCCGAAGTTACATCCGTGCCGGAGCCGATGCCCGGGAAGCGGCGTTGGGACCTGGCTATGCCCACGCATGGGGGAGCCGGCGATATCTGGCTGTGTATTCCCCCTGAGCTATTGCTCATGAGGGAGGCAACGGAGATCTTGGAGAGAACCCTAGCTGATCTTGATGGCCAAGTCGGTAAGGTCTATTGTCGCACAATATTCTGGCAGCAATTGGCTTCTGCGCTCTAGAACTCTCGAGAGAAGCACGTCTGTACCTAACGGTGGTTCGGACGATACTTGAACAAACAACCTCTCGTCTACTTTGCCAATGCTATACCATCTGAGCCATCTGGTAAATTTATATTAACGGCATTCTCTCAATTATTCGGGTGTTTTAGTAGTAAACTTTCCAGTATATTATTTATACTCTTTGTAATTTCAGGTGGTGTATTTCCACACTGGATAAATTCATGATACTTTTTATATTTTCGAATGAAAACGTGACAGCAATAATTTTGACACCACTGAAATTTGCCACTACTGTGACAATCAACTGCGTCAAGGCTAATGTTATCATTGCTAACCAGTGTGAGAATATTATTCCATTACAGGAGAGAGATTGTAAATACATTTGAGTTGCATGGGGGCAGAGGTGTTGCAGAACATTTCTTCAATCTTAAGAGAGAGAATTCTAGCATTCTGTGGATCAGCGGTCTAAGGCACAAGCCGTTCGAAACTCCAGCATAGCGATAGTCGGTTCGAGTCCGAAGTAGGTACGAGAATTTTTCTCAACTACTTTATATCGGATCGATAGGCGACCGCATGCCTTGTTGAAAAGCAAGTGTATGGTGAGATGTCTAGATGCCAATCTCGTCTAGTGCTAGCTTGGAGTGCACACCGACCACCCGAGGTGGTGCTGTAGGTTTTTCGGGTTTTCCTACAGCTGCAAAGTGAATACAGCACCTGAAACATCAGTAAGTCGCCCCGGAGCTCCACGGCAAATAATAATAATAGCCGTCCTCTACCCGCACAGGCTATGCCTTTGGGTACACTCAACGAGTGTTTATGAGGGAGTATTATTATTATTATTATTATTATTATTATTATTATTCTGTAATCAAATTTCATTTCAGAATTAGCAAATTCTGTGATGATCGTGGAAAAATTATTTTCGTTTACGAAGGGTTCGTTTAACAGCTTATACAAATTATCAAAGTATTGATTCAGTTCATGTTCATCAAAGCCAATGTCCTCGGTACTCAGTCAGTGTGTTCGAGTCCTGGAAGCTTCGATTTCTGCGGTAGGTGTTTACATCACTGATTTGGGATTTGAACTGCATAATTTTCATAGGTGATGTTTTTGAGTTCATCGATTGTTTCGAATGAATTTTGATATTTCCAATATGAGCATTGCATTCAGGATGAATCTGAATCTGTTGATACATTTGATCGTGACTGGTTGTGGATCAGATATAGGAGTCAACCATACATTCTGGAAAATCTCTTGCACATTTTAGTCCTTCCATTCACAGAATTGATGAATTTTCAAAACTCGTTTGAGGAGTTGTTCTTCGCAAGTGGCGTTATAGTCAATTGGGTACTGAAGCACTTCGAAATAAATTCTCTTTTCGCATTGAGTCATTTTACATTTATTTAAATTCCGAAATGTACAACATGGAGTCATCATCAAGCGCAATAAATTCTTTAAAAGTTGATAAAATATGACGAAGTCCTGTTTCAGTTTCCAGTATGGCGTTTTCAAGGAACAAATAAGCGATATATCTCGACGGCTTTTACTTGTGCTTCATATATCTGACATATCCATTCATGTTTTTTCAATTTATTCGATATCACTTTGTAATTTTTCCTAATGTGTTTTGTATCCAGAGAGATTAATAAATAGAACGTTGTAGACTTCAACGAAATATATAAAAAGTCACAGAATTTAATTTCAAACAAAAAAACAAAACAAAAAGAAATAGCCGGATATTACCTGGAATTGGCGTTTTGGAATTGCAATAGACGATTGTCAACATTAGACTTGGAACTGTCATCGACTTGGAGGTATTGGACTTTTAGAAGCATCTGGGCTCGTCTAAAAGAATTGAAATTGGTATTGGTTTTGGTATTGTGTGAGTACTGATGGATTCTTCAAAATTATGTCAGAAGATTTGAAAGAAGAATTGACAAAACGTGATAACATTATAGAACGCTTTACCCTTTTTGAACTGTTTGTTAAAAAAATACAGCAATTAATTTGATGATCCTCAAACATTGAATAACGAATTAATAATTGAATTGAAAGATAGATTGTAGCAACGAAGTAGAGAACGATTGAATTTTGATGAGGTACAAAACATTATTGAACTGAATTATGACAATTTTGCGGAACGAATCAATGAACGTCAGAAATGTTATGAAGCTTTCTTCAAGGCAATAGCAGATTGTAAAAATATCATTGATCAATTCACACGTCATAATGATGACTTTACACCTCAAAAATCGAAATATCCAGCACTGGTTTCAACAAAATACGTATTCCTAAATTCACTGGGTCCTTTGATAACTGGATGGAATTTGGGGATACAAAATTTCTGTTGACTTTTTATCTTTATTTTCGTTCAACTTGACATTGACTTTTTTTTAAACAAATTTAACTTTTTCAACTCAACAATCTCTCATACATACACAGTGAATAAACAACAAATTGCATTGATGAAATAATGAAAGAGCAACGACGAATCTGCAACATCGTAAAAAATCTTTAATTTTCACCCTGTATATCGATTAGGGACAATTTGGTGACTGAACGACGATAAACTCCATTTTTGGCTCCGACCTGAACAACTCGAACAATTCCGCCATCTTTGCCAGGAAATAACTTTTCAATTTTACCTATCAGCCATGATTTTCGAGGGAGGTTTCCATCAAAGATTATTACAATATCTCCAACTTCTATAGGTTTTTTCCATTTTCAATCCATTTTCCTCTTCTAGATATGCTTGGCAAGTATTCTTTCACCCATCTGGACCAACATTTTTCTGCCAAGCACTGGGATCTCTGCCACTGGCTTCTTAAATCTGGGCTCACAAATTTGTCGAGGAACGGACTTCGACTTTCTGAACAAGAACTGATGAGAAGATGATTGGGAGTCAGACAATCTGGATCTGCAGGGTCGGTTGAGGGGTCTGCTAATGACAAATATATTCTGCTTCCAAAAACAGAGTATGTAGAACTTCCTCTTTTGATGCTTCTTCTTTGTGAGTAACTTGAAATATTTTCTTTACAGATCTGATCAGACGTTTCCAGCATCCCCTCATGTGGATACTTCCAGGAGGAATGAAATGCCACTCTATTACCATTTCCGACAATAGATACATTTCCGATTCATTGATATTACTATAAAATTTCAGTAATTCTTCGAGTACATATGCTGAATAGGTCCTCTTCCGGCTATCATTCTCCTTATGGCCATTATGGTACTATCTGTTGTGAGAGAATTTGCGATTTCTAGGTGAATTGCTCTCACAGACATGCAGGCGAACAGAACTCCCCATAGTTTTTCTCTTCGTCATCCGTGTGTTTCATAAACTGGTCCAAAATAATCAATGCCTGTGTAAGTGAAGGGTTTCAACCCAGGTGTTAATCTCATGGCAGGTGTTCTCCCATTATGGAAATTTCTGGAATAGCTTTCATTTTCCTGCAATAAAAACAGTTGCTGAAGGTTTTCTCAACTGCACTTCTGCCTTTTATCATCCAGTATTTTCTTCCTAACTCATCCAAAATTTGGTTCTCTCCTTGATGTTTAAATTTTTCATGATGATATCCCAAAAGAAGTTGCGTTACTCGATTTCTGGGATCTAAAATTATTGTTTTTTCACTGTATCTTCCAAGTATATTACCTCATTTATTCTACTATGCATTTTCAAAATTTTATCTTCGTCTAAAAATGGTGGAAGTTGGATAATTTGACTGGTTCAATTAATTGTTTTTTTTCTTCCCAAGCCATTTATTTCTTCAGGAAAACTCTCAGCTTGACTGCTTCTCATATATCTATTCTTGGCTTCCTCAATTTCTTCAATAGTCAATTCCTTCGGGTGGTCTGAATCTGATTTTTTTACTTTATCTATCCACATCCTGGTAAATCTCAAGAACCAAGCAGTGGCTCTGACGAATCTTCTCCATTTAGAGAAATAAGTTACATCAGGAAGTATTTCATAAACGAGTTCGCTTTCCTTTCTTGGTTGTCATCTAACTTAAAATTTGAGACATTTCATTAACTGGCCATTCATTTTCTTGTTTGTGTAAAAAACCTGGACCAGAAATCCATTTATCATCAATATTCCATTCATTTCGACAGCTGGTAGCCGAATGAGCAACATTAAAAGCAGAAGGTACATATCTCCATTGATCAAAAAGAGTTGATTCCTGAATTTCACCTACTCTATGTGCTATGAACTGTTTACAATTTTTACCATCACCTTTTATCCAATGTTAAACAGTTTTGGAATCAGACCATAAATAAGATTTTGTTATTGGGATATCAATTTCGATTAATACCGTTTTCAATAGTCTACATACCATCACAGCGGCCTGTAGTTCCAATCTCGGGATTGATATTGGTTTCAGTAGACTCTCCCTAGCTCTAGCTGTGATGAATGAGACATCAACACTATTCTCTGTCACGATTCTCAAATACGCCACCGCTGCAAATGCTTCACTTGCATCTCCAAAATTATGTACTGCCAATAATATGTACTTTTAATAGCATGGCATGAGGTAAAGCGTGTAAATAACAACGAGGTATATGTAGAGACGGATTTTTTTATATTTTTCAACCATGACAACCAATCATTTTAAATACTATCTGGAATTACATCATCCCATATTATTCCACTTCTCCAAATTTTTTGTAGAATAATACGTCCTTTGATAATAAGCCATGTTAAAAAACCCAATGGATCGAAAATCGGCATTACTTATTTTAAGACTTGTCGCTTTGTCGGCTTCTCTATACCATTCACTATATTTTCTGCGACTTTGTGAAATATCAATTTGAAAGTGAAATGATCAGACTCTGTGTTCCACCAAAGTCCTAACCCCCTGTCTACTGAACTCTTATTGAGATCTTTCTGAAGTGTCTCATTTCCATGTCGTTGAGTAACGAGATTTGAATTTGAAATCCAATTCATAATATTGAATCCACCTTCTCTGTGTAAGTCGATAATTTCCTGAATCTTATTGCATGCATTCTGTCCATTCACACAAGAATTCAAGTAGACATCCATATAGAAATTCCTCTTAACGTCCCTAATTAAATGATGAAACTTCGTAGACCTCTTGGCATTTATCTGAATGACAAATTGTGCAGAACACGGCGAACATGCGGCCCCGAAAATCATAACCTACATTTCAAATATATGAACTGCATTACTCTGAATATCATCTCCCAAAGAAACCATTGCGAACATCTGTCATCTTTTCTTATCATCACTTGATGGAACATTTTTGCGATATCACTGCAAAATCCAAACCTATAACGACGAAAACGCATAAGAACTCCTGGAAGCAAATTAAAAAATTCTGGACTTTGTAATAGATTATCATTAAGACTGGTTCCGTGACTCCTGGCTGCGGCATCAAAGACTAAACGAAATTTCTGGGGTTTGTTAAGATTTATTATCCCAAAATGAGGCAAATACCAAGTTCTGGGATTCACAATTGTTACTTCTGCTGCGCTCAATTTCCGAATATACCCTTTCTCTAAATATTCTTATTTTTTTCTATTATCACAGGATGTTAATTTATTTATTATATTCAATGTTCGAATAATAAAATACTAGTTTTATAACAATACTTTTGAAAATATAGTTCATCTTTCAGTATCTTTCTTTCTACGCACAACAACCGACTATACGACGCATTGGATCTACTTTCAGGAAGAGTGCTGTTATTATTTTTCCATAAGAGACCTGTTTCGTACTGTTTTTTTTAACAAATTTGGAAGTTGATTCTAAAATTTGTATTGCCCTTTTTTCATCGAACTGAATCCTTACATTTTTCATCGAAATACCAAATGAATCTGTTGAGAATGATTCCCTTATCATTCATGGTATTAATTTCTTTATCTCCACAATCATTGCAAACGTGAAAATTGAAAAACATATGATTCGTTGATCCAGTATCAAAATTTCCATGTAAAACCCAACCCAAATTTGTTTTCGTAGCGATCGGATCCCTATCATCATTGCCTTGAAAAACTTTTCTCGCAACAGTGAGGTTAATATTGTCCTGATCAATCAGAACAGTGGGTTTCGCTTTGATCAAATCTTGTATTGGTAAATCGCGCAAATGTGGATACTGACTATAATCTTTCATCAAAATAGTCTGACAAAGTAATGAAAAATCCCTGACAGTTCTCACATTTGACATATTGAAATTTTTTTAAGTTTCATAGTTTCGAGAAATATTTAAATGAACCAGTTTTGAATCATCATTCGTCAAACAAAGCTTATGTATTCCAACAATTTCCAAAAATTCTTACAGGAACAATTCGCAACAAAACCTTAGAATTTTTGTTATTAGTGAGACAAACTCTTTGAATCGCATCTTTCGGGGTCATATCATTATTATTTTCAATTACTACAGACTTCGAGGACATTTTGTGTAATAAATGGTGAGGTATTCGTCTACAATTGTCAATGCTGCAAATGTTTCGAGATTTACGAAACCGTTTTGAATGACCTGGATTCAAACATTCTAAATTTTCAGTTGTATGCATTACCAAATTTCCCGAGTGTTGATTACCATTGAATTTTATGTAATCCTGTGACCAACGATTGAATTTTTTCTCATGACCAGGTGAAGAAAATGTAGGAAAACTTACATAACAAGCAACAGATGAAATTTCATTATCCCAGTTTTCAAAATGTTTCAAATTGGCTTTACCTTTTTTTCCATCATTACTTGCAACCATAACAACTTCATTCCACTGGAAAGCTTAGCAACTAACTGCTTCAAGAGTGTAGGATTCATCAAGGGATTTTCTGCCTCTAACTGCTCCAATATTGCTACCAAGTTGTTCACATTACATGAAAATTCATTGATATTAGTAAAATCACCCTCTCTTACCATGGGAAAGTTTTGAATTTTGTTGATAGGACTTTTGATAATGTATTCAGGACGACCAAACATCATTTCCAAAGTCTGAATGACAAAGGTTACATTACCTGGGTGTAGCAATAAACTTTTCACTGCTTCACCTTTCAAGCACTTCTGTGATTTCATCATTATCTCATCATTTGAGTAACGAAACATCACAACTTTTCTGTCGTATTGGTTCTTGAATAGCGGCCAATTCTCTGGATTTCCGTTGAATGTTGAAAATTCTTGCTCCAATACCTGTTTTTTTTAAGTAACTTTTCTTTGGGATATTGAAACGCTTTTTATAGCATCTGCAATTATATTACACAATTTATCGACGTTTCCATGATCAGAATCATCCTTAATGGAAGTGAATGCATACTCAGCACATGTTTCAACCAATTTTTGTGTCTGAATATTTTTCTCTTCAGTATTCGTTCTTACGATATCACAGTCACTTTCTGTGAATATACTTTCCTCTACTTCTGTTTTCAGTTCAGCTTCGGCCAGTTCCCTTTGTAGTTGTAGAATCTTGATTTCATTGTCTAACTCCTGTTTTCTTATCATCAGTTCTGCCATAGCCTTTTCCGTTTCAAGTGCTAGACGTTTTCTTTCTATTTCAATTTTCATCGTTGACGACACTACAGACATCCTCTTAGAAATTGTGGAAGGACCTGAATTAGATGTGCATCTCGTTTTCCTGGTGTATTTTTTAATGAAAATTTCTGTTGACTTCTTATCTTTATTTTCGTTCAACATGACATTAACTTTTTTTAAACAAATTCAACTTTTTCAACTTAACAATCTCTCATACATACACAGTGAACGAACAACAAATTGCAATGATAAAATAATAAAAATAACAACGATGAATCTGCAAAAAAGTATCTACAATATTAAAATCTGGTGGGTTCAATTTGAGAAAATAGATATTGAATAGAGTGACGAAAACTTTAAGTGGTTGTACAAATTCAGAAAACAAAATTTTTGGTAAGGAAGATGAGAATAAGACATTGGGGTTACACTGGTCATTTGATTTAGATGTATGACATTTTTTATAAATTTTGAGTACTTATATGAAGATATTACCGAATATTTTACTCACTTGGTTTATTGGGGCCATGTATTATTGTTGTAAAAATACTATTGTAAATACTTTGGTTACTGAAATTGTCTTGGGATGGAAGTTTACCTTCAAATATGGATTCTTATTGGCGTGAATTGAAAAACGACTTTCAGGATTTCAACTCATTTGAAAATCCCGAGACGAGTACTCTGTGAAAATTATGTGAACGTAGAAATTCATGGATTTCGTGATGGTCCTCTGAAAACGTATGGTGCTTGTGTGTACTTGAGAAGTGTTAATTCTGATGGTGAAGTAGAAGTATTTTTGATATTTGCAAAATCTAGGGTGGCTCCCTCAAGAGTTGTCTCTATTCCAAGATTGGAGTTATGCGGAGAACTCGTACTTACACACATAGTTGAAATCAATGGGGGTTTCCAGTATCGTAAAATATGCTTTTTTTCACTTGACGTAATGTAGGGCAGTTTATAACATAGTCCTAACCATTTATTCACTCTAAATTTTGAAAAACTGATTTATTATTCAATATTGAATGCGTGATTTCAGTATGCATAAATTCAAACGCTTCTCAGCTGTGACGACATTGTCTTCATATAATACGATTGGCTGAAGTTTGGGATTGCGCGGACAAAGCCGAAAGTGACTGAGGGACGCCGCAGTTGCCAAGTTTTTGTAAAGTTTATGAGGTAATGGCTTGTAATGACAAATTAAACTTAATTTTTAGTAATTTATTAATGGCCATTCTCAATTACCGTGAACATGAAATTATTCGAAGATAAGGAAAGATCATATAGGTATGCTGTCATGTTTCTGTCGAGCAGATACAACTACATAGTCTGTCAGAGAATATAGCAGCTATTTTCAGTAACATCATAATGAATAAATTTAGTAATCGTAATATATTTCATGTGGTAATTATTATTTATTAAAACAAAGTGATCTGAAGTTAATATTATACTCTCTCTGAAAATATACCTGCAGAAGTGGCAACCATGTATACAAATCACTAATGAAAACATAACCTCCTTATAAGCCATTATTCATTTTTCGATGTATTATTATTAAGAAAGTGAAATAGTATATTCTGGTAAATAATTTTTTTCTGCAATATGGCAACGCTGTCAGGCAAATTATTCATTTTATCTGCAAGGCGAACATCACGAGTATATCCAATCAAAATTTCTCGCGTAAGTACGTCACGTTCCCGCCTCTTCTGGTCGTTTGAATTCGGTAGATGATTTTGGCGTTTTCAATAATTTTTATCTCGATAAATTTATGGAAAAAAATTTCGAGAAATGAATACAGGGTAATTATGAATGCACTTTATCAAAATTTAATTTTTCTGAAAATGACTGGAAACCCCCATTAACACTAGAATTGATTCTTGTGTCATATGGACTGATTCAACTATAGTATTGAATAGGATGAGCACTTCTCCTCATCTATTGGGAATCTTTGTTTGCAAACAGAGTTTCTGAAATTCAAAAATTAAGTGATATTTCAAATTGGCATTATGAAAATTCAATAGATAACCCTGCTGATAACTTATCTCGAGAAATAGCTCCAGCAAAATTGATCGATTGTGAGTTATGGTGGAAAGGTCCCAGTTGGCTTATGTTGGAACGTAGTCAATGACCAATATTGAAATTTGAACTGGTAAAGGAGCTTCCAGAATTGAAGGAAAAAGAGAATATCTGTAATATCACAACTTCTAATTGGACGTAATTGAGCAGAAAAAATCCAACCCACAAATTATCAAAATTCATGTACAGTAAGCTCGGGTAAGTGTGAGTTTGCTCGCTATCTTCGCTAAACCGGGCGACAGCCCAATGCCGTCTATTGACGAATAGCCTACACTTATAATGAATCCATAACCATCATATAAAATACAAAAGAGATCTTGTGAAATCCAAATATTTTCCCCAATTTTCTAACCTACAATTTATCAACCCGAACGAGTATAACAAGTTTATTTCAAGCTTTGAGTGTATTGTTAAAATTTAAGGTAAGATTCCATTTCATACACTTTTCTTCTGCCTAAACAATGAATCTGACTATAGATTGCCGTTTTTTCATGAAGTTGTTTTTTTACATTTTTCCATTGCATGTCACACTTACCCCGAAATTAAATGTTATTGGGGATAGTGTGACCTATCTGTCGGGGTAAGTGTGAACCTGGTTCATTTGGTCAATCTAAACAGTAATATTTTCTCAGCTATAGTACGATATTATATACGGAAATCTCAGAGAGCCAAACAATATACCTGGCCAGATGTGGAAGACATTGATACACTTTCAGAGGATGAAATAACAACTGTGCTTCCATCACCACTCGTCAGAAGATGGGGATCAATGAAATTCTCATTTGATTTTTCAGATTTCTACCTGTAAATTTTTCTTTTCAACAAATGTTCACTTTCACGATTATTTTTTGTTTTTTTCCAACGGGGCATTTCAGATTCAATATTAAAAAGTTCCTAACTATGTTTTGAATAAAGATATCTCGAAACAAATAAATTGTGGTGAAAGTTCCTTTACTGTTTACTCACACCTGCCCCAAAGAGAGATTTACGTGCATTAATATCTTTAAATTTGGCCAGAATCACACTTGCCCCAAATTTCCGGGGAAGTGTGACCTATGGAGATGTATATCTGAATATATAAATAAAATTCATAGAATTCGTTTTTCAACAGTTTTCTGTGGCGTATTACAAAGACTGATCTTCGAAGTAAATACCTGCAAAATTTCATTGTTAATATTAGTTCAGGTTCATCAGATGGACTAAATGCAATACGAACTAATGAAAATCACGGTCACACTTACTCGAGCTTACTTAATTGCAGAAATCGTCCACACTGGCATTGTGTCTAGTACGATATGTACCAAAATTCTAACCCACAAACACCTTTAAACGAGTTTTCTTTTTGATTAAAAAGTTCAGGTGGTTTGACTGTTGTCCACAAAAAATAAATTATTGTCACTTAGCACGGTTCGTTTACTGTTGAAAACCACCAAGTGGGTTGAATCACTTTAACCCTCCAAGATAACGTCAAAATAATATTTGTTTCAATTGTTCGGAAAAATTGAAGTGACTTGGATGATTTCTACTTTTAAATCACGTTACTTATTTCATGGTCAGATATTTCGTCTGAAATCGTTCAAACTACTCGGTTGAGTTTGATGTTTTTATATTGGCTAATATATTACAACGGCATCTCTGTGATTCCGGAGGTCTGTCGACAGTAACTAATAAATTTGTGCCACTTCGTTCATAATTCTTTTACTGGACTGTTTTAAACATTACAGTAAAAGCAGTGCTCAATGTCTGATAGAGGAAAATATAATATGTGTGAGTTTCTACAACTCCAAGAAAATGGCACCAAAAATAGTGCAATGATAGAGGAGAACATGAGTACAGATTCGAATTATTCACAGGTTGAGGTGAGTTTGAGATTGGGTTAGTTTTGGGAATAGTTGGAAATGAAAATTTTATTTTTCATGTTTTCTAGTTGAATAAAAATATTTCTGAATATATTTCAGGTAATAGGTTTAACACTTGATACGAATGAAAACAATAAAAATGAAAGTGCACAGCAGACATACTATGGCATATGTAGATGAAAAAAATGGATTTTTTGTACCTACCGGATGTTACTATTGCTCCAGATTCTGATGTGAGTACCTATTTACATATATTATGTTATAGGCAGTTATTATTTTTAATTTATGCCTTTTAGTAGAATACAAATACGTTGTTGTTGAATATTTTGTTTACATTTCATGGAATTGGTTTTACACTTGATATAAATGATGTAAACATTGAAAATACACGTTCTCAAGCATATGGCATATGTAGACGAAAAAATTGGATTTTGTGTACCAGTTGATATTATTAGTTCAGATTCTGATGTAAGTACTTATTTACCTACCTATTTAGGTACCTACATACGTTTTTTAGGAACTTATTTTCAGAATTTCATAATTTTTGAATGCCTTTCAGGTAAATGGTTTTGCTTTTGATACAAATGTGAACAATAAAAATGGAAGTGCACAGAACAGCCATACTATGGCATATATAGACGGAATAACTGAAGTTTTTGTACCGGATGGTATTGTTGGTTCATATTCTGATGTACGTACCTATTTTACATATGTTATTGACAGATAAATGAACATTCAGAATTTTATGCTTTTCAGTAGACTATAAAATAGTTATTTATGCAATAAGTGCAAAAAGTAAGTGCAATAAACATTTTTTGCATGAGTTGCATAAACCATTTTTTCTACGTTCATGCAAAAAGTAAAAAGTTATTTATTTAGGTGCGGCATTAGGTGAAGGAAAATGAAATACGTAATTTAAATAAATAATTATTACTATCGATTTTATCACCATCATCTAGTTTTCCATTAATATTACTCATTTTAAAACTTTCAGTTCTGAAATTGTCAGAATTAAATTTTGATTGACGTTTATATAACCACAGTTGCATTATAAAAATCAAACTCATAGTAGCCACGAGCGCGTATGTTATCACGAGGTGTGGCATAGTACAGACAGTTTGCTCTATACAGGTAGACGGTTTAGAACATAGCAGAACGGTTTTGATTATGGAGTTATTCTCGGGAAGGCATTGTTTGTTCAACTCTGACTGCTAACATTAATACAAAATGATACAATATATGTAGCTGTTTAAAACGTATGGCCAATCTCACAGAATATCTGCTAAATATGTAGTGGATTTGAACGTTTATGTTTATCATGATGACAGCACGTTGAAGTAGAATGACAGATGAGTGCAATAAAAACTTTATTGCACTAGTGCAATAAGGAGCTTCTTTTTCCACTGAATATAGTTCAATAAAGTTTTGCTTTTTGCATGAATGTAGAAAAAATATATTATTGAATGATTTAAGTATAATTCAGGGAATAGGTTCGAAACCTTATACAAATACTTAATGTGAAAAGTGAAAGTGGAAATGCCCAAATCAGTCATGCCATGGATTATTTACAAGAAGAACCGAATATTTTGTACCGAATACTGAGTTGATTTTCAGCTATTAAATTGAAAATTATTTACTTTTTTTCTTTATAGTGCATTTAAATGACAACTTGTATTCAAAAAGTTCCTTCTACATAATCAGTTAGTTACGAAATGGAAGATCACCCTAAAATATTATTGTTCTGTTGTCTCTTTAGATGATGTTCTGTATTCTTTTTTTTTTTCATAGATTAAAGTCATTTCTTTTATAAATCCAATTTTGCCTTTTTTTTGTAGGATGTGGCAGTAAGTGATATATCTAATAGAAATTCTTAAGACAACTATGAACCATCATCGAATTAAGAGAGCTCTAGCCAATACGAGAATTATGTGGGACCATTGCTGAACAGCACTTCACACAAAAAGGGGCCGAAAAATGAAATTCTCGCTGACTCGAGCCAAATCAAAAATGAATCGCAATGAATATCAGCCCTGCATTAATCACAGAGGTACACTGAA
Source organism: Chrysolina americana (assembly GCA_958502065.1). Classification (NCBI taxonomy): domain Eukaryota; kingdom Metazoa; phylum Arthropoda; class Insecta; order Coleoptera; family Chrysomelidae; genus Chrysolina; species Chrysolina americana. The sequence continues at coordinate 49,441,603 of OY293410.1, read as the reverse complement.
ACCTGTTAAAGAATTCCTGTATGATTACTATTGTAACTGCCCATTAAAATATCACAAAGTTCTTTCTGTGGACGATGGCAAACAGGAATTTGATCGCTTTTGGAACCTAGATTCTTATATCGCTCAAACACTGTTTCTTGCAACCTTAAAGTAGAAATGCCGAAAAAATATTCTCTATGGAAGAAACACCAAAAAACGTTTGAATTCTAGAAAATATTCAATTGCAAAGGAGCGTGTATATGGGAAGATGTTTGTCCATACTTTGAAGAGTTACAACAGCTCTCAGAAAAGCCAATAACCGAGCTCCACTTCTTGACCATAGAGAAAAACAACAAGAGGGTTTAAATAAAATTCCTGAAAATAGAATTCAGGAAGTTATCAACCAAATCGGTAAAATACCAAAATATACATCTCACTACTGCCGTGAACAAATCTCTGACTCGTTTTTACCGCCCTATGTTTCATTAAATAAAATTTATGACATAAACAGAAATGAAGGTCCTATGACATTAGCTATCAATCAAAGAATATTCAAAATTCAAAGTTCCACAACAGGACACATGCCAGGTGTGTGATTCATCCAAAATTAAAATACAAGACGAGCATAATAAACAGTTGTTGTAAATACAATTCGACACCCATCACGATTTAGCATAAAAGGCGAGGAATGAGCTACAAAAAGATCTAAATACAGCTGGACATGAAAATAACATGGAATGTTTAATATTTGGTCTTTAAAAAACTCTGCCTCTACCCAAAATTTCATTTAATTCACTCTTTTATGAAAGACATGTATGGCTTTATCATTTGGTAGTATACTCAGGCAAACTGAAGAAAAGTTATTCCTATATATGGCTTGAAGGTGCAGCTGGAAGAGGAGCGCAAGAGGTTGGTTCTTGCCTTCTGAAACATTCAGAGAATATACCAAATCCTGTTGAACATTTGATTTTGTGGTCCGATTCCTGTAGAAGTCAGAACCGCAATATCAAACTCACCCTAATGATGGCCAGTCTCCTTCAAGCTAGTGCTCACTTAAATATATTGAATTATAACATTCGGCATAGTTTCATGCCAAATGACAAAGGTTTTGGAGATATCGAGTGTCAACTTCAACGTCATGAGCGCCTATATAGTCCGTCTGACTATTATATTAACATAATAAAATCGTGCCGTAAAAACAAACACAAACTTTTGCTGAGTTATTGGTACAATTGTGGCCAAATGGTAAACCCTTGGCGGAACCCGAAATGAAAGATATAAAAAGCTATATGCATCTGATTCCTGATGATACCAAGGCTTTTTGTGTAAATTTTACAAGTTCTCCCAATATCCAAGAAGATTTTAATGGTTTCAATGTCATGTAGATTTTGAATTTGAGGCATGAATGCATGAATGCATGAATGCATGATTTTGTTGCTTATTAAAGAAACTATGAAAAAATATTTTTTTCTATTTATCTGAAATGTTACATCCCACATAACCATCTTTATTAAAAATTTCTTCCAGATTTGTATTTGCGCAGAAATCATCCAAACAACAAATTTGCAAATATCATTGGGAAAACTTACACTTTTGAGACTTCAGAACACTCAAATCAAGTGTAAAATCATTGTTTCAGTAAGTTAATCGTTTTTGCATTAATATGACACGTATTACTATTTCAAGTTGAGATTCTGAATGATTTCAGTTTTTGAGCGAGACGTTTTCTGCCCAATTACATCCAATTACTTATTTCAGTTTGACAGTTTTTTTTTATTTAAATCGCCTCAAGCGAACTATAGCATATTGTTATAGATTAATATCGAAAAGTAGATTGGAAAATATAAATGATCCTTTGAGAGCAAGTGAATTGGAAAAAGCCATGAAATGTCTCATATAGTTTTCACAAAATGATTCGTTCCATAAAGAAATTAATGAATTGAAGAAAGGTAAACTACGTCCATAGGATTCTTTGATTAGACTCAAACCGTTTATTGATCAAGATGAAATTTTGTTAGTGGGGGGAATATTTCAATTATCACAACTGAATTTTGAGCAGAATCATCCAATTTTATCTTCCAAAGACCATTTTACTCCGTTGCTCATCAGATTTGAACACATAAGACTTTTGCCCTCACCGACTCTTGAGTTCAATTCGAGAATTGTATTGGAAAATTGGAGCAATAAATAATTTAACAAAAACAGTTCATGAGTCCATGAGTGTTTCAGGTGTTATCGTGTCAAACCAAAAATATGCAGTCAGACTATGGGTAATTTGCCTAAAACCAGAATAAGTCCTATGCCGTATTTTTATAATACTGAAATAGATTATTCCGGGCCATTAAATATTTTAAGTAGATATACAATGCCGATTCTGTGACCGAAGTGTCACAGAATCGGCATTGCTCCACACGGTGAATCTCTCGATGGGCGCGTCCATCGAGTTCTTGCCGTTGGTGGAGGGTTGGTGCTGAAGAAGATGACATGTTCGCCGAAGAGTTTCGGGGTGGGGGGCTTCGAAACGTTTCACCCTAAGTGGCGCGCGTCTTTTTTGCAAAAAAACATGGCGGCGATGCAGCGGAAGGCAAAAAAACATGGCGGCGATGGAGCGGAAGGGGCGGCGATGAAGCGGAAGGCAAAAAACATGGCGGCGATGCAGCGGAAGGCAAAAAAAACATGGCGCGATGGAGCGGAACGCAAAAAACATGGCGGCGATGCAGCGGAAGGCAAAAAAACATGACGCGATGGAGCGGAACGCAAAAAACATGGCGGCGATGGAGCGGAAGGCAAAAAAACATGGCGCGATGGAGCGGAACGCAAAAAACATGGCGGCGATGGAGCGGAAGGCAAAAAAACATGGCGCGATGGCAAAAGTTATGAAAAAACTTCTTTCCCTCACGTGATTCGCTGAGAGCAATTGGCTGGAAGAGAAAAAAACATGGCCGCCGCCGCCACCTTAATTGACAAAACAAAAAAATTAAATATGAAAAATGTCTCTACTGTCTTAGAACACACACACACAACAGAAAATTATGATGGACGACTTATTATTAATTCACTCGCTCTCGAATAAAATTCCAAAAGAAAAAAAATACGTCTCCGCGCGCTGTAGTCGTAAACAGCGATAAGAGCCACATCTGGTGTTTACTCTCTCTCCAATGAAATTGTAAAAAATACGATTTGGCCTTGGACTTGTTTACTGTCTACTCTCTCAAGTTGAACGAAATTCTCAGTAAACACGACGATGATCCATTTTTGACCTTGAATTTGTTTTTCAGATTTATCTCACACATCCGGTATCTGTTTACGCTGCTCGAGATAAATTGGCCTTGGAGTTGTTTAATGTTATTGCGCAATTTGGGTTTTCCCCAGATCGACCGTTGCATACATTTGCAGCGTGGGTTACACGAACTCGGCGTGGAGGTGGACGGCGTGGGTCACGTGACACAGAGAGGTAATACGTACGTTCACAGCGAGCCTGCGTCATTTCATTATCTGCGTTCGAAGCAACAACAAGGGCCTCTCTGCCGCTCATCTGTCTCTCGCTTTTTTTCTATACAAGTGCATTGTTTTATTGTGAGTGCCATTTAATTCGTGATTTGCAAAGGTCAGTAGTAGTAGTAGTTATTCTTTTTTATTTTTCGCGATTGTTTCAAGTGTGCCTATTTCTTTCGATTCACTTTTTGTAGTGTTTCTTTTTCAAAAAAATTCAGAAAAGTTCATTTGTCATATTTGTTTTGCGTCTCATACAGAGTGTCTCTCTCATAAAACGTCATATTTTTTTGTTTTTCATAAAGTGTGTGTGGATTGCATTTTTATCATAATTCCCTCTAATACAGGGTATCTCTCACAAAGTTCCATTTGCTATATACACTGTGATTGGAATATTTTATTTTTATCATATTTATTTCTCATACACGGGGTGAATCATAAAAATCATTTTTCATTTTGAGTGAGTGAGTGAGAGTTATAATACAGCGTGTATGATTTTTTTTTGTCATTTTTCAAATGATTTCGCAGATGTCTCATCTTCTCGACGAAATTAACAAGATTTCGTTGACTTGCAGGAAGAACCTGCGGAAGTTGTCTGAGCTACCGAAGGACAAACCCCATCTGATCCTCGGCGCTGAAGCGAAAATAACCAAATTTGGAGTTGGAGGAGTGTAAAGAATTCCTGCCAAATCGAGTGACTGGTGCATTCAAACCCATCCTCGACAAATTAACCGAGTCCCAGCATATGCTCATCTACAGGGGCGAGCAGAAAATTGCCAATCAAAATCATCCGCAGCAGCTCTTTGAGATCGCTAAAGCCTGAAGACGTGACGATGCCGCCGCCGCCGCCGCCGTTGGAAACTAAGAGTGAGTTTCTTGTATTTTCATTTGACATAATCTTGAAATTTTGTGTGTCTGTTGAATAATCATCATCATGTCATCTGACGCTATTGTTGCACACAGTATGGAGATGGTAGCCAAGTTGCGTAAGGTCAAAAAAATCCTCAAAAAGTGTTGTACTGATGAAGAACGCAAACATTGGCTGGCCCATTGCAAGTACACCGCCCGCCTGATCAATAGTGCGATCGCGGCAGTGGATTGCATAGGCTCTCTGAGAAAATTACAAACTTTATGCGGACACTTGAAAATTATACGAAATTCAATCAAAAAGTCAGGTCAACAACAGCCAGGCGTCGACGTGGTGGTGGGAGAGGGAGTCAAATCAAAATTAACATCTCGAGTAAAGTGGGAGGACTTGAAATCGGCATTTTCTTCGCGTTTACGCACCGGTATAATTATAAATTTGAAACATAAAGATATTGGACAATTTTTTGGTGATGCATTCATTCTATTCAAAAGCAGAATTCAAAATTTATTGAAAAAACATCCAAGCATCAAAGTCAATGCGACATTTTGTGGTAAATTCGTGAAAAATTCCTTGAATCAAGAACAAATAATAAGCGACTATAAATATTTCAACACTAAAAACGTTGTTATCGATAGGGGTACAACTTTGAAAAAGTGGTTCCTAGAAAATGTCATCGATCAAATTCAAAACAAACTGTCGGAATTCGCGGACAAAGAAAGTGGCTGGAGTCTTCAGAAAATTGTTAGTTTAGAAATCAATACGAATAAATCGGACGTGGGAAACGGTTCATCTTTCATCAAGCTGCCAAAATCTATTGCGAATAAAAAAGCTTGCATTAATTTGAAAAATGAAGATGATGCGTGTTTCGCTTGGGCCGTCGTTTCGGCCTTGTACCCTGTTGATTCGGGTAAAAATCTATATAGAATTCCATCATACCCTCACTATTCAAATATACTGAACTTGGATGGAATCGACTTCCCTATGAAATTTAAACAAATTACCAAATTTGAGCGATTGAACAACATATCTGTGAATGTGTACACCTTGGAATTGATTCAGCCGCAGGCGAACAAGGGGGCATTTTTCGTTACTGTTCCGAGCCGACTCACGAAACAAAAATTAAACAAACATGTCAATCTTCTCCTCATTCAAAATGAATATCACCCGAAATTAAATGATTACGAGGCACCACCACTGGAAATCGCAGATGACGACAACGCCATCGGCGATGACATAAAATTCCATTATGTTTGGATAAAGGATTTATCTCGCCTACTCAGTCGCCAACTCAGTAAAAATGGACATAAAACATTCATTTGCGACAGGTGTTTAAATTATTTTACGAGTGAGGAGAAACTCGACAGTCATACTGTTGATTGTCAAAAATTAAACGAGAGCAAAATTTCATTTCCTTCGTATGATCATGTAGAATTTCGGGATTTTGTACATAGCCAAATTTGTGGAAGCCAAAACTTTGGATATTGTCCCCATGATCGTCTCACTTCCAGATAGAGCGACAGCGCCATGTTGCCACATCTGCGAAAAACCTTGGAAAACTGACGACAAAATTGTAATAGATCATAATCACTACACGGGAGCGTTCCGTGGATATGCGCATGCGCATTGCAATTTGAACTACAAAAAGTCGTTCATTGTGCCAATCATTTTCCACAATTTATCCGGATACGACAGTCATTTTATTATTCGAGATAAAGCAAAAAGGGGTCGAGTCAGCCTGTTGCCTGTCGACAAAGAAAAATAAATTTCTTTCACCCAGTACGACGGCAACACTGACATTAAATTTCGATTCATTGACTCTTTTCGTTTCATGGGCATGAGCTTGGAGCATTTGGTGCAAACAGTGACCATCCATGACTTGAAGATATCAAGGCGCGAATTTGCCCATTTCGATGCCGACCGGTACGAGTTACTCACTCGAAAAGGGGTATTCCCATACGATTTCATCGATTCGATGGAGAAATTGGAATGCCCAAGTTTGCCGGCGCGCGATCAGTTCTACAACAAGTTGAACGATTGTGGCATCACCGATGCCGAATACGAGCATGCGCAGAACGTGTGGCGGTCGTTCAACTTGATAACACTGGGCGAGTACTCTGACCTATACATGAAAACCGACATATTGCTCTTGGCGGATATTTTCGAAAATTTTCGAAATATCGGTCACGAGACGTATGGGCTGGATCCTGCGTGGTATTACATCCTCCCGGGATATACGTGGTCCTGTATGTTGAAGTACACCCAGTGCAAATTGCAGATACTGAAAGACGTCGACATGCTTCTCTTTGTCGAGCGAGGAATTCGTGGCGGCATCAGTCAGTGCTGCAACAGATTCTCCTCGGCCAATAACAAGCACATGGGTGAAAGGTATGACGCCTCCAAACCGTCGACCTATTTGCTATATCTCGACGTGAATAATCTGTACGGTTGAGCCATGATGGAATATCTTCCGTACGATGGCTTTAAATGGCTCGAAAATGCAGCCGATTTAGATGTGTCGGAAGTGTCGGACATCTCGCCCATCGGCTACATTCTCGAAGTCGATTTGGAGTACCCCGAACATCTGCATGACAAACACAAAGATTTACCCTTGTGTGCCGAGCACCGTACACCGCCAGGCTCGAAATTACCAAAATTGATGACCACGCTGTACAACAAGGAAAAATATGTTGTGCACTACAGGGTGTTGAAACAAGCACTCAAACACGGCCTTGTACTCAGGAAAATCCACAAGGTGTTGCAATTCAATCAGTCGGCGTGGCTGCGTCCCTACATTGAATTAAATACGAAATTACGCTCTCAAGCAAAAACTACTTTTGGCAAAAATAACTACAAACTAGCCAATAACGCAGTGTTCGGAAAAACCATGAACAAGATACGGAAGCACCGTGTGGTGAAAATGGTCTCCGAGTGGAGGGGACGATATGGCGCAAAAAATCTGATTGCCAGTCCAAATTTCAGGAGGCGCACCATTTTCGATAAGAGCCTCGTCGCTATCGAGATGGCAAAGACGGATTTGTTATTCAATAAGCTCTTGTACATAGGAATGTCGATTCTCGATATTTCCAAGGTATGCCTGTACGATTTCCATTACGGCTTCATGATGGAAAAGTACACGCATGATCAGTGCAAATTGATGTATACGGATACTGATTCACTCATTTATGAAATTAAGTGCGATGATATTTATCGGGATTTGATTAGCAGTCACATTGAAAAATTCGATACAAGCGACTACCCAAGCGACAACCCATTTGACATCCCCCTCGAAAATAAAAAAGTACCCGGCTTGATAAAGGACGAAGCCAATGGTCGTATCATGACAGATTTCGTCGATCAAAGTTGTACACCTATAAGATACAAGGTGGAAAAACCGTAAAAAATCCAAAGGGGTCAAATACAGCGTTGTCGAAAATCACATCACTTTTGAAGATTATGTGGAATGTCTGAAAATCAATGTGGAAAAAATAACTTCGCAACGCTGTATTCGATCCTTTTCACAAAAAGTTTTTAGTGTAGAGCAAACAAAGATCACTCTCAACCCCCACGACGACAAGCGCTGTTTGATTGTCGGCTCTCATGACACTGCCGTGGGGTCATTACAGTCAGTTAGATATCTAATAAAATTTAAATGTTTTTTCAGAGAGCACATAACCACACACGCACACACACACACCACCACCATGGTAGACACTTTGAAAAATTTATGATGTCTGCAAGTAGTCAGATGTACATCATCAATAGTTGAATTCATCGAGGCCTCACCTCTACCATGGACGCTCACTGATCGAATTTTGAAAATGTTCGCCGATGAAAAATGGGTAAAAATCTATAAGCAGGCTCAGAGCGTCAAACGAAATTTCAATGATTTGAGTCACTTAGAGTACACGAGAGAAATCAGCTTTGAAGATAGGTGTGAAGCTCTCAAAAATCAAGACTGGGAGGGTCATTTGCACGAAGACCAATACTGTGTGTGGGCGAATGCATATCGTATTCCAAAATATAATTTACGATTTTGCCGCACTTGCTATAAAGCATTCAGAAGGGCTATGCAAAACCATCCGGTTCACAGCATCAGAGACCATCAACATATGGTGTTCGGTGTAAAGCACATGGACAATATATATCAATGTGACAAATTTTGGTGTCACAACAGATTTGATGAAGTACTGTTCACTTTGAAAACGAGCAGCCAATGCTACTGTGACCTACATCTGCGTGGTGGTGGTGAGCCCTACGGATTAGATCTCACATATAAACGCTTCATAGGCTCAGAAGATGAGGATTCAGAATTCGATGAATGAAATTGCCAAACACCCACACACACACACACAAAATTTAAAGAAAAATGTTAAATGAAAATGCAAGAAATTGTGCTCTTGTTTGTTCCACACACACACACTACATTATATATTATTAATCAAATAATAGCCGATTATGTTTTATATTTATGATTGAATAAAATCAATATGTAATCCGTGTCTGGATATTATTATATTTTGTTTCACCCTTCCAATCTCCCATTCAAAATCTCACATATTTTTAGTGATCACTTTTGCATCAAAAAAGGGTTACTTTTTTGCGCAAAAAAGTATAATTTTTTTATATGAAAAAGTGTTACTTTGTTCATGCAAAAAGTGTCACTTTTTCATGCAAAAAAGTGTCAGTTTTTCATGCAAAAGAGTAACACTTTTATTGACATGGTGGAAAAAGCTGAGTGAAAGCTTTCACTGAAAATGCTTCACTCAGCTTTTACCACCATGTCAATAAAGGTGTAACTTTTTTTCATTCAAAAATACATGTATTCTTATGGGAAAATCAAAAAAATTACCCAAAATTGACATGGTGGAAAAAGCTGAGTGAATGCTGAGTGAAAGCTGAGTGAATGCTGAGTGACTCAAAATTCACTGAAAATGCTTCACTGAAATCCTTCCACCATGTCAATTTTGGGTGTTTTTTTTATCGAAAAAAGTGTCACTTTTTGCATCAAAAAAGAGCACGTTTTTGCACCAAAATTGGAAGAATAATTCAATAAAAAATGTGATACTTTTTTACATAAAAATTGGCATGTTATTTTAAGCAAAAAAAAATAGGGAAGGGTATTTTCGATTAGCAAAATTAAAATATCAAAAATATTCTAAGATATATATGTATATATTTTCATAAATGTATTGATGAGTGATCTACAAACTACGCATGTGTCTCACCTGATGGCGCACTGTGAGCAGCACGCCAAGTGTCTACATGTCATAAACAATACATTTAGTTCATTCACAAGACATACACGACACATCATCACCGTGTTCTGTGAGTCTATGTTTATGACATCTGTGGTCACTTTGCTGCTCTTGTCACCTTTCACGTGTCGTTCTTCTGGAGCAACATCAGCGCCATCTGTCGGTGGTGGTGATGGTAGCGGTGTCAATCATGTGTCATCTGTCACTCTGCTAATGACATCTGACACTCTTGGTTCTGGAGGGACATCAGCGCCATCTGTCGTCGGTCTGTGTCTGTGCTCAGAGTAATAACTACGAACGAAATCACAATGGGGGCTCCATCGACGATGGTCAGCCATAGGATCGTCATTGGGCAGCCATCTAAACCCTTCTACTTGACACGAAAGACATGCAACTACATCTTCCGAACCGGTATACGTAAAGCCTGCTTCGGCTAACTTACTTGCAGGAAATGTCGAAGTCCAGCTTCGATACGAGTCGATTCTTGTTTCGTACTGCTGCATCTCTCTCTCGGCATACACACAGACACACTGCATACTGCATACTGAATTAAAACGCCAACTCTGCTCTCAATATATACATTTATTTCGTTTCGTAATCGAACATTACTTTATCCGGCAAATAGCATAGGTATTCACGAAAACATAGATGTTTATCATCTTTTGATGATATAGTACACAAGTTTATAGCCTCATCAAATGACAAACCATTGTTTTTAGCTAGAGTTTTTGCACTGATTAATAAATCGTGATAATATTGACTAAAGTTTATATTCAATAGATATTCAAATCTAGCATCTAGATGTAGGATTTCTTGAACATCCGCTTCCGTCAGGTAGAAGTAGGTGTCATTCTTGGAAACTCGCACTTGTTGACTCTCTGCATACGTGTGTAATTCCAAATCCATAACATCGTCCCAGTCGAGTTTGATTCGAATAGTCTTGGCTGCTGCTGCTGCTGCATTCGGGCCATTTCGACTAGTGTAAAGCAACTGATTAATGGCCCCCACGAATTGGCCCCATTCAAACATGCTGAAGGACAGGCTGGAGCATATGGTGTATTGGACCTTGCACACGAGTTTCACTGCAGGCACGAAACTCCGAGCAAAACTTATGCCGCATTGCAAGCTCAAAAGGTCGGTGTTGCGAAACTCGTAGGTGGCGTTGCACGCGAAGAAACGTTCCGCTTTGATGGCCTCCTTGTACATGTCACATATTCGATCTAAATCTGCCATTCGATCTGCCCACTCTCGGTCCGATGATGATGATGATAATGATGATGATGAAGCTGATGCCGCCGACGCCACCGACGCCGACTCGTAACCAGAGGACTCTTCAGAAGACTCGACAACAACGTTGTTCACTGCACCAAACATGTTGACTGACTAATCTCTCCGTAGTCGTTTTTATTGGCTTTGGAGTATTTTTGAAGATCAGCCAAGTCCATCTGCCACAGATCGTCGAGTCCTTTGATGATGGTACGTCTGCGAGGTAAATTCCTTCTGGCTGGAGCATGGAGCTCATCAACCAATTGTTTTTTCTCAGATGATGATGATGATGACGTCATTTCGCTAATGGCGTAGTCAATACACTAACTGCACTGGGCGTTACACCTTCTACTTAAGAGGCTGGAATATCAACAATATCCAGTGCCAATTTATCCAAGCGTTTCTTGGTATTTTCATGCTTTTTCATCGAAAGTGACATGAATTTCATCACTCGAATATCCAAGGCTGTTAGATTGTTTTTGGTGGTGTCCAGCTCGTCTTTGAGTTTGTATATGACGTCATCTTTGAGCTTCTGTATGACGTCATCAACGTATTTTTTGTTGGCAACATCATTGAGTGCACTTGGCGTTTCCACAATACATATTTTCACATGTTCAGCATCAATGTTCTCATTTGTCGTATAGTTGAGTATGACACCAGGAAAATGATAGGGCTGCTGCTGCTGCTGCCGTGCACGGCGAGCTGACGAAGTTTGACCAAACTTGTTGATGCTCATGATGCGACTGTGGCATGCATAAAAACGTCTACGCTTTTATTTATCGAATATAGCCTGCTTCTCTCAATTCATTGATGATGGCCACGATCTCGTTGTCGGTAGAGGTGCTGCCGGCATTTTTGGCGGCTATCAGAAGCCTATACCTGTCAACGAGCTCGTTCACATCGTCCCAGTACACGTATTCTATGGGTTTCGTGTTGTACGTCAACTGATCTGGGATACCACTGCCGTCGGTGAAACGACCTCGACCTCCACCACCACCTATTTTTGATTGAGGATCTTTGAACATTGGTCGAATAAACTGTTCGTATTTGGCAGTCTGAGATGGATTCTACATGCGCACCTGTAACTGTCAAAATTTGCTTGTATGCCGCCAAATCGGCTTTAGCGTATTTGGGATTTTTGTAGAAAATCAAACTATATAGTCCCGGAGTGCCCTCGTATGTTACACCATCAATGCGAATGTTCCCCGTATCTTTGTCGAAGTCCATCAGCTTTCTACCGAGCAACCATTGCGCTCTTGGTTTGTCGTAAATGGGGCCGTAATTCACATCTATTTTGCCGGATTTGGCGCGATGTTCATTCACGAATTCAGTTGCTACTTCGGGATAAACTTCCAAGTAGTCATCCTCATCATCATCATAATCACCATCATCTGTGTGGTAGCTTTCTCCGTCTTCTTCCTTTTTCATAAAGTCTGGAGTCGTTGGTGTCGACGGTTCCTGTTTCTCTTCTTTTTTCACTGCCAGTCGTGATCGCTTGGTGAGTGGCGGCACTGACGCACTCAATCTTTTCAGCGGCACCGTAATGGGTTTGAATAATTTACTCAGTGCTTCATCATGCTCGGATTTTCCGAGTTTCAGACTCAGATACTTTTTTCGCACAATTTTCGACAACTGATTGACTTGACGTTTGCGTTCAGCTTTAGCAATCTCCGTCTCGATGCGGGGTGATGTGGTCGGCGCCATGGCTTCAGTACGAATGCCGTACCACCTCGCATCACATTTGTATATATTTGTCAAAGCCCAGGCGGTAGCGCCCTTTGTTCACATCAAAGTCTTTGACAATGACCAGAGAACCGAATTTTTCCTTCCAACAGGCGGCGCACATGCGGCGAAATTCCTCAAAGGTGTTATCCGGAGAGACGTGCTCGTCGAATGCGTGCTTCAAAAAAAAAGCCGAAAAAGCACTATAATGTTGCAATTGTCCCTGATCAGCTGTTTGGGTATTTTCGAGTAGGTTTGACACAAGTAGGTTGGGTCAATACCCTGTGGCGTGCCATGGTATAGAACTCTCTAATTTTATTCTGTTTGTCACACGCCACATCGTCATATATGAAAATTGAGTTTTCTTTCGCCTTTGACAGATCGATTACCTCGTCGTTGTCCCTGTATGGAAAATAACCTACGCCCTTGACTTGTTTGAGTACATCGTGCAGTAGCTGATATTTAGGTTGCTACAGCGACTTTGAATAAACGTAAACATTCTCGAAGCGGGCTCCGTTCGGGCTGAACAGCAGACTGAGTACAGCGTTGGTCTTGCCACATCCGCTGGGGCCACAAAATATCGCTCGGAATGAATTCGGTAGCAGGGAGCCGTGTTCACGTATACCGTCGTCGTCACCGCCAATACCTCCTACACCTATGGTATCCAAATTGACAATTTCCAGACCACGCCCACATCTGACATTCGAATGACATTTTGAGTGGAGTACAGTTATGTGAGTAGGTGTGCAACATCATTCGCGTCAGTGTCATGCTGACTGTCGAGCACGAAGGTCGTGGTGTGGTGAACTCTCTGATTAATCATCTGCCATTCGAGCTTCATTTGCCTGGATACCAGTACTGTTGACCGGGTACCAAACTACAGAAGAGATTGGCACGTGGAGACCCTGGTGGGAACCCTTTGGATTCGGCTTGTAAGACTCACGATATTGCATACTCGCAAAACAAGTCTTTGAAGGGGAGACACAAGGCCGACTGGGCGCTGGAAAATCGAGATTGGGAACGTGTCAAATCAAAAGACGCCAAATTTGGTGAGAAAGCTGCTGCTTGGCTGGTCACCACAACCATGAAGGCAAAACGTAATTTGGGAATGGGTCTGAAGAAGAAGAAGACTGCTGCTGCTGCAAAGCCAAAGTCTTTCCGTCGAGATGTGGTTAAAAAAATTACCAAGACTCTGCGAAAAACACTGAAACCTGTTCAGCTGAAACATTTGAGTGCGAAGGCTCTGCGAAAATCCTCCTTGGTGGCACTGCCTGCTGCCCGTGCTCAAGTGAAAAAATTGGATGGCCGCAAAAAAATCAGAGTACCCCGAATAATACCGTTCGAAGCGAAGAGCGGTGGTGTGCTGCCTCTGCTTCCGATATTCGCCGCTCTGGGAGCGCTGGGCTCGTTGGCAGGCGGTGCCAGCACCATAGCCAGGACCATCATCTCCTCGGCCAATGCCAAAAAGAAATTGGAGGAAGACAAGCGTCATAATACCGCAATGGAGAGCATTGGTGGCGACAACAAAAATGTAGGAGGTTCCGGTTTGTTTCTGCGCAAGACCGCTAAAGGCGGCTACGGTTTGTTTCTCAAGAAGAAATTTTCAAAAAACTCCCGCTGAAGCTGCCCAATAGAGCGTTGTACGATGAGGAATTACATAAATATGTGAAACGTTTGAAAATACCACATTTCATTGGTGTTTTCATGCGAGACAACTTACCTCGATCCTCATCATCGAAATTTCCCAATTACAGAGAATGCGCAATCATCAATCTGGACTCGAGCAGGAATCGCGGAACGTATTGGGTAGCTTACGTGAAACGCGGACATGTGGTGAAATACTTTGACAGTTTCGGCAATTTGAAGTTGCCGGTGGAATTGGTGCGATATCTGGGTAAAAAAGTGAAAATCTTCTACAACAACGATCGCTATCAGACATTCAACGCTATCAACATTCAAGACATTAATTGCGGTCATTTGTGTTTGAATTTTTTTATACGAGAACACACTCTGAGTGTGTGTGTGCGCGCGCGAAAATGAATAGAAAAGTGGTGACCTTTAATGATGAGCGCAATGAGGTTCATTATATGGTGACGTGGCGTTTTGCATACAAAACTTCGCGCAAGTCGTATTGGATGCAAGTGGCCATGGACAGGATACGTTTCGCTAGACGAATAGCGCGAGCCTCACGCGTCTTGAATCCCATACTAGACTCTGAGCACAGAGCGCGCATATGGAATGGTTTAAATAGAAGTACATAACCCCATCCAGTGTCAGTCATGTCTTTGCTGTCGACAGTGACAGGTCAAACGTCGACGCTAACCGCAGACTTTTCTCCGCCACTCCAATTGGACCAAGATAGCACTTACGGCTTGGCATTGATTGGTTTCCATTCATACAACAGCATACCGAACATATCGAGTGGTCGATTCTATTATTCTGTCAAAGGAGCGCCATCTGTTAGCATCATCCAAATACCGACTGGGTGTTACGAAATAAGCGACATTGCCAAGTTTATACATAAACACATCGAGAGGCCGAAAGAAGCAAAGAAGAAGAAGAGAGCCGTAGTGTCTAGTGACGTTGGCAACGTCGACGACGACGACGACGGTACCAACAAAAGCAAGGCTTTGTTCTCTCTCAAACCCAACACCAATACGCTCCAGTGTGAGATATACAGCAAGCTCTATAGCATCGATTTTCGTCCCAAGGATTCCATAGGACGATTACTGGGTTTTTCCCCGAGACTATTGGAGGCTGGAAGCGTTCACTCATCAGACCTACCTGTGAACATTATCAAAGTTCGAACTGTTCACATCGATAGTAACATCACATCGGGTGCCTTCTTCAACAATCGTCCGGCTCACACCATATACGAGTTTGCTGTTCGAGAAGACCCCGGCTTTGCCATCGACGAAACGCCCTCGAATTTGATTTACCTGCCTGTGAACAAGACGAAAATACACAACATAACCTTGAATATTCTCGACCAGGACTGTTGCAGTGTGAATTTCCGTGGAAAGACCATCATTATACGACTTGTGCTGCGCAAGCTGTCATTAAAATGGGGTTGGTATTTGATCAGAATGATGATCATGATGCCTTTGGGCATAAAAGTGCAGAGGGTGCTGGCATCAATTCAGTCGCGCAGACGCAGTCGAAGAGAGCAGACACACACACTCTGTCTCACTCCAGCATACACTTCCTCCAATCGCAAGGACATCATGTTATCAAGACAAGTGTTCGACGTGTACAATCATCCAAAGTTCGACGAATCCATCAACAGAGTTGAGACTCGAACGCACCACCCGTACGTCAAGTCCTTTCAAAATAAGGACATCATCGAAATTGTCATTCAGCAGAGCGATGTGTGGATACTGATGAACGATGCCCTTGTGTGCATAGAGGGTTCTCTGACTCGTACCGCAGGAACGGGCAATGTTAGATTTATCAATAATGCCGGCGCATACCTTTTCGAGGCCATCTACTATGAAATCAATGGCAAAGAGGTGGACTCTGTTTGATCGCCGGGTATAGTGAGCACCCTTCGCGGCTATACTTGTTACGAGGAAAATGATGTGCGACACTTGAGCACAGCCGGCTGGACCTATCCTGGCGGAACGGTTCACAACGCCCCCGACGGTTCGTTCGCTATGTGGATCCCTCTTAAGCATTTGTTGGGCATATTCCATGACTATAGATATGCCACCATTGGACGACAGTGCGTTCGTTTCGTGAGAAGTAGAAATGATAATAATTGCATGCTGATAGAGGAGGTGGCGAATCCAGGTGTCGAAGCCACCACAGCCACACTGACGATCACGAGCGTTGTACTCAGAGTCAAACATGTGGTGCCCAATGACGACATTCGTCTGAAATTGCTGCAGTCCATCAAAACAGACGCTCCTGTAGTGATTTCGTATCGCAAGTGGGACATACACGAGTTGCCTGCACTCACTCAGGGTTCCACCAAGGAAGTTTGGGCTGTGAAAACTTGCACGGCCATGGAGAGTCCCCGATACGTCATTGTGGCCTTCCAAACAAATCGGATTGGCAATGCGGCTCGAAATGCGTCCTATTTCGATCACATCGACATCAGCGACATACGCCTAACCATGAACAGCGATACTTACCCGCATGAACGTATGCACTTGGAATTCAACAGAAACAACTTTGTCGAAGCCCATCGAGCCTACACGGAATTCTATCCGAGCTATGCCAATTGTCCGAAGAAGCGCTCTCTACTCGATTACGGAGCATTCAAAAGCAGAGCGACCGTTTTCGTAATAGATTGTTCCCGCAGAGCGGAATTCATGAAATCCTCTACTGTCGATGTCAAACTTGACATCGAGGCCAGAGTCGGATTTCCCGCCAATACTCGAGCCTATTGCATCATCATTCACGACTGTATGCTGGAACACTTGCTCTTGAGCGAGATTGTACGCCGTCTGTCATAAAAAAATAGTGACATACAGTAGTAGCAGTAAGTGGTGGGGGAATCCACTCTTTGTTTGTGTGTATGCATGTAATGCAGACATCGACAGGTCGAGAGCATCAGTTGTGAGCCAAACGTTCAGTTGTTCAGTCGGTGTTTATTAATCTCGCTCTCCCTCTCTCCGAGTGTGTGTCTCTCAGTTAATCAAAGCAGTGAATCAGTTCAACAATCATCAAACAAAAACGCAACAAGATGAAACTCGTAGCCTGTGACATTCAGGGTTTCACTGTGGGCGGTGAATTCCAACCCAAAGAGCTTGCCATCACCGACGGGCATCGCACAAACCACTTTTTATTCAAAGCCGTAGTGCCATTCCATGACCTGAGCGAAGCAGATAAACGGCAAGTACGATATTTGGGGAGAAATATCCACGGCATTCCATACTCTGATGGCTATGTCAAATTCAACGAGATCCAGGAAGTGCTGCGCCCCATCATCGAGGCTGATGTGGTTTACGTGAAGGGTAATCAAAAATTAGATTTTTTGCTGAAGTGTGTGCTCGATCTGCCAAAGAGACCACACATCGTCGATATTGCGGCTACTACAAGTACAGTCGTCACAACGCCTCCACCGACACTCGAGAAGCAAAGCCCGCTCTGTTTGAATCATATAGCATCCGGAAAAATAGAAGTGCATTGTGCCGTGAGACACTGTTTCGATATCTGGCAATGGATATCGTCACACCTGATATGGTGAGGCCCCACGGCGATCACAACGACGACCACGACACTCCTATCAATCGGCACTTGCAAAATTTGCGCGAGCTCAAGGCGCACATAACAGAGTACGAACACAAGCTGTGTATTTTCAAACGCGTCCAAAATATGCAAATTAATGATGGTAAATGGATGGGGCAGGCAGCAGCAGCAGCAGCATAAGCGAAGATCTTACGGATATACTCAACGCATGCCTTAGGCTGAGGTATTTCCCTGCAGTATGGAAGGTGATGAAGGTTGTGTGGAATCCTAAGAAGGATAGTAGCCTAAGGCCGATCAGCTTGCTGACCGCGTTAGGGCGAACTTTCGACCGGCTTCTCAGCGGAAGAGTACAGGTGTGGTGTCAAAGAGGACAGAAGTTCTCGCCCTGCCAATTTGGCTTCAGGGCGGGATTGGACACATCGACTGCTGTTGAGAATATGGTGGAGAGAATAAAGAGAAGTAAGAACGAGGGTATGCATAGCATGGTGATGGCGCTGGATTTGTCGAACGCTTTCAACACGGCATGGGGACCTGCGATAGGATGGAATATGAGAAAGATGGGGCTACCGGAGAACATTGGCAAGGTGTGCATGGAATTTGTAGGCGAAAGAAGAGTCAAGAGTGGAGGCGTGGAAGCGATCGTGGACAGGGGGTGCCCGCAGGGATCCAGCCTGGGACCCACGCTATGGCTTATTGTCATGGAAGCGTGGTTCGAGAGGATGAGGGCAGTAAACGAAAAGGAATATGACAGGATAAATGAAGGGGTGCTAGCAGCGCATAGAGTTAGTGGTGGGACGAAGGTGTGGGCCCAGGCCTACGCCGACGACCAACTAATAGTGGTGGTTGGCCCGTCGGTAAAGAAAATAGAAAGGATGTGGAAGGAGGTGTGGAAAGAATGTCAGGAATGGGAGGATGAAATGTGGCTGAGGTATAACGAAAACAAGACCGAATGCATGTTTGTCCCGGCCAGGATACTGGACAAGGAACCGGTGGTTAGGGTGAGAGAGCAACGGATTGAGTGCGGAGGTAACATCACATACTTGGGCATGATAGTAGACAAGGGCCTACTGTACATTGATCATCTTAAGGAGGTAAGAAGGAGAACGGCTGTAGTTGCAGGAAAACTAAGAAGATGGACGGGCCGTGACGTAAGGCTAAGGAGAGGATGTGTCAGACTGATTTTCGAAAGAGTGGTTAAGCCGGCGGTGATGTATGGCGTCCAAGTGTGGGGAGCAAAAGCGAAGGACTCTAGGGTGATCAGACAATTGGGGGCGATACAGAGACCGTTTACGCTATCGGCCAGCGGGGCATATAGAACGGCGCCGTCAGCCGCGTTATGCGTGCTGACTGGGATGGCGCCTCTATACATAGAGGCAGCAACGAGGTATGAAGAATGGAAGGCGCACGGAAAAGAAAAAGTAAGAGGACGGATAAACGGGTGCGACAGAATATACCCATGGATGATCGGAACAATTCTGGAGAACCGAGAAGGGCTAAAAGAGGTATTTGTGGACGCGGTTAAGAGAGAGGATGGACGAGTGGGTATAGGATGGGCGCATAAGGAGGGGAGCGAGTGGAGAATGGGTCGGGAAAGAATCAGTGAGCTGGGAAGCATACAGGAAGCCCAAATGGTGGCTATAGGTAAAGGGGTACTGATGGGTGGAGAGATGGACATAAGAATAATAAGTGACTCGCCTGGAGCAGTGGAGACCATTAGGAATGCGAGGACGAAGAGCAAAAGGGCAGCTCGTATTAGGAGAATGCTTGAAAATAGAAGGGTAGCGGGATTGGTGACGGAAATTGAGTGGAGGAAAGGGCATGTTAGGGAGAACGAGGGTAACAGAAGAGCAGATGAAGAGAGTAGAAGAGGTGCGGAACTGCAAGAGATCACATGGCAAATAGACTTGGGACATAGCAGAATGGAGGAGAGGGAAAGGATTAGGAGAATGGTGATGGAAAAATGGCAGGGTGAATGGGACAGCGGCATGACCGGCAGAAGCGTACATGGTATGTGCAACAGGGTAGGTATGGGGTGTATACCATTAGCAAGGAAGGCAGTGCAACTGGTCACAGGGCATGGGAACTTTCGGGGTTACCTGGCAAGGTTCGGAATTGCACAAGAGACCCCATGCCAGTGTGGAACTGGCGGGACTGACACGGCGGAGCACATCAGGAACGATTGCATGCGGAGAGAAATGGTAGAATGGAAAAGGAGGATCGAGGAAGAGGAGGATAGACTTGGAGCGTTACAGCTAAGGGATACGAATGGTGTGAAGGATGAATGGGTAAGGATATTGAATGAATGGGCGGGAGCTGTGGTCGAGGATGAAGAAGTATGAGAACCAACATAGTGTCAATGCAACGGTAATAGTGGCCTGGCTTCGGGATAAACGAGCGACGAAAGTAAATCGGGAGAGCAGGCGCTCGGATAGAATAAGACTGCCGACCAGGGAGGGCGCTGTTTGAATATGGAGGATGAGCGGAATAAAGAAGGAAGGATCTTTCCCGCTGATTGCCCGCCCGGTATTCGGTGGGTCACGACCCAACGGTGGTGGGGGGTGTGGCGGGGCGGAGGAGCGAGGGATATCGTGACGTGGACGTTGGAATGGGATGTAGGTGCAGCTTTATGGCCTAACGGCTTGGCAAGTGCAGCACACCTGGGGTGGTTTTAGTCAGTAAGAGTCTGACACTACTGATACGCGATGGACACCGAGCGATCAGAGTCCATGAGGATTTCCACCCCACTGAAAAAAAAAAAAAAAAGCAGCAGCAGCAGCATTCACCGATCCACCACGTTCCACCGCCGTCGCCGCCAGTACCAAGTCCATGACGTCAGCCACACCAAGACTAGCCGAAAAACACACACGAAATATTATTCATATTGTATTATTATTCATATTGTATTATTATTCATATTGTATTATTATAATTATTATGTATTAATAGATGTATAAAACCAGTTTTTCTCGATTTATTTTGCGGATCAAATGAATGAGAGAGAGAGAGAGAGAGAGAGACTGAAAGAAATACGAGTCATGTACATTGAGCAATGGTGTATGTGTATATATTTGAGTGACATATACGCTGTTTCTCAGTGTACATTGAGCTGTCGTCACGATGACAACAAATTATATAATTCTAGCAGCCGTTCTGTCGAACGAACTGTATATTAGCGCCATATGAGTACGTTGAGGTATTGGTATCGTATTTGCACGACGATGATTTGAGTACTTCGAATTGGATGAAAATGACTCAGGCGCCAGCCAATGATGGATATTTGCCTGTGTTGAGAGCCGAAATCCCGATGAACACCTCATCGTACAGACTGCGGAAGATTTATACAAATCTCACCTATAGCGATACGCAGTGGTTTCCGCTGAAGATGTCTTGTCCCTCTAGCAGCAGCACTTCGAGACCATCGTCGCCGTCGCCGCCAGTACCAAGTCCATGACGTCAGCCACACCAAGACTAGCCGAAAAACACACACGAAATATTATTCATATTGTATTATTATTCATATTGTATTATTATTCATATTGTATTATTATAATTATTATGTATTAATAGATGTATAAAACCAGTTTTTCTCGATTTATTTTGCGGATCAAATGAATGAGAGAGAGAGAGAGAGAGAGAGACTGAAAGAAATACGAGTCATGTACATTGAGCAATGGTGTATGTGTATATATTTGAGTGACATATACGCTGTTTCTCAGTGTACATTGAGCTGTCGTCACGATGACAACAAATTATATAATTCTAGCAGCCGTTCTGTCGAACGAACTGTATATTAGCGCCATATGAGTACGTTGAGGTATTGGTATCGTATTTGCACGACGATGATTTGAGTACTTCGAATTGGACGAAAATGACTCAGGCGCCAGCCAATGATGGATATTTGCCTGTGTTGAGAGCCGAAATCCCGATGAACACCTCATCGTACAGACTGCGGAAGATTTATACAAATCTCACCTATAGCGATACGCAGTGGTTTCCGCTGAAGATGTCTTGTCCCTCTAGCAGCAGCACTTCGAGACCATCGTCGTCGTCGACGCCCCACCCAACTACCCAACCCGTGGACGTCAAGATGCAAGCCCCTGCTGCTGCTGCTGATCGAGAAATTAAGGATTCCAAATGTGAGCTGCCGCCGCCGCCAACACTGCACGATTGGTTTATGTTTTTCGTGTCAATGGTTCTGAGTGTTCAAATATCCGAATCCATATATAGATTTATTAAATCCATGCATCAAAAATATTTTTCAATCGATATTGATAATGTATCTTCATACTACGCCACTGGCACTGAAGTGTAATTTTTTTATGTGAAAAATAAATGTATTTTTCTCGAACTGACGTTATTCATATCAATAAATGCAAACAGAGACAAAGACAGACATACAATGCCATGGGTTAGAGTGAGACATTTAAAATGCCTTGAATCGATCAATTTGGCTTCAAACTCGACTCTCTTATCTCTTCCTGGAAAACAAACATCTGAGACAGTAAACAACTCCAAGGCCAATTTAGCTCGAGCAGCGTAAACAGATACCGGATGTGTGAGATAAATCTGAAAAACAATTCAAGGTCAACAATGGATCATCGTCGTGTTTACTGAGAATTTCGTTCAACTTGAGAGAGTAGACAGTAAACAAGTCCAAGGCCAAATCGTATTTCTTAGAATTTCATTGGAGAGAGAGTAAACACCAGATGTGGCTCTTATCGCTGTTTACGACTACAGCGCGTGGAGAGGTATTTTTTCTTTTTTGGAATTTCATTCGAGAGCGAGTGAATTAATAATAAGTCGTCCATCATAATTTTCTGTTGTGTGTGTGTTCTAAGACAGTAGAGACATTTTTCATATTTAATTTTTTTGTTTTGTCAATCAAGGTGGCGGCGGCGGCCATGTTTTTTTCTCTTCCAGCCAATTGCTCTCAGCGAATCACGTGAGGGAAAGAAGTTTTTTCATAACTTTTGCCATCGCGCTATGTTTTTTTGCCCTCCGCTCTATCGCCGACACGTTTTTTGCGTTCCGCTCCATCGCGCCATGTTTTTTTGCCTTCCGCTCCATCGCCGCCATGTTTTTTGCGTTCCGCTCCATCGTGCCATGTTTTTTTGCCTTCCGCTGCATTGCCGCCATGTTTTTTGCGTTCCGCTCCATCGCGCCATGTTTTTTGCCTTCCGCTGCATCGCCGCCATATTTTTTGCGTTCCGCTCCATCGCCGCCATGTTTTTTGCCTTCCGCTCCATCGCCGCCCCTTCCGCTCCATCGCCGCCATGTTTTTTTGCCTTCCGCTGCATCGCCGCCATGTTTTTTTGCCTTCCGCTGCATCGCCGCCATGTTTTTTTACAAAAAAGACGCGCGCCACTTAGGGTGAAACGTTTTGAAGCCCCCCACCCCGAAACTCTCCGGCGAACACGTCATCTTCTTCAGCACCAATCCTCCACCAACGGCAAGAACTCGATGGACGCGGCCATCGAGAGATTCACCGTGTGGAGCAATGCCGATTCTGTGACACTCTTCGGTCACATAATCGGCATTGTATATCTACTATTTTATCTAAAGATGGCAGAGGCGCTAGGTTGAGCGAATGTTATATTTGTCTGTTTATATCTTTTTCAACAAAAGCCATTTGGAGGCTATTACAAATTTAACCATGGAAGGTTTCATATCAATGTTTCGTAAATTCACTTCACCAAGGGGTAAACCAACTTGTATTTATTCAGACAGTTCAACTTTTGTTGGAGCCTGTGCTGAGATGGGTAGGTTTTTGTAATTAAACCAAAATTCTGTGTCAGATTTTTTGTCAAATGAAGGTGTAACATGTAAAATGATTTCAGTACAAGCACCAAATTTTGGAGGTCTATGGAAGCAGGTATCAAATCTTGCAAATATCACATCAAAAGGGTAATGGCAGTTTATGAATTCACATTTGAAACTGTATTTATACAACACAAATTGGGGCTATAATGAATTCAAGCCCTTTAATGCCCTTATCGTCTGATCAAAATGATATGGATGTATTATTACCTGCCCACTTCCTAATTGGGAATAGATCCATTTGTTCGAGAGATCAACGAGATTAGGTTGTTCAGATATCCAATACAACAAACAGTCCAGAAATTTTGGAATCATTGGTCGAAAGAATATGTCACAGAATAACAAACCCGCACAAAGTGGAAGAAAGAACAACAATTTTTTTAAGAAGAGCAGTTAGTATTGATTAAGGAAGAAAATTTGCTACCCTTGATTGAGGAGTCATGAAAATATACCTAGGATCCGATGGAAAATGCAGTATGGCTTCAATCAAAACACAACATGGTGAACTGAAGCAAGTTTTGTCAGAAATTTGTTCCGTGCGAATAGATCCCGTAAATGAAGATAAGATCCAAACTGAAAGAACGCAATCTTTCAAACTGGGGGGAATGTTCAAGATATCACTTTGTATTTGTTCCTTCTGTTTTTTGTATCCAGAGAAATTAATGAAGAAATTGTAGACTTCAACGAAAAATATAAACAGTCAAATAATTTAATATCGAACTGAGTTTTCCTTCCAAAACAATAATAAATAGAAATAAAAATAAACACCTGGTTGAATGTTCTTTTATCAATCTGTAGTTTTTGAATAGTTTTGTTGAAACTCTTCATAACGGAGGTAGAAAAAATTGTCTTTGAAATTTGTTGTTACGAATCACCCAGGTTTTCAGAGAGAACCCCTCAGAAGCAGAGCTTGTACGAGCAAGAAAGATCCGAAACCTACAGCTTGCATACAAGTTTATTTTAGTGGCACGCGGTGGGAATCGAATCTGGACGCCTGGGTGGAAAATTAATAGATAAAATTCATTCCATATTAAATTCACATTTTTAGTACGTAATTCATTGATATTTCACACCTCCACGTCTTCCCGGTCCTGTTGCCAAGGTCGGATAATTTGCACGGCACCAAGTGTTAAGATACGTTTCCTATTGGGCGGCTGACGCAAACGGCTGATGCCAGTATACCCATTTCCTATGAACTGTTATACGCGAGTGATCTGCTGTCAAAAAAAATACCATTTTCTGAGATAAAAATTGAATTTGTTATTAGAAGAAATTGAGAACAAAGAAATTTTACTGTAAAGCATGTGAAAAGAAATTGAACAAGTTCATCCATTATTTAAAACCAAAACTTACGAAGGCTTCTTTTCAAACTCTATTAAATAGACATTTATTAATATTGAAGGATGAAGAGAAATTTAGGCAATTTTTTAGATTAAATATTGCCCAATTCAATTATATACTGGAGTTGATAAAATAAGATCTTACCAAGCAGTCATCGAATAGATATCCATATCCTATCACTCCTGAAGAGAAATTGGCCAACCCATTTCACCAATATTTTATCTTCCTCTGCAGAAAATAAAACTTTTAACATCGTACACGCACGACTTTGACAACCGCGGCTGACGCTTGACTGCCTCGAGAAGGGTAGAGTCGCAGCGTCTGTAGCCGCTAGCGGTTGACGCTTGCGTCTGACGCTTGAAGAAAACGGATGAATGAATTGTCACATGAGCAGTACTAGCCGTCAGACGCTGTGTGGCAGCCGCGTGCGTCAGCCGCCCCATAGGAAATGCACCTTTAGGTCGCTAGTTAGTGGACTTCTGGGAGAAATTACTCATAATTTATAAGATACATTTTTAGCGTATGTCGGTTTTTGTTCGTTTGTCTAGGTAAATGATTTTCCAAGGGGTAGATGAACAAGTTAAACCTTTTCGCGTAGAAAGTTTGTATTTTAAAAATCATTTTTTGTTTGTGTACTGTATATGACCTTGTACAACTTAATAGTTTTCGTTGTCTTCATCAGTATTTTTTGTAAGACGCTCATGTGCGCCTTCCGCATATTTCAATGAATGTCGCCAAATATGTGGAGAGCGCACTTGTGCGCCTTCATGGAAGCATTATAAATAATAAAATTTTTGAATAAACTGTAACTTCATTTTATGAACTGAACAATTTATGTATCAAAAAAGCGTGAAACATAATAAACATTGAAGGAGGAAGATATTTTTTTTGTGATATTCTTCGAAACATGCTCCTAAACAAAGTCCTGGTTCATCTTTGCATGCTGAGCAATGATAAATGGTATCTTTTCGTAGTTTCTTCAAAGTACAAGTTCGACATTTCTTCCTCAAAGTTCTGCCCTTTTCATTGCTGATACCTATTTTTGAGGGGATATGTTCCAGCTTTGGTACATGGTCTCATAATGAAGATGGCACTTCTGGTAATAGTTTTCCAAAACTGCGAGTCTAAAGGCCTTGAGTGTCATTTTTTTCTAGAAAAGTTGTTGAAGAGAATATGAGAGTTTATAAGTAACAGCTGAATTATGTGTACACCAATTTTTTTGTACCAACGCAGTGTTTTCCGTTCCACTGGATAATAAGCCATAAGTTGGTCTCTTCTATCTATTCCACCCATATTTTTGTTGTAGTGCACAATAGGTAGCGGTTTTTCTTTTTCCACCCCTCTTCGATTTTTCACTACTTCCATCTCATTTTTAAACTCAGTTGATATGTACGTTACATCTCTTTTATCAAACCATTTACAAATCATAACCCCATCTAAATATTTGGCCTTCGTTTGTCCCTTTTTCAGCTTTGCTTGTAAGATGTCTTCTGGAGATCCTTTCCTATCTTTTATCAATGTACCTGTGCAAAAGGTGCGTTGGCTGATCAAGGATTTAACGAGATCAAAAGAATTGTAAAAATTATCCATATAAAGTGAGTGACCGGAATATAAAAAATTGCACATTAGATGAAGGACTACTTTCTGTGTATGATTTTTACCCCCAAGTTCATCATTTGTTCCAGTATAAATTATCAGATCCAAATCAGTGCCATCAGATTTGGTCAACATATAAACTTTGATGCCGTATTTGTGACGTTTTCTAGGGAGGTACTGTTTAAAAATAAGTCTACCTTTCTATAGGACCATAGATTCATCTAATGCTAGATTTTTACCTGGTTAGTATATACTTTTCATCTTTTGAGTGAAATAATCCAACACTGGTCTTACTTTATATAGTCGATCTGTATTCTCATGATTTTATATATTTTTATTGAAATGTAAACATCTCATGATAAGTAAATATCGATCTCTACTCATGTATGTTCCAAAACAAGTCGAAAATAATCGGTGTTTTAAAGTAGTCCTGCAAAATATTCAATTCTGATACTGTAAAATTCTTCCATGAGGAATTTCTTGATTTTTTTTTGCCGCTGCTAGTAGACAGAACTTCCACAGCATACTCGTTTGTTTCTTCCACTATCCGTTTCAAAAATTGGTCATCAATCAACATTCTGAACCAATCATAGGGATCCCCTCTCGGTGACTCAACCAGTAATTCACTTCTTTTCCGAAAAGGAATTTTTCTCATGCTCTCAATTGTTTCTTGCCACTCCACAGTTTCACACAAAACTACATTATTTGCAGCAATACCATCCTCATTCATATCTTGTTAATATTCATCTTCACTTTGAGAATAATCATCACTTTCAGACCTATCTTCCATACGATCTAAAAGTATGACATAATCATTATAAATCAAAATCTATAGTGTGTTATACCTATTTGTGATATTTACGGTAATCATCAGAATTATTTTCATCTGGCAAACTGTCTCTATCTGAATCGTATAAATACTCTAACATTTCGTCCACAGATAGCCGTTTTGGATTTCGTAAGAGTATAATTTTTCGCTTTTTTACACCAGAAGGTCCAGCTTCGTTTAAATCTGCCATAACGCAATAATTTTTGAATATCAACAACCAACAACACGCAACAAGTACACAAAATATAAGTAACGTTTTATTTTCAAGCATCGAGAACCCAACGCCATCTACAAACCAATAGCAACACCACACCGAGAAACCAAGGTTTCCTCAATATACGTCACAGTTCTAGCTATATGCGAATACAATTTTGAAGACTTCCAGTAACTGCGGCTTTCACACAAGATCATTCTTGGAATAAGTCAGGAGGCCGCCTAAGCGCGCCGTTCGCATATGGCTCAACTTCGCTAGGCCGCACATGCGCGCTTTCCGCAGCGAAAGGGTTAATAAAGAGAAAGTGAATTTTCAGGAACAGTGATAGCTTACTCAAAATTGTACGTCACAATATTCTGCGTATTTCAGAATTTCGCTCTATTGGTGTCTCGGAAATCTTTGTTTTATTTCAGTCGCGGCTTGACCATATATTTTCGTCTTAGCCAGTTGAAATATATTTGGTAATGATTAACAAAAAATTTATTCATATATTTATTCATGTCAATAAAATCTATTATTGTAATTATTATTTTGTAATGCAAGCATGTAGAACTATGTACCATTTATGAAAGTAAAAACAAAAATTAAATATTTACTCATTTCAAATCAGAACTGTCACCAATGATTATAATAATGGGTTCAATAACCATATCACAAAGGAGCTTTTCTCGTTCATACCATTTTTCAATGAGTGATTCGGTGTGTTCACACATTTTGTCCAGGATTCAATGTTGCACTTCTCAAGTGCTTCATACCACATACAGAATACTTTTTCATCACTGTATCCATCTCTGCCAATATGATTGTTGTAGTATGTCTTACAATTAGCCTAAATTAATTCAATAGCATTGAAGTCTGGGTGATAAGGTGGTAATCTTAATACTTCAAGCCCATGTTCTCGTACCAGTTCATCTATAATATATATGTTTTCCTTTCGGTTCATCTTAGCCAATTGCAATGATTCCTCATCAAAATCAATATTATTTTCCTGTAGCCATCTAACAAAATCCGATGTTCTTGAAGAAGTGGTAGGCTGTTTATTCAAAATTTCACTGTGGTATGGTGCATTGTCCATTATTATCAAAGATGACTCTTCCAAACTGGGAATCAACTGTGAAGTGATTCACTTGGTGAACATTGTACTATTCATTTCTCTATAATGATCTAGAGTCAAAGATTTCGAACAGAATAATAAACTGGCTTCTGGAACAAACCCTTCCGCAGAACCAGCATGCACTACAATAAATCGTTTACCATCATATCCTTCGGGTTTGCGTACACTTTTGACATTATTATCCTACCAAGACTTGGTTTCATTTCCTCTAGAAATCCACGTTTCATCTAAAAAAAAACACTTCTCGTGGATATAAACTTTTTCAGTTTTCCTGGTATTCACGTAAAAAATATGCTCTTTGTGAAACAAAGCTCTTAAATTATCATCTTTTTAAAATTTACATCCCAGCTCTTTTAGTAAAACATTCAAAGATGATGTGCACATCGAAACAATCTCCTTATTTTTCAGTTCATCGTTCAAGGATTGAAGGGTAACATGTTTTTCTGGAAGAGAAATATTCAAATAAATATAGGTACATTTCAAAATTCATACGATAGGACGACTAATATTTTAACTGCATTTCGAAAACGAGATACGAGTGAAGTTTCAAATTGAAAAGAAAACTGGATGTGGCAATGAAGTTTGACTTTTCAACTAATATACATAAATCCAACGACTTTCCTGATGAAGTTGCGATTTATGAAAATGGGGCGGTTACATTTGTTCAGAAATTTTTCTCACCAGTCACTGTCACGTCCATCGAATGAACCATCAATATTATCTTCCTTTCCCTCACCATGTAATAAGGAGGTATACTCACTTTTTTCATACATATCGTACAAAGTATTTCGTACTCCCATTTTCTGTCCTTCAGGTAAATCAGCTGTTTTCTTTTTGAGACGACGTCTACTTTTTCCAGGAGTTGTTGGATTGGGTTTATTTTCGTTTCAAAGTCAAAGTCAAAATATACTTTATTGTCGGAAGTTATAAAAACTTATAGACAAAGTTTTTTGGTTTTGGATTAATATTAAAATTGTTGTACACCGTTTTTCGAAATATTTCAAGTGCATCTGCAAATCTCTAAAATACAGTAAAGAAAAGTTATGACATTTCATTTGTGGTTTTGAGTTACCTCTTGAACAGATGAAAGTGGTAAAAAAGGTACACCATTCGCTCTTTCCCTTTCAAAATAGTCGCACAAGTTTAACACAAATTGTTGTGCTTGTGAATGTAGAATAGTTCCAGGCATAATCTAAAAAAGAATTAAAATATATTGTGAATGTTTCTGACCTGTATTCATAGGTGTAGGTAATTGTTTTTTTCTCTCAATAGGGTTCCCACACTATGAATAACTGTTGTGTTAATATCCCGGTAGTACGGAATTATAGTCACAAATGTCAATTGTGAGGTTAAAAATTTTTAAGAGTCTTTGTGAATAAAACACATTGTATTGTACTTACTTTGGAAGTAATGATTCCAAGAGACGTTTAGCTTTGAAAAGACTGTTTTTATATTATATTCGACTGCAAAACAAAGTAAAACTGGCGACAAACAATACCCCAATGACAGTAAACAATAACACAATTGATGGTACTACGCTAGTCAATACAATGCTTGGAAAGTTCAGTTAAAATGTAAAACACTGTTGGTTTTATGACTATCTCTTCTCACTGATTTGAGTTTTACTCATCATCTACCTCTGATGAGTATAATGAATTTGAAAGGAGATTTTGATACCCATGAAAATTAAAAAATTATGTAAAAAATCTTTTTCAAAATGTATAAAAACATGGATACTTGAGATCATTGAAAATATTGATTAATCATATGAAATTTAAGTGAAGTGTCAGAATGATGAATTGGCCATCAAACCTAATATTTTTCACCTCATGAATTTTTATTTTATTGGATATAATCTCAATTATTCCTGTATCTTACATCAGCATCTTTGAATCTGGATAATGCACTCCGGTAACATATTTTACATTAATTCAATAAGTTGGTTTTATTCTCAAACTTTATGCAGTAAGTTTCATGTCGTTTGATTCCGCCGGAGTTTGTGTTACTCCAATGAAATATTTCTTATATAGTGAGAAATGGACGATTACATCAAAGAATTCCAAATAGATTCAGTCAGTACTGAAATGGCAAAATAAACAAAAGCGTGTATATAAATAAGAATATTGCATATTGAAATTCAATATTAGCGAGTTCATCCAATTGATATGAGTAAAAGTCACTCTTTGTAGCAGCCAGTCTTTCGTCCAAATCTCTCTGTCTTTTTTGGGCGAGAACAGCTATCGCTGCCACTGCTAATATCTGTTTTCAATTCCTCACCAGCGCAAAATAACTGACAGTAAATCGCGAATTCAGTGGCTTAAACAGATTGGCGATGAAACAAGACGTATTTGATCGTTGTGGGTCAATATTTCAATTGGTTATTCATATGTAGAAAATATTTCGGGATAATAATTTAATATGAATGTGCAAATGGGGATATTAATACTTTATTATCTCTGTACTGTACACAGCTATAATCTAAATGGGTTTATGACCTCTTGATGGGGAATCACCATTTATTCTTTATTTGTTGATATAAATGGATTTTGCGCGTGTTGAGCTGAACAGACCGTACAGTGTAGCTCATTGGTTTCCAATTTAGTTTTCGCTAGTCTAAAATGAATTTGGTTATCATTTTCCCAATTTTATTACATTTATGTTATGTCGAAGGTGAGTCCATCAAATCAAAACTATGTATATCTAAAGAATATCTACCTATGAATCCCAGACTAATATATCAAGATAAATTTTATATTTGTGATTTGAAATCTACCCCATCCAACAGTTGAGTGCTTGATTCATTGTTGAAAAATGTTGACATATTTCTCATCCATTGTTCGAAATATCCCTTCCCTTTGGGATACTATTTCAATCTTAAGTGAGAAAGGGATGAGCTTTCAAGGAAACTGTGGACAACAACAAGGGAACATTTATTGAACAGAATCCTCTGGTTGCAACCGTAGATACGTGAGTCAGACTGTTGGTTATCGTTAGTGCGCTTCAGCTAAGTGCAGAGAGTTGCGAAGTCCGAAAAGAAAAAACAAGAAGTATAAATCTTATACATATGTGTTCCGAGCTTGTTGGCTCTCATCAGTTCGGAGTAACCAAATGCAACGGTGGGCAACACTTGGTTGCAAGCGATACTTACACTTGACGAGTTTTCATATGATCAAGGGTAAATTCACAGAACCAACTTGTATTTCATTCCTTGTATTTCTTTGGAGTATTTTTATTTTATCATTGTGTCTTATATGTTTTGATATCGTTTCCTAGCATTAAGTATTCCTTGACAATTCCTATACAAATTTGTCATTTGTCATTTGAAGGAAATAAACTGAATTGAATTGAATCCTTGAAGTTCCTATCTGGGCCTAAGTATGGTGTCGATATGATGGTTGTTCTGCCAAGTCGGCAAAAATGCAGAAGATGGGTTTATTCGAAATCAATGCCTGGTAACAATGTTCGGTCAATTCCACGATTCATCCTGTGTCGACGTGCCCGACTTAAAACCGATATTTTTTATTTACTTGATATCTATTCAAAAATGAAGTCAGTCTCGATTGTAGAAGTTTTTTGCAATAGCTGATATCAAAGAGATTGTTCTATTGTTAGTCATGTTCGTTTAACTGCATTTTTTTGTATATACTTATTCAATGACAGCAATCTCTAGGGAACTTGAAAATATCCCTTCCTCAAATGATTCATCGATTATGAAACAGTGGATTTTTGCATAATTTTTATTATATTTGATCGATTCAGATTTGAATTTATCCTGACCTCATGAATTGGAAGGATATTTTTTTGCCATTTGGTTCTTGTGCATTTTTTGTTTCATCGGCTAAATTTTCCAAATACTGGTCGAATATCTTCTATTCATTTTGGAACATCTTTATTTGTTGCCCATTAATACTCATTCAATTTAGTAATAAAAATATCCGTACTCCGTGCTTATTAATATACATATCTTGCCATGATTCAGTTGCATATTTTGTATTTCAGTCCAGTTATTTTTCA
The DNA here is from genome assembly GCA_958502065.1 of Chrysolina americana. Taxonomy (NCBI): domain Eukaryota; kingdom Metazoa; phylum Arthropoda; class Insecta; order Coleoptera; family Chrysomelidae; genus Chrysolina; species Chrysolina americana. The sequence continues at coordinate 49,408,903 of OY293410.1, read as the reverse complement.
AGTATGTCTGATTCTTCTTCACCCTCCACTGCAGTGTATCTTGGGATCCATAAAAGTGTAATCGTATTATTCTTACTCACCTGATAAGAGACTGCTGTAGCGGTTGACTCGAGTACTGTCGAAACCCCATTTTTTGCTATGAACCTCATCATTTACATCATACTTCCAGCCGCATTAGTTAATATCGCCCAGTATTTATTTATAATCTCCCTCCATATACCCACACATAAACTCTATAGGCGTCGTAGATTCTGCCTGAATACGATCTTGTTTCAAAGTATTTACGGATCTGCCCACTGTAGTGGAGGCTGTCTCAATTATCTCCCTCTACGGGGATTGGGGGAAGATTTGACGTTAAATTCGATGGACAGACAACATTTCAATTGGCTATTGTCAAGCAAAGTTGACTATCGTAATTGGATTGGATGGATGACCGTACAGTACGCTTTTTTGAGCTCCTGAGGATGCCAACTTTGTTGGCGAAACGCGCGTCGAGTGATATTGACATACCAGTAAAAAATCCCTAATTATTGAGTTATAAGTCGTTTGTTGTTATAATTTATATTCATTATCTCCTGCAGAGTTATTTAATATGAAGAATTTTCATTTTTCAAAATAAAAAAATTTAAGAAAAACTATTGATTTCAACCACATGGAATATATAATGAAATTTGTAGAGCTTTTGTTGGCGCTTCTTATGGATCGATAATATGCAGGGTGTTCCATTTAGAATGAATAATAGTTTGTCCATTTTCATTTACAATGTTTGGCAAGCTATTTTTCGCAACTTTGAGATCACAGGTCGATTTCAAATATATCGTTTGAGAAAGTCATCAGCGTATGGAATAAAAAAAAAATATGGAACTTGTCACAACTCTATGACTATTATAAAGATATTGTGAGTGATGAATTTTGGCACAAAAAGATGGCATGCAAAAAATCTCGAAAACTGTCAATATTTTCGTAAAAAGATTCACATGAATTGCCTTTTACCATGTAGAAACTGAAAAAAAAAGTTGGGACCCGCCGAAAAACCTGGAGATCCTGTGTCCATGCTTAGGGGACTATTACCTGCTTGAAGGTAAGAGTTTGAAGGAAATTTGCTTTCGAATTTGCCAAATCGTGCTATATCCATCATATCATTTGCATACTACTGGGAGTTTAGCCTCTGTGCATCGAGGTCTCTTATTGGATCATTTATCAGAACTATTCATGGAAAGGGAAAAACTCATTTAAATGTAAATCAAATGTTGTTTCTGAATTTGGCTGAATAATTAGAATACAGATGAATTCGTATATTCTCCTGCGTTCGATCGCTCTATACATGGTTGGGCGACATCTTACACTACCATGGAGGAAAGCAGCAGGCGCAATTTCTCTATTTACTTGAGGGCTAATAATCTTTCTCTCAAAAATAGTGAGGGTTGGATTAAACCCCCCCCAATGTATCTATTAAGAAAGCTGTCCAGTGTTTTCGATATAACAATCGTACTCGAATAGAATTTGCATATACAATTATTTCCTATATTTCCTGTTATATTTGTTGTTTGCTAGAGTTTTTTTGTTTCCCGTCAGCTATTGTGTTCGGCTCAATTGAGAAGAAGTCAATTATTTTTTCTTTCTTCTCTTCAGATCTTGCTTCGTGAGGTAGCCACTTTGGTTTCTTTTTCAACAGTTTTAAATATAGAATAATTAGTTGTTACGTTCACCAAGCTATTAGCAGAGTATATTTATTTCTATATCCTTTTTGATTCGAACATAAGAACTACGAGGAACTAGTTGTCATTTATTTAAAAAAAAATCAGTTTAGAATTTTATGTAGGTACGCTGAATTTTTTGCATAATTAATAGTCGAAAATTCAATGTGGTATAACACTCGGTTCTAACGCCAGTCGTATATATTAGCATATTGATTCACTGATTGACATTCAAAATCATCAAATTAACGGTATATCAAATATCTTATTTTTTTTATTCAGTCTTCAACGATGGCATTCAGGCAAGTCGTGAGGTTGATTGCCAGTTTTCTCCTTTTCAATGTTATTGTCATTAGAAGTTATTATAATCCTGATATAGTCGTGTAATATAGTCATTACGTAATACTTCAACTGCTTTGAAAAGGTCAGTATGCAACTTTGCAACTCATATATATCTATGGAGTGTTCGGAAATTATCTTGAGTATATATACGAATATAAAAAAAATTTGCATTTAATTTGTAACCATTATATTGCCCATTGTCAGAAAATTTATTATTTTCATAAAGTTAATGCAGTGTAAACAACTTTCATCGGATGTATCAGTTCTGAATTGCCAAACTGTATAAGGGAGAACAAAAATACAAATTTTCATCATAAAATAAATCCCCTTATTTTTTATAAAGTTCACTCAGTAAAGTTGTCAATATTCAAAAGATGTACAGAAATTCAGTATCGAAGCCCCCTGAAACAAGCTCTTTGGAATTTTAATGTTTTTGATCTTACAAAGACTACTAATAACTCACCTTAGTGATCTTTCTCCCGTCACTTTAATAACATTTGTATGCAAAAGTTTGTCTCATCTATTATTTGAACGACGTTTGTCGAAAATTATTATGATATGTGCAGGGTTTTTAGTGCAAATTTGATATATCACTCTGCATTTATGTGAGTAAATAATAACAGTTAATACTATCAACTTATACAAAATGGGGTAACTATATAAACTACTATCTTGATATAAAAAAGTTATTCTATTGAAGTTTTCATTTTTTATCAATACCTCAAAAAATATGATTGCTTCTTGTAAAAATTGTCCGATTTCCTTTTTAAGAACACAATTTTCACTATCAGGATGAACATTGGTCGTATATAAAAAATAATTCCAGCAAGATCAATAATATTGTTTTTGGATATCATACATGATTTCCCATAGTACATTCCTCAATTATTTACTAAAATCATAATATCTTTGACCCTTTTGAGAGTTCAGGCAGTGAACCTACGGCTCATACTGCAAACTTCATACTAGTGGGAAATGACTATCATTCGGTGCTAGTTATACAATATATTATTTCCTACGACCATATAGGAAAGAAACGTATATCGCACTGTAGAGTCCCTTACACGTGCGGAAGGTTACTTTTCGCTCATGTACGTAAAGTAATTCGCATGTGTGTGGATAAGCTATCAATTGCGTAATTTAATTTAATTCATAATATTTGAGCACAAAAAACAATCTATTTTGAAAGTGTATTTTTTTCAAATTCATAATAAGATAAAAAAGTGGATATCGGTGGGATTTGATCCCACGTACTATTGATTGATTGCAAGTTCAAGAAGTAAATAAAGAAATAAATAAATAAGGTTTATTTTACAGAGTTAACGTTCGATTCTACACTAATTGTGATATAATCATAACTCCAGCACACTGAGCTCAATACTTTGCCCGAGGAGGGCTCAGGAGAGGAGAGGTCCAGGAGGATGCACTGAGAGTCGCCTCCCTCTCCCCCTGACCATTTCTGGCCTAAGGGAGGGGAAGCGCTTGTGCCAAGGGGTACACAGGGTCCAGGCGGAAGGGCGCTGATATCTACCTCTGCTGATGTTGGCAGTATGTCGATCATTTCAACATATAGTGGTGGTAGTTCGGATAATCCATGCCTCCTGCAAAGCTTAGCATTCAATGAAGATACTGCTTTGTATAATTTTTTGTCAGAGGTGGTTCGTGTTAACCCCGGAAAAAAATTTAGCAAAAAAACCGGGTCAAGGTACTTCGCGCTCTATCTATAGGCGATTTGGTTCCCTATGGAACCGGTTCTTTCCATCTTTTCTAAAGGATGGCCAACTATTGATATATCAGCCCGCCTTGTTTGCGGGGCTAATATCATGTATTCTGAGCCTGGTAAGGTCTCTGGTTAACAAACTGTTGGGGAAGTGGAACCTGTACAATTTATCTGACAGGTTTCTAACATATAACGGGATGGTGTCGACGCCAGCAAGGGCGCGCAGTGCATCCAGACAAATGTATCTGTCACTATTATTGATGATACGAAGTACCTTGTTCTGCATCCTGTCCAGTCTCATAAACAAAGTTTTGGGCAGGCCCCAGAACGCTGGGCAAGCATAAAACATCACCGGCCGAATGATTTCTTTGTAAACCATCATCTTGGCCTCAAGCTGCATACGTGAACCTCTGGCTATCAGAGGGTAGGTGCATTTCACCGCAGCCATGGCTCTCTGTATAGCCAAGTTAATGTGCTTGTTCCATGTTGTACCCCCAGGTATCTCACATTGTTCCGGACATCCAAAGCCTTGTCCTTGACCTTCAACTTCTGAAGAATTCTAGAAAACTTAAATTTACTCGAGAAATTGATGGCTTTGGACTTGGCCGAATTTACCACAATTTTGTATACCGAGATACGGTAAGACCTCCCTGTCGCTTGAGAACGAGTGGTCGTATATCTCAGTATTATCCGCGTATATAGCCGTCTTCGTTCTCTCGCACATAGGGAAATCGTACGTAGGCAAGGAGTACAAATGTGGGAATAAACTGGACCCCTACGGGATGACTGCTCCGATTGGAAACTCTGCGGATCTTGTGTTGTCAACACTCACCGCAAAAGTTCGATTAGTCAGATATGAGTTCACCAGCCTTACCATGTATAAAGGCATACCTGCTCTCAGAATTTTACACATAAGACCCTCAACCCACATGGAGTCAAAGGGGCCAACGGACCATAACGGTATTCGTGCCTCGGTGAGCCGCCCCTTTCACCTCGTGAACAACTTGGACAATCTGCGAAGTCGTGCTATAACCCGCACGAAAGCCGAATTGCTCAGCGGGAATCATTTTGAAATGCTACTTGAGAGGAAGCAAACGTTTAAGAAGAATCTCCTCCACTACATAGCGACCACTCTCAGTAACGAGATGGGGCAGTAGCTGTCGAGATGGTGGCCATGCTTGCCCGGCTTCAAGATAGGAATTACCAGTGCTTTCTTCAGACAATCAGGGTAACACTGCCATTTGATGATTGCGTTGACAAGGTACAAAAACTGCACAAGGGACTTCCGCGGCAGGTTCCTGAGTAAAATGGCATCTAGTCCATCCAGCCCAGGTGCCTTATTCGTCGGAAGTAGTTTTATGACTTCCATCAGCTCCTCCAAAGTAGCCATTACTTTGACAAACCTTTGAGGGCCGATAGTGACGGGCATAGATAGTCTAAAGTCTTTCGTTATCTTAAATATCTCTCTATGACCGTTGCTAACGTCTGGCACTTTTTTATGAACGCTGGTGAATTGCTCGCCGAACAGTTCTGACATCCAGCCCAGGTGCCTTATTCGTCGGAAGTAGTTTTATGACTTCCATCAGCTCCTCCAAAGTAGCCATTACTTTGACAAACCTTTGAGGGCCGATAGTGACGGGCATAGATAGTCTAAAGTCTTTCGTTATCTTAAATATCTCTCTATGACCGTTGCTAACGTCTGGCACTTTTTTATGAACGCTGGTGAATTGCTCGCCGAACAGTTCTGACTCCTGAGGATCCGTCACTGTCCGATCGGGACCTTTCACTATGGCTGGGACGGGTTCGAAGCGCATTGAAATGCGCTTCATCATCCGCCACAATAAATTGTCCGGAACGTCCAGTTTCTCCAGTTAATTTTTTCACATCGTGTCGTTGTGGTCGTTAATTAACTTGGAGATCTCTTTTCCTAGCCGGAACATATAATTTTTATGCTCCGGAAGTTTCGACACTTCTTTCGGAGTAAGTTCTTCAGGGTAATTGATGCCAGAATTTCGGGTGGAACAATCTTCCGTTTTCTCCTTGCTACCATTTTCTTGATAGCCCGGTCGTGAGTGGCCTGGATATCACGAATAAAAGCAAGAGTTACGACGTCAACTTCATCACGAGTTATGCCGGACTTTATACAAGTCCAGGCATTCATGATTCTTCGGAACTCGCCTCAGTTGCCATTTCTGTAATCGTTTCGGATTACGGGAGGAATATCTCTCCCAGTGGCCAATGTTTCACAGATTGTCCGAATCGGACTGTGTAAACCTATATCTGGGCTGGTCCCATCAGCCAGTTTTATGCCGACATGTTCAATCGAGCTTCGCTGGGATGGAAGCCTCGTAAACGCAATACCATCCTTGACAAGGATGGCCACCTTCCCTCACTGCCCTGACAGTGGAGTGTACGTTTTCCGTGGTGAGCGACTGGTCGCTCCCCACGGATGGCCTACCTCCCTTTCGGTATGAGGCTTTAGACCTGCCATCTATCTAGAGGAATCCCTGGCAAGGGAACCCATCCCATCTACCACTACTCCTAAAAATTAGCGGGAACCATTATTCATTTGTTTGTACATATCAGTTCGTTATTTGTTTGAGTTTATACAATATTATTATCTTTATTCTATTCACATCGTTTTTGGCTTTACATGAATGATTTTCCATACCTGTTGGAGGTCACTCGGGGAAGTCTTGCATGAGGGTGCTACTTATTCTTTGTCGTCTGTTATTAGTTGGTTGCCCCAGGTGTTTAGTTGTTCTGTCATTGTCCTGTCTAGTTGTTCCGTCATTGTCCTGTCTAGATGTTTCCTGTCTGTGTAAGTTTATTTATTTATTCATTTATCAAAGAAACATACAGGACTTAAACCTATTTACATGTTTCCGTAGCATTAATACTAAACTCTATCATAGGTATCAATATTCAAATATACACATATATATCGTATTACATAATTATAACTTGAAAAAGAGAGAGGAGAAAAAATAACAGCTAACTAGGATGGTATAAAAATAATAATGATAATATAAAATACAAATTGAATCTTAATGATTTATTCAGAATCAATCGACCAGTAAGTTCTTAAGTCATTGTGGTGATGGATATGCAATCACAAATTACATGCAGGTAGGAAAAGTTTATGAAGCTCATTTTTTAGTCGTGGTAATTTAACAATAAATATATCCACAGTATTGTTTTTTTGCAGAAACTTGTTGACACAGACACACATTTTATCGATCAACAGGGGAATTCTGGGAATATCAAATACTATGCTTTTCGGTCGTAGTCTTGGCACGTACAGTTTCAGATTGGATAACAAAAATGGACTGTTGATTTTGTCGGTCGGTAGTTTATAAATGAAAATTATCTTTTGGATGGACCGTCTATTTTCAAGTTTCAGTAAACTAAATTCTAGTGTTAGTGGGTCATAGGACGAGTAGTCCGGGGAATTGCCATATTTTTTGTAGTGTAAATATGATATAAATTTATTTTGTACAGTTTCCAGGCTTTTTTCCAATTTTTTTTTACCGGGGTCCCAAACTATTGCTGCAAATTCCAGACGACTTCGAACAAAAGCAAAATAATGGGTTTTTATTGTTTGAATATTTTTTAACTTACCAGTGAATCGCTTTACGAATCCCAAAATTTTTTTGGCTTTATGTCCTGTTTTCTCTATAAGCTTTTCAAAAGTTAAGGAAGGTTGGAAGGTGACACTTAGATCGATAGTTTCATAGCATCTTTCCAGTTGATCAATCATAAAACAGCTAAATTTTTGAAAATTTTGGAAAAACTAACAACGTGACATTTACTCAAATTCAGATATAATCTGTTTTTCTCACACCAATTATAAAGTGAATAAAGATCATTTTGCAACAGGTTATAGTCATACTGATCTGAAATTTTCCGGAAAATTTTACAGTCATCAGAATATAATAAACAGTGACGTGCTATGTGGTCCGGGAGATCATTAATGAACAATAGAAAGAGAAGGGGACCCAAGTTAGAAGCTTGAGGTACACCAGACTTTGCAAGGAATTTGTCAGACTCATTTCCCCTATAAGAGACAAATTGAATTATGTTGAAAAGATAGCTTGTTAACAGTTTTGTAAGTGAATTACTGAAGGAATACTAAGTTTGGATATGAGAATAGAATGATCGACCTTGTCAAATGCCTTGGCAAAGTCAGTGTATATGGCATCCACTTGTGCCCCTCGCTCCTCTATTTTATTCGTGACAATCATTAAAAAAAAGGTTCGTTTCGATGGATCTTTTACTGCGGAAGCCATGTTGGTATTCTGAGATATTACTATTCACATGCCAGAAGATTTTTTAATATAATATGAATTCGAATAGCTTAGCACTACCATTGAGTATGGTCTGTAATTAGTAATCAAAGTTTGATTTTTTTTTTTGTGTATGGGTGTTAGTCTAGTTTCTTTAAAAGTATCTGGAATAATTCCAGATCGCAATGAGTTCTGGAAGATCAGTATTAGCGGGTACATTATGTAATCCTTGCATGCTTTAATTATGTAAGATGGTATGCTGGTGAGTTGGTAAGTTGGTGGGTATGTCATATTTTTGTCCTACAGAAATGTCCTGAAGTTGTCTCGTGCGTTTGTCCTCTGTGCGATTGTGCAAGTGTTGATTATATGTCCCGTGTTTTCGTCCTCTTGTCCGCACTGGCAAACGTCATCCGTTGTCCGCAGGTTAAAGCGTCGGTAGTATGTGTTCAGATTGCCGTGTCCTGTTATGAGTTGCGTTGTTTTCCAGGAGAGGGCGATGCGTTGTTGGTGTACTGTCGGGAAGATTTTGTGTGTGTCTCTGCCTGTGTTTGATGTGTCCCAGTGTTTTTGCCACCTTTGTGTTTTGTGTGTGTGTTTCAGTCTTCTCAATTCTTTCTTTGTTTTGTGTGTGTTGTGTATTTCATCATCATTGATGTCTGCTTTCGCTGACCTTTCTGCTATTTTCATACCTTCCTGGTCCCTTCCTGTATGTATGATGATGATCTGTTGACCTCTATCGTGCCTGTCTTGTATCATTTTCTGTATGCTGTTTGTGACTCTGACCTTTTCTCTTTATTTTCTATTTTCTGGATTGCTTTCTAGGAGTCTGTGTGAACTGTTGTGTGTCTGTTTGTTATTCTAATGTATGTTATGGCGTGTTGTATGGCTAGTGTTTCCGTGTGGTGTATGTCTTTACCGTTCGGCGAGCGTTTTCCAGACGTTTCCCATGTTTGGTGGTTCCTTGTTTGCGTCACGCCGAACGTTCTGTATTCTTGTTCGTTTGCGGTGGCGTCTGTGTAGATGTGTGTCTTGCTCTGTCCTGGAATCTCCTGTTTTCTGTGTTTCTTGGCCGGGTTTGGTTCATCCGAGTGTTTTATCTTGTTTTTTGTGTGGTCTTCTTTGTATGTGTGATAGTGTGAGTGCTCTACTCCCGCTTCGACCTGTAAAGGGATGACCCCCGCCAGTACATGTAACGCGTCCGTCGGTGCCGTCCTGTAAGCCTTAGTGATGGCCAACAGGAAGGGTCTTTCAATGGCCTGCAGGTGCTTGATTATCCTCGAGTCCTTGGCTCTTTGTCCCCAAACTTGTGCGGCATATAGAACCAGGGGCTTGATCGCTCCTTCCAAGATGATCCTCGGAATTTCCCTGTCCATACCCCATTCTCTGCCGGCCACCACGAAAAGCCTGTTGGCTATGGCCTGTGTCTTCGATCTTAGTAATTTTACATGTTCTACCCTTAGTAAGCGTCTGTCTATCGTCAGTCCTAGGCATTAAATTGTCTCTCTGTTTTGTGTTGTGTAATCATTGTTGGTGGTGTTGTGTCCGTTGATCCTGGTATGAACATTGTCTTTGTTTTTTCTCTATTGTATGTCAATTTTTTTTTGCTGACCAGGTGCTGCATCCGATCCAGGTCATTTTCCATCTCCGCTCGATCTGTGCACGGGTGCGTCCCGCTATAATTATGACCTGGTCGTCTGCGAACGCATGCACGGCAATCATGTCGCCTTTGTCTGTTTCGGTCTCCACGGCCTCGAACCATCTCTTCATGACGACCGTCCATAGGATGGGTCCTAGGCTCGAGCCCTGTGGACACCTCCTTTCTGTTTGTCTGGCAACTTGACCGCTTGTTATCTTCCTTCCTTTTAGAAAGTCGACACACAAGCGTTTCAAGTTGCCTGATGTGTTCAGTTCCGTCAGTATGTTGTGTATGTCTGGAGTCTATGTTGTGTTGAAAGCGTTTGATATGTCCAGTGTAATGATATGTGTGTTTAGTTTTTCTGTTTGTTTGACTGTAGTGTCCTTGTCATGTGGTGTATGGCGTCGGTGGTGCTTAACGCCTTCCTGAATCCGAACTGCCGTTTGTTGATTTTTCCCTTCGTCTCCAGAAAGAACGTTAGTTGCCTGGTGAGAATCTTGTCGAGTAGCTTTCCCAAAGTCGGCAGCACCGATATCGGCCTTTGGCCTTTTTCCATTTTTAGAATCCACACGATATTTGCCTCTTTCCACCTGACTGGGAACCTCCCTAGGTTGAGTGCCTTGTTGAAGAGGTGGTGGTCGGTGGATCAGCGGTCTAAGGCACAGGCCGTTCGATCGATAGGCGACCGCATGCCTTGTTGAAAAGCAAGTGTATGGTGAGTTGTCTAGATGCCAATCTCGTCTAGTGCTAGCTTGGAGTGCACACCGACTACCCGAGGTGGTCCTTCGCTGCTGCCTTATTTGGTTATGGCTCCCCCGCTATTTCGGCAAGCTCCTCCATTGTAAATTTCACGTCATTGTCTGTGTTCGTTCTGTCTTCCTGTATATATCTGAGTATGTGTATGTGTGTTCTATCGTTTTCTGTGTCTGGTGGAAAGTATTTATTTATTAGTTCGTTTTGTGTCTCGTCTATAGTTTCTGTCCATGATCCGTCCGGTCTTTGTATCGTTGTCATTTTCATTTTTTCCTTTTTTCTGCGTCTTAATATTTTGTAGGCAAGGCCCCACCGATCGCTTTGATTGTTATCCGTGATGTACTTTTGGATTGAGAGATTTTTCGTTTCTTTGATTTTTGTTTTATATATTCTTTTTGTTTCATCATATTGGTTCTTTTTGATTATATTATTCCTGTCTATTTGCCATCTTTAGTTAAGTTAAGTTAAGTTAGATTTATCTTTTTCATCAGTTATAATTGCTCTTGCCTTTGAAATTGAATAGTTTGAAAACTACATCATAGTTTTTTTGGGAGGAACGCTGAAAAGTGCAGTTGAGTGTGGTCTATATAAACAAGCTAATATAAAAAAGTGAAGTTTAAAACTTAAAGTGTGTTTCAACAACAAACATTACATTGATATAAACCAATAGTGAATAAAGTGTATATTTTTATCTATCAGAGTGATAGATAAAAAACCAAAGACAATAAATACTGTATGCTAGGCCGGGATTATAAAAACTAGTCGAAGATAAGCACTATCCTATCTGTTATAGTCCTGGAGCTGAGAGCAATTTGTGTTTGCGAATTTTTCAACTTCAGGATAACTGATGCGTGCACAAAATGCAATTAAGATCTCGGCGACAAATATGCTATATGCGACAGTTGTCACTCTATGCAACATCCCGTAGAACCATGCACAGATCTAAGTTCATCGGAGCTTCGAGCTGTAGTCTTGGCAAAAAGAATATTGGTGTATTTGTCAAGAATGCCGCATTTCTTTCAAGAATGTTCCGGCACTATTGAGAGAGATGAATATTTTGAGAACGGAGGTTACCTCATTAAAAAGTGAAATGAATATTCTCAAGACAGAAGTCCAGTCTCTGATGACTGAAAAAATCACATTGAAAACTGAGATAAATTATCTGAGAAACGAAGTGAAGCAGATCAAAGAAAACGAAGTTAGTGAAACAACCCCAACTGAAAGTATAATTATGGAATTGTTAGAACGTCAAAGGAGAGAAGCAAATATCATTATATCCAATGTTCGAGAGTCACAGGCAACTACCTCAGTGCAAAGGAAAGAAGAAGATGTAAATATAGTTAAAGAATTACTTCAGAAAGTCAGTGTAAATATTAATCTTGACAACATATCAATATTCAGAGTTGGAAAAGTTATAGCCAACAGAAATAGATTAATAAAAGTAATTATGATGAACAAAAATGATGCAATCAACGTATTTAGGAACATAAGAAATAATAGAAATAATATTCCAGAGAGTATTACGTTATTTAGCGACCAGACAAAAAACAGAAAGACTACTACCTAAATGTCAAGAAACAACTGCAAGATTTAATATCAAATGGTGATAATTCAAAAACAATCGAATACATAAATAATGTACCCACCATTGTCAATAAAAATTCAAATGAAAAAAACTAACCGAATATCCTAATATACCGCTTAAAACAGACATTATATATGGTAATATTGAAAGTTTAACTGCCCATAGAGACCAAGTAATTGCTTCCATTCTACCATACCAACCATCAATAATATTATTTAGTGAAACTCGCACCACTGTTGATATTGAGGACTGTGAAATAATGCTTCCAGGATATAAAACAATTAGATGTGATTCATCTTCCCGACATACAGGGGGAGTTCTTATATACATAAAATCTCATATCCAATATTCTACTTACAAAAAATACACTTTGGAGAAAAATTATTGGTGTTTATTCTTAAAAATAAAATACAATAATAATGTAAATATGTTAATTGGTGCCCTTTATCATTCACCTGATACAAGTCACACAATATTTATTGATCATTTTGAAAATATATGTGAAGATCTTTCTCAATCAAATTCAAAATTCATATTAGTTGGAGATTTTAATATCAACTTTGAAAAAAAATTAAGTTTACTCGATCCGTATAAAAAATCTATTGAATATGTATGGAATAAATCAAAGTGTTAAAGAATGTACTAGAATTATTTATAATAGTGTAAGCTTAATTGATTATGCCATTAGTAATTTTGAGCTTCAAACAGTAGTCCACCATGTACCCAAGGTAACTGATCATTCCTTAGTCTCTGTCAATTTGTTAAACAAAATATCTAACTTACCAAAAACCAAAACCCTGAAGAGTTATCGTAATTTGGGAAACGAAAACATGAAAAAAATTTGTATGGAATTAATTGACAATAACTATTTACTAAATTGTGTAGACATTCAGAGTTTCTATGATGCTTTTATTAGTAAAACTGAAAATACTGTCAACATAATTGCTCCAATCAAGAGATACTTTTCTCACCAAAACAGTCTTCCATGGTTTGACAATAATCTCAAAGACATAATTAAACAAAGGAACTAAGCATATAAAGTTTTTAGACACAACAGGTGTGAAGTTAACTGGATAAGATATAAAAGATTACGAAATGATGTAGTTAGTTTACTTAAAACGAAAAAACAAGAATATTATTATAATAAAATTGATTTAAGTTATAAAAACCAACAACTTATGTGGAAAACTATCAAATCGCTAATCAATACAAAAACAGATACATGTGATACAATTAATATTGAATTTGAAATGGAAGGTCAAGTGAGAATTCTTAGCGATGCAACGGAAATAGCGGAAACTTTCAACAAGTATTTTGAATTTAGTCTAGAGAAAATTGTTAAATCAATTAATGCTACTACAGCCTGGCAAAGTGAAATTATTGTGGAGTCTAGTTTCGAAATTTTCAAACAACTTGAATTAAAAGATCTTACAGTAATTGTTAATAGATTGGAAAATAAATCTGGTTCCAAAATTGTAGATATAAAGTTTATAAAAGCAACGTTTGGAGTGATAGGTCATGTTTTGTTACATTTTATAAATATTTCTCTCCATTATGGACAATTTCCTGATCAACTGAAAACTAGCGTATTCGTACCTGTTCGTAAAGTAAATAACACAAATGAAGCGGGAGAATTCCGTCCAGTAAACACCTTACCAGGAATTGAGAAACTATTAGAAATGGCCGTATATGATCAGCTACTAAATTATGTTGAAGCTAATAATAGTCTAATAAGTAACCAGTCCGGTTTTAGAAAGAATCACTCTTGTGAATCGGCTTTACAATTAATGATTAGTAAATGGACTTAATCTATTGTTAACGGTGATTATGTTGTAACAGTTTTCTTAGACTTGAGAGGAGCCTTCGAGACAATTGACCGTAATATATTAATAAAAAAACTGGAAACTATTGGTCTTAAAGGAACGGTACTAAGATGGTTTAAGGACTACTTAAATAATCGAAGACAAATCACTGAATTTGACAGTGTTCATTCATATCATATTGACACCAAATTTGGTACACCTCAAGGTAGTGTTTTGGGTCCTTTACTATTTTTAATTTATATTAATGACATCGGATTATGTCACAATTGCGACTTTATGAATTTATTTGCTGATGATACACTGTTATCCATATCACATAAAGATTTAGATGTAGCTTTAACTGAAATGAATGCCTGCTTAGAGAAAATTAATGAGTACTTGAACGTCAGTAAGTTAAAATTAAATGTATCCAAAACAAAAGCCATGATTATGACAACGTCGTATAAATATAAACAAATAAACTTAAATTCTCGTTTTTTGGAAATCAATAATGAAAAAATAGAATTGGTAACCGAAATTAAATACCTGTGCTTTATGTTCAACAGCTGTTTATCTCTTAATGCACATTTCAAATAGACGATTAAAAAAATATCAAAGAAACTTTACTTTTTTACAAGAATTTCTTATCACTTGTCAATTACTTCCAAGGTCACTGTTTATAACACGATTATACAGCCACATTTTGATTATTAGAGTACATTACTATATGGTTTTGATCAAAACAAAATTTTGACTTTACAAAAATTACAAAACCGAGGTATGAGAATGATATTAAAATGTAACCGTTATACCAGCATAAGGTTTATGCTCGACGCATTACAATGGTTATCAATAGAAGACAGGTTCTATAGATCAGCAATAATATTTATTTTTAAAACTATTAATAATATGTTTTCATCATATTTTGATGAATTCATTACCTATCGAAACAGTGCTCACTATTATGAGACGAGACAAATCAATCATTTTCATTTGCCAAGATGCAGTTTAACCAGCTCAATGAAAATATTGTTTAATAAAGTTTGAAATCAGTTCAATAAGCTACCTCAAGACATTAAACAAAGCAAAAGACTTCATATATTCAAGTCTAAACTGAATAATTTTATAAAAACAAACACCGTATTGTAGAAAAAGTTGATTGATCTAGCATAATAATGTACATAATTATCAGTATTTATTATTATTATTATGGTGCAATGTGTATTGTATGTATAACTTAACTATGAGTTTTTTTCTTCAATTGTTTTACCAATAATATGTTATAGTCTTATGTATTACTTTAGGTCACTTTATTCATTTCTTGATAATTGTATGTATATTAGGATTTCCTTCATAAATAAAGGTATTCATTCATCACTCATTCATTCATCATCTTTTACGGTCGCGGTTCGTTTTGGCTCTCGATCCCTTCAGCTTTTGGTTGTGCCTGCGGGAAGCCTTCCTCGCAGGCTTGTTCGCATGCCTGTTGTGAGTCCCTTGTCATTACGTTAATGTCTGTTGAAACTGGTGGTCTGTAGCTGGCTAGTCTAGTCGTTAACTTGCAGACTGGCCCGTTCTGTGTCGTATGTGTGTTTTATTGTTTCGTGTGTTTGTTTGTTGTGTCCTATTGTGTATGTGATGTATCTGTGGTCACTAAGTGTTTCTTTCTCGTGTACTGTCCAGTCATGTGCGTTTGTATTCTTTGTCATGGTAATATCCACCCAGCTTTGCCAGTCCATCAATTCCTTTTCCCTGTTATCTGTCTCTTGTCCCCCCCATACCATGTTCTTTGCGTTTATATCCCCTGCTAATAGTGCCCTTCCCTTAATTCTGCTGAGTGGTGTTTTTACTAGATTGAATTTCGCGTTTATGTTTCCCCCTGGTTCGTCGTAAATGTTCATTATCGTTAGTCCTTGGTCCCCTTGTCCGATCTGTATAGTTGTTGTGTTTTCGTTTGTGAGCTTGTTTATCTGGATGATGTTTTTGATCTTGCTGCTTATGAGTATTCCTGTTTTGGCGTCTTCGTTGTGTCTGTATAGTGTTTGTGTGTCTGTGTCCGTCATTTTTTTGTAGATTTCTTGAAGAAGTGCTATTTGTATGTCTTGGTCTTTTATAGTTTGTATGAGCTGATCCGTGGCTGCCTTTCCCTTGCCTAGATTTATTTGTAGCACCCTGATGTTTTCCTGTTGTCTCTGTTTCTACTTAGTTCGGTAGTTGGTATATCCCCGAGTGAGCTCCAGTTTCCTTATGTTTATAGGGCAGTTTGTGTCCCTTGCCTCGTGTCATTGCCTCGCAATTACAGCAGCTGGGTCTGTTTTGGCAATCCTTCCCTTTGTGCTGTCCTCCGCATCGGTAGTACCTTTCTTTATCGCGGCAATATTTGGCGACATGTCCGAAACGGCTGCATTTGAAGCACTTGGACAGTCTAACGTGTTACCTCTTCTTCCTTTATTAGTGTTCTGAAGATAGCCGGCGACGTCTGGATTATACAATTTTCTCTTCTTGGGTTCCTGCATGGCCGTTTGTGTACTATTGCGATAGCTTCTCTTCCTTTCCATGGTTTTTGATAAGTACTTCGTTCTCCGCTATGAGTGCTTCTAGAATCTTCTCTTTCGTTAGTCCTGTTTCGATTCCCGTCAGCATTATCATAGGTTCCGCTCCTTCCATATGTTTTGGTTCGAAGTTCATTGTTGGTTTTTAACTTTGACTATTTGTTTCTCGTCCTTAGACTCTATGATGACAGCCCCGTTGGCTGTTTGCCTAATACTCCTGAGTCCTCCCGTGTCTTTATCTTTGTTCAACGTGTCTTTGACTTTTTTCAGGATTGTTGTCGGGTCTTCGTTTTCTTGAACTCTTATGATGATTTCATGTTTTTTAATTGGCGACTTCCATTGTTCGGGGGATTGTCTGGTGGTGAGTATCCTATTCAACATAGTGGCATACGTTGGTACTTGGGGCTGGGTGGCAAGGTTCGGCTGGAACTGTGGGAATGTGTCCTGTGTCGTTGGAAGTTGGCTATTTAATTCCAGTCTTGGTGTAGGTGGTTGGTTTTGTGTGTCGATACTTTCCTGCTGCGTCCTCATTTGGTTGAACGTTTTCTTGACTATTTCTTCTATTTGTCGTTGAACGCCTTCTGTGCCTCCTAGTGCGGGGAAGTGCTCTTTTAGGACTTTCGTCTGTTGATTGTGTCCGGCACGTGTCCTCTCCAGAGCTGTACCTGTCCCGTCAGTCTTGCATTGGCAGTTTGTAGCGATCTGAGCTTCCTCATTATTCTCGTTAATTTTGCCATGATCCCGTGGGATGCATTTCGGGTGGCTGTTTGGTCGGCTTTCGAGATTTTCCCGTGATTCTTGCTACTCCCTCGTTTATCCGCTCTATAGCTGCGATAACGTCCTCCATATCATTGTCTTCTGCCTCCTGTTCCTGTTCTATCCCTGTGTTCCGTTCTTCCAGTGTTGTTTTGCTTGTGCTTGCTGCTCCTTCTTCTTGTTTGCTCTCGTTGTCCATGTCCGTGTCTATGATTATATTCCCAAGTGTTTTATCCAGGTTTGTGTATGGTTGTTCCTCTTCTCTTTTCTGTTTCTTATTGACGTTGTCTAGCTCCTGTGGGGGAGTGCGTGGCGTGCGTGCGCTTCTAAGCATAAATGCTGCCTCTTTGTCTAGTTCCTGTTCTGTTTCTCGTTTCTGTGTCTGGATTCGGCATCCATGATTATTCCCGTTAGTTTTCGCTAACGGAAAGTGTGGCGAACGGTTTGTGTGCTAAATATTTCAAGGTCGTTTGTTTAAATTGTCTTAAATGGGTCGAATTCACCGTTTGTCAGTGTACTTTTTCGGCAAAAAATTTCAGAAAAAAGGGGCTAAAATCTGTGTTCCTGTGTCTGTCTCACTTGTGTTTGTGTATATTTCACTAATTTCGAACCTAACTTAATATTTACTCAAAGTTTCCAGTGATACACTTTTCGTTGCACTCACTGCACTGTTCTTGTCTCTGTCTCTATCACTCTGTCACTGTCAGTTGGTTGTTGTGTCTGTCTCAATTTCACTTGTGTCTGTTTTGGAAAGTGTCGCGAACTTATAAAAGTGCATAAAAAAGCCAATGCACTTGCACTGACTAAAAATGATCACCGTCTTAACAATTGTTTAGTAGCACAACTTCACCGTGTGAGCTCTAGCGACCAAATGGGTCAGCCCTGACAGTGGAGAAGCCCTTAAGTTTGAACCGATGGTTCGGTCGAAGGCAAGTCTCCGAAATGAACCTCTGGTCCAATCTGTGCCTGCCTGTGAAAGTCCAACCGCTTGTTGCGATCTTTTTTCGTCCTCTTCTGGCTTTGCCGGGGGAGCGCTTTGCTTCTGCGTCCTCTTCTGCCGAGCGTTGACCTGTGGCGGAGGGGCCGGAACGTACCTAACTGGCCCGGATTCTTGGATTTATTCACCCTCTCTTCGAGAAACTGAATCCTCTCCTTATAGATAGAATACTCTATGCTACTGGCGGTGTGGGGACCCTGGCAGTTGACACACACTGCCTAAACCTCGCGAGCTATCTTACACTGATGTGTTGGGTGATTAGCTGCACACTTCAGACATCGCGGATCACGCTAATAGTTCGAGGTGGCATGTCCCCACCGCTGGCACCTGTGGCATTGCACAATTGCTTTTTCGATCTGCCGAATCTCCCAAAAGATTCAGATATGCTGTAGCACATGAACTTGTTTTTGCAATTGTGACAATGTCACATCTGGAGTGGTGCTGATGGGTCATAACGGTCATAACTGTGTCTCGTATTCATCCTCATCATCCTTCCGATTCGGATACTATATTTCTGCAGCATGAACGCATGGGTTCTATCTTTAGGGAGGGTACACGTGTGAAACTCAGTACCCGTGGATTTCAGGATTTCGATCATCTTCGACCGATCATCCTCGTTCTCATTCTCGGACTCGAGTTTCCGTCGCAGTGTGCTTAGGTTGAAGTCTCTCTTCAACCCAGTTTTTATTTAGACCGAGAGTTGAGTCGCCTCTGTATAACAATTGGGGGCAGCATCCTACCCTTCTTGGGCTTTGCTGCCTCCTTTCAAGGGGGTTGGCCTTTGCTGGATGCCTTTTTTCTATGCCCTCTCGAAGCGCGCTGCGAGCACTCAGAAAGAGTTTCATTCTCGTTGAGGTACTCGTAGACGTTCTACGTGGCCACTGATTCCACGCCTGCTACTTCCCTAGCTTTGACGGGAGACTTTGGGTTAACAAAGCCGTCCTCGTCTCCGCTAGATTTCTGGGAGAGAGGGGACAATTCATACCTCATCCGGACCCGATTGGGCGACCGTAACAGCCGCCGCGTGTGAAGGAGCTTCTTGATCTCCTGATGATGAAGTTTTTCGTATTTTTTAGTGTAGAATCGACATATCTGCGACTCCACTGCATTCCTTATCATTTTCTCTTGCATATCCTCCAGTTCTGAAGGCTTCATGAATGTATGTTTCCTGTTTTGGTTGATCTTTGCTTCCACTTCCGCCTCGATCAAGTCCTGGAGGTCCCGGAGTCGCTTGTCGATGCTATCTATGAGTTTAGCATCGTCTCCTCACGGGAATTTCTACTTTTTAGAAGGCGCTGCCAGTGTCTCCCCTCACTGGAACTGCTGGAGAACTGCACCATGTGGGGTGACTACTTCGCTCTGGCCTCCAACAGCTTCTTATTTTCTCTGAGCTGCTTTTCTTATTTTTTTTGCCTCGCGGCCTCTTCCTCCTCTGCCCGTTTCTCCTTCTTTGTCTTCATATGAAGGACAGCATTTTGGAAGCGCACCAGTAACGGGGGAGCTGGTTTCGGCGACTTTTGCCCGGACTCAGTGTTCGCCACACTTTCCATCCCGTCTGCATTTCTTGTGCTCTGCAATTTCCATTATGTTTGCGATACTTTTCGATATGTTCGCGACAGTTTTCGATGCAGTTGGTCGATTCTGGGATTCCTCAACACTTTCCATTTGATTCTTTACCCTTTCCAAAGTACTTGTATTCGGGTGGTTTGGCACCCTTTCCATTTCCATCTTCTCGATACTTTCCAAAGCGATTTCAGCTTCCCAAGCGATTTCATCGTTCGCAACACTTTCCAAATGTAATGTAGATTTCTTGTCTTTCACGACACTTTCCAAAATTTTGATCCCGTTCCACTTGGACTGGGCAGAGCCAGCGGGATTTTTCGTTGGCTTCTGCGTGTTTTGGGCGTTTTACTCTTCGATGATGGTGTTCCAATCTTTTCGAGGAAACGGGTCCGTGTCAGTTTCTCCTATATGAGAGATTGGCCCCTCTCGAAATAGAAATGTTTCGCCCTCATGCACGAGAGCTTCGATGGTGATTATTCCTAGCTGGCTCTGCGCTGGTGTTTCTGGACTGGCGGGGCGTCTCAAAGCATCCACGTCTTGCAAATCAACTTGGAAATTGTGCTTTAACCCACTCGATTCAGCTTCCACACACTGTTCATTTTCGGTCGGCTCTTCCCATGGATGGTCTCTGGCGTATTTTGAATTCCTCTGCGTTCAAGTTAATTGGGAAGTATCGTGGATCCTCTGCATTCGTGTTTGGTATTCGGCGATGGCTTCCTTCTCCATACAAGTACTTTGGAAGGTGTCGCGAACAGAATCGATGGTTGTCGAACGACGTCCTTCGGCTTCTCCTGACTTTCCAAAGTTGACGATCTTACGAATCTTTCGAACATCTCGTCCAACATCCTTGTCGATGAACTTGGCGAAACTTTGATCTCTCCGGCGGCCAAAGTGCCACGGAAAGTGTTGCGAACCTCCAAGTTCGGCTGGGCCGATGGCCGAGTCAATTGGAAACTGATTGACTTGTGATTGACTTGTGAACCCCTTTTGGGTTGGTCTGCTACGGCAGCTCTTCAAGTATGGAGGCGATGGGTGGATTTCTTAAAATTACTGGATGTCTTTATTTATTTGAGCGCCATCCAGTTTCGCCTAATTGAAAATATTGAAATAAAAAACACTCATTGAAATGAAGACAACTGTGATAAACAAAAGTATGTATTCGGGAAATTAGGTGTGCAACAAAATCGATCTCGTGAATTCACCATTATCATTTACCAATATAACGTTACTTTCGGTTCAAAGCGTAAAATACTCAAGTTAAAATAATCATGAAGTTCACTAGTATCTGCATTGAATGAGTTGCAATAAATTTCAAACGAAATTTGAAATGATGAGGGTTTTCCAATATATAGTAGAAAAACTGTCCGACGGTATCAGCAGGATATTCTATGAAAATGGAAAGTCCTGACCTTATTATCCATTTCGACCTTGGCGAACGTTGTCCCCTTTAACCTTTCAGTAGTCGCGCAATAAATATATATTTATTCAGAGACAAATCCAAAAATTATACATCAGACAATTCTTGAACATTTCATAGCTATCAACAACTTATCGACAGTCTCTGCATATGAATGATGCGTGTTCTAACCACATGAATTTTCCACATGACCTACAATAAGATCGAGTTGGTCTATTTTTTTTCTATCACAATATATACATCGACCATGTGTGTTCACCAAACGCTCATTTAGTAGATGAGGGTGCTCAATTCCAAGAATTTCTTGGATTCTAGTGCTTATTGTCTTCGGTAAATTGCTCACCGTAACTCGAATCCGAAGATATGGTGGTCGGTGGATCAGCGGTCTAATGCACAGGCCGTTCGAAACTCCAGCATAGCGATAGTCGGTTCGAATCCGATGTAGGTACGAGAATTTTTCTCAACTACTTTATATCGGATTCGATAGGCGGCCGCATGCCTTGCTGAAAAGCAAGTGTATTGTGAGTTGTCTAGATGCCAATCTCGTCTAGTGCTAGCTTGGAGTGCACACCGACCACCCGAGGTGGTGCTGTAGGTTTTCCGGGTTTTCCTACAGCTGAAAAGTGAATACACCACCTGAAACATCAGTAAGTCGCCCCGGAGCGCCACGGCAAATAATAATAATAGCCGTCCTCTACCCGCACAGGCTATGCCTTTGGGTACACTCAACGAGTGTTTATGAGGGAGTATTATTATTATTATTATTATTATTATTATTAATCAGTTCAAAGCTGAGATTGCGTAAAAATGTTCTTCGTGCGACAATGTTCTCTTGATTATTCGCCAAATACACGATCATTGATTTGGTTGCACCCACGTTCAGTTAAGAGTATTCCTTGCTACGTTATAAGCAGCACATAGTTTATCCACTGTGTCCACACCACCTTTCGTCGCATTATAATCAATGATTATTTCTGGTTTTCCTGTTTCTAGATCTATAGCATCGTCATGATGTAAGCTGGACACCAACAGGACATTTTTGCTTTTCTTAGGTATATAGGAGACTGAAGTGGTACCTTCATTGAAACCAAACCACTCGATCCAATCGGATGACTCATATGCGTAAATTCGTGTGGTAATTGACGTTTATTCTTACGTATTGTACCCAGCAGAGGGAGTTTTTTGATTAGCAAATTTTCAATAAGATCGACACTGATAAACCAGTTATCGACAGTCACGTTTCTACCCGATCCATTTATTGGCTCGCATAGACGTTGGACTATACCGCAAGCAGACGTACTGACTTTGTAGGGACCCATAGCATAGAAAATACCTCAGCACACTGACAGCGATTGGCTTCTGTCTCTAGTATCTGTTTTCGGAGAGCAAGTCCATATCATTCGGTGGTTCGGACGGTACCAATTCGAAAATATACTGTGCTTTACCAACTAAGCTAAATTGCAATGTGAAAGATTTAGTACTTATTAATTGTAAAGTGCATCTAATTATGATTTTGATCTTGTGAGTAAGTATTACTAAGAAAATATTTTGCATTTTAGACTAAGTATTCAGAGTTGATGAAGTTAGTTAAAATGGTTCTCAGTCAGCCTTTATCTTCCATTTTCTTGAACACATGTCAATAAAATCAGTTATCAGTTGGTAAAATTATCGCGTGGTCGTGAAAAGAATAGTGTACATTGATTGTGCGAAAGTTATTTTTACACTCGTGGAATTGCCGCACTCGGATAACGCCTCGTGCTACATTATTTCCCACTCGTTTTGCATCCTCCTGAAAATCCAGTATGTTCTACATCCATTAAATAACCATGAACAAAAACAAAATAACCATGATTTAGAACAATAAATATCCGTTTATCAAGGAACTGAAATGAAGCATTTTCATCCCAAGTATTTTTTCAATGAACGATATGAAGTTTTTTCTACGTTTTAATTTATTTTTCTTCATAGTTGTTGCAATAGAATTATAGTGAACTGGGGGAAAAGTAGGTAGGGGGTACCCAAAGGGGTATACGTGACATTTTGAAATCATACTTTGAGGGGAGGAAAAAATGTTTACCTTGACGGCAGGAAAACTAGATTGTTAAGCAGTAACTGATAACCTGAGATACCGCAGCTATATTTTCCTTGAAATTGTTAAAGAACAAATATCACCCCATTGAACCTGAATTTAAACATATACGTTTAAAAAAGATGCTTATAATAGAAGAGTCGATTCCTGTGCGAGGATATGAGGTAAAATAGGAAAATGAAGACATTGAAGTATGTGTACGTATGTTTTATACCAAATGGAGTAGGTAGTAAAGGACCTGATGAAATATACTATTCCTTATGAATCGAGCCAAGAATATTTCGAATTAAATAGCAGAAAATAACTTTTGTAGACGTTTTCGGAAAACAATATATTTTGACAACTAATATAAATATAATAACAAATCTCCACGTGAACACACAATGATAAATATGGACTACTGAATTTTGTTCTTTTCAATATTCCTCCTAGAACTAATATTGGTGTAAGCCCATATTGGAAGTACAAAATGAATGCTTCATGGAATTCACGGGTTTTGTCAAAGAATCCGCTACCATCAACTCGGTTTTCATATAGTTTAATTTGATCCTTCCGTCAGATATTTTGTCACGTATGAAATGATACTTCACGTCAATCTGTTTCGTGCGAGCGTGATAAGCATTTGTTAGAGCCAACTGTATTGAACTTTTATTGTCTCCGTTGACTATAATGCACTGGCCGGTGCCTCCAACCAGCTCATTTTCTAACCCTTTCAACCATAGTGCTTCTTGAACGGCAGCAGTCAAAGAAATATACTCCGCTTCAGTTGTAGAAAGTGCAACCGTGGGTTGCTTCCTTGAATTCCACGAAATTGCTCCTCCTTGCATGAGAAATACGTAGCCTGTTGTGGATCGCCTATCATTGATATCATTTGCCCAGTCAGAATCACAATATCCAAGTATTTCAGAATTTTGATGTTTGGAATATGTCAGTTTGACGTCAATGGTTCCCTTCAGATATCTGAATACTCTTTTTACTGCTATCCAATGTGCTCTTCCTGGATCATGATTGAATCTACTCAAGGATGAAACCGCGAAACAAATATCAGGCCTAGTAACTTGTGCAGCAAACATCAAAGAACCCGCAGCTTCCTGGTAGGGTATATTTTCCATATCTTCAGTTTCCTTTTGTTTTTTCGGGCTCATTTCTTTTGATAATTTTTGATATGTTTCCAATGGTGTCGAAACAGCATTGCAATCACTCATACCAAATCGGTTCAAAATTGTCTTCAGATAGAGATGTTGATCAATTGAAACTGTACCTTGAATTGGATCTCGTAATATTTGCATTCCAAGTACAAATCTTGCTTTTCCTAAATCTTTCATTCTGAAAGTTTGGAATAATTTTTCTTTCAGATCGTTTCTTAACTTGTCATTGTAAAAAATCAGCAAATCATCCACATAAAGTGCTACAATGAGGAAAGTATTTGCATGATTCTTAAAATAAACACAAGAATCAACACTTGATTGGATTAGTCCGAATTCTTTCAACTTGGATCCAATTTTATATTCCAAATTCTACTCGCTTGTTTTAAACCGTAGAGGGATTTTTGCAAACAACATATTTGGTGTGAACCATCATCAAATAGTTTGGGCTGGAACATGTAGATTTCGTCTTCCAAATTTCCTTGTAGAAATGCTGTAACTGCATCCATTTGGTCAATCTCTAGGTCGAATTTTGCTGATAGTGCCACCAAAAAACGAATTGATGTGTACCTGACTACGGGAGAATAAGTTTCCTCATAATCAATGCCTTTCTTCTGAGCACAACCTTTGATTACTAATCGTGCCTTGTATCTTATTATTTTCCCATCAGCATCTTGTTTCGTATTGAACACCCATTTATTGTTAATTGGCTTACGGTTTGGAGGGAGGTCTGTCAATACCCAAGTCAATACTCATTTTTAACAAGTGCATCGTATTCTTCTTTCATAGCTTTTTTCCAGAATTTCGCATCACTTCTAGATAGTGCGTCTTCAACATCCACTGGATCATCTAGTTCTGAAATCGATTCGGCACTGTATACAACAAAATCGTCCATGTTCACTGGTTTCCGAATTCTTGATGACGTTCGCACATTATTTACCGGTTCAATGTTAGAATCTGCAGAACCTGACAAGATATTTTTGTTCAGATGAACATTCGATTCCAAATTCTCATAAGGTTCAGAGGGAAGACTAACGTTTTCGGCAGATGACACATCTCTGTCTTCTGAAATCGCCTTCTCTTTTTCATCTGAAACCCGATCTTCGAAAAAATTGTTGAAACTTTGATTTTCATTGATTGCCAATTCAGGTTTGATAGTTTTTTGACAATTCTCGAAAAATATGACATCCCGACTAGTCAGGATTTTTTTAGTCTTGGGATCATACAAACGATATGCTTTAGACTGATCACTATATCCAAGCATAAAACATTCTCTGGATTTCGAATCGAATTTTGTTCTTTTCTGTCTTGGAACGTGTACCAAAGCTTTGCACCCAAACAATCTCACATGTTCCAAATCGGGTTTCTTGCCTGTCCAAAACCCCTCGGAAGTTTGGTCTTCCAAAACACGGCTCGGAGAACGATTAATCACATACACAGCAGTTGAAACGGCTTCTGCCCGAAATTTGGTATTCAACCCGGCATCAAAAAGCATGCAGCGGGCTCTTTCTACTATGGTGCGGTTCATTCGCTCCGCTACCCCATTTTGTTCTGGTGTGTACGGAGCTGAAGTTTGATGATGAATTCCACTGTTTCGCAGGAAGGTTTTAAAAGCTTGATTACAATATTCGGTCCTATTGTCGGTTCGAAGTGTTTTCAATTTCAAACCAGTTTGATTTTCGCAAAAACTTTGAAATCTTGAAATTTCTTGAAAACTTGATTTTTGTTTTCAATGAAATAAACAAACACTTTCTTGCTAAAATCGTCCACGAATATGAGAAAATATCTGGCATCACCCAAAGAATTCACAGACATTGGCCTAAATACATCCGAATGGACTAACTCGAGCATTCGAGTGGAACGTTTTCCTTCGCGATTGAATGGAAGTCGAGTTTGTTTTCCTTTCAAAGAAATAGTGCACTGGTCTCTATCACCTGGTGTGAAATGTACACCATTCACAAGTTTTTCGAGTTTCTTGAGACTTTGGAAGTTGATATGCCCCATTCTTCTGTGCCACAAATTCTCATCGAGCTTTTCATTGATTGAAAAATTCGTCGCCTGCGTTGGACGATCCAATTTGAACTTATTTCCACATAAAGTAGATGTTGCAATTGAACGATTATGGGAATTGTAAATTTTGCAACCTTTTTCGTCGAATTTGACTCTATTGCCATTTTTGATCATTTGACTGACAGATAGCAAATTCGTACAGAGGTTTGGTACATATATGACGTTCTTGACTGTTACTTCAGTAATGCTTTCTCCATTGAATAAATTCAATTTCACATCTCCAACAGATTCAACTGACAAATGAGTGATATCTGCTATTTGAACTTGAGTTAAATCTGGTTTTCTTGGATTTTCTAGCAGCTCCCTTCTCTTGGTCATATGTGAGGAAGCACCAGAATCTATGAACCAGTCATCGGAATCCAGCTGACCGACCACAAACGATGAATACAAAAGTGTTTCCCGTTTAGAATTATTATTTTTTTTCGGAGATTTACAGTCACGGGAAAAATGACCAAATCTGTTACATGAAAAACATCTTGGACCCTTTGCTATTGCATGGAATTTCTTGATATTCCTACCAAGTAGCGCTACTGAACGATTTTCAGGGATGTCAGATTTCACATCCTGCAACAACTTAGTCTTGATCGCATCTGCACTAATAACAATTCCGGAACTTTCCAGTCCCATAATCATAGGTTTATATTCTTCCGGTAAACCTGCCAATAAAAGTGTCCCGATCCATTCGTCACTGATTTTCATGCCAATTCCAGATAATTTGTGGGCAGTTGGGATGATTTTATTGACATAATCTTCGACAGATGAACTATCCTCTAATTTGGTACTGATTAGAGTTCTCAATAAACCAACTCTTCGGGTGAGACCGGAATCTTCAAAAGCCGTTTGAAGATTTTCCCAAACTTGTTTGGCAGTTCCTGCTTGCTGCACATGAATATAGTTGATCGGATCGATGGAAAGGATTATTTTAGATTTAGCCTTGGTGATCTTTTCAACATCTTTCTCTTCCTCGGTGATACAGCCCCAGAGTTCTTCGTGTTCCAACAAAGTTTGCATGGAGAATTTCCATGTATCGTAGTTTTCTCGGCCTCTGAGTTTCTCGATCATAGATAATGCACTGTTTGACGACAGTTACAACTATTTATCTTCTTTTACGGATCGAAATACTTATTTCGCAAACAAATGTATAATTTTATCGGTGCGACTTCAGTTCTTGACTCGGGCGTAATCTGGGCCCATAACCTGATGAAATATACTATTTCTTATGAATCGAGCCAAGAATATTTCGAATTAAATAGCAGAAAATAACTTTTGTAGACGTTTTCGGAAAACAATATATTTTGACAACTAATATAAAATAATAACAAATCTCCACGTGAACACACAATAATAAATATGGACTACTAAATTTTGTTCTTTTCAATAGGACCCCGAACGAAAACACATGTGAATTTGGCTCTCGGTCAAATTGGCTGAAATTCTATTATGTTATAGTGGAATGGGTATCGAGGAGAATGTGCGAGTTTAAATGATTTTGCATGTTTCGTTTCTGAGATATAAGCAGCCAAAGTTCGAAAAAACGTCGGAAATGGGTAGGGTTGACAAAGGAAAAAACTGTTTTGTTAGTAGAAATGAGACAAACTCGGGATGAAAATGTATTTATCGGTACTCGTTGTATTGTTTGTTGGTCACTGTCCTTTCAAATCTGATTATGGTTCTCAACTGTAAACAATTTTTTGGTAATACACTAGTTTGTTATTATTGAAAACAATATACTTGATCAAAATTCGTATTCAAAGCTTTGAACTCCTGAGAATGCCAATTTTGATGAAAAAATGCACGTCGAATGGAACTGGCGTTGTTTTGGTGTTATAAGTAGTTTATTTTTTTTTAAGCTCCATACTTACCAATCTGCTTTACTTCTCTATTCCTCTTTACATCCTAGTCAGAACCAGGATAGCATCCACTGTCGTTTCGTGTCTGTATACGTGCATCTCGCATGATCAACAATAACGTTTCAGGACTCATTTTATGACGATTGATTGATAAATATTATAATCGATACAACTTATTGAGTTACCCTATAGACGTGTATATTTACTTTTAAGTTTAATGTGTTTGGGATGTAATCAGTAATCAGGCAGAATGACCTATTTATAAGCAATTTCAGAAAAGATCAAATGTGGAATACAATTTTGTCAATATAGTTGCAATACATCTTATATTATTTTCCAGGTACATGTCCAAATATTATCAGTCGACAGAATTGGGGTGCAGCATCGCCTACAAGTAGAAAAAGTTTGAGACAAAATCCTCCTCCTTTTGTCGTTATTCACCACTCGGAAACTCCAGCATGTCAAACTTCAGAAGTGTGTAAGCGACGCATTAAAAATATACAAAGTGATCATATGTCGAATAGAGGCTGGGAAGACATAGGATACAACTTTTTAGTGAGTATAAGTGATACTTATATTATCCTGAGATAAAAATTGCATGAAACTTATCGAAGTTCATGTTTGAAATTTCCGAATTGGAATAAACGAAAAGGTTTATTGAGGAATTTCATGTTTTTCGCAATGCTTCTTGGCATCTTCTTTAGTGGCTTCTCTACAGTTACGCATTTGTATCCTATCAAGATAGTGCCGTTTGATTCAGTACGTGATGAGCTCGTCTTATATTTGCGGAAATTTAACAGAGCCTTTGGGCAGCCACGAAGTCCACCATACTGGATATAAAACCCGTGCTGTGTAATTATCATTTTCATTATTAATATTTTTTGAGACCTCATCTTCACTGAAAATTATCTTCCACCCTAAATAAAAATGAAATTACATTTGTTCTTACTTTTGCGTTGTTTCGAAATGTGAATAAAATGCCATTTCAAATTTGATGAAAGAAAATTATTCATTTGGTTGTCATGAAATTCTGACTGTATTCATTTCGTATGTGAAACTTGTATACTTCCGATTTCCTCTTCAAATGGAATACACAATCGTTAATAGAAACCATGATCACTCAAATATACGTTTCATCTGATTTCTACTTTGTTTGCACATCTCAATACTTCATGGATGATTGGCGTCGAAATTTCCATTGTATTGTTGGATAGTTTTTCATCATTGATTTATATAAAACTGAATGTGATTTATGTTGTTACCTAAACTGATTGAATGAATTGAATCAAATTAACATATGTTAAGGTGCAAGATTTTTTATGATAATGATTACTTACATATGGTAAGTGGAAGGGGAAACAAGAACTATAAAAATAAATATTTTTCAGATTGGTGGTGATGGAAACATTTATGAAGGCAGAGGATGGGGAATTCATGGTTCACATGTTCCCAAATATAATGGAAAAAGTATTGGAATTTGTCTCATCGGTAATTTCCAAAGTGAGTAATTTGGTATCGATAAGTATTTGGAGACATTTTCATCTAGGTCAGTAGAAAATCACTGCTCGAAAAATGTCAATGTGCTGATATGAGAATGACAAACATTTGATTGAAATGAAATTTCATCAAAATTTCATAGAAGAACTGAATGAGTGTGGGTGAATGTGAGGGTGGGTGTGTGTGTGTGTGTGGAAAGCAGTATCCAATCGGAAGATATAGGGTGATGCATTTTTTTCTGCTACAGTTCCTACGAGTCAAGTATCTCAACTCTAGAAAGCCGACGTTTTTTTTGATTTTTTTATTATATCAGTACCCATTATTGAAAGCGTTAAAAAATAAATGAGGAATAATTTTTCAATATTTTTTCGAAAATGGCTGTAATTATTTGAATACGTTCAAATAGGATTAAATTGAAAATATGAGCTTCTTAAAAGATATTTTATCATCAGCACTGACCGTTTTGTATGGAATGAAGTGAAACAGTTTGATTTTATTGAAAATATGAACATGATGTTCATAAGGACTGAATGATAGAGTTTAGTAGTCATTTTTCACTGTTCAAGATGACCTCTGGGAAGGTATTCATGCTGAAGAAAAGAAATATTCTAAAATGGAAATTGAAATTTGTTTTTTTTTTAATGAAAACAATCTATGTACCAGAGACGGTTGTAGGGTTCTGAAGTAATAGATAACAGGTTCTCAGGAAGCTTGTTTACCTTGTGCCACAATTTCAAATTCACAATCACAACTAAAAGATAAACAACCAAATATATTTTTTAAATACATGAATCCTACAAATACCTCACTTACCTTACACCAGGCAAATGATCGATACTATTGGATAACAATAATAAGTATAATTGCAACCCTAAGGCTTCGGTTACTATGCATGCGAATTCGGACGAAAATTTGTTTGGACGAGTTCTGATGAATTCGTCGGAACAAACAAACGCATGTTTTTCAATGAAAGTATTTATAGTGGCAGCGAATATCACGTCGTACATATCCTGACAGCTATCGAAAGCGCTCGCATGTAACATTTAGAAGCCATTAAAGTTTCATATCCTTTTTGTAAATAATGTCAATATTAAAACATCGAAAAAAAGGAAAACCAGTTACATCAATCAAAAAAATATATATATATATATGTTTGAATATTGACATTATTTACAAAAAGGAAATGAAGTAATTGTGGGGGTGCAGCTATTGGGAGGGTCTTAAATGAAAACTCTTTTTACTTCTGCGAAAGCTCGGAATAGCGGACATAAATAAGTACTTACAGTAAGTGAGATTGTGAAATAAATTGCAAAACAGAACTTGGGGAAAAAATATATATACATAAAACTGATGTACGTACCAAAAATAAAATGAATATTTGTCATTATGACATAATTAAATTGATTTTATACAAAGGGTTGAAATAATATAAATCAATGTGAGTAAAAGGTTGATTCAAGATGGAGTTAGAATATTTAATGGATTATTCATTTCTCTAATTCGATATCTGCAATTCATATATATCGACATCTTATATTTCTGCAGTGTAGAAATCCTATTGATAATAATATTAAGTGTGTTAAGTGGAAAACACATTCTTTGTTCTGATTCATCTTGTTCAAATAATGAGTAATTTATTTAGTATACTAGTCTTTCTCTCTGCCTGATAACACTGTACAAATAAGAAGATAATGAATAAATATTGACAATACCCCAGTCATATAATATAAATAGTACTGTACACTTGAAACTCCTTTTTTTCTCGTAGAATTCAAGGAGACAGGCCATGGATGAGAAGGCCAGTGTCGTTGTGTTCCGATCAAGTTGATATACTTCAAATTATAGATATTCTTACCTTAACTTTTTGTTGCTGTTGTTTGAATTGTTATATCCGTCAACAGGTTGCACCCCTACGTGCAACCTTCAAAAATCAGAGACTTGTGCGAGCTAGGAGAAGACGTAGCCCTTATATTTTATTACGAGTGATGCCATGCACGAGACCGGTAGCAATGCCGAGATTCGAACTCATGCTCCTACGGTTGTTTTGGCTCATGGAGCGAGCACTTTACCCGCATGCCACCGCGGGTGAATTCGACATAATACTTCATTTTGTAGGATAAAGCGATAGTTGATAAATTATAGACAATTTCGTTTGTATTATATACATATTCTAATGGATATTTTGATGTTTCAGCGACGAGTCCTCCATATGCTCAGTTGGAAGCCCTCAAAAGTCTAATTAAATGTGGAAAAGAAAGTAGCAAAATTGCTATTGATTACCACCTAATCGGTCACAGACAAGGAAGGCCTACCAGTTGCCCGGGAGATGCTTTGTATGAAGAAGTGAAGAAGATGTCTAACTGGGATCCACAACCAAACTAATAAATATACATGTATACCGGGTGTCCCAGATTTTATGTGACAGGCAATATCTGATTTGTCGAAGGAGATATACAAAAATGTTTTATCATGAGAGCTATATTTTGATATAATTCTCAAATATACAGGGTGTTTGGTGTAGGTGCTACAGACCAAAATGCCATTTTTTAAAATAGAACGCACTGTATATCATTACATATTCAGATTCTACGCTTAATTCAGTTATCATTTCATGTTTAGTTTTTGAAATTTGGTTACGGCGTTGTTGAGTTATTGCACTTAAAATAAAGTTTGATAAAAGGTATCAAAAAATCTTTAACGCGTACACGAATACTGTCTATATCTCTTATTGAATTGAACTAGAATCCTACTGAATAATAGCTATTAATGTAACGAGATTATTATGCGATTTATGATAATCAAGGACGTGTAACTTCCGAGATTTATTCAAATTGCATAATAATCAAGTTACATTCACAGCTTTATCATATCATTGACAACGATGATGTGAAAATAAAAACAACAACTTTGGTTATTGTCACATTATTGTCATTTTAGCGTGCCATTTGGTATGATTTGGTCCAGTTGATGGAAGATATTCCGATAGCAGAACGACAAGGAATTTGGTGGCAACAAGATGGTGCTCCTCCTCACAATTCACAGGTTGTTATTGAATATCTGGATAGAACGCACCCAAATAGATGGATTGGTAATAAGGGTCCAATTCGGTGGCCGGCTCGTTCCTCAGATTTATCACCGCTTGAAATTTTCCTATGCGGTTATTTAAAAGATATTATTTTCACCACTCCCCCTTTGAATGTGGATGATCTGAAAATGAAAATTCGACTAGCGTGCAGTGATATTACGCCTGATATAAGAGCGACTTGTTCGAGAGAAGTGATTCGACGTTTCAAAGCCTGCATAATATCTAATGGGCGTCACTTTTTTATTAAATATCTAGGTACTATTCTTATGAAATGATTCATCAAGTTATATTACATTGTTATTGACGATTTGTTCCTGAATACACCTCTTTCAATTGTTTCAAATTCAAAATGATTCCTGACTGAATTCCACAACTCAAAATTGAAACCATAACTACGAACACCAATAATTTTGACTAATTTTCATGTGATCTGATGCAGAGAGAATAGTTCTTGTATGAGATTGATAAGGCTGATTGAGATAGTGCGTGCCCATGCACGGTTTTTGAAGCACGGGCGGTTTAAACGCCTCTTACTCACGTTTCTATCACATTTACATATTTTATTCGGTTCCGTAATAGTTTCGTCAATGCTGAAGTGATGCTATTTGAGGTTTCCAAATAATCCCTACTTATTTTTCGCTGCATTTGAGGCCGATTCAGATACATGTGTGCTTTTTCTGCATGAGATGAAAAATACAGGGAAAAATACATAGGGATTATTTGAAAAACTCAATTAGCATAACTCCAGCATTGACAGAATTATTACAAAACCAAATAAAATATGTTCTTGTGATAGAAACGTGATTAAATAGCGTTCAACCGCTCATGCTTCAAAAGTCCTGCATGGGCACTCATGTATCTGAAACGGCCTCAATTGGAGACCTCGAAACAAGGATAACAATGGTAAAGTTACTTGCACAGTTGACCAGAGAACAAATCATATCTTCTAGAGTTTCTCAACATTTCTTCCCAAAGAACGATTAACGATTCAAACTTGAAGGTGTAATATTATTCAAAAATGCACCAATAAACAAAATTCAAACAATACAGAAATATTGGAAAAAATTGACAAGTTAGGATTTGTTTCTGAAAATCTGATGAATAAAATCAATGATATCAATATTGAATTTCATAAGATTGGGGAACGAATTGAAAAATTAGAATCACATTTGAATGCATCTTCTAATTCAATTATTTGAAATGAAGCTGCATTTTGGTAGATTTATAAATGAAAAATATAACAGATAAAAATACAAATATCATTAATTTTATGGACGATTATGCAGTATTAAACATTTGTCTGATTAAAACTACTGACAATTCCAAATGCCATATTCTGTATTTTCGAAACTAACTAGAGCTACAAATAATGGATCAACAAAAACAACCAAAATCAAATCATAACTAAAGTTCAACCCGTCCACAGTAAATTTTGTCGTTTGTCCAGATGATATCATTAGTAGCTAAAAAGTAATACAAATACCTTCTAGAACAAGAAATTATTCAACCATCAAAGAGCCCTGGGGCTAGTCCTCTACATATTGTAGACTTTTCTCCCAAACAACTCAACACCCTTTTGCCTCAGATGGCTATCTATTATACCTAAGATGGCGATTTGTTATTCCTTAGATGGCTATTTGTTATGCTTAAGTTGGCTTCCTGTTATGCCATCTGTTATGTAACTATATTTATCAACAATATTGAATTTTGAACAGTTTCAACAATTCCTTCATATAGTCTACTGGACCTTTCAATATAAATATCCTCTTTGACTCGATATCTGTCGTTGGGTGAAGCTTCTGTGATTCGAAATGGACCTCGAAATTAAGGAAGTAACTTTTTGCTTCCATTATTCGCTGGGAAACTAGTCACTTTGGTAAGAATTGAATCGCCGACAGCAAAAAGTTTGGGTGGTGAGCGTTTTTGGTTGAAAGTGATGTTTTGTTTTAGTCTATTTGTTTCAAGCCTTTTAGCCTTTGTTTCTGAATTTTTATAAAGTCTACAATTTCTTCGTCAGAGGTATGATGTAGGTCTGCGTCTTGTCTGAGTTGAAATCCCAGTAGTAGTTGTGCGGGCGAGTGTTGAGTAATTCGGTGTTTGGTACTGTTCAAGCCTTGGGGAACTTGGTTGATGACGTTATCACAGTTGATTTTGTCCGTGCTGGCCGCTGTAGTGGCAAGCGCATCACGAATCGTTTTTTTCATTCTCTCTACCTGACCGTTTCCTCTTGGTATTCCTTCCGCTGTTGTGAACAGCCTTACATTTTTTTATCGACATAGTTTCTGAGTTATTTTGATATGAATCCTGTGCCTGAATCCGGTATGATTCGTTTTGGATTGCTGAGGATGGAAAATATCTCTTCAAGTTTTTCGATCACGTGATCCGTTGAGACACTTGGGACAGGTTTTATGTAAGTATACTTGGAGAATGCATCCACAACAACAAGTAGGTATTTATCGTCGTTTGTAGTTTCATCTAATGGTCCCATATGATCTAAATGTGTATGGTGTGGTCTTGCATACTTGGGAATGGAATGTAAATAACCTGGCTTTTTACCACCTCGTTCTTTATGATAAAGGCAAAAAAGACACGACTGTATATACTTTTTTTATGAAGCTGTTCATCTTTGGGATCCAAAATGATCCTTTTATCCTGTCAAGCGTCTTATCAAAAGCAAAGTGACCAATGAATGTCATCATGATTAGCTTTAACAATTTGGCACCTACATATTTTTGAAACATATTCTTCTACCAAATGAGGTTAATTAATATACTTTGTTACCGTGCGGGTCGTAGTTTTTGAAAATATCTTTGTCTTGTGTATTGTCGCCTCCTGATAAAGTAACTTTATTCTCCTGGATATTTTTATCCGAGGACTGAGCTTCTCTTTAATAATCATTCTCAGTGATTACCATCACGTGTGTGTCGGAATCATTCAGTTGAGGAAAATTGCGGCTCAGTGCATCGACATATTTCATTTGACACCCTGACTTGTGTAGAATTTTGAAAGAAAAATCTTGTAAAAACATGATCCATCGTGCAATGCAAGAAATAATTGTTTGTTTACTCCAAGCATTTTCAACGTCATTGCAGCCCGTAAATATTGTGAATTAATTTCCCAATAAATAATAACGAAACCCTTCTAGTGTTTCGACGATTTCGAGCTCCAATTCAAAGGAGTGGTATTTTTTTCAGGTTCTGTGCTTTGCTTACTGAAATAGGCTACAGGGCTTTTAAGATCGTTTTCCAATTGCGTTCGGATATCTGCATATCCATCTCGGCTAGCATCGGTGTATACTCTAATGAGAAGATTTGGATTGAAAATTTTCAACGCCCGTTTGAAACAGATTTTTTTTTAAATCTACTATTTCAGACTGGTTATGAACCTATTCCCACTTGTCATCTTTTCTCAATAGTTTTGTAAGTGGGGCGGATATTCTTGCAAAGTCTTTAATGAACTTACGAAAATATCCAACGAGACCCAAACATTGCCGTAATTGATATTGGTTTTTCGGGTAGGAAAAATTTATTACTGATTCTATATAAAAAATTGCAGGGCATATTTTATTGAAAGATAGTTCATATCCGAGATATGTGATTTTATCCATAAAAAATTTGGACTTATTTAATTTAATTGTTAGTCCATATTCTCTCACAGTTTCTAAAACCTTCTGTAATATATGAATACCCTCTGATATTGTTCGTGAAGGAATAAGTAAGTCATCTAAATACGTTATAACATTGTACTGACGGAGAGGTAGGAATATATCGTTCATGAATTGTTGAAAAATTGAGGGGGCATTAGATAAACCGATCGAAACTCTAATGTATTCAAAATGACCTTCTGTCGTCACGAATGCGGTATACTGAATTGATTTTTCCTTCATCCGAATTTGGTGATACCCCGATGCCAAGTCGAGACAAGAGAAATATCGATAGTCAGAAAAAGTGTCGATTATTTCTTCGATAACGGGCATAGGAAACTTATGTTTTACCGTGATGATATTGAGTGCTCTGTAGACAACTACTTATCTTTTTTCGTTTTCTTTTTTATTGATAAGTAAAGCGGGACTTGAGAAAGGTGATCTACTTTCCCTTATAATATTGGCACTCAATAAATCTTTGATTATTTTTCTGAACAGTAGCTTATCTTTCTCTGCAGCCCTGAAAGCTCTATGCGTTACTGGCTTATTTGTTGTTAGTTCGATAGACAGAGGAATATTATGAGCCTTTCCTAATATATTTGAAGCCTTGAAAAAACATGATTCGTATAAGACCCTAAAAATTGGCATGGATTATTCAAATCGTTAGCGGATATTTCTCCGTGGGTGATATTCTGAAGACCCTCAGGTTCTTTAGGTTTATTTATAAAATGAAGTGAATTGTCCACTCTGTAATATATAATATTTGGATTCTCTGTGAAATTAGTTCCAATTAATACATCAAACTTGAAGGTTGTACTATCAATTATATAATACTCGATATGTAGACACACATAATCAACTTGAGTTTCTTCTGACATGCAATGAGTGGCCACGATACCTTTTCCCAAAAATCCTGTTAGAGTTACCAGATTCTTGAGGTTGCGTGCTTGAAACTTGAATTCCTCAACTAACGATTTTTTCATTATCGAACATTCGCTTCCAAAATCCATAAAGGCTTGGCAATTATTTTCACCAATAATAATAATAATAATGGAGCCTGTAAAGTTATCAGGAGTTCAGATCCCCTTCTCTGCTTGGTATGTGATCATGAAAAAGCAGGGATTGGAGCATTTCTTTTCATTCTTTTCATTCGACACTGAACGGACAAACCCAAACTCTATCACCGAGTTCAGCATAAAGCTCACGTAAAAGCTGCGGAGTGTGAGAGGCTCCTGCAGCAACATAAGGATAAGCCGATGCTTTCAAGAACATTGAAGACCTAGGCTTATCCAGAGACCTGACCTTCTCGTTTCTCAGGTCAAGTGGGCTGAAGTCGGAGACCGAGGGATTCATAATGGCCTGCCAGGATGGTGTCTTCAACACCCTCGTCTACCGTAGTCGCGTGATGGGTATAGAGGTCCCTGACACTAGATGCAGAGCGTGTCGTGGGGCAACTGAGACCATTCTACATTTGCTATCAGCTTGTCCAGCTTATGCGGTCTCAGCCTATATCCACAGACATTACGCGGCCCTACGAGTGTTGTACTACCATATACGACACTCGTACGGTGTAGACGAGACACCGGTGTTGCCTTATGTTCCGGGGGATATTGAGTCCGTGATGGAGAATGAGAAGTGCCGAATCTATTGGAACTATTCATTCCCCACCCTCAGGCAAATACAAGCCAATAAGCCTGATGTAGTACTCCTCGGCCATCAAAGTAGGACAATTTTCGTCATTGAGTTTTCAGCTCCTGGCGAAACGAACATCGTCCGAAAAGAGGAGGAAAAACGGACTAAATATCGGGATCTTCTCTTTGAACTCCGCAGGCTTCACCCAAACTATTCTATCAAGATGGTGGTTCTGATAATCGGGGTCCTTGGTGGAATGATGGACACACTGCTCTCAAACTTAAAAATCATACCGGCTTGCCGTGACTTGGCAGAAATCCTATCAAGGCGAATGCAGAAGGCCGTAATTCTTGGTTCACTTCGCCTACTCAGAGCACATGATTCTCGGACACAGTAATCACTTACCCCATGGACGTGGGGAGTGTTTACTGGGGTTAATGACACACTAGCGCGCCCTCCGGAAGTGTCGGGGCTCCGGAGACAGGGCCTGACTGGGTAATTCCAAACAGAAAAAAATAATAATAATAATAATAATAGGCAGGGAGGGCCAACCACCATCCAAGGCCTTGGTGAGTTGCGACACCACTTTCCTGAGCAACCGGTGCAAAACCGAACCGGCAACCAAGGCGCACCCTGGAGGGAATGCTCATTCCTTCTGATGTCGGCAGTGGGTATACTAGGCTAACCCCCCGGTATACCCTAATACTTGGTTCCAAATGAACGAGGAAGAGGCCCCCACAACCGACCCCTTCGGATGAGGGGTCATAGGCAAGGTGGTGAAGCCCAAAACGATGGATTGCCACATGACGACGACCGCTACGACAACGGACGCTTTGAGTGGACGGATGAATTAAGGGACGGTCTTCTGCATTGCTATGAGAGCAGTGAGGCCGCCCGAAGAGGATACATGGCAACAATGCATGCTCTGTGGTGTGAGATACACTTTGAGCATGCCGCTTTTTCCGCCCAAAACCTGAGGGATTATGTATCTCATCTCCTAGCACGAGGCAGCAGGTTGACGAAGTGGCAGAAGTGGCAGATATGCCACGTGTCGATCTGGCTGTAGAGGGCGCACGCAACATTCCCAAGCCCCTGTAGCACAACAACTGGCACGGGTGGATGCGGAGATTCACGATGTCCTTTCAGAAGAGGCTGACATCTGGCAGATCAACTCTGCCGTGTATGACGCCGCTCAGGCCCTATCCCAAGCGAAGAGGAGGGATACCACCCCTCTGATTGGGAGGCATGAGCGACTCATTTACAAGATGGAAGCTAAGATCAAGTCGGCGAGACAACAAGCGTCTCGTAACCAGTGTGTGGCGGACTACGTGGCGGCCAATTGGCCCTTCACGCCCGCAGTGCGGCGAATTGCCGCAAATCTAAGACGAGCTCAACACACACTAAATCAGGGCGTGCTGTTGACCATCAAATAGCACTGTCTTGATAGGATACGAATGCTGGTGGCAGCAAAAAAGTCACTGGAAGAAGTTTGACGGGTCCTCAAAGGCTCTATGAACTTTGCTGCTCCAGGCCCCGATGGCCAAAATAACTATTGGTGGAAAAAATTTCCATGTACCCACCACCATCTAGCAAGAGTTTTCAACTCATTGCTAGATGGGGAGCAGCAGATTCCGGATTGGTTTGTCGAGGGACGAACCGTGCTGATCCCCAAAAACGGAGATTTGTCCGATCCGAAAAATTACAGACCGATAACATTCTTGAACGCATGTTATAAAATGTTTATACGCTGGCTGCAAGGAGAACCTGATGATCGACAGATGCATCACGCAAGACTCCGTGCAGTATAAGCGTAACCTTTCAATGGCCTGGATCGACTATCGCAAGGCATTTGATACAACATCGCATGAGCTCATCATGCATTTGCTCAGATGCCTTGCGGTACCCGATCAAATAGTGAGATGCATTGAACAGCTGATGCCGCTCTGGAGGACTCGCTTTACCATAACATCTGGTCAAGTCAGAGTCCAAACAGAGCAGGTTATCTTTAGAAGGGGCGTGTTTCAGGGAGACTTCCTCAGCCCTCTTCTCTCCTGCATATCTCACTACTGCCATTGTCCGTTGCACTACGGAAAACCCGTGGATACAACTGCGGCACCCCCAGTACACGGAGGCATGAGGTCACTCATCTGTTTTACATGGACGACCTTAAACTATATGCCTCTGGGGAAAAGGATCTACATCAGTCCTTAAGGGTGGTGCAAGAGTACACGCATGCTATCGGAATGGAGTTCGGGATCGACAAATGTGCCACAGTTCATCACAAAAGAGGACGATGCGAGGAATACGGAGAGGACGTTCAGCTCGTAGACGGAAGCATCCTACATCATTTGGATGCCGGAGAGACGTATACTTACCTAGGAGTGGAACAACGCCACTCCCAATAGGGAAACACTGTTAAAAACTCTCTCCGCAGCAAGTGTCGGGGAAGAACAAAGTTGCTGCAACTAATATGCTTGACGTTTCGATTCTACTTTACTTCTTTGGAGTAATGAAATGGACTCAGGAGGAGCTGCGACAACTCGATGTTAAAACTCGCAAAATGATGCATCTGCATAGGAGCTTGCATCCTTAATCGTCCGTTCCACGGTTATACTTCCCTAGACAACAGGGAGGCCGTGCACTTTTGAGTTTGGAGTGTCTGCATAACAGAATGGTACTGGATGGAGCCTGTAAAGTCATCAGGAGCTCAGATCCCCTTCTCTGCTTGGTATGTGATCATGAAAAAGCAGGGATTGGAGCATTTCTTTCCAAGGCAGCAACCCGTGCAGCCGATGAACGGACAAACCCAAACTCTATCACCGAGTTGGAACCCGTTCAGCAGAAAGCCCACGTAAAAGCTGCGGAGTGTGAGAGGCTCCTGCAGCTACATAAGAATAAGCCGATGCATGGGGTCTTCTTCAAGAACATTGAAGACCAAGGCTTATCCAGAGACCTGACCTTATCGTTTCTCAGGTCAAGTGGGCTGAAGTCGGAGACCGAGGGATTCATAATGGCCTGCCAGGATGGTGTCTTTAACACTCTCGTCTGCCGCAGTCGCGTGATGGGTATAGAGGTCCCTGACACTAGATGCAGAGCGTGTCGTGGGGCAGCTGAGACCATAATGCATTTGCTGTCAGCTTGTCCAGCTTATGCGGTCTCAGCCTATATACACAGACATATCGCGGCCCTACGAGTGTTGTACTACCATCTACGACACACGTACGGTGTAGACGAGACACCGGTGTTGCCATATGCTCCGGGGGATATTGAGTCCGTGGTGGAGAATGAGAAGTGCCGAATCTACTGGAACTATTCATTCCCCACCCTCAGGCAAATACAAGCCAATAAGCCTGATGTAGTACTCCTCGACCATCAAAGTAGGACGATTTTCGTCATTGAGTTTTCAGCTCCTGGCGAAACGAACATCGTCCGAAAAGAGGAGGAAAAACGGACTAAATATCGAGATCTTCTCTTTGAACTCTGCAGGCTTTACCCAAACCATTCTGTCAAGATGGTGGTTCTGATAATAGGGGTCCTTGGTGGAATGATGGACACACTGCTTTCAAACTTAAAAATCATACCGGCTTGCCGTGACATGGCACAAATCCTAGCCGGGCGAATGCAGAAGGCCGTAATTCTCGGTTCACTCCACCTACTCAGGGCATATGGTTCTCGGACCCAGTAATCACTCACCCCAAGGACGTGGGGAGTGTTTACTGGGGTTAATGACACACCAGTGCGCCCTCCGGAAGTGTCGGGGCTCCGGAGACAGGGCCTGACTGGGTAATTCCTAACGAAAAAAAAAATAATAATTTGCAGGAGGCTTCGTCAGCCTGAGCTCAATGAACTGCGCAATCCGATAACCTCGGAAGAAGTTCGACGGGCCCTAAAAGGCTCTAAGAACTTTGCTGCTCCAGGTCCCGATGGCCTAAATAACTATTGGTGGGAAAAATTTCCATGTACCCACCACCATCTAGCAAGAGTCTTCAACTCATGGCTAGATGGGGAGCTGCAGATTCTGGATTGGTTTGTCGAGGGGCGAACCGTGCTAATCCCCAAAAACGAAGATTTGTCCGATCCGAAAAACTACAGACCAATAATATGCTAGAACGCATGTTATAAGATGTTTACACGCATCTTATACATGCGAATACTCTCCGCAGTTGAGCCGGTGTATGAACGGATATATGAGCAAAGAGGGTCAAAGAAGGGGGTCGCTGGCTGCAAGGAGACCCTGCTGATCGACAGATGCATCACGCAGGACTCCGTGCAGTATAAGCGTTACCTCTCAATGGCTTGGATCGACTATCGCAAGGCATTTGATACAACATCGCATGAGCTCATCATGCATTTGCTCAGATGCCTTGCGGTACCCGATCAAATAGTGAGATGCATTGAACTGCTAATGCCGCTCTGGAGGACTCGCAGAGCAGGTTATCTTTAGAAGGGGCGTGTTTCAGGGAGAATCCCTCAGTCCTATTCCCTTCTGCATCTCACTACTGCCATTGTCCGTTGCACTACGGAAAACCCGCGGATACAACTGCAGCACCCCCAGCAACCGGAGGCATAAAGTCACCCATCTGTTTTACATGGATGTCCTTAAACTTTATGCCTCCGGAGAGAAGGACCTTCATCAGTCCTTAAGGGTGGTGCAAGAGTACACGCATGCTATCGGAATGGAGTTTGGGATCGACAAATGTGCCACGGTTCATCTCAAAAGAGGACGACGGAAAAAGCTCACGTGAAAGCTGCGGAGTGTGACAGGCTCTCACAGCTACATAGGGATAAGCCAATGCATGGGGTCTTCTTCAAGAACATTGAAGACCTTGGCTCATCCAGAAACCTGACCTTCGCTTTTCTCAGGTCAAGTGGGCTGAAGTCGGAAACCGAAGGATTCATAATGACCTGCCAGGATGGTGTCTTCAACACCCTCGTCTACCGTAGTCGCGTGATGGGTATAGAGGTCCCTGACACTAGATGCAGAGCGTGTCGTGGGGCAGCTGTGACCATAATGCATTTGCTGTCAGCTTGTCCAGCTTATGCGGTCTCAGCCTATATCTACAGGCATAACGCGTCCCTACGAGTGTTGTACTACTATCTACGACACTCGTACGGTGTAGACGAGACACCGGTGTTGCCTTATGCTCCGGGGGATATTGAGTCCGTTGTGAAGAATGAGAAGTGCCGAATCTATTGGAACTACTCATTCCCCACCCTAAGGCAAATACAAGCCAATAAGCCTGATGTAGTCCTCCTCGACCATCAAAGTAGGACGATTTTCGTCATTGAGTTTTCAGCTCCTTGCGAAACGAACATCGTCCAAAAAGAGGAGGAAAAACGGACCTAATATCGATATCTTCTCTTTGAACTCCGCAGGCTTTATCCAAACCATTCTGTCAAGATGGTGGTTCTGATAATACTGGTCCTTGGTGGACTGATGGACACGCTGCTCTCAAATCTGAAAATCATACCGGCATGCCGTGATGTGGCAGAAAACCTAGCCGGAAGAATGCAGAAGACCGTTATTCTTGGTTCAGAGCACATGATTCTCGGACCCAGTAATCACTCACCCCACGGACGTGGGGAGTGTTTGCTGGGGTTAGTGATACACCAGCGCGCCCTCCGGTAGTATCGGAGCTCCGGAGACAGTGCCTGACTGGTACATTCCGTATGAAAGGTAATAATGTTTGTCTTCTTAGGGCACATGACTCTCGGACCCAGTAATCACTCATCCCACAGACGTGGTGAGTAATCACTGGGGTTAATGATACACCAGC
This sequence comes from Chrysolina americana, assembly GCA_958502065.1. Classification (NCBI taxonomy): domain Eukaryota; kingdom Metazoa; phylum Arthropoda; class Insecta; order Coleoptera; family Chrysomelidae; genus Chrysolina; species Chrysolina americana. The sequence goes on along the minus strand of OY293410.1, from coordinate 49,365,009 downwards.
GCGCCCTCCGGAAATGTCGGGGCTCCAAAGACAGGGCCTGTCTGGGTAATTCCTAACGGATATTTATGTTTATTTTCAAAAATTTCAAAATACAAGATACATACAATCGAAATTTGAAAATAGACATGAAGATCACTGAAGCTTTAAAAGCTTGTGCGAAATGTAGGTATTAATATATAATAATAAAATATAACTATCAAATTAATCGATAGGTATATCAATAATTTCATAATATTAAAATAATCACAACATAAAAAATCACATGGGTTAAAACATTTAAAATCACAGAAGTAAAACATTCAAATAATCACATAATATGTAAAATATTAAAACTAATTTTAAAGCTTTTTTGTTTATTTTTCGGCCAAAGTATTTGCGTCTCATTTTAGTAGGTTTGAAGTCATAGTAAGTAAAATGTCATATTTGGGTGAAATAGGGCGGTCTAATTTTTTATTGTAGAAACTTTAGGTCTATCAGGTTATTCAGTATTTCCCTATCTGTAGTGGTCATCCATTGTTTTACATGGTATTTGAAGGAGATATAACTTTTGATGGATTTTAGGTTGTCTGGTAGTAAATTTAATATTGTTGGTGCAAGAAATTCAGCTGAGCGTTGGTCGGCGGTTTTTTCGCAAGTCGGATATTTCATGTTATTATTTTTTGTTCGAGTTTCATAGCGGTGTTCGATGGTAACACCCATTGATTTAATTTTTGTAAATATATCCTCAGAATTCGTTGGCAAAATATTTGTCTGGTATCAAGAAACTTGTTGTCTAAAAATAGCTTGTTACTGGGATATCTTAGGTTTTTTTTTTCAATATAAATCTCAGGATCCATTTTTGTATGATACTCAAATTATGTATATTACTTTCTGCTGCACCTCTCCAACCTAGGATCCCATATGACATTTGAGATTGTACAAGTGCATAATATAGCTTCTTCAAGTTCTTTAAATCCAGAAATTCCACTAGGTACCTGATTTTCGTTAGTAGACCTATCAATTTGTTTTTCACTTGCTCGATATGTAAGTCCCATCTCAAATGTCTATCAAGTGTAACTCCAAAATATTTCAACTGATCTTTTTCTCTTATAATAGTGTCGTCTCCAATGTTCAGGGTTCCCAGGTTTGGAAGGTGATTTGAGTAAGATGTAAAAGGTAAATACTATGTTTTCTGATTGTTGACTGTTAGTTTGTTGTATTCAAACCAGTCACATGCATTTCTCAAGTCTTGTTCTGTTGTGGATTTTAGATCTGCCCATATTTTCCATTTATAGATTATTGCCAAATCATTTGCAAAACTGATAAGTTTACCTTCAAAATATCCTTATAAAATTTTGAATGTACCTTGTTACTTTCAATAAGGTTGATATTTTCTGTTCTATTATGTTTTTGAGAATTTGGTTTTTCTGTTTTTTCAAACTTTTTTTTTCTATGTGACCTTCAATTTGACAAAAATTACAAACTTGGTGTTTGCGACAAATTGAGCGCTCGTGACCAGCTTTACCACATGCAACAAAAAGTTTCCTTTTATATTCTCTAGAAGTTTTTTTACTTGTGGAAGCTTTATAGTAATACTTCATTTCTAAAATTTTGAAATTGTGGTATATTGATAGGAAAGTTTTGTGATACTGTTGATAAAACACAGATCTTATTTTTGAGATAGGCACCCAATGTATTCGGGTCGACCATATTTGAAGCCTCAACGGCAGATGTTATATTGTTGTCATTAATGGCTCCACAAATTAATGAAATTTTATGAGAATCAGAAAAATTGACCTTGAGTTAATCTTTGCCAAGTGTTCAAAATAAAAGTCGTATAAAGAGCAGCCCTCGTTAGGTTCATGAGTAGCGAGGTCCATTAATAACTCATAAGCATTTCCACTAGTTTTAAAAGTAGATCCTGAAATATCTTTCTATTTTGCCCAAGAATACAGTGACCATTCCAAATTACTTTGTATATAACTATCGTACTACATTTTAGCAGTACCTTTCAACTTGTTCAAAGCTTGAAATATTGTAATACTGTCCGGCCATTCAGATGTTGTTGCATTATACTGGATGATTTCTATCCAGTCATTAACATCAATCACTTTATGATCAAAGTCTGATATTACCGTGGATATTTCCAAATTCAAATTTGTTTGCATTGATGACTGAACCATATATGACTCAGGAAGAGAAGGTGTGTGACTTACATTTTCTCGCCTGTGCTTTGTTGGTTTAGATTTTTTTGACTTTCTTTTTCCATACTCTCCATCACTGCACGTGGAACTACTTTCCGTAGATGGCGAGCGCTGCCTGCTTGATTTTTTTCTGTGACTGCCCATTTCGTTGTCTTTCGGAAAAGACAACACAGCTACAATTCACCGAACTTAACACTATTCCACTTCACTTTTCTCCCAAACAACTCAAACACTCTTTCATTAATGAAATATTTATTTAACCCAGGAAGGAACATTAACAATATGCCGACTGGCCATCGAATGATTCCCGTCTTCATCTCTACGGTGTACCTGATGATATCATGCTGACTCAGTAGCACAGTAACGTTTTGATATACGGGACGTTCATAGGCAATTTCGGTCTCAGGACCGCAATATGGTACAACAGAAGTCGAATGGAAGTGGGTATCATCGATTGCTGAATGCATGTATCGCACCGGATATGTATCCTCTTCCTAATTAATATCAAAGATTTTGTTCCAATGTCGCATCGTCAATCTGTTTTTTAAAAAATCTATTTAGTAAAAGCTTTTCATCAAATTCATGTGGCTCGAGTAAACAAATGTAAAACTGCCATTATTTAACTATTTGGACTTTTCGAAAACCTAAAGATGCCTTTCGGATTACGAAACGCAGCTTAAACTTGTCACAGGTACTGAAATCAAATAACCACAGGCCTCACTTTTAGTGTTTTCCATATATCGATCATTGTTTGAAACATTTTAATAATAAAGAATAAGATAAAAATCATCTCAGGATTCTATTTCATATATTAGAGGAGCATAGAACAGTTATAAATCCTGAAAAATACGAGTTCGGTAAATCTTCTATAGGATTTTTGGGTTATATAATTTCAAAAGAAGAAATCAAGCCGACAAATAGAAAAATTGAAACTATTTATTTGGATATTCGAGACCAAAAGATTTGGCTGCTCTGCGAAAATTTCTTAAAATGATAAATTATTATCGAACTTTTATTCCAAATGCAGCTAATCTCCAAACACCAATGAATGAATTCCAGAAGGGCCACCCAGCGAAGAATATGCCGTTGAAGTGGACAGAAACGCAAAATGAAGCCTTCGAAAAATTGAAGAATGCTTTCGCGCAGAGTATTCTACTTGGTCATCCTTCAGCTGATGCTCCCCTGTCATTAAAGGTGATCGCTTCATATACAACCATTGAAGCTGCCATTGAGTGCGAAACCTGGTGACCATTAGAATTTTTCTTGGAAGAATTGAGTACATCACAAAAAAATACATTACTTATGATCGGTAACTTTTAGCAATTCATGAGGCAATCAAACATGGCAAAGTGTTTTCTGCGTCACTTTTTATGACAGGATTAACCTCTCGATGGCCGCATCCAAGATGATGACGTGTTTGCCGAAGAGTTTCGGGGCTGTGTGGTGGAGTGTAGGGTTCAAAACGTTTCACCCTAAGTGGCGCGCATCTTTTCTACAAAAAAACATGGCTGCGATGGTGCGAAAGGTAAAAAAAACATGGCGGCGGTGTTGGAATTCTGCATTCCGACTGAAAACTATTTCAATTCGACAACCCTGCTGAAATCATCACTCTCATATTTGTCTCCTTAAATGGCCACATGGTCAAGGAATTCATCCATCCAAGCGGCGAGACTTCCAGTATCTAATCAAGCACTTGCCGGTATTACCACTTTCCCCGCGCACACACTCACGCACAAAAGGAGTTGGCGAGGTGAGTAGCAAAAAGATTCTTGACAGATTGATGTCATCGAAGATGACACCCGATTGAGTTTGAATATTATTTGCTCTATTATACCCGAAAATCTCTACCGACTAACAATTTCGTCTCAAATTCTTTTGGAGCCATCAGTTTTGTAACTTTTATGTACCTTGTTATCAGTGAAACTGTGGCAGTGAATGAACAACATTAGCAGTTTAGACAACATCAATTTGAAGTGATTTTCTTCTCAAATAAATGTACCATGAACCTGAACCCTGTCAAACAAATCGTATTATTGTTGAATAAAAACGTTAGAAAAATACACTGATGTTTTAGAGAGGTGTCTAGAAGAAAAAATAATTTTCTCATCTCCATGCCAGCGACTTGAAAGGTAACAAAAAGATGCCGTCTCAAAACATAATGGTCCTTCGAGCCGGATTTAATCTGCTATTTATTGTGTATATGAAGATTGAAGAATCGATAATCTTGTCTGAATACGGAAGCCCGAAATCCCGAACCCGATTGGGAAGCCAGAAAGAAGCCATAAAAATAATGCATAAACAGTAGGTACACCTTCGAGTAGAGTTGCAGCCCCTTCCACCCGCAGCCCTGTAAGCACCCAAAAATTGTAGCTTGTAGCTGATTATTGCGAATCTGATGACATTTGTGACCGTTACGAAAATTGTCAATATTGCCAGGTACAAGTTTTGAATTAGAAACCCTTTCAACGATTTCTGTTCGATATTATAAACAATAAATATTATTCGCACCAGTTTCTAGGTATTTTCTGTATAATTGGGTATTCATCTCTATACTTACTGTTGAACTATTGTTAACTTTGATATTGCTTACCTACTAGAAGGATGAGTGTGGCAGGGTATAAAAAGCAAATGAAAAATGCCAAAGCTACCATTTTCCGCATTTCAAAATAGGCAATGGAAAATAAAGATAAATAAATTGATCCAAATCTGAAGTCAGAATATAGGAAATTTCTGATGCATTTGAAAAATTTTCTAGTGCCTAGGATGAAATTGATAGTTCAGTCGACAGGGTGAAAAAAGAGGGGTTAGGTGTAAAAAGGTCGGAAGTTAATGAAACTTCAGGAGGTTCTTCAGGGATGGTTGATCATCATTTTCTCAAGTTTTGGACCTCGAGGACCCTGTGCGAAAAAAGTAGGGGGGGAAAACTGCAAAATTTTTGACCTTTCTCCGGTTTTTCCTCGATTACTTTTTTCTCTTACGTCCTACGGAAATAACATATCTATACTTTTTTGTAGAGCGTAAAATTTTATATTATATATATTATTTGACTGAAAAAAAATTTTTGTATGTGAATTCGCTACTGAGATATGGCACGTCAAAAAAAAAGGTCATGTTTCAAAATTTGCTAAGAAATGACAAAAAATGCAAAATTACAGCTTATTTCATCTGTTATACCCGAATTATGATGAAATGTTGTAGTTATTATGGTTCTCAGTTGAAGTCACCAACTTTGGCCACCCCACTCCTCCTTCCCCCACCCAACCCAATTCTCAAAAGCTTACTTTCTGATGAAAGCCAACCATACCTATTCACATTATTTTGGTATTGATATCAGTTACTTTTCGGATCGATATCCCTCCGTTCCCCTACATAATTATCCCAGGACAGGAAGAAAAAAAGACTTAGTCCTTTCGTGAAAAAAATTAATGTAATTAACTATATTAAGTTATTCTCAAGGCATATATTATATTGAGGAATAAAGATGTTATAGCTAATTATAGTGGGTAAAATACAAGTCTGATCCACGAGATGTAGATGCCATCTCAGAAAGTTACCCAAAAACCAAAACTGTCACTAACACTCGATGCTCCTTTCGCTAACAAAGTTATTCACTTCAAGAGCTGAAGGTTTCTAATGTTACTTATCTAACTTAATCTTATATATACTCTGAGTGGTTAAACACTCTCTGTCCCATTTTTGCCAATCCCTAATTTTAATTTTCTTATTACCTAATTTGACTATTCTACCTGAGGTACTTATACCCTTCTATAATTACTATTTTTCGATTTCTTCTTGGAGTTAATGAATAATAGAGTAATGTTGAAAGAATAAAATGGAAAGGGATCGAAACAAATAAGTCTAGGTAGCGCAGGTAGAGTAGACAAATTTCAGCCTTCTATGTTGAATATGGCTCATCGTTTGCATTCCGCAGTTCCACAGGAGCAGTGTTCTAACATCTAGTGTTTTCCAGCTTTTTACTGCTGTAGCTGATCACACACTCCCCTCGGCCCGACACTCTCTTGTCCTTGGGAGGAACGACTTGACACCTGGAGGGCAAGCAGGGGTGGGGGTTATCTGAAGTTGGTGATTTCAAGTAGGAATTATAATAGTAACTATATTTCATCATAATTCTTGTATAACAGAAGAAATAGTGTGGAATTCTGCATTTTGTGGTGAAATTTGAAAAATTACCTATTCTTCGAAGCGTCATATCTCGGTAACAAATCGACACACAATCATATTTGAGGCAACAAATTCGTAGGGATCTTCAAAAAAGTAAAACAACGTTTTTGCTGTAGAACGTGAGGCAAAAAAGTTATTGAGGAAAAACCACACCAAGGTCAAAAAATTTGCAGTTTTCCCCCCCTACTTTTTTAGCACAGGGTCCTCGAGGTCCAAAACTTGAGAAAATGTTAATCCTTTTTCTATCTGAAACTACCTGTCGACTGAACTATGAAGACTTAGTTAGTAAAAATGTTAATTCAGTGGCGGAGGATGTCGAGAACAGGGAGCAATACGAAAATAAGTATTTTGAAACGTTAGCTCATTTGAATGCTTGCTTGAAAACATTGTCTCATACAATAAAGAACAGAAGCTCTAATGTGAATCCGTCTCACACAACTATGATTCCCAATGTAAAATTACCTGCAATTAATATTCAGCCCTTCTCTGGTAATGACCAAAACTGGGAAAGTTTTTCTGATCTGTTCAAGTCACTTATAATTGATAATCCGAAACTCACTTCCGATGCTGAAAAGTTTTACTATTTAAAAACTCTTTTGATAGGTGAAGCTTTAAAAGTTATAGACTTACTTAAAGTTACAAATGATATGAGAACCATCCCAAACTGGTAAATTCATATTTTCACTAATTTTTGAGTACACCGGAAATTAAAAAATGTAAGCCAGTGAATTTGAGAGAGTTCGTCACGCAGTGCCGGAAAAGTTAAGAATTATTAAAGAATTTAAATTATAGTATGGATGAACTTTTTGATGCTCATCTAGTTTTTCTGTTGGAACAAAAGTTAGACTTCTTGTCACGTAGGTGTTTTGAAGAAGAAAGAGATATAAGTACTCTACCCCAAATTGATCAATCTTCTGAATTTTTAGAAAAAAGGTGTGTTGTTCTCGAAAACCTTCCTAGTTTTGATAGTAATCCAAAAAATTTGGAAAATAAAAATTTTAGAATCCCGTTTAAAGTAAGTTTGCACACAAATGTTAAAAAGTTTGCCCTTCCCTCGCTAACTCTTGGAAGAAATTGTTTATATTGTAGCAATGGAAACCACCGTGTTTACACGTGCTCAAAATTTACGTCCATGAATCCCCCAGACAGGCATAAATTTGCAAAAACCAAAAATCTTTGTTAATATTGAAAACTGCCCCTCTACCTTAACATACGCTCTATGGAACCAAAAACATCACACGTTACTCCATTTAACAAATTTAAACCGGGGTAACTACCCCCAACAAAACATTTCCTCGTCACAGTCAAGTCCAAGACTTCAATCTCACTTTATCACTCGAAACTCTAACTCTCCCAATCATTCCCAAAACTCTCAGATGAATCATTCCCTAGGACCCTCAAACAGGGGTCTGGAACATGACATTTTCTAAAATTCGCCACTACAAACTACCACCCTCTCCTCGTTCTCCTCTCATGCCCCTCACGTGTTGTTAGCGACAGCTCAAGTTTTTGTCCAACCGAAACATGGCCTTCCCTTCTTAGCAAAAATTGTTCTCGATAATGGAAGCCAAAATTCGTTTATATCTCGATCTCTCGCAACAACAAATTAGGTTATACGCCCTATAAACAAAATTTACTCATATCCGGAATTTGTGCAACTTCTAGTAATTTCTCAAAAGAAATGATGAATGTGCATGTTTACCCCAAGCTAGAGCACACGAAAAAATTTAAAATTTTCTGTGCTATTATTGACAAAATCACCCAGAAACTCCCTCAAATCCCTCTTAAAAGCAGAGAATTCAAAATTCCTGAAGAAATAGCAAGCTCTCTTGCAGATTCTGAATTCTTTAAACCCTCTGAAATTGAGATATTAGCTGGCGCCGACATCTATTATTAGTTCATTAGGAATGGTTTTGTGAAATCAGGCAAAGGCCTGCCCACGCCCATCAACTCGCATTTAGGTTGGATAATATCTGGGACAGTGCCCAGTCGTTGCTTGGAAGATCAGTGTCATATGTTCTCTGACTCTCACTCATTATTGGCCATTCAATCTTTGTCTCACGTTGATGACATAGAAAAACTCATAGAAAAGTTTTGGGATCAAGAGGAGTTCCAAACTACCCCCTTTATTTCTCAGGAAAATGAAATGGCAGAAAATATTTTTAATTCCACAACTCGAATTCTAGATAATGGTAGATATCAAGTCGATATGTCTTTGAAAAGCACTACAGAATACAAAAAATTAAGTGACTCCTACACTATTGCTCGAAAACGATTCTTTGCCCTAGAAAAACGGTTTGAAAAAGAACCCAACCTCTTTAAAGACTATAAAAAATTTGTTGACGAATATGTCCATTTAGGACATTCCCAATATGTACCTCTCTCTTTTACAGATCAATTCTTAGAAAACAAATATTTCAACCCACATTTAAGTGTTGTTAGGGAAAATAGCCTCACCACGAAATTACGTGTTGTGTTCGATTTTTCATGCAAAACTACCTCTGGTTTATCCTTGAATGACGTCACTCTGAAAGGGTTTCAAGTACAGCCCGATCTCTTTGACATTCTCTGCCGTTTTAGAAGTTTTAAATATGTATTAACTGCTGACCTTGAGAAAATGTACAGGCAGGTACAAATGAACCCCTAGTATAATTTTTTGCAAAACATTTTGTGGAGGGAGTCTCCCTCAGAACCACTGAAATGTCTTGAACTCTCTACCGTTTCATTTGGCCAAAACTGCTCCCCCTATTGAGCCACTCATGTTCTAAAGGACATTGCCCTTCGAAACAACAAACTTACCCTTGCCTTAGAGTCCCTACTCAGTGAAACATATGTTGACGATATTCTCACAGGCACTGACAACATTTCACATCTTACAAAATTGAATTCCGAATTGATCACAGCTCTCGAAAAACATGGATTTTATTTGCACAAATGGTGATCAAATTCTCAGGATTTTTTGCAAAAGATTTCCCAACCTGAAACCTCTGAATTGGATTTGAATTTTGATGAGTCACCTTGTAAAATACTGGGTTTGAGATGGAATCCACTATCGGATAACTTGAAAATTTCAGTCCCTACTTCTCTCGTTGGAGAAAACATCACTAAACGGAAAGTTCTCTCCGCAGTTAGTTCATGTTATGACCCCAATGGATTGGTTGATCCCATAATTGTTTCTGGAAAAATATTATTGCAAAAAATATGGTTACAAAAATTGGATTAGGATGTCCAAATAATTGATTGTTCTCGTTTGGATGAATAGCAAAGTTTTGTTATAAACCTTTGGCAATTCAAAAATATCGGAATACCTCGCTATTTATTCCTGAATAAAACAATCACAAGAATCGAAATTCACAGGTTTTTGGCCCTTCAACCTTAGCCTACGTTCTATATACTCTGATAATACTGTTTCTTATACACTCGTATGTTCTAAATCCCGTGTCGCCCCCTTAAAGAGAGTATTAACTATCCCCAAGCTCGTACTGAGTGGAATGTTGCTATTAGCTAAACTCGCTGAAAAAATTGCACATATTCTTGAAAATAAGTTGGATATCTCTTCAGTAAATTCATGGAGTGACTCACAAATTTCTTTCTTGGATAAAATCTCATCCGAGTCGATGGTCGGATTTTGTAGCAAATCGCGTTTCCCAAATACAAAATATCTGCAAATGCTATCAGTGGCGTAATGTAAAATCAGCACAAAATCCTGCTGATATTCTATCTCGAGGAATTTTAAATGAAAAAATATTAAAATATTGGTTTTCGGGACCAGCATATTTACACGAATACGATTTAGATCTGCTAACAATTGACACTTTTTGCAGTGTTGCGCACCCACCAGAAGAAACAAAGATGTCACACGTTGCGTTCAAAGTAGAGGAAAATTTTTGGATGACAATTTTTTCTAAATTTTCTAAATTCTCGAAATTACAACACACAGTGGCGTACATGTTTAGATTTCTACACAACCTTAAATCTAGCACTGAAAGAACTGGTGGTCCCTTGCAAGTTGATGCACTTTCCCGCGCTCTCAGTTTTATATTGAAAACTGTTCAGTCCTAGCAATTTCTCAAGGAAATTCATGAAATTACCAATAATAAGGTCATCTCCAATAAACAGCTACTCTCCCTTAATCCCTTCTTAGACTCTTTTGGGATTCTACGAGTTGGTGGCAGGTTACAATACGCAGAAATTTCATATGATCACCCAATTTTATTATCCTCTCATAACCATGTCATTTCTCTACTGTTACGCCAAGAGCATTCTAGACATGGACAAAGTGGTCCTCAAAATGTTTTGTCCTAAGTTCGTCTCAGATACTGGCCTTTAAATGGTTTGCAAGAAATAAAAAGAATTATAAGAAATTGTGTTATATGTCGCCGATTCAATTTTCAAGCAGCTCAACAAATAATGTCCGATCTCCCCAAAGATAGAGTACAAATTTCTTGTCCTTTTCACAAAGTAAGAATCGATTTTGGTGGTCCATTTCTGATCAGATCATATAGGCAGAAATTATGAAAAAAACGTCGCCGCCGCCAAATTGACAAAACAAAAATGAAAACTGTCTGTCTTAGAACAAAATTTTAGGAATTATTAATTCACTCTCTCTCGAGCTGAATGAAATTCCAAGAAAAATACGTCTCCACCGTCAACAGCGATAAGGCAGATCCCGTGCTTGTTTACTATCTCTCGAGCTGAATAAAATTCCGAGAAATCACGATTTGACCTTGGAGTTGTTTTTCAGAGTCAATTGCAAATAGTTTTTATCACATCCGGTGTTTGTTTACGCTTCGTCTCGAGCTAAATGAAATTCCGAGTAAAACACGATTTGACTTCAGAGTTGTTTTTTGTTACTGCACAATTTGGGTTTTTCCCAGATCGACCGTTACATACAGTTGCAGTGTGGTCACGTGACATCGGCGTGGAAGTATACGGCGTGGGTCACGTTATACAAAGAGTGAATACATACGTTAACAGCGAGCCAGCGTCATTTCATTGTCTGCGTTTGAAGCAACAACAAGTGCCTCTCTGCCCCTCATCTGTCTCTCACTTTTTTTATACAAGTGCATTGTTTTTCTATTATGAGTGCCATTTTATTCGTGATTTGCAAAGGTTAGTAGTAGTAGTAGTATTTTTTTTCGCGAGTGTTTCAAGTGCCTATTTCTTTCGATTCAGTTGATGTTTTTTTTTAAAAAATTAAAAAAGTTCAATTGCCATATTTGTTTTTTGGCTCATACAAAGTGTCTCTCTCTCACAAATCGTCATATGTTTTGTTCCTCATACAGTGTGTGTGGATTGCATTTTCTGTTATATTTTTTCTCTTACAGGGTGTTTCTCTCAAAGTTCCATTCGTTACAATGTGATTCGAATATTTTTTTATCATATTTATTTCTCATACACGGGGTGAATCGTGAACAGATTTTTTTTTTCGTATTGAGTGAGTGGGAGTTATACAGCGTGTATAATTTTTTTTTTCATTTTTCAAATGATTTCGCAGATGTTTCATCTTCTCGACGAAATTAATTTCGTTGGCTTGCAGGAAGGACCTGCGGAAGTTGTCTGAAGGACGAACCCCAACTGATCCTCAACGCTCAAGCTAAAACAACCAAATTTAGAAAGTCCATCCTAGTGGAGTTGGAGGAGTGTGAAGTATTCCTACCAAATCGAGTGACTGGTGCATTCAAACCCATCCTCGACAAATTGACCGAGTGCCAGCATATGCTCACCTACAAGGGCGAGCAGAAAATTGCCAATCAAAATCATCCGCAGCAGCTGTTTGAGGTCGCTAAGGCCTGAAGACGCTGACGCCGCCGCCGTTGGAAACAGAGAGTGAGTTTCTTGAATTTTTATTTTACATTTTCTTGAAATTTTGTGTTTGTCTTTAGATTCATCATCATGTCATCTGACGCCAATGTTGTACACAGTATGGAGATGGTAGCCAAGTTGCGTAAGGCGAAAAAATCCTCAAAATGGGTTGTACTGATGGAGAGCGCAAACATTGGCTTGCCCATTTCAAGTACACCGCCCGCCTGATCAATAGTGCGATCGCGGTAGTGGATTGCATAGGCTCTCTAATAAAATTACAAACTTGATGCGGACACTTGAAAATTATCCGAAATTCAATCAAAAATTCAGGTCAACAGCCAGGCGTCGACGTGGTGGTGGGAGAGGGAGTCAAATCGAAATTAACATCTTGAGTAATGTGGGAGTACTTGAAATCGGCATTTTCTTCGCGTTTACGCACCGATATAATTATAAGTTTAAAACATAAAGATATTGAACAATATTTTGGGGACGCAATCATTCTATTCAGAAACAGAATTCAAAATTTATTGACAAAACATTCAATCATCAAAGTCAATGCGACATTTTGTGTTGAATTCGCGGAAAATTCCTTGAATCAAGAACAAAAAATCGTCTTTAAATATTTCAACACTAAAAACGTTGTGATCGATAGGGGTACAACTTGGAAAGAGTGGTTCCTAGAAAATGTCATCGATCAAATTCAATACAAACTTTCAGAATTCGCAGACAAAAAAGTGGATGAAGTCTTCAGGAAATTGTTAGTTTGGAAGTCTATACGAACAAATCGGGTGTGGGAGTTTTCTCAGAAGAAGTAGGATGACCCCAAATGAGAGTTTGAAGAACTTTAAATAAGCGTGGATATAAACCTTACAAAATTCATAGTAGTCAAACACTAAGACCTGGCGATGCTGAGAGATGATTAGAATTTTGAAACTGGTTGCAAAATAGAATTAATGAAAATGACGACTTCCTAAATAAAACTATATGCACAGATGAATGCAGTTTTTCAACAGATGGACTATCAATTGACATAACGAACACTATTAGTCAATAGAAAACCCAAGGCAGAATCAAGAAGTAAGACCTCAGGGACGACAATCATTTAACGTATGGGTAGGTATGTGGCACAATAAAATTATCGGCCCGTTTTCTCTTGAAGGAAACTTAAATTCTGATAGATATGAAGAATTAATAAGGACCAATATATTGGATTCCTTAATGGAATAATCTTTGGACATATTACGTCAACTGTGGTGGCAACAAGACGGTGCACCACCTCATAATAGGAAACGTGTTAAAAATTTATTAAATAAATTATTCCCTAATAAATGGATTGGAAACCAAGGTCCCGTACGTTAGCCAGCTAGAAGCCCCGACCTAAACCGTCTAGACTACTTTCTTTGGGAATTTCTCAAAAAACGTCTTTATCGAAACACGCCACAAAATCTTGAAGTTTTACGACAAGACCTAATATGGGAGATCAGGGCTATCTCTGCAAGGACCATTCAGCGTGCCATCCATAAACTTCAGAGACTGACACGAAAATGCATTAAAGCAGGTAGATTGCAATTTGAATATTTGCTCCAACTTTCATTGGGTATTGAATTTTATAGTTTTCGTTTTACTTCTTTTTGGAATAATTAAAACATCATTCCTATTGTTGAACATCACACATTGTTTTATATACATTTTTAGGAGCTTCTAAGGTCTAAGGTCTAAGGTAAAACCAATGATGTATCGTTATTTTTCGAAAAAATCATTTCAACAATGTCCTGCTAAGATCTTACCAAAAATATATTCTCTGTCTCTCTCTAACACATGAGTTCTTATGGAAAATGCTATTAATATAAACTTTTGGAATGAGTGCAATACATCATTTATTTTGGGACATTAGAAGCTTTTAAAATCTTTAATAAAAAATCCAGGGCCGTATTTAAAAAAACAAATTTGATGATTGCAGCTCAAATAAGAAACGTCTGTTTGAAAATCTGATAACACCATCTTGTAGAACAGAAAATATTGCAATAAGAATATATTATTTTTTGTTATATCTACTCCGATAGAGTTATAAAAAAATTAAAATGAAATCGCAAATATTCGTTTTTTTCCAAAAATTAACCGACCTCGTATCTCTTCTAGTTTCCGAGATCCCAATTAGGACAGGTGTTCAAATTATTTCAAGAGTGAGGAGAAACTCGACAGTCATACTGTTGATTGTCAAAAAACAAACACATGTGAAATTTATTTTCCCTCGTATGATCATGTAGAATATATGACGATGAATGCACCTCATATACGGCAAAGTACCAAAAACGCATTCCTTTCAGCGCTGGATTTTATTTCAAGTGTGCATATGACGATGATTTGTCATTGCATGATAGCCATCGGGTACTCGACTCGATGTTTGCGGGGATAATGGGAGCCATAACCAAAGTTGTGAAAGCCAAAACTTTGGATATTGTCCCCATGATCGTCTCACCTCCAGATAGAGCGACAGCGCCATGTTGCTACATCTGCGAAAAACCTTGGAAAACTGACGACAAACTTGTAAAAGATCACGGGAGCGTTTAGTTGATATGCGCATGCGCATTGCAACTGGAACTACAGAAAGTCGTTCGTTGTGTCAATCGTTTTCCACAATTTAATCCGGATACAACAGCCATTTTATTATACGAGATATAGCAAAAAGGGGTCGAGTCAGCCTGTTACCTGTCAACAAAGAAAAATACATATCTTTCACCCAGTACGATGGCGACATTGACATTAAATTTAGATTTATCGACTCTTTTCGCTTCGAGGGCATGAGCTGGAGCATTTGGTGTAAACAGTGACCATCCATGATTTGAAGGTTTCAAGGCGCGAATTTGCCCATTTCGATGCCGACCGGTACCAGTAACACATACCATACGATTTCATCGATTAGATGTAGCAACCATAGGAATGTCGATTCTCGATATTTCCAAGGTGTGCGTGTACGATTTCCTTTACGGCTTCATGATAGAAAAGTACAGAAACGATCAGTGCAAATTGATGCATACAGATATTGATTCGCTCATTTATGAAATTAGGTGCGATGATATTTATCGGGATTTGATCAGCAATTACATTGAAAAATTTTACACGAGCGACTACCCAAGCGACAACCCGTATAACATTCCTTTATTGAATAAAAAAGTACCCGGCTTCATGAAGGACGAAGCCAATGGTCGTATCATGAAAGATTTCGTGGGGCTTCGATCAAAGTTGTACACCTATAAGATTCAAGGTGGAAAAACCGCAAAAAAATAAAATCCAAAGGGGTCAAATACAGCTTTGTCGAGAATCACATCACTTTTGAAGATTATGTAACTTGTATGAAAAACAATGTGGAAAAAATAACTTCACAACGTTTTTAGTGTAGAGCAAACAAAGATCGCTCTCAGTCCCCACGACGACAAGCGCTGTTTGCTTGTCGGCTCTCATGACGCTCTGCCATGGGGTCATTACAGTCAGTTAGATATCTAATAGAAAATAAATGTTGTTTCAGAGAGCACATGCACACGCGCATACACACACACTTTGAAAAATGTATGCTGTCTGCAAGTAGTCAGATGTACATCATCAATAGTTGAATTCATCGAGACCTCACCTCTGCTATGGACGCTCACTGATCGAGTTTTGAAAATGGGAACAAATCTATAAGCAGGCTCAGAGCGTCAGACGAAATTTCAATGATTTGAGTTACTTGGAGTACACGAGAGAAATCAGCTTCAAAGATAGGTGTGAAGCTCTCAAATATCAAGACTGGGAGGGTCATTTGCACGAAGACCAATACTGAGTGTGGGCGAATGCATATCGTATTCCAAAATATTAGTTACGATTTTGCCTTACTTGCTATAAAGCATTCAGAAGGGCTATGCGAAACTATCCATTTCACAGCATCAGATACCATCAACATATGGTGTTCGCTGTAAAGCACATGGGCAATATATATCAATGCTGTAAATTTTGGTTATTCACTTTGGAAACGAGCAGCCAATGCTAAATATGCGTGGTGGTGGTGAGCCTTATGGATTAGATCTCACAAAAAAAATTACCAAAAATTGACATGGTGGAAAAAGCTGAGTGAATGCTGAGTCTCGGCTGGGAGACGCAAAAATTACTGAAAACGCCTCACTGAAATCCTTCCACTATGTCAATTTTGGGAGTTTTTTTTATCGAAAAAAGTGTCGCTTTTTTGTCACTAAAGTGGCCCTTTTTGCATCAAAAACGTGAAAATGCAGTTTTTGATGTAAACATCATGAAAATGCCAAGAAACGCTTGGATAAATTGACACTGGATATTGTTGATATTCCAGCCTCTAATAGGTAGAAGGTGTAACGTCAAGAGCAGTTAGTGAATTGGCTCCGCCATTAGCGAAAAGACGTCATCATCATCTGAGAAAAAGCAATTGGTTTAGCTTTAGCCAGAAGGAATTTTCCTCGCAGACAAACCATCATCAAAGGACCCGACGATCTGTGGCAGATGGACTTTGCTGATCTACAAAAATACTCCAAAGCCAATGAAAACTATAATTTTATTCTCGTGGTGATTGACACCCTTTCCAAGTACTTATGGGTGCGCCCCTTGAAGACCATAACTGGTCGAGACGTCACCGAAGCGATGAATGACATATTGTCGGAAGCAAAAAGATGTCCCAATCTCCTCCAATCAGATCTCGGAACTGAATTTTACAATTCCAGCTTCCAAGCTCTCCTGAAAAAGTACAACATCAAACACTAAAGCACGTATACCGTGAAGAATGCCGCGATCGCGGAGAGGGTTATACGTACTCTCAAGGAGAATCTCTTCAAGTTTTTAAGTTTATTGGTACCTACAAATGGCTGGACATTTTGCCGGATATTGCCAAAAACTACAACCAGCGCAAACATCGAAAGATCGGCATGAAACCGTGTGACGTCACCAAAGACAATGAAAAACAGGTGTATAAGTCAACGTATGATTATGCTGATGATCGTGCTGGTCGTAAAACATTCAAAATTGGTGATTTCATGAGAATTACCAAGGCCAAGCATGTTTTCAAAAAAGAGTACACGCCTAATTGAACCACAAAACTATTCAAAGCCGTGAAAGTGAAAATCACCCAAGCAATCACGTATTTGCTGGAGGACTAGGAAGGGCGACCAATCAGCGGCGTTTTCTATGAACAAGATCTATAAAAAAAATCCCGAAGTCTTATCTAGTGGAAAAAATTATTAGAAGTAAGGGCCGTAAAGTACTTGTGAAATGGCTGGAGTTCGATAGTACGCACAACAGTTGGATTGATGCGACAAATTACATGTAATTCAATGAAAAATTTATACAATCTCAACTGGAAGAGAGGGCCTTTCATCATCATCGTCGTCTCAGCTCTCTCTCCCAATCTGCTCTCGACGATGTACAAACTCGACTGGGACGATGTTATGGATTTGGAATCACACACTAATGCAGAGAGTCTACAAGTGCAAGTTTCAAAGAATGACACCTACTTCTACCTGACGGAAGCGGATGTTCAGGAAATCCTACATCAAGATGCTACTGTGATGTCGGCAAGATTTGGATATTTATTGAATATAAACTTTTCTCAATATTATCATGATTTATTGAGCAGTGCAAAAACTCTACCTAAAAATGGTTTGTCATTTGATGAGACTATAATCTTGTGTATATCATCAAAAGATGATAAACATCTATGTTTTCGTGAATACCTATGCTATTTGCCGGACAAAATACTGTTTGATTACGAAACGAAATGAATGTTTATATTGAGAGCAGAGTTGGCGTTTCAATTCAGTATGCAATGTGCAGTGTGTCTGTGTGTATGCAGAGAGAGAGAGACAGAGAGATGCAGTACAAAACAAAGACTCGACTCATTTCGAAGCTGGACTTCGGCATTTCCTGCAAGTAAGTTAGCCGAAGCAGGCTTTACTTAAAACGGTTCGGAAGATCTAGTTGCATGTCTTTCGTGCCAAGTAAAAGGGTTCAGAAGGCAACCCAATGACGATCCTATGGCTGACCATCGTCGATGGAGCCGTCATTGTGATCATTGTGAGCACAATCAGGTGATCAGCCGGCACAGACCGACGACAGATGGCGCTGATGTATCTACAGAACCAAGAGTGTCAGATGTCATTAGCAGAGTGACAGATGACACAAGGATGACACCACCACCACCGACAGATGGCGCTGATGTTGCTCCAGGACAAGTGACAGGTGTCATGAGCAGCAGCAAAGTGACTGATGCCATAAACATAGACTCACAGAACGAATATATATATATTGTTATGATATAAAAGATTTAAAAGTTTGATCAGAATGAATTGTATAATTGTACACTGAAATGAAAGTGGAAAATAATTTGATAATGTTACTGTATTTTTTTGTGCGATATCCTTTTCATGAGAAGTAATGCGAAATCAGAGACCAGAGCATAGAAAAACATATCCTATTGAGAAAAGAAAAGTCTAAATAACAAATTCATAATTTATCAATTCAGAATTTAATATCCTGTAGAGAAACAAGTATCATGAAGAACGTCAAAACTGAATTTGACAGAAGAAAAGATTAAGAAAATAAGATGATTATGAGATATACAAGTAAAAATTGATTGGAAATGCAAGTAAATTGATAAAGGGTATTTATTAGACATAAAGAAGGAGGATTGTAAATAAATTAGGTGTATTTAGTTAATAAGAGTGGAAATTAGTGAACAGAAAAATAAAAGGTTTGTGATTGGTGAAAAAACGAGGTGAAAATCTGAAAAAGGGAATCTAAGGAGACGATTATTGATTTTGAAAAGAAAGAAAGAAATTGAGAAGAAAAAGTTTGATTTGGAAAGGAAGAACAAAAGGATTGAAATACAAGAAAAGTAAGAAGTAGAAACCAAAGTTTACAATTAGAACTTATCCCGATAACTGATTGACGAAATCAAAGTATAAAAGTACTTACCAGTAAACAACGATAAACCAATTTGAAGGAGCACGAACGCCATAGAAAACCAAAGAAAACCAAGCGAGTCAAAAGGTAAAAAGTTCCATATCACATCAAATTTGAGACAAATCAGCAGAATCCAACTTCAGAAGATTCAAAAATATCAAGAGATAAATAATATCACTTTCACAAGCATAAAAATTTCTAATTCTATACATCAGTGTTGATAAAAACAATTTCACTTCTCGGAAAGAATATTTCATCTCAAACTCTTATCAGGTTATAGTGCGTATTAGCATATTAGTGAGATGATTTCGAACTACAAAAAGGGAATTACAATTTAGAATAGATCAGGTTAGAGTAGTTGAGTATTCGAAAATCAGATGACGCTAGTAATAATAGAAAGTAAAGGATGTTAGAAATCAGGGTAGGTTTTAAAAAAATCCTGGGATTCTATAATTAGAGTAAAATTATTAATTTGAAATTTTGCAATTGTAGGTTTTGTATAATTTATTGGTTTTGTCAAATACATTTTATTAATGTTTTACTTGCACATTTGAAAATTCATATGATTTTTATTTCTTCGATTAATCATCTTAAATATAGCGTCCAACAGATGCTAAGAGAAAGCTGTTCTTGTGTTTGAGTCTGACTGAACTGTGAAAAGAAGGTATAGTAGAAAAAAATACAGGTAAAAATGAAATTGTCCGGCAAAATATTAACATTTTTCATTCTATATAAAAAATTCAGAAAATGACGAACAACGATACAGACAGATTGAAGGAGCATCAATGGGTTCGCTACTGTCACCCATTATCGCCAACCTCTTCATGGAAGGAATAGAAACCAAAGCAATACCAACATCACACTTGAAACCAAAACTCTGGCTAAGATATTGTAACGATTTCGAGTCCGGCCACGAGACCGGTCCTGATCTAATTAATTATGCACCCTCGTTCAACTACAACAGCATATCTGCTGGCGTACGGATCGCCGAGAACAAGTTGGAATAAATCGATCGCTTGATACTATTCGAAGAGCCATCTAGATGAAATGATCTATACTCCTGAATAATCTAGAGTCGTGGATAGAATCTGCTTGGGAGTATATAAGCGGGACAGTCAGAATGGAGAGTTACTTACAGTTCCAGAGTTCGCTGATAGATAGCCACAGTAGAAATAAATTGAAATAGTTATTGAAGAAAATGTTTCAGTGAATAATTGTTGTAAATAGTGTTTTAAATAAATTAGGTGTCAGAAGTGGGATGTGTTAAAGTGTTCGTCGCGTTGAAAAGCTGATAGACATTTATCGCGCCTAATAGACAGTTAGTGAGTGACCCGTTGAACATTTGAGTGCAAAGTGGACAGTTTTACGCGTCGCGGCACAATAAACTGATAACTTTTTGTGAGAAATAAATAATAGACTGATATTTCGGTGAAAAACAATAAAGACAAAATGTTTCCGAGGAGAGTTCACCTGGTTGACCTTAAAGTTAGTGAATTGAAGCAGGAGTTAGAGGAGCGGGAGTTAGAAACAACTGGAAAGAAGGCCGTACTCCAGAAAAGACTTTCAGATGGACTGATTGAAGAAGGAGAAGACCCCGAAACATTTTTGTTCGAAGTTTCTGGAGTCGATTTGAGTGCTATAATGAACAAAGTCGAGGAAAACACGAATAGTTTGAAGAAAGAACTTCAACAAAATTCGGTGAGTCTGGAAGATAAATTTCTACAAAATTCGAAGAGCCTGGACGAAAAACTTCTAGAAAATTCGAACAGTTTGAAAGAGGAACTCCAAGACAAATTTCTAGAAAATTCGAAAAGTTTAGAAGTGAAACTTCAAGAGAATTCGAAAAATCTAGAAGCGAAGCTTCTGGAAAATTCGGAGAATTTGAGAGAAGAGCTTCTGGAAAATTTAAATAGTCCGAGGGAGGAGCTTCTAGAAAATTCGAATAGTTTGAAAGAAGTTTGCGGTGTGGTGAATCGGTTGGAAGGAAGAATGGGAACTGTTGAAACAGAGATGGAGAAAATCAAAGATGACATGGAGGAAGAAATGAAAAAAATTAAGGAAACGCTCCACGATGAAATAAAAGGCGGAATCGAGACAGAAATCGGCAGAATAAAGGAAAAATTCAGTGAATTGGAAAAGCGAATGGATTCTGCGCATACCCCAGAAACTTACAACAAAAACCCAATGCTGGGCCTGAGTATCAACCAGGAGGAAGTTCAGAAAGTCACAAAAAATTTCAAGATTAGTGCTGAACCTGGAAAACTCGCCTTAAAACCGCCTCAGTTCGACGGAAATACTCCATGGTCAAACTACCACCGACAATTCGAAGCTGCTGCCAAAGCAAATGGATGGAATGCTGGGGAAAAAGCTTTAGCATTGACACTGGCATTGCGTGGCGAAGCAACAAATATTTTACAAACGCTCACCGCCCAACAACAGGAAGACCATGAACAGCTGGTAAAACACTTGGAACTTTGCTATGGCCAAGCCCACCTTGAACACGTATATCAATCACAGCTGAAGAATCGATGCCAGAAATCAAGCGAATCGTTGCAAGAATTTGAAGCAGATATTGCACGCTTGGTTCGTCTTGCGTACCCAGCTACACCGGAAAATGTAATGGAGCGACTAGCGGTCCAGGCATTTTTGGATGGACTTCGTGACCAGGAAAGCAGGCAAGCCCCAACACTAGCTCGCCCCGCACATCTCGTGGATGCATTGGCACGCGCTCTGGAATTTGAAGCAGCAAAGCAATCCTGCAAAAGCCAGAGTAGAGTCCGGATGATCGAAGAAGATCCACAGCCACAGGAGCCCGCTGATATCGAGGCTGTCATGAGAAAATTAATGAAGGAAGTCCTGCCTGAAACAATACAAATAAGGTGCTGACATTGCGGGAAAATTGGGCATGTGCGTAGCAAATACCCAACTTTTAAAGAAGCGATACCGACACAGGAAAACTAAAGAAGGTCGATGAGGAGGGGCGGTCGTCGGCCTGTTCAACGACAGAACAAAGGTGTTTTTATAGACGGTCTCATCAACAACGAGCCTCGCACCATGCTGCTTGATACAGCTGCGACTAGGACAATCCTTGGACCTACATTTGCCAAAACACCGGCAAGAATTGAATCGTCGAATTGGAAGCTACACACAGCAACTGGAGAGCCGGCAACTGTGTATGGTGAACTTCCAATTGAACTGACTTTGGGCAGCACTAAAGTGAGACATCGGGCTCTAGTAGCGGATATCGAGGATGATGCAATCATAGGGATGGACATCAGGAACTCCAGAGGGTTCGAGTTGAATTTCAGAGACAGCGTTCTACGAATGAATGGAGAAGAGTTGGTGCTTCACGGGAGAAGTGAAGAAATGATTCGTGTTCTGCTGGCTGAAGATGTGAGCGTACCGGAGAGGACTGAAACCATATTGGAGGCTCGCCTGGATGGGGGTGCGAGCAATGGAAACGTGGTGATGTTTGAGCCCAAGCTCCATGATGAGAAAATTGGACGAGGAATCGCACTAGGGAAGACCTTATTGCGAGTTGATAAATTTGTGCCAGTAAGGGTGATGAATGTTAATTATTACCTTGTGACTTTGAAGAAAGGAACAATTCTGGGGCACTGCTCTTCAATTTCCTCTGTGATAAGGAGTGTACGTGGCACTGTTAGTCAAGCCAGTAACATGCCAGCAGAATTGGAGAAGTTGGTTGCTATCTCGTCCAAGGACATGGGGCCAGCACAGAAGCCTAAACTGAGAGAACTAGTCAGGAAGTATCAGGATATCTTCGATACCGGAGTAGGCAGAGACAGTAGAACAAAGGTGGTTCAGCACAAGATAGATACTGGAAATGCCCGACCAATCAGGCAATCAGCCAGAAGACTTCCTCTCGCCAAAAAGGAGGAGGCTGACAAAATTGTCGGCGACATGGAGAAAGACGGAGTCATCGAGCCATCCGACAGTCCCTGGTCTTCTCCAGTCGTGTTGGTGAAGAAGAAAGATGGATCAACATGGTTTTGCGTAGACTACCGTCATCTAAACAACGTGACGAAAAAGGACAGCTACCCTCTCCCAAGAATAGACGACACGCTAGACACGCTGGCTGGATCTACGATTTACTCAACCTTAGATTTGAAGAGCGGATACTGGCAGGTAGAACTAGCCCAGGAAGATCGAGAAAAGACAGCTTTTACCATCGGCTCCGGATTATGGCAGTTTACAGTTATGCCATTCGGCCTCTGCAATGCTCCAGCCACGTTCGAAAGATTGATGGAGACGGTTTTGAAAGGTCTATCATGGAAGACGTGTCTGGTGTATCTCGACGACATTATTGTGGTTGGCAGATCGTTCGAGGACCATGTAAAAAACTTGGAAGAGGTATTTCAGCGACTGAGAAGCTCCGGACTGAAACTGAGCCCTAAGAAATGTCATCTGTTTCAAAAAGAAGTACGTTATCTCGGCCACGTTGCCTCTGGGAAAGGAGTGGCAGTAGATGAGCAGAAGATCAAAGCTGTTAAGGAATGTCCCGTTCCGAAAGACATTCACCAGCTTCGAAGTTTTCTTGGCTTGTGCACTTACTATCGCCGATACGTGCTGGGATTTGCTAACATCGCAAAACCACAAACCAGGCTCACGGAAGGACAAACAAAGTTCCAGTGGTCAGATGAATGCCAAGATTCATTCAGGAAGTTGAAAGGAGCTTTGATCAACGCACCAATCCTGAGCTACCCCCTTCCAGACGGGAAATTCATTTTGGACACGGACGCCAGTAACGTGGGACTTGGAGCTGTCCTGTCTCAGATCCAAGAAGGACAAGAGGAGGTCATCGGTTACTTCAGCAAGACCCTCAGTATACCGGAGCGGAATTACTGTGTCACCAGGCGGGAACTGTTGGCTGTTGTCAAGGGAGTTGATCGAACATCGGGCGGGGACCAGCCATAAGAATGCGGATGCCCTATCGCGAAGACCATGTCCAGACGACTGTTCGCACTGCCAACGAACAGAAGAAAAGGAGTCGACACTCTGCAGAACCACGGCGGTCGATGATAACTGGAATGACCACAAGATCCATAAAGACCAAGAGAAAGATCCAGATCTTGGTTTAGTCATCGGCTGGAAGAAGAGTGAGCGAAGACCGTCGTGGCAGGAAATAGCCAGTTGTTCTCCAGTCGTTAAAACTTACTGGGCCCAATGGAACTCTTTCATCTTAGACAATGGAGTCTTGAAGCGTGTGTTGGAGTCGGAGGATGGCGGGGAAGAAAGACGTCAGGTAGTAGTTCCCAGGAGCAGAAGACAGGAAGTGCTCCGAGAAATCCATGATGGGGTCACCGGAGGACATCTGGAAGTGACGAAGACCCTCCAGAAAGTTAGGCAACGGTTCTACTGGGCCAATTGTCAAGCTGACGTCGAGGACTGGTGCAGAAAATGTGCTGCATGCGCTGCCAGTAATGGGCCTCGAACAAGACCTAAGGCCCCGATGCGCCAGTACAATGTGGGCAGCCCATTCGAAAGGATCGCCATTGACATCGCTGGCCCGTTCCCACAATCTGAACACGGGAACAAGTACATCCTTGTGGCGATGGATTACTTCAGCAAGTGGGCCGAAGCCTATGCCCTGCCCAAACAAGAAGCCATCACCGTTGCCGACGTCTTGGTGAAGATTCGGTGTCCCTTTAGAGCTGCATTCGGATCAAGGCAGGAATTTCGAGTCAAACCTGTTCCAGGAGATGTGTCAGATGCTGAACATCCGGAAAACGAGAACCACAGCTCTATATCCGCAGTCCGATGGAATAGTGGAGCGGATGAATAGGACGATAAACCGCCACCTGTCCAAGGTAGTCTCTGACCACCAGAAGGATTGGGACCAGTACCTCCATCTGTTCCTGATGGCGTATCGTTCCGCGGTTCATGAGTCAATCGGCCAAACCCCTGCTAGTGTTAATATGGGCCGAAAGCTACGACTTCCATGTGACCTGAAGTTTGATACGCTACCAGTACAAGACACTGCGGGAGATGACTACGTCAGCAAACTGCAACAGAGAATGGACGACATCCATGAACGGGTCCATTTGAACATCCAGAGTGCCAGCGACAGAATCAAGGCGGATGCTGGTGGATATTAGACAATAGTAAATAGGCTAGGGGGCTTCTAAATCAATTTGATCATTTTTACATGTTAATCTGCATAAGGATTCTCAAGATCCGTTTTGCAATTTTTGCTCTTTTTGGGGGTGGGGGAAAATTAGAGCGTCGCTGGTCTGCGTTCATCGTGTGACGTAGTCGAGTAGATCCCTTAGATTGATAACATTTTGCCAATAGAGCGCGACGCACACATATTTTGAATTATTTGAATTGGATTTTAAAGAAAAAAAGATTTCCGAGAACGAGGTTTGAACCAGCGGTTTATGCGTGGTAGCGAGCAATAAAAACGGCAATTTCGCACAATATTTCGATTGTTTTGGCAATCTCAAACCTCCATTGGAATTGGCAAGATATTTTGGGAGGGGCGTAAGAATTACATATAATAATAGTCAATATCAAAATAACAATCAGAGTAATTGCGAACATCTCTGCCTAAAGTTTCTACTTCATAATGTCCACCGCTGAGATGCATCAATCGTTGGCTGAAATGCATAAATATAAATCATTGCGAGATTTCACTGATACTCAACTGCGAGCTTTGTCAATCGAATATTTGATTGGGAACGCAGGACCTTGGGAGTTGCTGGATGTATGGCATAGGTTACCAAAGGACTACAAAAATCGATTCGCTTTGCAGATTCGTCTACCATGTTTCATTCATTATCAAAATGAGTTTGGACTGTCAACAGCATCACTAAAAGAAGCAGAGTATCATGGACCAGTTAGTGTACAATTTCAATGTTATTATTGTAATAATAAATGATTTTTCATCCAAGTTGTTGTTCATTATTCAAGGCAGGTCGTTTCCGACACTATATCAGTCATGTCTATGATATTGACGTTAACGAGTCGTTCTTCAACGCTTTCCATCGATTTCAATCCGCCCATTCAATTGGATTCTGATTCAGAATACAGTTTGGCTTTGCTCAGCTTCCATTCGTACAACAGTATACCCAACATTGAAGAAGGTACAAAATTTTACTACTTTGAAAACGGCAGCAAAACTAAACTGAGTATCGATATCCCTACTGGCTCTTACGAAATTGGTGATATTGAGGCTTTGATCAGCAAACACATCACACCCAAAACGTACAAGGAAACCCCCCAGGAATTTTTCTACCTCAAACCGAATAATAACACGCTGAAAAGCGAAATATTCTGCCTTAAACACTCAATTGATTTCCGACCTGAAAACAGTTTGGCCCGCATTTTAGGGTTTTCGTCTATTCTTCCCAAACCCAACTTGCATTACGCATCAGCTCTACCTGTAGATATCATTAAAGTACGTAACATACACATAGATAGCAACATTACGTTCGGAGCATTCTACAACGACGCACCGTCTCATACGATATACGAATTTGCTGTTGGTGTTGATCCTGGTTACGCAATCGACGAAACACCCAACCACCTCATTCATCTACCCATTGCTCATAGAGACGAAATAAACAATATTACGCTGCGAGTTCTGGACCAGCATTCTCAACTCGTTGATTTTCGAAACGAAGAAATAATCGTTCGTTTGTAATTGAAGCGAAAGTATGGTGCTAACTATTCATAAAAATAACTCACCACCATACCCTCCTTCAGTCTTCACCAAGACCTTCAACGTGCGTCAACTACTATCACCGGAGAATAAACTGTTTTTGGAATCTCTCGGTTATCATGTTGTCCAATTAAGTGTTCAACATTTTCCGAAAACCACAAAACGATGAATCCATACAAAAGGTGGAATGGCGGACTTACTACCCATATGTCAAGTCCTTTCGCAACAATGATGTCATTGAAATCAACATCAATCAATCTGACGCTTACGATGCTTTGTATGTTAGCCTGTTATTCATCAGTGGAAAAGTTGTGAAAACCAAAGGAGATAGTCGTGTAACATTCGTAAACAATGCTGGTGGTTTCATGTTTCAATCTGTTAGTTATGAACAAAGCGGTAAGGAGTTGGAGACGGTCCGTGAAGTTGGAATTGTTAGTACTGTCAGAGGCTTTCTCACCTACACTGACGAAGATATCAAGCACTTGGCCAATTCAAGTTGGACTTTTCCCAGCAACGCTGGGGTTATCAGCACCACTGATCTAACATTCAACATGCTCATACCCACCAAGCATTTTTTGAATATTTTCAACGATTATCAATGTGTTTCCTATGGCAAACATACCATCCGATTAGTACGAGCTGCAGATGATAGCAACTGCTTCAAAATAGAGGATACCGCTGGATCGCCGGCTGGTACGACAGCAGTCAAGTTGGAAATTGAAAATATTGAACTCAAAGTTAAGAGAATCTTTCCACATGATCAAATTAAATTGCAACTCTTGAAGGCCATCCAAGCTGATACTCCTATTCTCATGCCGTTCAGAAAATGGGAACTTCATATGTTGCCTGCTCTCACACAAGGTGCAAAAAGTGAAATATGGGCCGTCAAGACTTCCTCGTTTCTCGAAAGTCCTCGCTATGTGATCGTATGTTTCCAAAAAGACCGTGATTACACCAAATTCACCAATGATCCAACAATATTCGCTCATTCGAATATCACCAATATAATGCTCACTCTGAACTGTGAAAATTACCCAAAAGAAAATATGCATGTGAATTTTGCAAAGGGGAATTTTTTGCAAGCCTATTTCAACTATGCACAATTCGGTCTCAGCTACAAAATTACTAATCAACATAATCCTCTGCTGAGCTCCACCGAATTATTTGTTGGTAAGACTCTCTTTGTCATCGATTGTTCCAGAAGGGATGAGAGCATAAAAAGTTCCACTGATGATGTGAAACTCGAAATCGAGGCATCTGAAGGATTTCCCCAAAATACTAGTGCACGACACTGTTATTGAGCACCTCCCACTCAGCGAAATCATTAACAAATTAAACTGAACATATGCTTGTCACTCCAGTATCAATCACAGAGTCAACATGAGAATAGCTGTTGTAGATATTCAAGGCTTTACCATCGAGCATCAATTCCATCCTCAGGAGATTGCCATTAGGATTGGAATTCAATGTAGTAATTTTCTTCTGCTGCCAACTATACCATTTTCCTCTTTGAGTAGAGCAGATAAACGTACTGCCTGTTTCTTGGAGCGAAACGTTCATGGATTGAGGTATTCCTCTGGCTTTGTGGAATATCATCAATTAGATTCCATCCTCAAGAAAAATGTACAGAATGTTGATATCATTTATGTACGAGGACTCCAAAAACGTGACTATCTTACAGAGAAATTTCATCAATTGAACCTACCTACACGTGTTGTGAATTTGGAGGACTATGATAATACGTCATGGATGGTTCCCACATTCGGCGACAATGATGGTATATCACCCTGTATGCATCACATTGATAAGCAACCCCACTATAATTGCAGTCTCCGAAACGTAGATACTCTATACAAATGGATATGTGATATGTTAACAAAATAAAAATGCTCAATAAATTTTTATTCAAACTGTTTTCTTTTATTTTTACTTTATAACCTAAGTTGGTCTGCCCCCCCTCAAAAATCCAATCAAAATAGACGTTTTTCGCGTTCGAAAAAACAGCTAAAATTCATAACTCTAAAACCCGCAAAAATGTGACTACAATAAGCGCTTTTCGCGTTCTAAAAAACAACTAAAATTTGAAACGCTAAAACACATAAAAATGCGACCGCAAAAAACGCTTTTTATAAGGTTAGTTCATTAGTTCGTTGTGGTTCAATCAAACTGAATATCTGTCACTCTCTGCCTGTCTGTCTGTCAAGAATCGAAAAAATCAAACGTTGATTGTGTCACAGGGCAGGCTCGCCGCGCTCCTACGATGATTTTTTTTTTGTATGGTCACCTTTAGTGAGCCATTTTTGCACTTAATAACTCTCAATTTTCACCTAGAAGCCAGTCGAATAATATTAGATTTTTGCTTTATATTCAGGTCACTAGTCTAGTCTCACCCTGTATGATGTAAAGTCCCAATCTCCACCCAGTGGAACTCCACTGTACGTAGTTTTACCGATTTACCGGAAATTCCTGACTAGTTTTCAATTTTATTAATTTGTGGCCCCAAACAGTCAAGCACCCGGTATACAGAACACTTAGAGCAAGGTTTCGACACGCTAGTCTCTTGTTGGGTGGAAAGATTCCGTGGCTCCATTTGTTTTCACAAATTATTTTATTTCAATTCGATTTCTCATCAGGTTGGCCAAATCGGAAAACGGGTATAGATTCCTCGGCGAAGGAATACGTGTATTTCTACGGCGTTCAAGAATCACGTTGGTTTATGGTTTTTCTCGGGGCTCTCCGAATATCGGACCGCCCTAGGAATCGAGATATCTGAAATTCTGACTTTCAATATCTCCCTAGATCTGGGGAGTATTTAGTGACTTTTGTCAAATACTCCCTAGAAAACGCAGGTAACGGGACTTTAACGGTCATTTGCCCAAATCCCGCGCGTTTTCACGAGCTGTCGAGAATGGGAGTTGGTTGAATTATTAAAAAAAATGGAATTATTAATTTGAGGTGCCTCGGCCAGCTCCGGGTTCGACCTCATTCTCGCCGCCCAGAATCTCTCCATTTTTTACAAAGAAAATTTCAAAGAGAAAATTCTGCAATTGATAGGGAAAATGCCAACCAATGATTATTATAACTAGCCTACTCCTAGCAAGAGCCCTAAGTCCCTAATTTAACTTACCAGAGTAGCTGAAAGAGAGATTATGATTAGTCGATAGCTAAACAAAATCTACAAAATAAAACTAAGTGTTTTAACGCGCCTATCCAGGGAGTTTACCCGTGTCTCTCCCGGGAGAGAAGTTGCGCTTTACCGCCCCGTCTCACCTTGGTGCAATGGCTCGTCTTGCTACGGAAGACTCACCCCACCGGCGGTGGAGGCCAGGCTAGGCTGAAAGAGAAAAATTGGATTAGTAAATATAAAATGTTCAAGAATACGAATTCTTTTATAGTGGGCTCGCACTGAGTCCCAAAAATTTAACACTTCTTATTCAGTTCTGAAAAGAACTAAAGTGTCCAGCATTCATGCGTGATCAATCGAATTCTTTTTGGAGGGATGTTGGTTTTTTTCTTGATATCCCTCCAAGAAACACAAGTTGGCCTAGCAGAAAAATGTTGGCTGAAGATCTTCTTTCTTGAGCCTGCACACCTTCTGGAATCTTCTCTCTTCTTTTGAAAACCCAATATTTCAATATTCAGATTCGTAAAATTCTCTTTCTGGAACTTTCGATTTCACCTTCGTCGAAGGACTTTTCTGGAACACTATTTCGCCGAATTTATACTATTTCTCTTTCGCCAATTATTCTCAGGAACTTTCTGGAACTCTCGTACTATCGGACTTCGACACTTTGAAATTCTCGAAAATACTAATTTTCACAATACTTTGTAACTGGTGAAAATACTGACTTTTCGCTATAATTCTCTCAGCTGAGTATACGTGGCTTTTCGCTTTTTGCTAGGTAGCGGACTGGATCGCTGTATCGCTGTGTCGAATCGCGCAAAGCGCTCTATATTTATATGTGCGGTTCGGAGGGCGTGGCCTGGCTTTGGCCAATCGCGCTCGAGAACGGCGAACAAAACTCGGTCGAGAATTTCTGGAGCTCATTTCTCGACGGAAATTTCTTGGCGAATGCTGAGTTGGATTCTTTCTGAATCTCGTCGTTAAAAATTATAATAATATATTGGGTTTTCATGACAGAGCTAGGGTTTTGTTCAGCCAAGGGCGACGCCCACTTTGGCCCTCTAGGCCAATGGGTGTCGCGGATTTAGCAGTCAGGATTGCATAAATATGCAAGCAGCGAAGCAGCAGACAGCCACTCTTTCTTGTCGAATTGCAGTGTAATAATCAATTTCGTGTTTCCGTTAAATAACTTACGTTTGTTTGGCTTTGCCTTTTGTCTCTGCAATTCATCGTTTTGGCTAGCAGTAAGAGTCAGGTTCTCGGTAATAATAATTCAGTTCACAGTAGATTCATAACGTTTTGTTTCTATCTTAAAGGGGGTTAGACTCACTTGTACGGTTTACAGGTGTTTTATTCGCGCTACGAAAGTACGTTGATAGGTAGTTTAACTCTCGAGCAATAATCAGTGTAAAGTGATCTTTTGCAACGGACACTTAGGGATTTAACTTCATCAAAGTTATTTCCCGACTTAACACCTGTACGCGACGTTGACGAAAAATCCCCATCGTATGAAAAGGGGTCAGGCACCAAAACGAGATCTCACCTGATACAATCGGCTCGATCGTAGAGTTCCACGAAGATTGTATCGTTCGAGCTTAAATTCCTCGGCCTGTCAAGACATCATTAGCTGCGACCTTGTCGTTGGCGAGCCACATTTCCTGTGGTACCTAGGGGTTTCGCGTCCTTCCCATACCTATTTCCTGCGGCTGCTCTCGGCTTTTCCACCTGAGACAGTCTGGTTAGGCTCCGTGATCCTTTTACCCAAATCTCTGTCTTGGTTTTTGTCACATCCAGTTGTAATTTTTGAAGTAAAAATTTTTCAAGTTTAATTTTCCTTTTTGGTGCTTCACACAAATTTTGAAGTTAGGAAATTTTATTTAGATAGTTTTTCTAAACCGTGAATCCTTCCTCCCTCGTCCATTTCCCGGCGAGGTCTTGTTAGGTGTTAGGTTAGTTAGCTATAGGGTGACCCTTCTCATCGTCACACTTGAGTTGGGTCGACGCGAGGTCGATTTTAGTGCACTTCTCCTTTGCCACACACTTGCACACGCAAGTAGCCCGACAATACATTACAGCCGTAATTGTTGTCCTTTAGAGCAATGACGAATATGAGATTGAGATCTCATATGCTCGCGGAGGAGAATACCCAAGCCGTGTTCGCCGGCGTTGGGCTTTCTCGGACACCTCCGCCGTCGGGTGACTTAGACGCTAGGCGTCTATTCCCCGAAGCGTCGCGACGCCTCGACCTAGACGTCCCCCAGGTACGTACTACCGGGGAAAACCGTGAGTTGACGATGTCAACTACTTTGTCCCCGAGAAGTGTGCTGGACCAAGGTACTTTAGAGTCGAGCTTAGACGGAGGGAGGCAGCCTTCCCCGTCGGCTCTGGTAGGGTTAGTAATCGATTCCGCGGGAGTTGTCACAACTCCACCTTTGGAAGCCCGTTTGGAGCAATTTAGAATAACGAGAAATGTTTGTAGGTCGGAGGGCTACTCAGGAGTCCATGCTGGCGAAGCTCGTGAGGTACGCCCCTTCGGAATGCGCCGAAGCGCTCCGAGGTCATTGGGTGTGCCTCACGCACCACAGCGGAGGCCACAGGTTATAGGTGTGCATACCCTAAGGGAACCGGGTGATGCTGAGGCCCTAGTGGAAGAACTAGGGGGTGGTGGAAGGCTCTCGGAGAGAGTTGGGGATGCTCGCATTCCCATATCTCTCCAGGGGCGGGTTCAGTGTACCTCCCAAGGGAATCACTATGCACAGCCTGAATATGCAAGAGCTACGAAGGCAGATTTCGTGACGGGTGTCGGCAGGGACACGGAAGTTGCCACCCGAAATCCCTGGGTGACGACGTCCTTGCCCTCCAGGCAACTAGGAGCAGAGCGGTGGGTGGCTGAAGATGGGTTCGGAGGAATCTGAAACTTTGCGGAAGCCGTCCATCCACGCCGTGTAACGAGACAATCGACACGTGTCAACGAATACAGTCGGACGGAAGACTGAACGATTCAATGGGTATCGCACATTGAAGGTGACGACCTCCGTTAAGCTGACATGTTTTTTTTTTTAAATATTGATATTTGAGACACCCGGTATATCATTTGGCAGCCGCCATGCTTTTTTTTCTATTAAATACTGTATTTTGAGCCACCTGGTATAACATTTGACAGCCGCCATGTTTTTTTTTTCTCTTAAATCCTGTATTTTGAGTCTGAATATGTCATCCACAATCATTATTATTATTATATATGTATAAACGCGACTCGATGAACGCCAAACACAGCGACGCACCGAAATTTAGCAGCGCGCGCTGTACTGGACAATTGTTATCAATCTAAGGAATCTCTCTCGACTATGTCACACGATGAACGCAGACCAGCGACGAACCGAGAGTCCAAAGTTCAAGGTGGATTCAAACGCCTATAGAACACCTACGTAGGTAATAACTAAGCTACAGCTTTATTGATAGTGAAAAAGCATTTGGTTGAATAAAAAAACATCAATTTGAAAATTCCTAAAGAAAGAAAGATAGTTTACAAAAATATCTAAATTTTACTTATCGCAATAAATGACCTACAGTATTGAGACTATAACTTTTTAACGGAAAGACTAAGAACAATGATTGAGGTGTCAAAATATAATGTCTGGAGTATATGGATTCAGACAGTCTTGGAGAAATAACTGGCCGCATACTTGCAATGGGCGGGAAATAATCAGATTGGTTTCAATTAAACAAGTCTTATGTAGAGAAGAAATTAAAGTTGCCTAACCCTCTCCCCACCCACCTGATAATGAATACCAAAAAAAGAAACAGACTCAAACTGCAAAAATGTGATCAAAATATTCAAAATTACTCAAAATACACGTTTTTGCGTTCGAAAAAACAACTGAAATTAGAAACGCTAAAACATGCCAAAATGCGACCACAATAACCGTTTTTTGCGTTCGAAAAAACAGCTATAATTTGAAACGGTAAAACATGCAAAAATGCGACTAAAATAGACGTTTTATAAGGTTAGTTCGTTCTGCTTTGATCAAACTTGATCTCCCATAAAAGTTGTCTTATCAAAGTACCCGCATGTTTCTATACTTTTACTGATAACGAAGTTAGCGTCCTATGCCCATTTGGCATTGGAAAATGCTTAACAATGTTTCTTGACATCAAAACAAACCCATTGATACCAAAATCATCGAAATCGTACGACCGATAGTAACTAAATTTGGACCTTTATCAATGCTCTATCTCAATTTTTAATGATTGGGCACCTTCCTGATGATAGAGAGCGCTGACGTATTCGGTCTCGATAACATGTAATACATTTCCGATTGGGATCGCACGGTGAATCGCTAAACTCCTGTTAAAACATCATATATTATTTTTTCTATAAATGAGATGCTCTGTATACCTTCTTGATTAGGATTGAAACGTCCTATGAGCGTTTTTTTTTCCTATCTTGAATAGTTTTTGAACACTCTGTGTATGTCTAAGAAAATTTTGGAACACTCAGTATGAAATATCGCCATATTTTTCTATTGGGTCCCCATATCCCCAATGATACGTATTTTCTGCGTCCCATTTTCCACATGACATTTGACACTTGCATCAGCCATGTTTTTTCTCTTAAATATCGTGTGATACGCCCTGTATATACTATTGCTGAATACTTTGCTACTCCCAATGACCCATTTTCCATCTGACCTGTACAACCATGTTTATTTGTCACATATTTTTTTTTCTTCAACGATATTACCAATGACAACTGACAGATATCGAGTGTGAGGCGCCCCCGATATATTGAGCGACGTTCTATACAAAAAAATGTCAAACGTTAACGAACCGACTTCTAACATTTGAGCGATGAGTACATAACGCATTAAAATGTGAGGTTTATGGCACTTATGGTAATTGACGGAAAGAAATTCTATTATTTTCTTGATCCCCCATAAAAGTTGTCTTATTAGAGTAGCCGCACGTTTCTGTATCTTTTCTAATAACGAAGATAGCCTCCTATGCCCTTTTGGCATTGGATAATGCTTAAAAATGTTTCTTGACATCGAATCAAATCCATTGATGCCAAAATCATCGAAATCGGACAACCGGAAGTGAAAATCGGAAGTGACCATTTTATTGCATATTTGAACTCTCCTCGATGTGGATAGTCCGAATTCACTATTACTCTTCTTCTACCTCAATTTTTTCAAACCAGAAGTGGTTATTTTTCGATGATTCATATAGATCCGACATATCGTTAATGCGTTTTTGGACACTGATGGATTTGATGTATTCCTTCATGATGTCAAATGGTGGTCATGTTTTTTTTTCTCAAAACACTTAGATGTTTTCTATCTATGATGAGACATATGACAAATGACAGAAGCTGTAATCTTTTTCCAAATGCAATGATGTTTAAATCAAAACGCCCCTGTATATATTTTCCCCAAATAAATTTGTGAGACGTCCCTGTACAACCATGATGAGCGTTGACCACTCAGAAGCAGCCATGTTTTTTTTTAACTTGAATTCCCATACCCTCCACGATGTGTTTTTTTCTTTGACCTCCATGTTTTTTCTCTTAAATGATATGTTGGTACACCTGGTATACTAAATCTAATGAGCAGCCGCCATGTTTTTTCTCTCAAAAATTATATGTGGTACACCTGGTCTACTGAATCTAACGAGCACCCACCATGTTTTTTTTCTCTTAAATGGTATGTTTTGAGACACCTGGTATACTGAATCTAACGAGCAGCCGTCATGTTCTTTTTCTCTTAAATGATACTTTTTGAGACATTCTATACACATAGCTTGTTGAAACGCTAGACCACCGTTGAACCGCAAATTTTTTCACATTTATTCCAAACATTATTATTATCAGACTCACAATCATTATTTTTTTTAAATATTCAAACACCGTGCTCTGGTAGCTGGAGAAATATATATCCCACATGTGTACATCAACTTGTACGAAGTCTTCGTGGAGGCAAGGCTAGCGTCACTCGCTACCACGCATAAACCGCTGGTTCAAACCTCGTTCTCGGAAATCTTTTTTTCTTTAAAATCCAATTCAAATAATTCAAAATATGTGTGCGCCGCGCTCTATTGGCAAAATGTT
Organism: Chrysolina americana; assembly: GCA_958502065.1. Lineage (NCBI taxonomy): Eukaryota > Metazoa > Arthropoda > Insecta > Coleoptera > Chrysomelidae > Chrysolina > Chrysolina americana. The sequence continues at coordinate 49,328,974 of OY293410.1, read as the reverse complement.
ATCAATCTAAGGGATCTAGTTGACTACGTCACACGATGAACGCAAACCAGCGACGCTCTAATTTCCCCCCACCCCAAAAAAGAGCAAAAATTGCAAAACGGATCTTAAGAATCTTTATGCAGATTAACATGTAAAAATTATCAAATTGATTGAAAAGCCCCCTAGCCTATTTACTGACAGGAGACCTTGTCTGGCTATACAACCCTAAACGTCGCCGTGGACTATCACCGAAACTTCGGAACTCGTGGGAAGGCCCATAAAAGATCATGAAAAGAATAAACGACCTCGTCTACCGCATATATAAGCCACCACGAGGAAAACCTAGGGTAGTCCACTTCAATAGTTTGTCTCCTTACGCCGGAAACCATGATCAAGTCCGCACCGTCAGATCACCGGAGGAAGAAATGACGTTTCAGAGGTTCATGTCCCTGTACTCGAACGGACAGAAAGTTCAATATGGGGTAACCCGAGAGGAGTCACGAGATTTTTTCAAGGTGCCTGCTGATTACGCGTTAGCTCACTGTGTGGCAGAAGATCTCCAAATGTCCAGAGGCATTGCAGTAGTTTTCTCCAAGAAGTTCGGTTGAATCCAGGAACTGAGAGAACAGAACCCGGAAGTTGGACGGGTGTTACAGCTGAGGAAAAACCAGAGAAACACTTACTATCTGGTTACCAAGAAGCGATCTCGAGATAAGCCGTCTTATGAAGATGTTTGGAAGAGCCTTACGAGATTGAGAGACACGATGCTGGACCAGAATATTCTAGACCTGGCAATCCCAAAATTGGCCTGTGGGCTTGATGGGCTGGACTGGAGAGTTATAAGAAGCATGTTGGAGACAATATTCAGATCCAGCGGCATCAATATTCTGGTTTGCTGCAACCATCTTCCTCGACCCAAATTGAAGACTGTGGAGTGCTACTTCCATCGAACGTCCAGGTGCAGATATGGAGAATCTTGCAGATATCTTCACACTCCAAGAATGACGTTTCGGTGCGAAACGTCTTTAAGAAGGGGGCAATGAATTTTTATTTAGTTTCAATTTTGGGACTCGAAAATAACGTCTTATTTATACAAAAAAGCAACACTTTTTTCGATTAATAAAAACACCCAAAATTGACATGGTGGAAGGATTTCAGTAAAGCATTTTCAGTGATTTTTGAGTCACTCAGTCGAGACTCAGCATTCACTCAGATTTTTCCACCATGTCGATTTTCGGTATTTTTTTGATGAAAAAATTACCATTTTCCCAAAAATACATGTATTGGGTGAAAAAAGGTGACACCTTTATTGACGTGGTGGTTTGATTTCAGTGAGGTGTTTTCAGTAGTGATATCACACAGTTTGAGTGCCTGTAAAACTTCAGGAAAGATTAGCTGGAGACCCTGGCGTGAACCCTTTGGATTCGGCTTGTAAGTTCCACGATATTGCATACTTGCAAAACAAGTCCCAGAAAGAAAGACACAAACAAGGCTGGCTGGGCGCTGGAAAATCGAATTTGGGAACGTGTCAAATCAAAAGACGCCAAATTCAGCGAGAAAGCTGCTGCTTAGCTGGTCACCAAAACCATGAAGGTGAAACGCAATTTACGTATGGGCTTGAGCGAAGAAGAAAACTGCTGCTGCTGCAAAGCCAAAGTCCTTCCGCAGAGATGTGGTCAAGAAAATCGCCAAGACTCTGCGAAAAACTCTGAAACCTGATCAGCTCAAGGATTTGAGTGCGAAGGCTCTGTGAAAACCCTGAATAATACTGTTCGAAACAAAGAGCGGGGGTGTGCTGTCTCTACTCCCGATATTCGCCGCTCTGGAGCGCTGGGCTCGTTGGCAGACGGTGGCAGCACCATCATATCCTCGGCAAAAGCCAAGAAGAAATTGAAGGAAGACAAGCGTCATAATACCGCAATGGGGAGCATTGGCGGCGGCGGTGACAACAAACATGGGGGTTCCGGTTTGTTTCTGCGCAAGACCGTTAAGGGGGCTACGGTTTGTTTCTCAAGAATGGAAGTGATGAGGAATTGGTTAAGTATGTGAAACGTCTGAAAATACCTCATTTCATTGGTGTTTTCATGCGAGAAAACTTGCCTCGATCATCGAAACTTCCCAGAGTGTGCGCAATCATCAATCTGGATTCGAGCAGGAATCGCGGAACGCTTCAGATAGCTTGTGTGAAACGCGGACATGTGGTGGAATACTTTGATATTTTCGGCAATTTGAAGCCGCCGGTGGAATTGGCGAGATATCTGGGTAAAAAAGTGAAAATCTTCCACAACAACGATCGCTACCAGTCATTCAACCAAGTTAATTGCGATTATCTGTGTTTGAATTTTTTATACGAGAATAGATTTATCGATAATGCCGGCGCCTACCTTTTCGAGACCGTCTACTATGAAATCAATGGCAAAGAGGAGAACTCTGTTCGATCGCCGGGAATAGTGAGCACCCTTCGCGGCTATACTTGTTTCGAGGAAAATGATGTGCGACACTTGAGCACAGCTGGCTGGACCTATCCAGGCGGAGCTGTTCACAACGCCCCCGACGGCTCGTTCGCCATGTGGATCCCACTTTAGCATCTGTTGGACATATTTCATGACTATAGATATGCTACCATTGGACGACAGTGCATTCGCTTGGTCAGAAGTAGAAATGATAACAATTGCATGCTGATAGAGGAGGTGGCGAATCCAGTAGTCGAAGCCACCACAGCCACACTGACGATCACGAGCGTTGTACTCAGAGTAAAACATATGATGCCCAACGACGACATTCGTCTGAAATTGCTGCAGTCCATCAAAACAGACGCAACTGATTTCGTATCGCAAGTGGGGCATATACGAGTTGCCTGTACTCACTCACAAATCGGATGGACAATGCGGCTCAAGTCGCGTCCTATTTCGGTCACATCGACATCAGTGGCATACGCCTAACCATGATCAGCGATACTTACCCGCATGAATTCAACAGAACAACTTAGTCGAAGCCCATCGAGCCTACACAGAATTATATCAGAGCTATGCCAATTGTCCGAAGAAGCCCCCTGTACCCGATTACGGAGCATTCAAAAACAGAGCCACCGTGTTCGTAATATACTGTTCCCGCAGAAAGAATTTATGAAATCCTCCACTATCGATGTCAAACTTGACATCGTGGTCAGAGTCGGATTTCCCGCCAATACTCGAACCTATTGCATTATCATTCACGACTGTATGCTGGAATACTTGCCTTTGAGCGAGATTGCTCGTCGTCCGTCGTAAAAAAGTGACATATAGTAGTAGCGGTGGGTAGTGGGGGAATCCACTTCCTGTGTGTATGAGATGCAGGCTTCGACAGGTCGAGAGCATCATTTGCGAGCTAAACAATACATTTCTATGAGAGGAATATCTTTGCGTACAAAAATTTTATTTCGGACCGTAACTCGCAGTTGGAGGAAGCAACAATTGAAACCTTCATTTTGAACCGCTGCTACGTCAACAATTAGGATTCCACGGAGTTCTGCCGGATACTATTTTGTGGAAGGGAGACCAACGTATACGACAGCATTGCCGGATATCGCCTAGCACAGTGGTCCTATTCTTGAGTTTGTTCGTATACGAATTCGATTCACTGTTTCACACCAATACACACAAAATGTTTGTTTGTCTCTCTTATTCGTATACGAATTGAAGTCGAATGGTTCAAGAATAGTTCCCCTGCGTTTGGAAATATAAATATACGCCTCGTATATGCTTATGAGTAGATGTTTTGTACAATAAAGCTTTTAAGGAATTCGAGCGACCGTCTTCGATACTCCTTAGTGTCCACATGTTGGAAGGTAATGGTGACTCTTTATGATATCTGTCCTTTGGCTGCGAGAGACAACAATCAGCCATTCGCTGTTAGACAAGTCCGGGTATGAAGCTCTTGTCTTTTGATAAAGTTTGCCGTTATCCATCATCCACAACGGGTACTTCTTGGGAAACCTGATGACATTCTCACACATCTTCCCGTACCATCTGTCTGTGGACTGTTCAGGTGCAACAACATGATCATCGAGGCTCTCCATGCACGGAACAGCTCGAGACAAAGCATATGGTACCAGGGGATCTTTTTGTTCACGATGAAGAATATCGAAGTCATACTGTTGCAGCCTAAATGCCCATTTGGCAAACCTCCCGACGGGATCCTTCATGTTGAAGAGCCACTTAAGACTGAAATGATCTGTTATGACTGTGAATTTAGTGGTTTCCAAATATGGTCGAAGTTTCTCCACAGCGAATAAAACAGCTAGGCACTCTTTTTCCATTGTGGAGTATTTTTTGTTTTTTGTAAGTGAACGACTCAAGTAACATATAACTTTCTCACCATCTGAGTAACGCTGGGAAAGGATAGCTCCACGACCATAGTCGGAAGCGTCAGTTTCGACAAAGAATGGTCAGTTGAAGTCTGGGCAAGCCAAAATAGGAGCAGATACCAAGTTTTATTTGACAGATTTCTGTGCTGCCTCGCATTTCTCGTCCCAAACAAAGGGTCGGTTCTTTTGTGTTAGTTGAGTTAAGGGGGAAACAACTGAAGAAAACGATGTCATGAAACGTCTGTACCAGGAGGCTAGGCCAACAATTCTCCTGACCTCTGAGATGTTTTGTGGATTAGGTGTATTCATGATTACACTAACCTTATATGGATCAACCACGAGTCCAAATTCGTGGGAGTGCAGATGATAATGTCGTCTAAGTAGACGAAGGTGTTACTGTCAAGGTCAGCACTAAGGACACGGTCGATGAGACGTTGCTAAGTTGCTGGAGCTGAATATAACCCAAACCGTATCCGTTTGAATCGAAATAGGCCCCGCGTTGGGCGAGGAAGTGACTACGGCAAAAGGAAGAAATGCTTACTTGAAACAGACCCTCGCTCAGTGAAGAAGGAAGTGGGTAAAAAAAACAAGGAATGAAAGGTCGTCGAGTGTATTGCTTCTCCTTCACAATGTCAATTAATATTTTACTATCAACAAAGTTATAGAAAGATGATGATCTGTGGAACGTTGCGTGAGGGATCAATATGAATTTTGTATGAATTGAAGAAGAGTAAATTTGGAAGAAGGCTTATTTGTTCGGCGCGTTGAAATAGTTGTAGTTGCAGCTGTCAGCACGACAGGATAGCGGTGCCATGCGATTCCTCAAGATTAACTCTGTCGCAAGGGGTGCCTCTGTATTTCTAGTCTATAGATGTGCTGAATATGGATTGAAAGGTATTGGTAAGAGCTATCGGTAAGAGCTATCGATAAAAGCTATCGGTAAGAGCTACCTTTAGAAATTGTTATCAAAGGAAGGCTAAGAAGTAAGGAAGGTCATCGATATATGTACAATTTATATCCGAGTATAACTAACCTGTGATATTGAGTGGCCTCGAAGTAGTTGGGTATGCGAAATCTTGAGAGAAGTAGAAAATCCAATCCACAAAGGTGCGTGGTTGTTTAGAGAAACCAGACCACTTACTTCCATAAAATTATCTCAAAGACTTCAAGAAGAATCCGCATAAAGCGAAGTCAAACGCTCCAATTCACCTGGACAGCAAGAGACTTTTTTTTTCTTTTTATCCAAATTCGCTGGCAAGTGTCACAAGTGACAGATCAATTCCAAACAATAACCAAGGCAAAATACAAATGCGAATCATAAAAGGTGGCTTCCCAGAGCAGATAAATTGTGTTACGACCAATATACCAGATGTTGCTTAGAAGCGAAGCCACGAGAGCACAGAGAAAGAAAATGCAACTAATTATAAAAACTTGAAAAGAGCCAGAATGTGGCAGGTACATTTACAATTCGACAACTCACTACAACAATTCTGATAAAATTAAGCTTTTATTCGCTAGCAAAACGAACATGTAACATAGTGACGTAGATATAACGTAACTCTCCTTTCTCTTTCGGTCCAACTTCTCCCGCTGACCGCACTCGACTTGCCTACTTCGCAAATCTTCACAATTACATTTTACGTACCACTACTACTGGGGGACCTGGGTGGAAATTGCGAATATTGAGATTCCTCACTAAACATAAGATTTTAAGCATCACTCAATTTGGATTTCAAACCAACAAAAATAAAAATAATGCTATTTTCGATCATTTTTTCAACGTATATACCAAAATCAACCGCAACGAGGCTGTAGCAGCGGTTTTCTGGGATCTTTCGAAAGCTTTCGATTGCGTGGATCACGTAATATTGCTGCAGAAGATACAATAGATAGTTTTAGAGGTGTTTCTTACAATTGGATACAATCATATCTGCAATGTAGATAACAAATTGTCAAGACCAAAGTAAATTATTTGGTATGACAGATAAATTGTGGAGTCCCTCAGGGTTCAGTCTTGGGTCCAGTTTCATTCTTATTAAACATTAATGCTCTAACATCAACATCTCGGGTAGGTTCACTTTATTTGCCGATGAAACGACCATCACATGGAACAACAAAAATACTGAATAATTGAATAAAATTGTTAACGAAGACATAACCAAGGTAGCAAATTGGTGTGAATCTAACAAACTATAATTCAACATCAGTAAAACAAATTTGCTAACTTTTAACTGTGAGCTTGAAGATTCAGCACTGGAAAACGTTGTTAATTTTTCTTTTGCAAAATTGAAACACCAACGAAAAAACACAAACTGATCAGATATTCGAAGTGACGTCCTCAATTGTTTTCAGAACACAACATTTCCCTGTTATAACAACCTGAATTATTATTCTCTGTTTAACGTCTGACACTCATGGCTTATTATGTTGTGAAGGATTTCGAAATTTCCAAGCGCTTCAATGTAAACACATTCTTCGAAATAGGGCCAGAAAACCCATTGTGATAAGATCTGGCGAGCTAGCGTCCCTTTAACACTCGTGCTACAATACGTTTTTATGATAAAAATGTATAATATTCAATATGGCTGAAATCAAAAAGAGAGCCTCCATCATAATTTACAATAAAAAATATGTTAATTCATTTGAAAAAAAAATTGTTGACATGAAAATCTTTGACAGTTGACAACACGTAGATAATTGAAATCAGTCACTCAATGGCATTCAATAAGCCATTGAGAAAATATGAAAGGGGCGTTATGTTTTTTCTTGCAAATAAAATAGTTACAAGGCCGCGAATAATTTGCTGAATCAACCGGTATAGTATACCATAGTTACCATAGTTGAGGAGCGCTAGAAGTACATCTGAATCATCTGTATTGCATCAACAACCCTAATAAATTAGCCGAGCTAATCGGGCTATCTTTTTTGTATAAAGGTACTCCATGAATAAGTTCAGCCTCTGGCCAATAGGTGGCCCCACTTGGACGGAAATGTTATTTTCAAGAAAAGATAAAACTGTTTTTCGGATCTAAGGAATAGGAAGATCGAATGGAACCTCTCATTCAAGAAACCAGGTTCTGAAATGGAAAAATTCACAGACACTCCCCTTATCCAGTCACCAAAGGGGAGTTTACGTAGAAGATTCAAAATAGCCCAAAAAGAAGTTTCCGGTTAGACTGACCGGCACACCTCCTGATACATACCGCAATTCCAGAAGTTCTAGTACTTTCAGGTCTGAATAAGTATTGTAATTCAGTTTTCCGCATAAACCTATTATATATATATATATATATATATATATATATATATATATAATAGGTTTATATATATATATATATATATATATATATATATATATATATATATATATATATATATATATACAGTGAGGGGCAATATTATGGAATAAATTCAGTTTTACGAGAATAGGCAACTTTTGAGACAAATCCCGAAACACGTCGATTTTTATTTCCAAATTATGATTTTGTGGCAGATATGTCATACTAGTGACGTCATCCATCTTTGCGTGATGACGTAATCGATGATTTTTTTAAATGAGAATAGGGGTCGTGTGATAGCTCATTTAAAAGGTTATTCAATTCTCTATTCAGTGATATGAACATCAACATAATTATTTATACAGGGTGGCCAAAAAAATATTTAATTTGTAAATGAAATTAATTGTCACAAAAAGAAGTATTATCATTTATTAAATACAAAATTACATTGTACTACTGTCGGAAAACAGAAAAAAAAATTATTTGACAAATAAAAATTGCTTTTCGCTTAAATTAAATGTTCAAATTGCCACCCACCGGCCTCTTGGCAGTAATGGAACCGACGAATACATTCTTCTTGAACATTGTGGATCATTTCTGGAGGTATATTACGAATTTCCAATCTAATTCTATTTCTTAAATCTTGTAAATTCTGTGGTCTATCGATGTAATCTTTTGATTTTAAGTAACCCCATAGGAAAAAATCAAGTGGTGTAAGATCTGGAGATCTTGCGGGCCACTCTATTGTTCCTCGTCGACCAATCCATCTCCTAGGGAAACATCTGTTTAAAAAATCACGAACAGGACGTGCAAAGTGCGGAGGTGCACCGTCTTGCTGAAACCATATGTTTTCATTTGGCGAATTACGATCATTTTCATTTGGAAACATGTCTGTAAGGGCGGGTATAAGTTCATTTTGTAAAAAATCAAGATATATTTGCCCCGTAAGAGACCCATCGAAGAAAAAAGGACCTATAATTCTATCCTCGACTATCCCTGCCCACACGTTTAGTTTTTGAGGGTGCTGAGTGTGTACCGCAGTCATCCAATGGGGATTATCTTGACTCCAATATCTGCAGTTTTGCCGATTCACTGTTCCATTTAAACAGAAGGTTGCTTCATCAGAAAAAAGGATTTCACGAATGAAGCGTGGATTTTGATTACATAAATCTTGCATTACTTCACAAAACTGCATTCGGCGATCTGGATCATCCTCATTGATTTCGTGGACATTATGAATTTTATACGGATGATATTTCTCTTTTTTCAGCACACGTAAAACAGACCTTTTAGAAATGTTTGTATCAGCTGCAATTTGCCTAGAATTAATTTGAGGATTCTCTGCCACACTTAATAATACAGACAGTTTCACATCCTCATTCATTGGTGGACGACCAGCATTTGCAACATGTTTCACGTGTCCAGTTTCTCTAAATTTCTTCTCAATTTTACTAACAGTGGATTGTGTGATAGGCGTATTAGGATATTTTATGGTAAATAAATTACATACGTCTTGTTGTGTTCTGGTTCTATCTCCATATCCAACCATAATTAATACTTCGATTCTTTGTGTTTCAGTTAATGGGGCCATTATTTATTTATTTCATGAAATAAACTGGTCCTTATGAGAAAATGTCAAGAACTGACTTACATTTGACCCAAGCCAACTCGATTTGTAAAAACTATACTTTTTGCTATCTTTTTAGTTCTCATTATTTATTTGTCTAATATCGGAATTTATTTTTGTTTCTTCATAGTAGTAGAAAGCACAGCAGTTCTAAACATTTATTTATAAACTGTTTCAAGTGTTTCAATAGTAGACAAAATCAATGAGGATGATCCAGATCGCCGATAGACCACACATTTCCAAGATATGACAAATAGCATTACATTGGAAATTCGTAATTCAACTCCAGAAATGATCCACAATGTTCAAGAAGAATGTATTCGTCCGTTCAATTACTGCCAAGAGGCAGGTGGGTGGCAATTTGAACATTTAATTTAAGCGAAAAGCAATTTTTATTTGTCAACTAATTTGTTTTTCTGTTTTCCGACAGTAGTACAATGTAATTTTGTATTAAATAAATGATAATACTTCTTTTTGTGACAATTAATTTCATTTACAAATTAAATATTTTTTTGGCCACCCTGTATAAATAATTATGTTAATGTTCATATCACTGCATAGAGAAATGAATAACCTTTCAAATGAGCTATCACACGACCCCTATTCTCATTTAAAAAAATCATCGATTACGTCATCACGCAAAGATGGATGACGTCACTAGTATGACATATCTGCCACAAAATCATAATTTGGAAATAAAAATCGACGTGTTTCGGGATTTGTCTCAAAAGTTGCCTATTCTCGTAAAAATGAATTTATTCCATAATATTGCATAATATTGCCCCTCACTGTATATATATATATATATATATATATATATATATATATATATATATATATATATATATATTTAATATATCCCGTTGCACACACAGATTGACATTTGACAAGTTATTCTGACAACTGATTAGTTGCTCTCCGTTTTCCTCTTGGTTCTGTGATCTGTGGTGTGCACCTTGACACGAGCGGTGTCCCGACTCTGGGTCCGTTATAGAAAAAGTTTGTTTTTAAAAATTTAAAAATTAATCTAAGTAATCCTGTGTACTCTTCAAGTATTTTAATTTCTCTTTTAGTTTCTCACTGCGAGATAAGATGCCACTGGTACAGTGTTTTAATACGTTCATTTTTCTATTTGTTATATTGAAAAAACTGTGTTTGTCTGATGACTAGGAAAAAATAAGCAATGGCTATTTTCTTTGGATATCCTCACGTTAGTAAGTCTGATCTTTCACATTATTTTAAGAGTGATGTTTACATACTTTTCAATATTACAAATGTCTTGAGAATGAAAATAAAGTTTTTCGAAAGCTTGACAATTTAACCAAGAGTGTTCTTCCACAAGGATTTTTTTTATGACGGTATCCCTAATGGATATTCCCTACTTTGGTTGAGAGTATCTTTGACCAGATTGGTTTTTGTTCAACTAGTCCCGTCAAGAGACTACCCTTCTATATAGATATATATATATATATATATATATATATATATATAGTAGAGAAGTAGTCTTTGCTGACTAGTTAGGATGCAAAACGGGAGATTTTTTGGGTAGAAGCAGCAAGCAAAACGTGTACTCTTTTAACACTATAATTCCGATATTTCGACAGTGGTGACTGTCATCTTCAGGGAAGCTACAATTAATAAGCAGGATTGTAAACTAAATGGAGTGAAGCCCACTAAAAGCTATACTTACTGTGTTATTGAGGTTGAATGCTAAAGATGTAATAAATGAGATATAAACAATATCGAGTGTACAACATGACGTTAGTGATGAAGTAACAAGTTGAAAACAATTAAAATTTTATTCAAAGATTTAAAAACATTTTAAAATTATATGAATTTTTTTTTATAAGTGTGGACCATGTGCACACCATGAACCTACAATTTGGTTAGTAAACCAGACAAATGACAAGTGAAATTTAAAGAAGAAAATATTATTTGACATATGACAGTAAAGCACACGATTTGGCCTGTGCTTAGAGAGTTAGACAGCCAATTTTATCCATTCAAAAGAGAGATCACATTCCTTTCGAAATGTTTTTAATTTTATTTGAACAGTAATTAAATTTGATATGGGGGTTTTTTATCAAGAAGTAATAGGTATGAATAAATTTCACTTAAATGATTGAGATCTGTTTTTTTATTTAAGCAATTATTAGATTGAGAAATGAAAGCCATTTCCATAAAAAGTCTCTTGTCTTGTCAAAATTTTTGTGTTTATATAATTCATGATGTGTCCTGTACTATTAACATGTTCACTTAATGCACATCTTTCAGGATGACATCTGCAGTCACTTTTATGCGAGGTAATCCTGTCTTTAAGAGTTCTAGAGGTTTGACCTATATATGTTTTATCACAATTTGAGCAAGGAATGCAATATACTAATTGTGCTTGAGAAATTAAAGGAGTCTTATCCTTCAATTTTGTAAAAATGGAATTGATTGTTAAAACTGTTTTATTGGCAATTTTTATGTGATCAAACTCTCTGAGAATTCGAGCAAGTTTGGATGACACATCTGTAATGTATGGAAGTGAAGTAAAGAAAATTTGAACTGGGGTCCTATCAACTACCTCATTGATAGTAGTGACATTTTGGGAAATATTTCTATTATTAATTGTATCATGTAAGTCAATGGTTGAAGTACTAAAAAGGATCTTTTTTAACAATGTAGGAGGATATGAATTATCAATGAAAAGATTATATAGAATTTTGAGGTTTTTTTGATGAAAAAAAGAATCAGAAATACAAAGTACTCGATGTTTCTTTTGTTTTACCAAATTAACTTTCATGGACTGCTTATGATATGAGTGGTAGTTCATATATCTACCACTACTTATAGGTTTCCTATACCAATCAATGATTAAGGTATTATCACTTGTACGACGAATTTTAGTGTCCAAGAAGGGAACACTACGTTCCTCATCTTCACGTTCTATGGTAAACTGTATGAACGGATCATAGCTATTGAATACATCAACTATCTCTGTAGTTCCTTCTTGTGGTAACGCTATAATCAAGTCGTCCACATATTTTTTTATAAAAAATAATTTGAAAGGTAATACCTGCAAGACCATGTCTAGTATATCATCCATGACATACATTGCCAGTATTGGGCTGATTTTGGCCCCCATGGGGGTTCCAAAAGTCTGCTGGTAAAATTTGTTATCAAAAGAAAAATAAGTATTGTTGAATAAAAAGGTAATTAATTGAAAAAAGGTTTCTTTATTGATACTACAATGACTGCTGATACGATTCCATCTTTTATCAATGGCTCGTAAGCAAGCATCTAGGTAAACATTACTAAACAAGGAAATAACATCCAAACTGGCTAGAACATAGCCCTCAGGGAGTTTCATTTTATTAAAAATTGATGAGACTTCAAAAGAATCTTTAGTATAATATTCATTACTATAATCATAAGAAGTAGTCAAAATATCTGTCAAGAAGGATGCCAATGCTTCTGTTGGTATACCAACGGAAGAAATAATCGGTCTAGCTGATAAGGTGGGTTTATGGATTTTGGGTAAAGCATAAAATTTGGGGCAAATCCCCTTGTAAGTTGTGAGTTTCTTTTTTTCGACTTCATCTATTTGTTTTAATGTGAATAAATTTTTAATTAATTGATTACACTTAGTCTGAATTTTTGCAGTCGGATCTGTAGGAAGTGAAATGTATGAATTATTATTGACTACAAGTTCATAAGATAAATTAATATATTGAGCTTTTTCAAGAATTACTGTGACATTGCCCTTGTCAGACTTAGTGACTACTAAATTAGGATTATTTTTTAAAAAGATTTTTGTTTTATTATATAGAGTATGAAAGAAATTTTGTGCATGTCTTGAGGAATATATGTAATTTGTGATTATATTAGTTGATTGTGCCATTATTGAATTTTTATTAGACTTATCTATTGCTGATACAACATAGTCGACATCTGCTAATAGACTCTTTATGGAAAAATCCTTACCCACTCTGGGTTCAATACTGAATTTTGGACCTAATGCCAGAAAATTGGAAATATCATTAGGGATAACTGTGTTTGAGATATTTTTAATCCAACTCACCTTGGATTTCAACATGTTATGCAAAAAGGAATTGGTAAGTGAATTTATTTTATTTATATTATTGATTTTGGTTTTATGGAAAATTTTGTTATATAGTCGTAATTGAGAACCTGTAAAATTTAAAAAAACAGCCCCATTTGTGAGGGAAATGATCTCCCTTTTGAGTAGATTCAATTGGTTTTCTAGTTTAGAAATAAGTTTATGATTGATTGAAATTTCGAAAATGAGAAGTTTGAATCCTAACTTGTTACAGAATTTACTGGATTGGTTGCTAAAACTAATATCTTGTCTCTGGAGAAGTCCATCAACTTGTACTGTAGAATTTGATATGTGATTAGGAAGTAAGCCAATAGTACGGCATCTCAGGAGAAAGCACCTACGGTTATATTCCTTTGCCAATTTAACTTTCGTCTTGGACCAAGTTTTCATCTTGATTACTGTGGGGGCTCCATGCGTAGCTCGAATATGTTGGTAGAAACCCATACCTGTAGTTTAGTAGAGAGGTAGTCTTTGCTGACTAGTTAGGATGCAAAAGGGGAATTTTTTTTTTATATATATGAAAACTAAAAGTTCGGGTTGAACCGCGTCTAGAATTTGTTGAAATTCGACGTTTCGGCTCCGATTTTGGAGCCATTTTCAAGCACTGAAAAAGAAAGAAAATTAATAAATGGTTGAAACGTTATTCTAAGCTGAGTTCTCAATCTGCCTACTCCTCAGGTATAATTACGTTAGGTTTTTGTGACTTGACGTCGGGGTCTCAATCTGCCTACCCCTTGACCCCTTGACACTTGAGACCCCGACGTCAAGTCACAAAAACCTAACGAATTACGTTTCAATCATTTATTAATTTTCTCATTTTCTTTCTTTTTCAGTTCTTGAAAATGGCTCCAAAATCGGAGACGAAACGTCGAATTTCAACAAATTCTAGACGCGGTTCAACCCGAACTTTTAGTTTTCATATATATATATATATATATCTTAAGGATCTCATCAGTACGGTGAAAGCAAGTGTAAGGATGTGCAACACTTGATTGCAGGTGAAACAACAAAGTAACGGAGTCAACAAACAGGAAGCCTACCGCACATTTGTGGCTTCAGTTGAAACACCTCGTGTATACAAGGCAAGAAACGACGTCGCTACGGAGGCAGCTATAGCTACCTGCGTGACATCCGAGTCCAGGAATATAAATGAAACAGGGATGAGCTCTGGAGGGAAATTGTGAATAACAAGGAACAATTTATTGGACTAAGCCCTCTGGTAAAATTGCAACCGTAGACACGTGTTTAGATCTTAAGGATCTCATCAGTACGGTGAAAGCAAGTGTAAGGATGTGCAACACTTGATTGCAGGTGAAACAACAAACGAACGGAGTCAACAAACAGGAAGCCTACCGCACATTTGTGGCTTCAGTCGAAACACCTCGTGTTTACAAGGCAAGAAACGACGTCGCCACGGAGGCAGCTATAGCTACCTGCGTGACATCCGAGTCCAGGAATATAAATGAAACAGGGATGATCTCTGGAGGGAAATTGTGAATAACAAGGAACAATTTATTGGACTTAGCCCTCTGGTAAAATTGCAACCGTAGACACGTGATTAGATCTTAAGGATCTCATCAGTACGGTGAAAGCAAGTGTATGGATGTGCAACACTTGATTGCAGGTGAAACAACAAACGAACGGAGTCAACAAACAGGAAGCCTACCGCACATTTGTGGCTTCAGTCGAAACACCTCGTGTTTACAAGGCAAGAAACGACGTACTGATGAGATCCTTAAGATCGAAACACGTGTCTACGGTTGCAATTTTACCAGAGGGCTTAGTCCAATAAATTGTTCCTTGTTATATATATATATATATATATATATATATATATATATATATATATATATATATATATTTTCTTCGGCATGAATTCAACATAAAACCGTGCCCTTGCGACATAGGAATCATATGTTGCCGTAGTTGCTACATTTCATAGCCATACTTATGTTTTGATTCAAATGGGGGAACACCTACGTAACGGTTTCGTAGTTACTACCAATCATCAGAGAAGACAAGTATGCATCCCACATAATGTATGTGTTGTACATTGAGCATTCGAACTGTTGTTTTCGCGAATGTATGAAAAGTGCGGCGGCGCACCGTAATACGGCCTAGTTTCCCTCACCGCGCGCATCTCCGTCAAGACCAAAAGATGACCTAATTCAATGGTAAGTTAAATCTATCTCCTTCATTTCCGAAATAATTGAGTTGATACTGAATTAGTGACCTGAAAAAACTCAAAATCGCATCGGAATCGGTGATGGGTTCTTGATGTATCAATAGTTTTGTGTGGCTATTGCCACAACTTGCTTGGGACATACATTCACAGGATCCAATGCATGGAACCTTTTTTATACTGCAAGAGCATTGAGGCCCTTGCATCCCAAAATTAATTTGACGTTAGATAAAAAAATTATTTGTAGATTATGTACCTTTTTACATTTGGCATTGGTGAGATGACATGTTTTTCGGAAAAGATGTGTGTGTCATCAATGTTGGTGCTAACTTTCCATTTTCCACCATATGCCAACCACTTTAGACCGAATCTTGTTTAGGGTGTAACGGGTGTACACAGTTGAGCCATATTTTTGCCTGATGGTGAACCCGAAAACAATGCTGCCTCAGGTTATCTCGGGTAGGTGGTAACTTTTTTATCGGTTCTGAACTTAACAGAACACTTCTTTGGCAATTGATGCAATCGTTTTCCATAACTGGAGAATATAATTCTATCGAGAATTTTTCAATGTCTCTGGTGGTGAATGATACTGAAATATATTCGTTATTGTGACGCTTCCGGTTTTACCGAAAGTGACCTTAACTTTGGAACTTTTGACGGCACGCTCTGCATATTTCACCTTCCATACCATATGCCCAAAATTAACCGTTTCGGAGTGTTTCTAGTTCTTGTAATAGAAAAAGTGACAGATTAAGCCTCTGGATCACACGTAATTTTTACGTAAATAGTTATTTGAAAATATATGTAGTGAGTGAGGCATGAATATTAAAGGTTAAACAGATCACACACCATTTTCACTGCCTCTAAATAATGCGCAAAAATGCGGGTCCATTAATTGAACGTGAAAAGTAAAAAATCTCAGCTTTTGCAGATAGCAAAAATTTTTTTTGTTTTATTCGAATTCCATCCTAGTTTCACATTTGAAATGTATCGCCAAAGGAAGCCTATGCTTTATTAAGATTGTGGTAATCCATAACAAGGGACGTATAGGGACTACAGTTGTCAATTATAATATGCCACCAAGAATTACTGAGATATATGAATAAATCTGTCAGAAAAGCAACTTTCGGTTACTGCAGTACTTCCCAATTAGGAAAAATCTAAGAGTTATTTGGTAAAATAGGGAATTTCTCACTAATTTCTTTGGCGATTGATGCAAACGTTTTCCATATTTGGAGAATATAATTCTATCGAGAATGTCTCTGAAAAGTTCTTCGGTCATTTTCCACTAATGCCCAATTCATTCAGTGGCAAAAAGGAGGTCAAATAAACTTTCCAACACATTTTTTTCATAGCCCGACAAATTGACTAATGGTGTCATAACCTGTTAGATCATAAAATGCTGGTGTGTTTTCATGTCCACTAACCATCTTAATGTAAAGGACATCAATGAATCTTTGTTGATCTTTTTGTCCCACTCTCATCTGTAAGAACTTCTTTGGAATGCACTAACATACCAAGCAATTGAGTATACAACGTCAAATCCTATTTAGAGAATTCAATGCATTAGTTATTTCAAATGTAATCGCCCTTTTCTCATCTTTCAGTCCTATCTGCTGTCTGAACTTGTAGTGCCAGCCGTTATGTTATTATAACACAAACCTTGAGGTAATCACTAAATATGTTACTAAAGGACCCCGCACATTTAGTAAGTAAAATGGCTTTCGGCTAATTTTGCTCAAATTTTGATATTTTGTAGGTCTTGGCATCCTCATCACGTAGTCCTATTTACAGATCGATCCTTCGACCAGTTTTAGAGGTACAGGGTGTCAAAAATTCGATTTTCGCTATTTTGGGTATTATGCATCGATTTGATTTTTGTGCTCTTATTCGAAATTGAACTGTCTTAGAAATGAACTAATGTATCTAAGTTATAGCTCATGAGTCCCTCCATACGAATGGAAAATAATATCTAACAAAGTGTGTTGCATTACAGCATGACAAGACAATGTTCATAGAAATAGATAAAAATCAATACCATAATCGTTTTGATTTTCACTCAATCCGTTAAAATTAGAAAACAAACGGCTAGAATTTGACAATTTTTTTTACAAAGTATAGGTATTGATCAACTACATGAGGATTCATTTGATTGCTTGTCCAACAGTATATAGTTTTCCAGGTACAGGGTGACGACTTGAATGCTTTCAAATGCTACAGCTCATGAATAAAATTATATCATTACGAATTGTCAATAACTGTTACTAGAATATGAAAGTTAAACTGACTCATGAAATGATACTTCCTATTACCCCCCCATTATAGCCAACCACCATCACCCCCTTGATTCACAGCTACCTGCATTCCAATACTTTCAATAGAAATCTTTACTTGTAATACCTTATTGAATAGCTGGTAAAAATTGATCTATTCTCCCTCTTCATCAAACAATTAATTAAATATCATCTCTGCGTATGGGAATGAAATGAAAAAACGCATCAATATTTTATATACCTGAATAGGTATATTTAGTTATAAAAATTATATTAGATAAATGAACTTACAAAACCTGCAAAACAGTGTTTTTATATTCTATATACAATTATTTTATACAATTTAGTTTCATAAAATTCTGCAGGACCGCTTCCTAGAAAGTGATTTCACCACACTTCACATCATTTGTGGAGCTGGAAGGGAGAATTGTTAAAAAAAAAATTGTGTAAAATAGTTTTTTCCGTTAACCAGCTGTCATCCCTCTACGAACGACAGCCCTTAGAAGTCGAAAGGATTAACGAGGTCTTACCTTTTATTGTGCGATTCCTGCAGAATTGTAATAATTTTTTAAACTTAAGATGCTAATATCTGTATATAGAATATGAAGACCACTGTTTTGCAGGTTTTGTAAGTTCATTTATCTAATATATTTTTTATAACTAACTACTTAGAGTATGAAAATTGTACGTACTAAATGTGCGGGGTCCTTTAGAGGGACTGAAGTGAATACTCACCAAAAATACCAAAATCACAAAAATTCAGTCTGAAACACTGACTAGATAGGCACCTATACCGAAATATTGTTTCACAATATTCAAATCTTTTCTCCAGACAAAACAGACTAATGATACGATTCACACTCCTCCATGGTAGTGTCTCGTGGTCCCCGAGCTCACAGGTGATGAAGGCAAGATGCACTGTTCACTTTGTTCCCAGAAGAAAAGTTGTTCGATAGCGATTCAAAAAAATTAAAAATTGAAAGAGATCCTCATACTTCTCCACATATAGTTTATAAAAAGCATTTTTTATGAATGCAGAACGAATCGATAGTTATTGCGGTGGAAACCAAAAATATAATTCTCTAAAATTGTGTGTTTGAGTAAATTGCGTTCAAATGTTTCCAATTCTCATATAGGATCATGTATTTCGGCAACTTCAAGTATTATTTGAAGAATCTGTGAACTTCTTAAAATATTCCGGTTTCTACGTGAATGTATAGTTTGTTATTCTTTTGACTTTTACCTTAGAAAAAAAACATTCACTCCCACTGACGACCTCTCGATTTCATATGCTATGGTAGGTGAATGATTATCATGGTGTCCAGCTTTCATAAAATTTTTGCGCACTAAATCTGTTTCTAGAGCACTTTTTGCATGATATGAACTCTACTATTACGCGGAAAGCTGGATTAATCAGTCAAATGTTCATTATTAGTGAATAAACATACGTTAAGTAGTCTTCGTTTCTCATTGAATTGTTTCTTGATGTCATATTATTATTGTAGTCGATACAAAAATCAAAGTGTTTTTTTGCATGTTGGAGATGAAGTTTATATTTTTTGAAGACGAAAATACTGCAGGAAGACCGCAATATCCAATTTTTATTTGAAGCAGTTGAATGATCTTTCGTTAGGTAGTGTTTGTTCATCTATTATGAAATGTGATTTTGATATTACACTATATAACAGAGCTATGGAAGAATGATTCATAAATATGACATGAATCAACCTACCCACAAGTTTATTTTTTTTATTCGAGGAATATATAGGTCAATTTTATTATTCTAAACATATTTTGAAGGGTTTTAATGCTGGTAGACACTGATTGATTTGTTCAACCTTTCTTGGAGTTGAGGTTTTGGTTAATAGCTCTTTGGAGTGATGGTGGTAAATGACTTCCTTTAGGTATGAATCCATTCTCATCTGCCGTGTACTCTACGTTATATATAGTGTTGTCGGGTCCTGTGTATTTATAGAAACCCTGTGTCCTTATGATTTCTTCTTTGGTGCCTCTGTTGTGAACTTTAGCAATTTCTTCTCCAACTATCTTATTCTCTGTTTCATATCTGAAAATATAACCAATATAAACACTAAAAACGATATTGATGCAGATAAGAAACAATTTTTGAGTTTGACTGAATTTTTCAAATGCGATCTATAATATGCTGGGGTTTGGAAATATATAAAATAAAACACCAGTTACACTTTATACATCAGTGACTACTAATGCTAACTGTTGTCTTATCTTCGTGACTCAGCGAATACTGATATTTCTGTTCATTGCATAATTCAATCTCAAAGTTCTAAGTACAAAAAAAATATAAACCTTAATATAACACATAGAGTATTATATGTTGACGAGCTGAGGCGATCTATACCGGGTGGCTACGGAAGTATTGCCTACGGCATACCTCAGTTATTGTATGAAGTAGGTTTGTGAAATTTGGAGCATCGATATAATGACATAAGAGCTAGAATTTGAGCATATTGACATGTCGAAGTTAACTTCCGGTCTGACCGGAAGTAACATCAACTTTCTTATTTTAAATGGAAACCCTATTTTTTTTTCTATTCTCTTCATTCAGCATTCAATTCCCTTTCTAATGACATATCACAAGTTGTTATCTAACCATAAACTAGATCAGAAAAAAATTATTATTGAAATTCACCGAGTAGGCCGTGGAAGCAAAATGAAAGCCAAGAATTGAAAAGTTGGCTATGGAAACCATACGTCACTTGATAACAGTTGCTACTACTGTGATATTTTATTTTCATTCGTCGGCGTTATAAAAAGCCGCCAAAAAAAATATTGGAAAAATTGGGGAAAAAACAATACTCTGTAGGTCCATAACTTAAATAGGAACATACGACTTTTTCTTGCCTGTACTAATCAGCATAACCATTCCTTTCTAATGATATAATAGAAAGTAATTTTTTGAAATGAAATACCAAAAAATCCAATTATTATTCTTCAAATAACAAAACAGATTATCGCCATACGCAAAAATAACATTAAAAATAATGTGGAATGATAAATTATATCCTGTAGGTTCTAGGTTAAATAGGAACATAAACGTACTTGGTCTGTGCCATCGTCCATAGATATTCTAATATCTACCTATGGACGATGTTTGTGCTATTATAATCATTCGAAACAAAATATTAACAAGTAGGCTGATTAAGATGTATTTTGGAATGAATACAAAAAAGAAACGAGAGCTCTCACGAACGCTTCTATCCATATTATTTTGACGTTCGAAGTAGTGTTTTTGATTCTGCCATTTTAAAAGGGTTTGGAAATCGAAATCAGTTAGTGGAATATTCAAAATATGCCTCGATATTCACGAACCGAACAAATTGACATGCTTCTCATTTATGGTGAATGTTTAAAAAATTCATATGCCGCTGAACAATTGTATTTAGAGCGATATCCAGGGAGGCAGCAACCGTCAAGAAGGTATTTCCAGTGGCTTGAAGAAAAATTAAGAACTGAGCCTGATGTTCACGAAGACCAAGAAGCATTTGTTATTAATGAGGAAACTGAAATTAATGTATTACCTTTAGTACAATATGATAGCACAATTTCCTCAAGGCAGATTGGCGCCAAATTAGCTATAAGTAAGGACTCTGCTAGGAAAATTTTGAAAAAACATCGATTTGAATCCTTTAAGTATCAGTTGCATCAACATTTGTATGAAAATGACGGTGAAAGGCGCCTGGAATATTGTAATTGGTTTCTTCGACAAAATGCTGAGAATCACCTATTTAACTATTATATCTTGTTTACGGACGAGTCAAGATTTACCAACAATGGAGTATTTAATAGGAATAATACAAGGTAGGTACTGTACTTTATTTGGATTATTGTCGATAGTCGAAGTGTAAAGTGCTAAAAGTGTGAACGGTCTTTGGTTTCAGGTACTGGGCGATAGAAAACGAGCACCGGTTTCGACAAGGTGGCTTCCAGGAGAGATTTGGTGTGAATGTTTGGGCAGGAATAGTTGGAACTCATATTGTTGGCCCCATTCTTTTTCAAGGCCAACTAACCGGAGAGAGATACTTTAATTTTTTAACGAATGAAATTTCAGAATTCATTAACAACCTACCAGCGGAAATAACTGAGAGAATGTACTTCCAGCAAGATGTCACCCCTCCGCATAATTCAAGAATAGCGAGAAATTATCTTCAAAATCGCTTTCAAGAGAGACTTATAACAACCCATGGTCCAGTCAGGTGGCCACCAAGGTCACCTGATCTTACTCCGTGCGACTTTTTTCTTTGGGGGCATCTTAAAAATAGGGTTTATTCCACACAGCCTACAAATCTACATGAGCTAGAAGTAAAAATTCGTAGAGCTTTCCAAGATATCACGCCCAAAATGTTGAGAAACGTTTTACATGAAAATATCACCAGAGTTAATAAATGTATTGACGCTGAGGGAATGCATTTCGAACATTTGTTTTGAATTCATTTTATCTTTAATCCTATCAATTTGAATTTTTTTTTTCGATAAATCTGTTTTTTTGTTATGTGAATAATAATAATTGGATTTTTTGGTATTTCATTTCAAAAAATTACTTTCTATTATATCATTAGAAAGGAATGGTTATGCTGAATAGTACAGGCAAGAAAAAGTTGTATGTTCCTATTTAAGTTATGGACCTACAGAGTATTGTTTTTTTCCCAATTTTTCCAATATTTTTTTTGGCGGCTTTTTATAACGCCGACGAATGAAAATAAAATATCACAGTAGTAGCAACTGTTATCAAGTGACGTATGGTTTCCATAGCCAACTTTTCAATTTTTGGCTTTCATTTTGCTTCCACGGCCTACTCGGTGACTTTCAATAATAATTTTTTTCTGATCTAGTTTCTGGTTAGATACCAACTGGTGATATGTCATTAGAAAGGGAATTGAATGCTGAATAAAGCGAAAAGAAAAAAAAATTGGGTTTCCATTTAAAATAAGAAAGTTGATGTTACTTCCGGTCAGACCGGAAGTTCAATTCGACATGTCAATATGCTCAAATTCTAGCTCTTATGTCATTATATCGACGCTCCAAATTTCACAAACCTACTTCATACAATAACTGAGATATTCCGTAGGCAATACTTCCGTAGCCACCCGGTATATAGAGAACTGAAACTTGGACGATTCTGAACATTGGTAGTATGGGTAAAGAATCGGTGGTGAATGATACTGAAATATATTCGTTATTGTGACATTTCCGGTTTTACCGAAAGTGACCTCAACTTTGTAACTTTTGTCGGCACGCTCTGCGTATTTCACCTTTTATACCATATACCCAAAATTAACCGTTTCGGAGTTTTTCTAGTTCTTGTAATAGAAAAAGTGACAGATTCAGCCTCTCGATCACACGTCATTTTTACGTAAATAATTGTTTGAAAATATATGGAGTGAATGAGCCATGCATGTTAAAGGTTAAACAGATCTCACACCATTTTCACTGCCACTAAATAATGCGCAAAAATGTGGATCCATTAATTGAACGTGAAAAGTAAAAAATCTCAGCTTTTGCAGATAGCAAAAATTTTTTTTTGTTTGATTCGAATTCTATCCTAGTTTCCCATTTGAAATGTATCGCCGAACGGAGCCTATGCTTGATTAAGATTGTGGTAATCCATAACAAGGGACGTATAGGGACTATAGTTGTCAATAATAATTAATAAGCCACCAAGAATTACTGAGATATATGAATAAATCTGTCAGAGAAGCAACTTTCGGTTACTGCAATACTTCCCAATTAGGAAAAAATCTAAGAGTTATTTCGTAAAATAGAGAATTTCTCACGATGTAAGCTGATTAAGAAGTTAACATAAGAGTTGAAATTATGCTTTATTATCAGAACTTATAAAAACTAATAACCAAAACTTCATCTACTCAATGAGAATATTGAAACAACCTGAGTTGAACTTCAATGGTGATACTCTCTTCCATCTACGAATAATAATAATAACGCAGTGGAATATACTTCGACGATCATTCAAATAAATGATTGGAACGAAGTTGTATGAAGCTGCCAAATAGTGTAAAGTAATTGAAACAAATGGATTCTGCGAAGTCAAATCATCCTTTTTCCGAACAATATCTGTCAGAAAACAACCACTTTCCATATTGATATTGAAGACATTTGACATCCATTTGTTCAACGTTTCTTGAGGAGGATACCATTGCAGGTGCTAATTGTAACCAAGCATTGGAATGTATCCTTGATTCAGTCTGGAATGACCACCTGAATACCGTATGAAGTTGTAATGGGAATGGTCCTTCCTGTCCTGAGAGGTGGCCGAAAGTTTAATCATCGATGGTAGATGGTCTTCATTATCACCCGGTGAAATACCACCAAGTCAACTATATATTCTGTGAAATGGATTATTCTGTTTCAATAAGTGGTTGATAGCTTGCAAATTCATTTCCAGATCTTATACGAACAATAATTGTGATTAGGTCCCACTGATGAAATACTCCGAAAGCAAAATAGCTCTCCATTCGGATTTCCAGATGAGAGGTACTTGAGATGATACACCATAGATCAATCTGAAGATTCAGTTTCGTATAAGGTGGTGCGGTGAAGCAGGGCTCTCAGTAAATCCGACAATAACGGAGATGATCCTGTTCACCAAACGCAGGAAAAAGTATGGGTTCAGGCCACCCACCATGTTTGGCCAAGAGCTGCAACTAGCTCGGCAGGTCAAATACCTGGGGGTGGTTTTGGACTCCAAACTTTCATGGAGGCCGCACGTCAATAGGGTTATTCAAAAGTCGGTAGCAATCCTATGGAAACTGAGGAGAGTTGTAGGGATAAATTGGGGAACCAATCCAGAGATTATGCGCTGGCTATACACGGCGGTCGTGAGACCAAAGATCCAATATAGGTCAGCTGTATGGTGGCCATGCGCACAAAGTAGTACAATAGGTCGAAAGCTCAGTAAGGTCCAGAGGTTAGCCTGTTTATTAATAACAGGTGCAATTACAACGACCGAAACCGCGGTATTGGAGGTGCTGTTGAGGCTACCACCCCTTCCAGTCTGGATCAAGAAGGAGGCAATGGCAGCTCATTTGAGGATGCGAGACTCGGAGGTCTGGGTAAACGAAGGAGAGATGATAGGGCATGCGAAAATCGCAAAGTGGGCGGAGCAGGAGATTCCTATTTCCGTCCTGAGAGTGAAAAGCGCACAGGACAGACTGCGATGGAATAAGAAGTTTGCTCTTACTATTCCGAGCAGAGAGCAATGGGAAGGAAATACAGTGGAGTTCCGGCCAGGAAGCCTAGTATGTTACATGGACGGTTCGCGTCTGACCGACAAACAGGCCTCGGGCGCAAGCATCTTTCTGGAAGAATGAGGTATACGAGAAAGCTACGCTCTGGGAAGATACACAACAGTTTTCCAAGCTGAAGTGTTCGCCATTCTAACCGTGGCTATGAGGCAAGAGGTGAAAGAAGGACCCGAGCAGAGAATTTATATCTGTTCGGATAGCCAGGCAGCGCTCAGAGCCATCTGCCATCCTAAGCCAAGTTCAGTCCTGGTACAGGAATGCGGAGACGCTCTGGAGAAATTAGCTGAAACAAAGGAAGTCGAGTTGGTATGGGTTCCTGGTCACAGAGGTCGGGAAACGAGATGGCTGACGAACTTGCCAGAACCGGTTCCGCGGCGCCGTTCGGTGAGCCGGAGCCAGTACTAGGCATCGCAAGGAGTCAAATCTCTTCTGCCCTGAATTACTGGGCGGAAGGAGAACTAAATGAACTCTGGAGGAACACTGCCGGATGCAGAAAGTCAAAAGACTTGGTAGCAGGCTCTAGCAAGTCAAGGACGGTGTGGCTCTTAGGCAGAGGCCAAACACTACGCCTCCTTGTAGGAAAACTAACAGGCCATAACAAACTAGGCAGACACCTGTCACTAATGGGTATAAAAGAGAGCCCCACCTGCCGTATGTGTGAAGAAGACGAAAAAACATCGTCTCACTCCTTGGCGAGTGTGAGGCGTACAGAAAGCTAAGATTCGAAATCTTCAGGGTTGAAAAACTCCAACAAGAAGAACTCATCGAATTAAAGTGGACGGACTCACTGACCTTCATGAGAAGGTCACAAAGATTCGGAAAAGAAGACTAGGAGAGGTGAGGTAGTTATGTGGAGAGCGGGGAAAGCAAAAAGGGCCCATTGGGGCCTACTTGCCTGGCTGCGGCAGCGGCCTCCCCATGATTACTACTACTACTACTTCGTAAAATCCGTGGATTCAACAAGAACATCGATGACGTCCATCTTCACCTACAGACGGAAAACCTGATAATATTGCCCTAACACCTCTACCAACAAGGTCCACATGCTCTGTACTGGTTACCAACTTCATTCTCGATTCCAATTCAAAGGTGGTGTTGGCATCTACACACTAAAACGAATCTTCCATACTAACGCAAAGGGAGTTTGGAGCTGAAACATATTGACATGATGTTGTTCAAGCTGACTAATTCCAAACAGGCAAAATTTGTATGCTGCCTTTACTTATCACCCAATGAACCATGCTATAGTGACCTCTCCAAGTTTTAATTACTCGAATTGAACTCTATTCAGTAAAAATATCCAACTGCTGGAGTCATCATAATGGAAGATTTCAATGTGCGTAACTCTACCTGGCTCGATTGAAGGTCTAATTTGCAAGATGCTGGAGGCACGCATGCCTTCATACTTGGTAAGGATCACTGACTCTTTTCTCACGAAACGTGCTTTTGTGGTGAGGGTTAACAGCACAATATCCGCAGAGTATCCCGTCGAAGCAGGTGTCCCGCAGGGGTCGAGCCTCTCCCCGCACTTGTACTCTCTGCATGCGCATGATTTCCCTATGTGCGAGAGAACGAAGACGGCTATATATGCGGATGATACCGCTATATATGCCCAATCGTTCTCCTGCGTTGCAGCTGCTAGGCAGGTCCAGATCCGTCTGGACAGGGAGATCATTTCGTATCTAGAGAGTAACAAGATCGTGGTGAATCCGGCCAAGTCCGAAGCCATAAATTTCTCGAGGAATTTTAAGTTCTCTAAAATTCCTCAGAAATTAAGGGTCAAGGACAAGGCCCTGGAAACTAAGACCAATGTGCGATACCTGGGAGTACAGCTCGACAAGCGCACAACATGGCAGAAACACATTAACCTGGCTATCCAGAGGGCCGCGGCTGCGGTAAAACGCACTTACCCACTGATAGCCAGAGGTTCTCACATGTCCCTCGAGGCCAAAATGGCCATTTGCAAACAGATTATCTGGCCAGCCATGTTGTACGCATGCCCAGCGTTCTGCAGCCTGCCCAAAACTCCTTTCATGAGGACAGGATGCAGAACAAAGTACTCCGTATAATCACCAAGAGCGATAGATACATTCGACTGGATGCGCTGCGCGCCCTTGCTGGCGTCGACTCCATCCCGACACATGTTAAAAGCCTGTCGAAGGAATTCTACAGGTTTCACCTCTCCAAGAGTACGATAACGAGGGGCCTTACCAGGCTCCGAATTCATGATAATCAGCCCCGCAATCACGTTGGGCTGATCTATCAATATTTGGCCATCTTCCAGGAGAGATGGGAAGAACCGGTTCCTTAGGGAACCAAGCCGCTGTGTAGAGCGTGAAGTACCATGACCCGGTTTTTTGCCTCAGCCTTTTCCGGGGTAACATCGAAACAACCACCTCTGACCAAACCTTAGACAAAGCATTTTCTGCATAGAAGGCAAACTGAACGACATGCATAAGCTTTGCAGGAGGCATGGATTATACGCACTACATCCGCTATCAATCGGAATGCTCGATCCACCGCCACCATCAGCGGGGGAGGATACTAGCGCCCCTTCGCCGGGACCCTATGTACCCCTTGGCACAAGCGCTCCCTCACCTTCGTCCAGAAATGGTCGGGAGATGGGGGAGGCGGCTTCCAGTGCGTCCTCCCGATCCTCTTTCTCTCCTGAACCCTCTTGGGCGACGGCAAGACGAGCTGACGGAGTTTTGAATATACCGATTGATGTGTAGAATTTACTGACTAACTGTGTAAAAATAAACCTTTATTTATTTATTTATTTAGTCTATCAGTCAGAGGGACGTGGGTTCGATTCCCAGCATGGTCACTGGTCTCGTGCTAGGAATCGCACGTTGAAAGGTAAGACCTCGGTAATCCTTAGCTCGCACATTCTCCGAAATAATGAAGACAGAAGAAAAATAATGGATATCTACTCCCCAATTAATTTTTGTCTTTGTAATGGTACCAAGACTACTAGACAAAATAGTTTGATTGATCATGTTTTGACAACTTCAATAAAATCTTATGTCCTAATTATTAGCAAGAATCCATTAGGTGATTATAATATCTACATTATAAAAACTCCTATCAAAAACTCTGTGAAGGAAAAGAAATTGAAAATCATCAAATCCAAAAAATTCAATATGACGGTTCTGAAAGAGAAACTGAAATCACTGACCAAAAGATTACATTTATTCCACGATCCCAATGATTTTTTTATGAAGAAATATTAAATATTTTCGAGAGTTGCTCATACATCAAAGAATCAAAGAATCAAAGAATCAAAGAATCAAAGAATCAATAATCAATAAAAACTTATGAATATTTTTGACACATTAGCACCAGTGACTTTTAGGAAAACCAAGACCCCCATGGCTTCCTGACAATATAAAGCATATGATGTCTTTACGAAGCATTTAAATAATATATGAAAACTAAAAACGAAAATCTCTGGCAATACTACAAGGACCTTAAAAGCTTAACTAATTCTTCAATCAAAAACGAAAAGAAGGCATATTTCAAACATTGTGTGGAGAGATATGGACAAAATAGTAAATTAATGTGGGAAAAAGTAAAACATCTCAATATTAAAAATAAAGCAGTCAACTCTAAGAGCCTTCCTCCTGAAATTAATATACCAAATGAAATATCGACAACTTCCTTCTATATTCTGGATGAAGATTTGCTTCCATTCTACGAGAATAATTCAAAAGAAAACTTTGAACAACTATTTTCTTTTTCCCCTATTCATAGCAATGTTTTCTATAAATATTTAGTCGATATAAAATCGAGAGCAACTGATGTTGACGGCTTACATATTGAAATGCTACTTATGTGCGTCCACAAATTTTGCAAATTCTTACTCATATTTTTAACACATGCTTGCGACAAAGTGTCTTTCCTGAAAAATGGAACTTGTCAAAAGTGATTCCAATCCCCAAAACGTCAAATATTTTGAGCATCAATGATCTGAGACCCATATCTATTTTAGCAGTGTTATCTAAAGTATTAGAAAAAATCATAAAATTTTAAATGAATTCAAGTATTGAGACAATATATTACCTGTGCACCAATCAGGTTTCAGAAACGGATATAGCTGTACTACTGCTTTGTTAGATGTAACAGAAGATATTTTTAGAGATATAGGTAAAGGATTCGCCGTAGCACTTATTTTATTGGATTACTCAAAAGCATTTGATACTATAAATCATCGTTTATTATTTGCAATACTCAGCTATATTGGATTCTCATATAATTAATTACTTAAGAACTACCTAACTGATCGGGCTCAATTCGTTGAAACTAGCTAAGGCAATTCAGATACAAAAAACATCTATTGAGGAGTGCCACAAGGCTCTATTTTAGGACCTATCCTTTTTTCAATATATACGTATAATATTACTAGTTGCCTTGTTGGGTATAAATCATACATGCACGCTGATGACACTCAAATAAAGTTCACCATGTCCGATACTGAAATGAATTTAACAAATCAGGTAATTATATCGGAATTAAATAAGCTTGTTTCATGTTCACAAAAACATCAACTTTCTATAATTTCTGATTCTGATTTTTGGTAAAAACAAAACTGAAATTGAATTGGAAATTGAAATTAAAATTGGTGGTAATGATATTTCTTGTGTCAAAGTGCCAGAAATTTGGGTTTAGAGTTGGATACAGACCTGCGATTTAAATCACATATTACCAAATGTATGAAACGGTCCTATGCTAATCTGAAAATGTTATTTCCCCATCGACATATTTTATAAAAATCTACTAAAACACTTCTCACTGATTCTTTGGTACTATCTCATTTCAACTATTGTGATGCTATACCGGGTGACCACGAGGTGAGGTACGCCACCCAATTTTTCTATAGTTTTGAAGATACAGATTTCAAATTTGGTACGTCAATATATTATCCAAATACGCATATTTTGACTCCATTAATGAAAATTCACCACCTCCGGTTAAACCGGAAGTGATCCCGAATCTTTATTTTCGAATGACACCCTGTACACTTTTTTTCATTATCCAGAAGAACACGTAATTTGTGATAACACTGTTCTTCAAAGTTGAAAATCGGTTGAAGAATTGCGGAGACACAGTTGATTGTTCAATCGAACAAAGTTGGCCATGAACATCAAACTTAAATCATCACAAATGACGAACGGCATCAACATTTACGAGAGAAAGATTCGATGTACCTAAGATACAGCTGAAAATTGGTCTCCTCATGCCCTAATTGCAGCAACCATATTTTCCAAAAAATATCAAAATTTCCTCAAAACGGTGTATTACCCACAAAGAAATGCTCACAACTGCCATTTCTCAAACGGCAACATACTATTTTCATATTTTCGTATTGAAAAGTTATGAATTATCCAAATAATCGTGTTAAAAGTTTCGGAGAATTTTGAAAGGAATCGAAGATACGGGATGTTTCATTATGAGTGTTCTCAAAATTGATTATTCTTAAAGAGACACGGCTTCAACTTACAAAAGCTAAGCAAAAATCAAAAAGAAAATGAAATGAAATGAAAAGATTATATTGCCATTTGAAAATTGGCAGTTGTGAACATTTCTTTATGGGTACTACTCCATTTTGAGGAAATTTTTGATAATTGCTGGAAAATATGGTTGCTGCAATTACATGAGAAGGTCAATTTTCAGCAGTATCTTACCTCGATCCTTCCTCTCGTAAATGTTGACGCCGTTGGTCAGTTGTGATGATTTGAGTTTGATGTTCATGGCCAACTTTGTTCCATTGAACAATCAACTGTATCTCCGCCATTTTTTAATCGATTTCCAATTTGGAAGAACAGTGTTACCACACATTGCGTGTTCTTCCGGATAATGAGAAAAAATGTACAGGGTGTCATTCAAAAAAAAAAGTTTGGGGTCACTTCCGGTTAAACTGGATGTGGTGAATTTTTGGTAAAGGAGTCAAAATATGCGTATTCGAGTAATATATCGACTTACCAAATTTTAAACCTGTATCTTTGAAACTATAGAAAAATTGGGGGGGGCGTACCTCACCTCGTGGTCACCCGGTATATGGTCCTTGCCCAACCAATACAGAGATAAACCGCATTCAACAGGTTCAGAAATCATGCCTTAGGTACATTCATGGGATAAGGAAATATGAAAACATAACGTATAAGTTGAAAGAAACAAAATGGCTCAGTATGTCTGCAAGAAGAGAACTGCATATGGTTACCTAATATCACAAAATACTATTACACAAGACACCACCATATCTTTATAATAAAATTACCTTCCGAAGTGATGTCTATACTGTGAATACGCGATTTAGGGGAACTTTATCTCCACCGTTCCATCGAACCTCAATCTTTGAAAGTTTCTTCACTTTTAGAGTTTACCAGCTTTACATCCAGGTTCCAACAGATCTCAAAACACTGTCAGCTACTAAATTAAAAAATATTATTAGAAACATACTGCTTCAAGCCAATGGTTGAATTGAAGAATGAGTAATTGCCCCATCATCACTTAATTAATCCACATGCCGACAGAGATGTACATTTTTTTGTTTGTTAGTTACCAGGAATGGCACTCGTTTTACTGCCTGTCATTCCTGTTTTGCAGTATGACTTATATAATTTGATATGTCATTATAATTTATTTTTGTTATGTTCTGCTTATCCTGCCAATGAATATTATTATTATTATTATTATTATTATTTTTGTTAGGAATTACCCAGTCAGGCCCTGTCTCCGGAGCCCCGACACTTCCGGAGGGCGCGCTGGTGTGTCATTAACCCCAGTAAACAATCCCCACTTCCATGGGGTAAGTGATTACTGGGTCCGAGAATCATGTGCCCTGAGTAGGCGGAGTAAACCAAGAATTACGGCCTTCTGCATTCGCCTGGCTAGGATTTCTGCCATGTCACGGCAAGCCGTTATGATTTTTAAGTTTGAGAGCAGTGTGTCCATCATTCCACCAAGGACCCCTATTATCAGAACCACCATCTTGACAGAATGGTTTGGGTAAAGCCTGCGGAGTTCAAAGAGAAGATCTCGATATTTAGTCCGTTTTTCCTCCTCTTTTCGGACGATGTTCGTTTCGCCAGGAGCTGAAAACTCAATGACGAAAATCGTCCTAATTTGATGGTCGAGGAGTACTATATCAGGCTTATTGTCTTGTATTTGCCTGAGGGTGGGGAATGAATAGTTCTAATAGATTCGGCACTTCTCATTCTCCACCACGGACTCAATATTCCCCGGAGCATAAGGCAACACCGGTGTCTCGTCTATACCGTACGGGTGTCGTAGATATAGGCTGAGACCGCATAAGCTGGACAAGCTGACAGCAAATGCATTATGGTCTCAGCTGCCCCACGACACGCTCTGCATCTAGTGTCAGGGACCTCTATACCCATCACGCGACTGCGGTAGACGAGAGTGTTATAGACACCATCCTGGCAGGTCATTAGGAATCCCTCGGTCTCCGACTTCAGCCCACTTGACCTGAGAAACGAGAAGGTCAGGTCTCTGGATAAGCCTAGGTCTTCAATGTTCTTGAAGAAGACCCCATGCATCGGCTTATCCTTATGTAGCTGCAGGAGCCTCTCACACTCCGCAGCTTTTACGTGGGCTTTTTGCTGAAAGGGTTCCAACTCGGTGATAGAGTTTGGGTTTGTCCGTTCAGTGTCGAATACGAGACCAAGTTCATGGGCTGCACGGGTTGCTGCCTTGAAAAGAAATGCTTCAATCCCTGCTCTTTCATGATCACATACCAAGCAGAGAAGGGGATCTGAACTCCTGATGACTTTACAGACACCATCCAGTACCATTCTGTTATGTAGACACTCCAAACTCAAAAGTCCACGGCCACCCCGTTGTCTGGGGAAGTATAACCGTGGAACAGACGATTTAGGATGCAAGCTTCTATAAAGATGCATCATTTTGCGAGTTTTTACGTCGAGTTGTCGCAGCTCTTCCTGAGTCCATTTCATTACTCCAAAGGAGTAAAGTAGAATCGGAACGGCAAGCATATTAGTTGCAGCAACTTTGTTCTTCCCCGACAGTTCTGAAGACCAGATCTGTCGAAGTTTGTGCTGATACTTACCGCGGAGAGAGCTTTTGACAGTAGCTACCTCTAGGGTGTGGCGTTGTTCCACCCCTAGGTAGATATACGTCTCTCCGGCATCCAGATGATGTAGGATGCTTCTGTCTACGAGCTGAACGTCCTCTCCGTATTCCTCGCATCATCCTCTTTTGAGATGAACCGTGGCACATTTGTCTATCCCAAACTCCATTCTGATAGCATGCGTGTACTCTTGCACCACCCTTAAGGACTGGTGAAGGTCCTTTTCTCGGGAGGCATAAAGTTTAAGGTCATCCATGTAAAACAGATGGGTGACCTTATGCCTCCGGTTGCTGGGGGTGCCGCAGTTGTATCTGCGGGTTTTCCGTAGTGCAACGGACAATGGCAGTAGTGAAATGCAGAAGAGAATAGGGCTGAGGGAGTCTCCCTGAAACACGCCCCTTCTAAAGATAACCTGCTCTGACTTGACCAGATGTTATGGTAAATCGAGTCCTCCAGAGCGGTATCAGCTGTTCAATGCATCTCACTATTTGATCGGGTACCGCAAGGCATCTGAGCAAATGCATGATGAGTTCATGCGATGTTGTATCAAATGCCTTGCGCTAATCGATCCAGGCCATTGAAAGATTACGCTTATACTGCACGGAGTCCTGCGTGATGCATCTGTCGATCAGCAGGTTCTCCTTGCAGCCAGCGACCCCCTTTTTTACCCTCTCTGCTCATATATCCGTTCATACACCGGCTCAACTGCGGAGAGTATTCGCATGTACAAGATGCGTGTAAACATCTTATTACATGCGTTCAAGCATGTTATCGGTCTGTAGTTCTTCGGATCAGACAAATCTCCGTTTTTGGGGGTTAGCACGGTTCGCCCCTCGACAAACCAATCCGGAATCTGCTGTTCCCCATCTAGCCATGAGTTGAAAACTCTTGCAAGATGGTGGTGGGTACTTGGAAATTTATTCCACCAATAGTTATTCAGGCCATCAGGACCTGGAGCAGCAAAATTCTTCGAGCCTTTGACAAAACACGAGAGATTTTTGGGATGAAATCTCCAAACAACAGAAAAGAGTTGCAACGTTTTCTTGGAATGATAGTTTATCTTTCTCAATTTATTCCAAATTTATCTCAAGAAACGAGCTCATTACGAAAGTTGTTGAGTGAAAAAATTAATTGGCAGTGGACTAGTCAAGAAGAACACTGTTTTAATCGTTTGAAAAACTTCATATCATCAGCAACAACTTTGTCTTATTTCGATCCATCGAAAATAACATCCCTTTCGGTTGATGGCTTGGGTGCAGTTATTAGTCAGGATAATCAACCTATCAAATTTGCTTTTGTTTCTTTAACTTCGACTCAACAGAGGTATAGCCACATTGACAAAGAACTGCTCGCAATAGTGTTTGGTTATGAAAGATTCCACTATTACTTATATGGTTATCATTTCACAGCTGAAACTGATCATCACCCTCTGCTAGGATTACTAAAAAAAGCCTCTTGATGAACTGTCTCCTAGAATTCAGAGGTTAGCAATTAAACTCTTGAGATATTAGTTTAATCTCGTTTATGTTCCGGGTAAAAATCTTCAAGTTTCGGATACACTTAGCAGAGATTTTCTCGAAACGAATTTAAGAGTATTTTCAGTTATTTCCACTTCGAGAGAAAATAAAGAGCGACTCAAAAAAGCCATCGATGAAGATTTAATTCTACAAAAAGTGAAGTGAATAGTGACCTACTTAAATCAAGCTTCCATATCAAGGGTTTGAAAGAGAAAAAGAAGAAAATTCAGTTAAATCAAAAGGAATATTATGACAGATCTACGATAAAACTTCCTGAATTATATCCAAATCAAAAAATAATACTTCAATACGGAATCAGAGAATGGATCCCTGCAATCGTGATTGGAAAAGAAGGACCCAATGATTACAATGTCCGCAAAAATGATGTACTGTACAGACGAAACCGACAACAGCTGAAAGAATTTCGTACAACTCCTGATCAATCTATCCGTTCTCCTTCAATGTTGAATCATCGAGAATCATCTTCATTTCATTTAGACCAGAATCCTGATGTGAAACCTATTTCCCCAGAAGTTAGGACAAGATATGGTCGACTGGTAAAACAACCACCAAGATTCAGATTTTGAAATATACCTTCATGCATATCTTCTTCATATTTTCATTTCTTGTTTTTATTAGAAAGTGCATGTGATGTATTTATGTATTTGTATATTATCACCCGGTAATTGTTAATGTCAGATTATTATGTACAGCTTGTCAAGAGCTCTAGTAAAAACTTCAAGTAATTCAGCCTCTTATTTAAATATCAATACTGGTAATAGTAATATGTAACAACCTTGTATTTCTCTATTGATATTTTCTTGCAGATTACCCGTTTCCAAGCTTACAGCTGTTAAAGGTGTTTGTTGCTCTGAACCCATCTGGAATCTGCGGCTCCTTAAAGAATATGATGGAGTTTTTTCCAGTACCACATTTTCCTCCAAACACTAAGTCACGCGATTGGATGCCAAGATGGTAGGATATACGGTAAAAATATGAAACAACGTCAACAGATTAAAGGATGCAGCAGATATGATCTATTGTTAAATTCTCTAATAGAGGTTGTATCGGCGACTGGATTATTTACATTCAGTGCTAAAATAAAATGTGGGTGCAAGTCTACGAGGAATTCTCGGGCTATTATTTTAGCTCTGATATGTTTATCAAGTCTGAGAAATCAGTCTCCAATCTCTCTCGAAAATTTCGGAAAGCCAAATCGGCATTCGGAAAAAAACGCATTCCGAGTACAGCGCAAAAACAATTCTAAAGGCTTAAGAACAAGTAACGGCCTCACTTGGCCCAACAGACAAACCCCCGCAGGAAATCAGGTAGTACCCTACTGAGCGAAAAATTATTGACGACACTTGGCGGAATCGCCAACAGATGGCCGTAGGTCAAGATAATGACCAAATAAATATCGGTCGAAGTTATTGTAATGTGAGAAATTCTAGTAAACACAAAATTATAGCGAATGAAAATAACATAGATTTGCTAAATGTTTCTGAGATATTCAACTGGAATATACCGGCGAATTTTGAAAATAATACCTATGATTGGTGATTTTTTTTTTCTTTTATTTTCAATATGTATCCTCCAAAATAACGTTTCTTCAATGAATAGACCAAGAAATTTTTATGTGCTGCTATACTTAGAGATTTTCCATTCAAATTGATTTTTTTGAAAGTTGATATTTCATAGTTTATTGTCAATTTATGATTTTCAGGCCAAGAAGAAAGTACACAACAACAACAAAAACAACAATTTTTTTTTTAATAAATATGGGTAATTTTTTTCCCATTTTTGAAGACTGGTGTAACTTTTCCTATTTTCAGTTTTTCTAGAAAACATCCATTTTCAAAGGATTTCATTACTAGATAATGGGTGATATATCAGATTTGACCATTTCCAATATTTTTATAGAAATATCATCGAAACCAGTTGCTTATTTGAATTATCTATGATTTATTCGATTTCTTCAATTGATGATGTGTACGCGTCTTTTTGAATCTTGTGTGGCATTGAGAATTTGGATTTGGCTGGAAATATGGTCTCTCATGTTTATAAAGTAATCGTTAAAAATTTCACACATATAGCAATGAATTTATAGTGTTCCATATGACTTTTTGATTTAGGCTTGATAAATGTTCACAGTAATATTCCTTTTTTGTCTCTGACGGATTTTTTAACCATTTTGTTGAGGTATTTATATATACTGACCGGCAGAAAAAGTGGGACAGCAACCTAATTGGTTATAATTTGTGCTGTCCCACTTTTTATGCCCGTCAGTATAATTCTTGGACTTCATAAGAAATATTTTCTTAATTTTTTTTTTAGTTTTTTTCTCGATTTTTGATCAATCTTGCTAAATCTTCATCAGACCACGGCTTAGAATTTCCCTTCATTTTCAGAGAAAGGTCCAATTTAACGGAAGACTTTAGACAATCTATGCCCATCCCTATCGGCCCTCAAAGGTTCGAAAAAACGCACCTACCCTCTGTTAGCCAGAAGTTCACATATGACGCTTGAGGCCAAAATGATGGTCTACAAGCAAATCATTCGGCCGACTATGTTGTACGCTTGCCCAGCGTTCTGCGGCCTGTCCAAGACTCCTTTTATGAGGTTGGACAGGATGCACAACAAGTTATTTCGTATCATCACCGAGAGTGACAGATACATTCGTCTGGATGCGCTGCGCGCCCTTGCTGGCATCGACTCCATCCCGACATATGTTAGAAAACTGTCGGATAAATTCTACAGGTTCCATCTCTTCAAGAGTACGCTAACCAGAGACCTTACTGTTATGTATAGACGTGATAAAAAGACTGATACGACAACACCTTTCAATATATTTATTTTAGTAAATCTCAGAATTACGAATTACATTTGCAATACCAAAATATAGATCGACGGACTGACAACCGACAAGAGTGTCCTCAATCGCCTACCCACATACCAGTGTTACCACACTAATTCTTATGAACTAAAGAAGGCTTCACATATTGAAATTGTACGCAGGTTCAATATACACCACTTACCAGGCTCAGAATACATGATAATCAGCCCCGCAAACACGGCGGGCTGATATATCAATCGTTGGCCATCTTTCAGGAAAGATGGGAAGAACCGGTTACATAGGGAACTAAGACGCCTATAGATAGAGCGCGAAGTACCATGACCCGGTTTTTTGCATTAGCCTTTTCAGGGGTTTTCATCGAATCAATCACCTCTGCCCAAAATTAGACGACAAAGCAATATCTACATTGAATGCTACCGAACGACGACATGCATAAGCTTTGAAGGAGGCACCACCAGTGGAGGCGGATACCAGCGCCCCTCTGCCGTGACCCTGTGTACCCCTTGACACAAGCGCTCCTTCGCTTTGCAGCCAGTATTGTCTGCGAAGTGAGGGAGGCGGCTGTCAGTGCGTCCTCCCGACCTCTCTTCTCCTGAGCCCTCCTCGGGCGAAGCGTTGGATGGGTTGCTGGATTTATGATTATATGAAGTGTAGAACCGAATGATATACTATGTACAATAAACCTATTTTATTTATTTATTTATTCATTAATGGGAACACATAGAGTGTAGGGGCTATTTTGATAACACCCCATGCTTCCATTTGCTGTATAGCATGGGATACAGTATCCCTATGTACAACTGGTATTGGGTAAGGCTTTACAAAAAATTCAGGTGCATCTTTTAAATCAATTTTGTGCTCATAAAAATGCGTTCTCTCTGGAATATTTGAAAATATCATTTGATATTTTATTAGAATTAATTCGAATTTAGCTTTTTTAGATTGAGATAAGACACAACCGGAACAAACAATTTCTACGTTAAAGGAACATGTAGAGTTGAAAATATCCTCTCCTGCTGGACTGGTATATTTATTAACAGAGTTATTTACTATCGCTGACATATTGACACTTGGTGGATTACTCAAGTCATGATGAACTTTTGTTTCATTTACAAAGTAATCCAGATTGTAAATATGAATTCCATTAGTCTTCAGATCGACAGAAGCGATATTTATTCTGAGAAAATCCACTCCTACCAAAAACCAAATCTGAGATTTAAAGGAATTCGTGCTAAAACTTTTTAGTCCCTAAAGCAAATGTGAGTAACACTTGTGCTTTTACTTTTTTTTGCTTGCTCTTCAAAGCTCCTATAATAGAAATACCCGTACAAGGAAAGCATGGAAAATTTTAAAACTCGTCTGATTGTGACCAAACATTTTCAGAAACTGCTAAAATTGTACTCCCTGTAGCTATCATGGCCAGGAACGATAAACTCAAAATGTCCAAAGTGACAACCGGTGATCGAATTTCTGGGGGACTGTGATCGAAATCGCATTCCTCCAACAATTCATTAGCTGGATTATTATTTATTTTGATTTTTTGCATGGCTCTATTTGAACATTTTTCCATTTCTGAGCCTATAAATGGGAATGTGATTCGTTTTCCGAACAATGCGAATTTTCCATATTTTCCCCCTCGGCTGTCATACAGGAAATTTTATTTCTGGGGAGAAATTTGTTCTGTGAATTTCTGTTTCCAGGGTAATTTCCTTTCTGTAATGATTTCTGGTGATCTGTATCACCAAGATGATAGTAAGACCTGTTTTCCAGAATCGGACTATGATCTGCTTGTCTAAGCAGATCTACAGCATTTAGCAAATTTTGAGTTCCTACTAAGTTAGCAGAAATATTTGGTGGGAAATGGCGAGCAATTTAACTAATTAATTGTTCACTGGTATACGGGGAAATGAGATGTCGAGCTTGCGCCACCAATTCATTAAATTAATTGACGAAAAATCCAGTTTTAAAGTTAATTTTTAATTTTTGTTGCCTGTTAGCACCCCAGAATTGTTTAATACACGCTCTGAATCCACATACGTACGAAAAATATACATAAATGCATCAAACCATATTTTTGCTGACTTCTCAAACAGATTACGAGTTGAAAATACAGTTGAATGATATTAATTTTATTTACATCAATGTAACATTCAAGGTAATTTAAGAAATCAATTGGGTGTAATTTTCCATCATCACCGAATAAGGTTAAAATTTGACAATTTTTCAAATCATTTATATCACCCCTGCAAATTTTTTCAGAATTGGAGGACGTACTTGCACCTGCATTTCTCTGATCTGTATTGCTAACTGACAGTGGTACATTATTCTTATTACTATTTTCATGCCACCTAGGTATTACAACATTCTCATTGCTTCTAGTTCTGACAGTATTTTCTTGAACATTCGACACTTTAAGATTTGGCAAATTATAACCAGGCAACGTATAATTATTTGATAAGAATTCGTTGTTATGCATATACTGTAAATTTGGTTGGTTGTAGTTTGTTAATGACATTGTTTGTAGAACTCTCCTAACCTTGTTATTTCAGCTAAATAATCTGGATCACAATTGCTATTTACTTGAAATGGATTTTTATTGATTTACTCTGAAAAGCTTGTACTATATTATTCATTTTTCTGTTGAGAATTTATGTTTATTTGATTATAATTTTTTCTAATTGCTCCAGAATTTTCATTTATTTGCTCCCTGTCTGTAAATGCTGAGTTTTCTTTCATTTTGTGGATAGCTTTTTTTGTGGAAATATCACTCAAACTCGGTGCTTTCGATGCTTGTTCCTCCAATCTCTGACTATTACTTACGAACGGAAAAATGTTACCTCTGTGATGTATTTATGTATTTGTATATGATCACCCGGTAATTGTTAATGTCAGATTATTATGTGAAGCTTGTCAGGAGCTCTAGTAAAAACTTCGAGTAATTCAGCCTCTTATTTAAATATCAATCCTGGCAATAGTAATACGTAACATGGTGGTAGCTGGTAAACGTGTACTTGAAGGTGAAGAAGCCAAAGAAGCTTTATAATCATAAACATCTACTAGGAACAAAAACTAGTAGGAAGTTGATATTAGTTCCGATAAGAACTGTATACTAGGATCAAGAACTAGGACATTCTAGTGGGTAATTTGAACTACTTAAACTTACTTCTGGAAGAAATGGCAGAACAAGGAAGAATACCCGAAGCATTCGACTTCAATAGCGGAAATATTGCTTATAATTGGCGACTTTGGAAGCAGAAATTTTACTTAAACTTACTGGCAACTGGAAAAGTAAATAAAACCGATGAAGTAAAAATCGCTATACTACTCAACCTACTTGGCGATGATGGCATACAAATCTACAATACATTCGAATATACAGAAAATGAGGATTCAAAGAAATTAGTAACCATTATGAATAAATTTTAAAACTATTGCAATACCATCAAGAATCTCATTTACGAACACTTCAAATTCTTCAAAAGAGATCAAATACCTGAAGAAGGCATTGATCAGTTTATAAATGTACTGCGGCAACTTGCCTCTACATGTGAGTTTCAAGAAAAAGACGGTATGATACGGGATAGGATTGTTTTAGGAATAACGGATGCCAGAAAACAAGAAAAACTTTTACAAAACCCACATCTTGAATTAAAAGATGCAATCGATATATGTAGATCAATGGAAAGTAGCGCAGCAAAGCAGAAAAAAATTCTCAGGAAACAGTGAACTTGCATGGCGTGAAAAGACAAACTGATAAAAATAGACAGTGTCAAAGTGACATTTCTAGTCATTTCAGAAATAATTCGTACAGGTATCGAAGATACACACGGAATGAAATACCTTCTTTCAGTGGTGTGGTGGACAATATTCAGGATCTTCTAGATATACGGATGGTACAAATACAGGTTTCCAAGATGAATATAACCATTTAAAAGGTAACAACATCGATTTAAAATATTCTAGATGCGGTCAACAACATGATAAAGGTGAGTGCCCAGTCTATAATAGAATATGCAGTTCTTGCAAAAAAATCGGACACTATCGTAAATTTTGTCGAATTGGAGCAAATGTTCATAAGGTCAGTGAGAACTCAGACAGCGATACAGTCGAGCATGTTCCTGAAAATGATTCTGAGCAAATCGTTCGGTCGGTAACTGGTTCTGATGTGAATGTTATTGAATAGTTCGAAAAAATAACTGTTCACGGTTGTACTATTAGAGTGAAGGTTGACACTGGTAGTCATGTGAATATTTTAAACTTCAATGATTTTGATAAATTGAACATTGGTGTTGATAATTTAACCAAAAACACTTCCGCCTAATCATCATACTCGGGACATAAAATAAACGTGATAGGACAAATCTATCTGATTTTGACCTACAAGACATTTTGAAAAATTTCAATTCCGTTTTTAATGGTATCGGTAAAATAAACAAAGAGTGCAAAATTACTCTGAAAGACAATGCGATACCCAGTGTAAGTGCCCCTCGGAAAATTCCAATAGCTTTGCGCGACAAAGTAAAAGCAAAATTACAACAATTAGTCAATGAAAATACTCTTAGTTCCACATGAGAAATATTTAAATATTTTTCATGATGAAAATTTAGATATTCGACTCAAACAAAGTCGTGGTACTGGTCGGAATCTTTCTGTGGTTTCTACAGATGGCTCTGCTGCTCACTTTCTTAGTGGGTGCCGGAGATATCGTAGTGCCTGTTAACGAAACCGATTGGAAATCAATTACATATTGTGGCCGATTCTGTACTGATGAGCGAGTTGAATCGCGAAACCGGTCTGCAGATGTCACATGTTTTCGATTGCCAGTTGGTGGTTGTTACAGGAAGATTGCAAAGTATATCCTTGTAGGAAAACTTTGCCAGGCGTTGAAAAGATGTGATTCGGCGGTCGTATGGGGCTTTTGAATTATTTCTGTTCGACGTTTGCCGACAATCCTATTGTATAGGAAAATTTGCGAAAGGCTGGATTATTTTTATAATCAAATTTTGTTTTGAAATTTATTGCCTTTCGTCAAGTACTCTTAGTTCCACATGAGAAATATTTAAATATTTTTCATGATGAAAATTTAGATATTCGACTCAAACAAAGTCGTGGTACTGGTCGGAATCTTTCTGTGGTTTCTACAGATGGCTCTGCTGCTCACTTTCTTAGTGGGTGCCGGAGATATCGTAGTGCCTGTTAACAAAACCGATTGGAAATCAATTACATATTGTGGCCGATTCTGTACTGATGAGCGAGTTGAATCGCGAAACCGGTCTGCAGATGTCACATGTTTTCGATTGCCAGTTGGTGGTTGTTACAGGAAGATTGCAAAGTATATCCTTGTAGGAAAACTTTGCCAGGCGTTGAATAGACGTGATTCGGCGGTCGTATGGGGCTTTTGAATTATTTCTATTCGACGTTTGCCGACAATCCTATTGTATAGGAAAATTTGCGAAAGGCTGGATTATTTTTATAATCAAATTTTGTTTTGAAATTTATTGCCTTTCGTCAAGTACTCTTAGTTCCACATGAGAAATATTTAAATATTTTTTATGATGAAAATTTAAATATCTTAGTACCTGTAACAGAACCAACTGATTGGGTTCAGCCTGTTGTGATTATACCGAAACCCAACGGAGATATTGGGATTTGCATGGATCCTAGGAGTCTGAATGAATATATTAAACGGGAGTTATACCAAATTCCCACACAATATTACATATTATCACAACTAATTGGTGCAAAATATTTCAGCCTATTAGATGCATTTTCTGCATTCCTACAGATTCCTTTGAACTACGAAAGTTCTGTTTTGTGTACCATAACAACAAGTTTTGGTAGGTATCGATATTTACGTCTGCCATATGGAATTTCTCTGGCTCCAGAAGTACTTCAACGTTTTGTTCATGTAATATTAGGCGATCTCAATGGTGATGGCGTTATCTGTTATTTCGATTACATACTTGTTTTTGGGAAAACTGTTGAGGAACACAATAATAATTTAAGAAAAGTTCTGGCAACACTGGCGAATGCTGGCAACACTGGAGTGTGAGTAGGCACGTTTTAGCAGAGCTCCCAAAGTATTGCTTTCAAGTGAGAGAATTTTAGTTATCTATTGATTATAACATGGTAGTATTGTGTCATTAATACGATTAATCAATAATCGAACACAATTTCATGCAGAAAGTGAAGTTTTGGCCAGTCTTGAAGAAATCTAACAATCGTGAGGAAGTTTGAGGTTATATTATTAGGTACGTAGGTACAAAAATAATCTTTACAGTCAAAACCATAGCTGCCAATTATACTTCAGAAAGCAATATGTCGAAAACAAGACAACAATCCCAAAGCACATCGGAATCTAGTTTACCAGAGGAGTTAATATCCAAAATTTGTAAACAGCAAGCCCTTATGATTGGGAAACAACTGGAAGACAGATTCAAACAGTTTGAGTCTTCCTTGAGATCTCTATTTGACCAGGTAAACGAGAACAAATCCAAACTCCTATACTTGGAATCAAAAGTGGAACATTGTGAACGTATCAACAAAATAAAAAATTTAATAGTATATGGAGAACAACAAGCAGCCGATGAAACGGCCGAAGTATGCGAAAACAAAATTATAAACTTGTTCAAAGATAAACTGGAGCTGGATGCTTCACTGTCCGATATTGAACAGAGCTACCGCATTGGCAAGGCTCAAAATGGCACACCCCGTCCAATCATAGTGCAGTTTCTCTCAATTAATACTAAAAATCTAGTTTTCAACAAGAAAAAAATGCTAATAAACTCAAGCTATTTCATGAAAGAGGATCTAACGAAATCAGCGGTAGAAATGTTGAAATCAGCATTCGAAAAGTATGGCAAGAACAATGTGTGGAGCCATAGTGGGAGAAGAGCTACTGTGGATTTAGGTATGACTCGCACTTCGATATGGAGAATTTTAAAGAAGCATAAAATGCATGATTATAAATTCATAAAAGCTCATGCCCTACATAGAG
Organism: Chrysolina americana; assembly: GCA_958502065.1. NCBI lineage: Eukaryota > Metazoa > Arthropoda > Insecta > Coleoptera > Chrysomelidae > Chrysolina > Chrysolina americana. The sequence goes on along the minus strand of OY293410.1, from coordinate 49,284,409 downwards.
GTGATCCTCCAAAACGTGTTGCTTTCTGTGAATGGATTTTAACATGGACTTATGAAGACCCAACTGTCCTTCAGAAAATTATATGGTTAGATGAAACTAAACTTAGAAGGAAGGGAATATTTAATCGTAAAAACAATCCTTTTTGGGATATATATAGAAAACTAAAAGTTCGGGTTGAACCGCGTCTAGAATTTGTTTAAATTCGACGTATCGGCTCCGATTTTGGAGCCATTTTCAAGAACTGAAAAAGAGAGAAAATTAATAAAAGGTTGAAATGTAATTCTACGCTGAGGTCTCAATCTGCCTACTTCTCAGGTATAATTACGTTAGATTTTTGTGACTTGACGTCGAGGTCTCAATGTGCCTACTCCCCATGTCTCGTCACTGGTTCTCTCTAAGGTCTCAATCTGCCTACTCCTTCGAGAGAACTGAGGAATTGTGGGTTGTGGAACTGTATTTATAGTGGACGTGGCTGTAATGGCCGTGAGCAATGTATTGGCGCGAGGTGAACTATTGGCGGGAACTGAGTTGGCGCTAGATGAGCTGTGTGCGGGAACTTGGTTGGCGCTAAGTGAGCTGTGTGCGGGAACTGTGTTGGTGGGAAAAGAGTTGATGCGTGCAATGAGAGGCTTCCAGGTATTGGGAAGTCTACGTCCGTCGTCGCGAGTGTTGAGGCAATTGGGGCGCTTCTCTATCTCAAGGGCTTCTCGGATGATCCTGGTTTGCAGAGTTTTCTCGGTGGAAATTGTTTTTGTGTTTTTGAAGTCTATTTTGTGACCTGTGTCTTCTCGATGTTTATAAAGTGCGGAAGTGGAAGATGCCTGACGCACAGCAAGTTCGTGTTCGTAGACTCTGGAAGTTACTCGTCTGTTAGTCTGGCCAATATAAGTTCTGGTGCAGTCTGAACATGGTATTTCATATATACTGTTAGAATTACATGTTTTAGGAATCACTCCAACTCATTGATATTGAATCATCCTATATAAAAACAATTTTACTTTTGGAGGAGAAAAGTCATAACAATATATCAATCTGACTGTCAATAAAGTTCACTAAAAAAGTAACTATTTCTCAAATTATTCTCCACATTCTATATTTGGCGACCGTGACAGGACACTCAGAAAGTAATGGAGAATTTTGTAAAAGAAAGAAATCAGTTGAGGAGATTATTCGACAAGTCATGTAAGAATCTTGATACACTATTGGCAAGCAAGGAAACAAGTGGACATGAACTACTAGCGCAACTGAGAAACTTAGAAGACAAAAGCGACAGATTATTCAGAGCAGAAGATAACGTTCGAGACCACATATTTGCCAACAACACAGATGATACTGAAATCGATAAGGAATTTGATGAAGTGGAGTTTTACCGAGAAGAGCTCGTGAAATACAGATCAAAATGTGAGCTCATGATGAAGAACGATACGATGCATGCAGATTACAAGGCAAGTTCTTCAAATGAAAGGAATAAGAGGACATTCAGGTTACCCAAACTAGAGTTAAAGAAGTTCGATGGTAATGTCAAAAACTGGATAGGATTCTGGGCACAGTTTAGTAAAATACACGATGATGAAGATATCGATCCAGAAGATAAATTTCAATATCTCATCCAGTCCACCGAGGAAAGTTCCGCAGCGAGACAGTTGATCGACAGTTTCCCACCATCAGGAAAGAATTATGCGAAAGCTATCGACCAGTTGAAATCTAGATTCGCGAGGGACGAATTTTTGGTAGAGGTATACGTCAGAGAATTATTGAGTTTAGTTCTCAAACAAGCCACAAGCAGTGAAACACGTATGACTTTATCTTCTCTTTATGATAAGTTGGAAACCCAACTCAGAGCTTTGGAATCTCTGGGTGTTACGAGAGAAAAATACGCCGCGATGCTATTTCCTCTCGTGGAATCAGCCTTACCTAACTGAAGGTTTGGGAAAGACATCGACATTCTCACGAGAATAAATCTGGTAATAAAAAAACTTTATGTACTGATAACTTGTCTATGTTGTTAGATTTTCTCAAGAGTGGAGTTGAAGCAGAAGAACGAGTTCATTTAGCACAAACAAGTTTCGAGACAGAGAAAAAGACTAGTTTCAATATATCGAGGAGAGGAAAGCGTGAAAGTCGGGATGGACAAGAGAAGCGAGGTGAGCTTGAACTGTACACTGCACAAGCACTATATTCGGCCAACTCAGAGAAAGAAGAAAAATTTGGTAAGAAATTTCCAACTTGTATATTTTGTTCCAACACACATGCAAGTCAGGATTGTTTTAAGGCACAAAAATTGTCTCTAGAAGAGAAGAAAACGAGCATTATGAATAAAAAGGGCTGTTTTGCTTGTCCAAAGCCACATCATACCACTCGAAATTGCAGATCATTTGTGAAATGTCTTGTATGTTCAAAGAAACATTTTCCTGTCATGTGTCCCGACTTGTCTGTAATGAAGGAAACAAAATCTGAAAACAAGACGACAAATAGCGATGACAGAGTACAAAATAGCTTGACTAACAACAACACTTCACAGGTTTTATTACAAACCATCATTGTCAAACTGATTCATAACAATAAACAAAAGGTAGTTAGAGCATTGCTCGATTCGGGATCGCAAAAATCTTATATTCAATCTTCATGTGTCCATGATTTGATGTTGAATAAAATAGGTCAAGAGAATATTATACAGGGTGTTTTTGGTGGACAGTGTTCTGCTCCAAAGATTCACGGAATTTTCGAGGTAGTAATTGCGAATTTGAATAATACGTATGAAAGACAAGTAACGGTGTTGGATCAAACAAAAATATGCAACTTTATTCCTCGTTTGAGTAACTCATCTCTCCTAAATGAATTGAAAATGAATAACATATTATTCAATGATGGAAATTTTGACAAAAATTCATCAGAAGATATCGAGTTATTGTTAGGCGCTGATGAATTCGGTTATTTACTTACCGGGAATATAAAGACTCTTAATAATGGCCTTGTTGCTGTAGAAACATACCTTGGCTGGACAATTATGGGGGAATATACTAATGACGTTAGGAGTTTCAATGTTTTCTCGGGTTTAACTGATTTCACCATATCAGATTTATGGAATTTGGATGTATTGGGAATAACCGATCAAAATGAAATACAACTCAAAAAAGAAATTGACCAAAAAACAATTGATTTCTTCAATAAAACGATAATTCGGGATGTTGAAAACCGATATGAAATTCAATTACCAATGGTACAAGGTTATCCATCACTATTGAATAATAAAGATTTAGCACATAAAAATTATTAGCCGTCACTGAGAACTTGATGAAAAAAGGTATTTTTGAAGACTATCAAAAGGTATTAGTTGAATGGGAAAAGTTAGGTATCATTGAAGAAGTAAGGGATATTGGAAATATATTAGGAATGATTCATTATTTACCCCATCACGCTGTTGTAAAAGAATCAAGCACAACTACTAAGATACGCCCAGTGTTTGATGCTTCTGCAAAAGATATACATGGGAATTGTTTGAATGATTGTTTAGAAAAAGGCCCAAATCTCATAGAATTGATACCAATAATCCTGTTGAATTTTAGAAAGGGGATATTGCAGATATTGAGAAGGCATTTCTACAAATAAGCATCGCAACAAAAGATAGGAATTGTGTGAGATTTTTTTGGTGGGAAAATTATGCTGAGAAAAAGTTGAAGATTTATAGGCATTGCAGGGTTGTATTTGGTGTGAAATCTAGCCCATTTTTATTAGCCGCTACTTTAGGATACCATCTGAGTCATGCCCCTGACAATTTGAAAAGTACGGCAAAATCACTTCAGAAGTCATTTTACGTGGACAATTGTGTTGCAAGTGTTAGTAATGAAAACGAATTGCAACAATTTATAGAGGAATCTAAATATTTAATGTCTTCAGGAAAATTTAATTTAAGAGGATGGGTCCACAACACAAACTTACAGGATAGCAGGCTTGAAAGCGAAAATATTACCTCAGTGTTGGGATTAATTTGGAATTTCAGAGATGATACATTACACTGTGAATCGAATGCACTAGATCAACTCAAAGAAACTCCAAAAACAAAAAGAGGTTTATTATCTGCCGCCCAAAGAATATTTGATCCAATAGGTTTTACAAGTCCGGTGATCCTGATTCCCAAATTATTATTACAGGATACATGGAAACTCCAAATTGAGTGGGACAAAGAATTCCCAATTGAAATAATAAAACAATTCGAATCTTGGCTGAATCAAATACATTTTTTAAGTTTATGTCGGATTCCCAGAATGATTAGTACAATTTCTTTAGAAAATTCTGAAAATTCTTCTTTGCATACGTTTTGTGATGCAAGCAACCTAGCTTATTCAACTTGCATTTTTTGGAGATCTGAAATAGATCACAATGTATCCATTCGTTTGATTCAAGCAAAATCTAGGGTTGCCCCTCAGAAAAAAATAACGTTACCGAGACTCGAATTATTATCTGCATTGATTGGATCTAGATTATGTCGCACTATAAAGCAAGTAGATGAATTCAAAACTATGAAGGCATATTATTGGTCTGATTCAATGGTAGTCTTGGCTTGGATTAGAACAAAAGGAAACTGGACTACGTTTGTTGGCAATGGAGTAAAAGAAATTATTTCTTGTAGTGATGTTCTCGATTGGAATCATGTTCCAGGAAAACTCAATCCAGCAGATCTCGGGTCAAGGGGGTGTAATAGTAAAACACTATTGGCAACAAAATGGTGGGAAGGTCCACAATGGTTGAAAAAGAATCCTGGAGATTGGCCCCATTGTGAAATCAAACCATCAGAAAATGAAGTGAACTTAGAGAGAAAGAAGAAAGTTATTTCTACTATCACTGCTGAGATAGCCAACTCAAATGACTTGAATTATTTTTCTAAGTTTTCAAAAATCGTAAGAATGGTCGGATGGATACTTAGATTCTGTTCCAATTCTATATCAAGTTCACATAAGCAGTCTGGAGATCTCACTATTGACGAACTGCGAATAGCAGAAATGCAGCTGTGGAAAATTGTGCAGAAAGAAAGTTTTGGAGAGGAAGGAATACCTTTTAAGAAATTTTCCATTTTTAAGGATGAATGGGGAATTTGTAGACTGAAAACTAAATTACTTCTAGGTGATTACTCTGAGGAATTCAGGTGTCTTATACTTTTACCAAACAAAAATGCAATTGTAGCCAAGATGATTTCTGAACAACATTGTATTCCATCATGTTGGCGTACAAACATTACTGTGCAAACTGAGGGAAAAATATTGGATATTGAAAAGAAGAAAAACACTAAAAGGTATTATAGGAAAATGGGTGATCTGTAGAAGATTCAATAGTAAACCAGTTCAGACTCCTCTAGCACCTCTACCTCCAGACCGGATAACTTGTAATGCAGCATTCAAAGTTACTGGTGTAGATTTGGCCGGACCACTGTATCTGAAGGATGGAGGCAAAGCATGGATTGTTTTATTCACATGTGCAGTTTACAAGGCGGTCCATTTGGAAATGGTAAAATCTTTATCGATTGATTCTTTTATTTTGTCATTACGAAGATTTATAGCTAGACGGGGAAGAATTTCTACGATATATTCTGATAATGGTACGAATTTTGTTGGCGCTAGCAATCATCTAAAGCAACTAGACTGGAAGAAAATAGTGAATTGTTCTACAAAAGAAGAAATAAAATGGATATTCACTCCTCCTACTGCCTCCTGGTGGGGAGGCTGGTGGGAACGCATCATTAGAATCATCAAAGATTTGCTTCGACGGAGTCGTCGTCGTCAGTCGTCAGTTGATTGTGAGCAGTCAACTAAGACAGACGTGTTTTGAAGGGGCGTGTCTAACCGTTCTTTCGTTGAGAGTAAAATCATACGATATTGTATTGTTTTTGGCCAACGTGGCGAGCAATAGTCTTGAAAAATCGCGTTGATAAAAGGGGGCGTGGCCTCAAGCTTTCTGGATTCCCAACTCGGAATTGGGGATCGTTTAAGTGTGTTGAGTGTTTTTATATGGTGAGTAGGCCTTTGTATTGTATTTGCGTTCGAGAGGTTATTTGCAAAGCTGTGTCATGTCCGAACAAATTGGACAAATGCTCGAAAATGCGTCGAAAGCAGATCTGCTTCTCATCCTGAAGCACATTATGGTGAGATTCGGTGTGGGGCCAGAAGACATGGCGAAAATCGTTAACGATGATGATGACGTTTCGTCTTTTAACCCTCCTAGCGAGGAATTCCCATGTCTTCCGTCCCCTAGGGTCGGGGGTGCCGGGTCTGTCAACAGACCCAAACGCGTTTGCTTACGCAGAGGGTCAGGTGCCAGATCGGTCACCTCCGACACTACTGTGAGCAGTGCCGAATCTCACAGTACTGTGGGTGAATCAACGAACGGTGAAGCTCAATCGTCAACTGAGAATTCAACTGACAACAGTAGCAACAATAACGAGACAGATATGCAGGTGGACGGTGCCGTAGGCACTGTTGGGCAGGACATCGCCCCCACCCCTGCAAGCGTCCAACAGGAAAACCAGGTACCTGTTGTGAAAAACAAGGGCAAGGCCAAGAAAAGGCCCGCTGCCACTGCCAATGAAGATGAAGACGCCCGAACTGTAATCGGCGCCGAAGAGGCGGGACCTAGTTCCGAGAGCGTCAGGAGGAGCGCTTCTCCTAAACCTGCCCCAAAACGAGCTATCCCACCCATTACAATCCGGAAGAAGGATTGCTGGGTGGAAATCAACAAGAAATGCCAGCAGAAGAAGATTACCTTCACCAAGGCGGTGAACGTGCAGGATGGCATTAGGGTGCAACCGGCCACCCTACAGGACTATCGAGAATTATCGCACGTGCTGATAAGTGGTAAAGTGCCACATCACACCTACTCCTTCGCTGAGGACAAACCCCTTAGGGTCATCCTTAGGGGAGTTCCGGAGTTTGTCTCCAGCAAGGACATCGAAGAGGATTTGTTGGGGAGGGGCTTCAATCCCGTGACCGTTGCGCGCTTATACAATCGCAACAAAAAACCGATGCCTCTGGTTTTGGTGCTCGTTCCGAAATAGGAACGTGAAATCTACCAGATTACAGACATCTTGTCCGTGAAGATTTCGGCCGAGCCCCAAAAGCCAAGAGGAGCAGTCGGGCAGTGTCATAAGTGCCAACGGTTCGGTCACGCGCAGAGGAATTGTATGGCGATTCCTGTGTGCGTGAAGTGCGCTGGAAAGCATTTGTCATCTGAATGCCAAAAACCGCGCGCTGAAAAGGCCAAGTGCGCGAACTGTGGGGGACCCCACACGGCCAGCTACAGGGGATGTCCTAACTTCCCTAGGCCCAGAAGCGGCAACGCCGCCAAGGGAACAGGGAGGGGGGCACCCTCTGCGGCCGGAAAGGCCACCAAGGCTGGCTCTCGCCCAGCTGTGATCGCTGCAGGTTCCGGCACTGTCCGTGCTGGAGTCTCCTATTCGGGCGCCACGAAAACCGGCCCCTCCACGACTAAACCAAGCGGACCGGACGACTTTTTCGCCGCCCTTGAGAAGATGAAAGAACTCTTCATGCAGTTTCCGGCCTTACAGACCATGTTTGTGCCAAACCAAGCCGTGCTTTCGAGGACTAATTAATGGCTGTGCACCATATTAGGCCCAGCTCCTTGAAGATCGTCTTTTGGAACTGCAATGGTCTCAAAGACAAGAAATGGGATCTTGAAGATTTCATGGTGCGACATAACGTCGACCTCGTGCTCCTTCAAGAGACTCATCTTGACAATGGGGTCATTGCGGTGCCAAACTATCGAGTTTTCCGTGAGGACCGTATTGGGCGACGTGGAGGGGGCGTGGCTGTTCTAGTCAAGCGCTCTCTTCGGGTCGCACAATGCGGCATTAATGGTAACCGAAACCACGGCACGGAAGTGGTCGGTGTTGAGGTTGAAACGAGTAGGGGCACCCTTAGGGTGATCTCTGCTTATAACCCGCCGAACAATCCAATACAGGATGATACGCTGGATTCTCTGCTGATGGAATCCAACACTCCGACGATCGTCGCAGGCGATTTTAACGCGAAGCACACGTCATGGAGCCGGGTGTCAAACCGCAATGGGATGGCGCTCTGGGCACACATGGACAGGCATGACTATCATGTGGTTAGTCCTGGTGAGCCCACACACTACGGTCGCTTCAGACCGGACGTACTTGACATCGCGTTGGTCAGGAATGTCCCCTGGACTTGGGAGGTCTACCCCCTTTCTGAGTTAAGTTCGGATCATAATCCAGTCGTACTATGGCTGGGCGATGATCCTATTCCCCAGGGAAATTGGCTGCGGAGGTCGACGAACTGGGAAACGTTCACGGCGAATCTCGCGGAGGCACACGTCGTGCCTGAGGTACTCCGAACTCCTGCCGAGTTGGACGTTGCAGCAACACGTTTCGAGCACGTTATGAATGACGCTTTTGAGGCCGCCACAACCAGTGAGCGAAGCCCTCTGAAGTCCTACAATGAGTTCCCAACGAGGATTAAACTCCTCATTCGGGAACGTAACCGCTTGCGTAGGACCTTTCAGAGGACTCTGTTCCCCGGGGACCGGGTAAGAGCCAGCCGTAAGGCTACTGAAGTTAAACTCGCGATCCTGGATTACAGGAATGAAAGGTGGAACGACACGCTCTCTAGCCTTGAGCCGGGAGATAAGGAGCTCTGGCGCCTTATCAAGCGGCAAAAAGGTCGGAGGGCTGAGTTACCACCCATTCATGGCGAGCACGGGATGTGCTATGCATCGGTCGACAAGGCCATGGCCTTCGCTGATACGATGGAACGTCAGTTTGTGCTGAACACCGACGAGGATGATGACGACGATCGGGACACCTTCGTGGAACGGCGGGCTAGACAGGTCCTTCGTGAGGATGATGATGATGAATTGCGTCCAGCTTCTGAGGAGGAACTTAAGGCGCAGATCAGAGGGCTTCCCAAGCGGAAGGCTCCGGGGGTGGACTCCATTACCAATGTAATGTTGAAGAAACTCCCGGATAATCAGATCATTTCGATCAGGAATCTGATTAATAACTCTCTGCGCCTTAGGTACTTCCCCAGCAGGTGGAAACATGCCATTGTTGTGATGATTCCGAAGGACGGTCAAAACCCAATGTTCCCGCAGAACCATCGTCCCATCAGCCTCTTGAGCTCGGTGGCGAAACTGGCGGAACGCGTCGTATTGGAGAGGGTCAATGACGAAGTTATTGATAGAAACATCCTTCCCGACGAGCAATTTGGCTTTAGGCCCCAACACTCGACGGAGCTCCAGGCCCTGAGGATGGTCGAAGAGACCATCAGTGAGCTCAACAGGAGACACTTTGTCTTCCTGTTGCTGCTTGATGTTGCGAAGGCCTTCGACCGTGTTTGGCACGAAGGTCTTCTATACAAGATGAGTCTTTTGGGCTTTCCTCGAGGCCTGATTAGATGGATAGGCTCATACCTAAAAGGAAGGACGTTTCAAGTCAAAGCCGAAAATGAGCTCTCGGACACGAGGGCCATTGAGGCAGGAGTGCCCCAGGGCGCCGTGCTTTCTCCGGTGCTGTATTCGATATATACTAGTGATATACCGAGGACTGCACACGTGAAGGTTTCCCTGTACGCCGACGACACCGCGTTGCTCGCCAGTTCGGCGAATCCGGAGCAAGGGATCGTCTATCTGCAAGCCGCAGTGGACGGTCTTGAGCAATGGTTCCTGGACTGGAAAATACGAGTCAACCCTGCGAAGACGCAGCTAATCTCCTTGGGGAGGAGACGAACCTACCCAGAAAGGAGGGTGACAATCTCGGGAAGGGAGATTGACTGGCTACCGCGGGTCAAGTACCTTGGCCTGACGTTTGACCGTGGACTCACCTGGAAGCCACACATCGACGAATTGAGGGCAAAATTGCACTCTAGATTGTGTTCACTATACCCGCTCCTTAACAGGAGGAGTAAACTCAATTTAAAGAACAAATTGCTTCTTTATAATTCTATGGTCAAGCCTGTAATGATGTATGCCTCAGCCACCTGGGGTCAAGCCGCCCACACCCATATACAAACTCTGGAACGGGTCCAGAGCAAGTACCTGCGGATGATAGTCGATGCTCCGTGGTTTGTGCGTAACGTGCGAATCCGCGACGATCTGAGGCTGCCTTCCATTCAGCAGTCTATCCGTGAGCGTAATCAGCGTGTATTGGATTGTGCGGAAGCGCATGAAAATCCGCTTATACGGGTTGCAGTCGATTATACTATCGATGACCCTACCCGTCACAAAAGGCCACGCCTATCCGTGGCCTAATCCGCCACCACTCCGACAGGGAATTTCGTGAAGGGAAACTTTCACCAAAATTCGAGCACCCCCCGTCACCTGGGGAACACCAACGCGCGAGGGCGGCAGGGAGCTGTTAGCACCCTGGTACTGTCCTGCACCCCATCCCGCCACTTTCGTAGTGGCCGCCAGCAGTTCTTCTCACGGATGGTGAGAAAGCTCGTTTGAAGGGCAAGGGAACTAGGTTCCAGCCTAAATGGAGACCATGAAGATCACAAGCTTCGACGGAATTTGGGAAAGATGTGTATGACTTATGAAGAGGTTACGACGGTTTTGTGCGACTGTGAAGCTATCATCAACGCCAGACCATTGACATATATTTCGGAGGATCAGAATGATCTTGTTCCCTTGAGTCCATCACTATTAATTCAAGATATCACAAATACTGAAACTCCAGATTCAGATAATATCGACAGAAGCCACTATATAAGACGTATAAAATATTTACAGAAGATTCGAGATGGACTCAGAATTCGATTTCAAAAAGAATATCTCGCGGAACTGATTCATACTGGTCATAGTAAAACGCAAAATCAACTGAAAATTGGTGACATCGTGTTTATCGGATCAGACAATATGAAAAGACTAAACTGGCCCTTAGGAAGAATTCTAGAGATATACCCAGGAAAAGATGGAGTACCAAGAGTAGCGAAAGTAAAGACCCAGCATGGGGAATTAACTCGTCCTTATCAAAGGTTATATCCAGTGGAGGTTTCATCAGATCAAGAAAGAAGCGAGTTGAACAGAGAACGAATCCAGAGACCCGAAGAAGATGAAAATGGCCAAGGTAAAAATATCCCGAAGGAGAAGAAAGAAATTGAAGATACAGAATTCAAATCAGATATGACAATGACTAGATCTGGGCACCTGGTGAAGTGTCCAAAACGTTTTCAGAGTTCCTCATGATTTGAATTCATTTGATTTTGTTTTCATATTGTATTTTGATTTTACATTTTCAATTTTTATGTCTTCCTATGTATTTTGTTATATTATTTCAAATTGAAAATGGGGGAGAATGTTAAAATTACATGTTTTAGGAATCACTCCAACTCATTGATATTGAATCATCCTATATAAAAACAATTTTACTTTTGGAGGAGAAAAGTCATAACAATATATCAATCTGACTGTCAATAAAGTTCAATAAAAAAGTAACTATTTCTCAAATTATTCTCCACATTCTATATATACCTTGAGAATCGTTTGATATTGTGTCCTTGGGAAGTCTGAGGAATTTGGAAATTTGGTTGTTGGCCGTGAATATTGTTTTTATCTCGTGTTTTCTCAAGATATTACTGATTTTGTCTGTCACACCTTTGATGTATGGTAGGAAAGCTTTGTGTGGCTGAATACTCTCTAGTGGATCATTCGTTTTTGGAGGACGGGTCAGTTGATGGCGGATAGACTTGTCGATTAGCGAATTGTTGTAACCATTTTGGAGTAAGGCTGATTTCAGTTTGTCCAGCTCTTGTGGTCTATTCTGGTTGTCGGTAAGCTGAATTGATCTGTATATCAGGGAGTTCCATACGGAGTTTGTTTGTGCTGGATGGTGATGAGAGTTTGCGTGTAGGTATCGGTTGGTGTGGGTCTGTTTCCTGTGTACTGTGTGGGTGAATGAGTTATTGGATTTCGTGATGAGAACGTCCAGGAAAGCTAGGGAGTTGTTCATTTCGGTCTCCATTGTAAATTTCATGTTGATTGCGCAAAAAGTGCTAATCCATTCAATTAGAGATGTTTCCAAAAAAATAGCAACATTTCTGAGGTTGTCTGATACGAATAAAGACACGAGGCATTGTTTTCGAAGAACGTCTGCCAATTTACATTCGCCAGTAGAGCTGGATCCGATCTTTCCCTGCTTGAAACTTTAAAGACATAGGGGATGGAAAAGTTCTTCTGTTGCAGAGTAATACATTGAGAAACCAATACAGAGAAAAACGCGGGTATCTCGCATGAATCAAAGTGGGTAAAATTTCGTTGAAGTATTACAACAAAGATTTAAATATGTACCAACAACTGTAGTACCGTAAATGAGCCACTACATCAAAATTCCAACTTCACCTAATGAGATGGTTTCATGTTTGTAAATTTAGTCTTAAAACTATATGCTACATTTTGAAGATATTAATAATTGCTCAAACCTGTCCAGTCCACTAGAAAAATTTCAGAGGGCTAGTCCATTAAAATTTTTTTACAGGACTAGTCCAGTAAACTTTCATTACGGTACTCAATATCGTAAAAAGGTATTTACAGAACTGAAAGCATGTAGAAATGTGTTTTACGACACAGTGTGAAATATATATTTCTGGACGTGCAAGAACAGTATTTTCAATTATATTTCTTTGAAAATAAAAGAGTAGAAACAAAATGTAACATAAAAAGATTTAGGAAAGAAATTTGGAACATTTTTATTTCCATAAAGGTGGTGAGAATAAAAAAACATATAGGTAACTACTTGAGTAAAGGAGTAAGGTATTGTTAAAGAAGTAGAACGAAAAATTATTAGGAATGATACATTGTTGGTATAAAGGAAGAAGTCCATATTGAAAGTGGAGTGCAGTATAAGGGAACCAAGTAAAACTCGATGTCATCTCCACAAAATCTATATAACCCCAATTGGTAACGGAGGAAGTTGTCAAAGCAACTTTTGCATAATATTGTTGAAATGGCACATATCAATTACATCAAAAACATATTTTCGAGCATAGTTATGCTCATCTTCAGTTGATTGAATACAGGTTAAACTGAAATAGGAAAAGTACAAATTACAATTTCAAAAGTTATGTGAAATAATATTTTAGGTAGATACTTGAAGTCAAAATAGATACATACTTGGCATGGGAAGCGTTGAAAAAATAATTTTTAATAAAAATTTTACACAGCCATTTGGAGGCCATAAACCCACTATCAATTGGGAATTATAGGTGAACAATCAATCGTTAGATCGTTAGTGCACAAATTGAGGATGAAATCATAAAATTAGTAAATTAGCAAATTGATGATTTCTCCGTTAATTTGTGCACCAATGATTGATTGGTTACCTATAATTCCCCCTTAAGAGTGGTTTTCTGGCCTCCAAGTAGATGTGAAAAATTTTTATCAAAAATTCATTTTTCAACGTTTCCAATGACAAGTGGGTGTCCATTTTATCTTCCAGTATCTACCTGAATATTATTTGTTTTTTACAAATATCACATAACTTTGAAAATTGTAAGTTGTAATTTTTCTTTTTCATTTTAACCCGTATTTGAACAACAGAAGATGAGCATTACTATGCTCGAAAACACGTTTTTTATGTAATTGATGTTACATTCTATTATGCCCTTTTAACAATATTTGGCTAAAAGTTGCTTTGAAAATGTTTTCCATTCAATTTGAACCTATCATATCTACGTATTTGCGATCATGTGACCAGACTTAGCCAATCAGACAAACATTACACTGATAATTGCCCCGGGTAAGTGCCCTGGAAAGTCATCACTGTTGAACAATCGTGTCACCATGCAAATGACATATAGTATAACGTTTACAGAATTAAATTTTAAAAATATCAGTTACTACGAGTATAAATGGAAATATCAAATAAAAATGACTCGATAGATATATTTAACTAGAAGTGAAAATACATCAAAAATACTACATTGAGTTGAAAGTACACGTGGAAAATGTTCAAAGAGTTCAGTGAGGTGAGAAAATAGGACTTAAAGGAATGGTGTACTGTTGAAGAGTTGTCGCGTATACTTGAAGATTGGGCCGTAAACATGAAAGAATTAAGACGGATCAAAGTTTGGAAAAACCACCATCAAAACTATTTGGAATGTGAATGGTAAACTCTCACAAGAAAAGTACTTCGAAAATAATGCGTTAGGTAGGTATACTGGTTTTTTTATTCTCTGGAAAAAAAATTCTTACTAAAGATCCCTCGACTATCCGTCGAGCATAAAGAAATGGCCCTATGCGCCTTCTTAGACATAGAGGGGGCATTCGATAACACCTTTCACGAAGCAATAAGTAGGGCCCTAACGAACAAGAAAGTGGACAGAACCACATCCAGATGGATGAGCCAAATGCTGGCTACAAGAACTGCTGAAACGAAAGTGGGCGATATCTGCTTTCGGATCAGCACAAACAAGGAATGCCCACAAGGAGGGATACTATCACCTCTGATGTGGAGTCTCGTAGTAGACGAACTACTTGGAACACTAATCGGGAACGGAGTCACTTGCCTTGGATATGCTGACGACATAGTCATCATGGCTAAAGGCAAATGCGAAGGCACCCTCTGCGATCTCATAGAAAGGGAGCTAGAGACTACCAGAAGATGGTGCCTTTCTGTGGGGTTGAGAATAAATTCATCAAAAACCACGGTGGTACCATTCACTAGAAGAACAAAGTTTCAGCTCCTAAGGGCTGTTCGCCTCGACCGAGCAGACTTAGAATGGAAGCAAGAGGTGAAGTATCTAGGGCTTACCCTAGACTCAAAAGTACTCTTGAACAGACACGTAGACAAGATCGTTAACAAGGCAAAATCATCATTGATGGTATGCAGGAATATTGCAGGAAAAACGTGGGGCTGTAACCCATCAATACTGCGATGGATGTACACCATGATAGTGAGGTCTATGATCACCTACGGAGCAGTAGTGTGGCACAACAGAACCAAACTCGCCATAACAAAGAAAAGCCTGGAGAAAGTGCAAAGACTAGCATGTCTTTGTATAACAGGAGCAATGAGGTCGACTCCAACAGCAGCAGTAGAGGTAATTCTGGAACTCACTCTCCTCCATATCATGGTGAGGAGAACTGCTTGGGGAGCAAACCTCATGTTGGCTAAAGTTGGACTCAAAGGGACAGCACACATCGTAAGGGGCTCAACCCACACCGAAAGTGCACACCTTGCCGATCTCCCAACTGACGAAATTACAAGGAAATTTAGTTTAGAGAAATTCTTTCTAACGGAATTAAATACCAAGAGTGGATGGAGCATAGAATCCATTCGAGCACTGGGAAAGAATACCATAACATGGTACACGGACGGGCCCTAAACTCCCGACGACACTGGAACAGGAGTCTTTGGACCTCGCCCCAAATACTCCGAACCCATGGGCCAGTTCTCCAGTATTTTTCAAGCGGAAATTCACGCCATAGAAAGGTGCATTCAATTCAACCTCGACAGGAAATACCGGAACAAGGAAATCGCAATCCTCTCCGATAGTCAAGCAGCCATCAAAGCTTTGAGCTCATATAACATCAACTCAAAGATGGTTTGGGACT
The DNA here is from genome assembly GCA_958502065.1 of Chrysolina americana. Classification (NCBI taxonomy): domain Eukaryota; kingdom Metazoa; phylum Arthropoda; class Insecta; order Coleoptera; family Chrysomelidae; genus Chrysolina; species Chrysolina americana. Next base: position 49,268,830 of record OY293410.1, on the reverse strand, counting down.
AGACAAACTCAATGATCTAGGCAGGAGCAATGAGGTGATCCTCCTCTGGGTGCCGGGGCACGTCGTAGTGGAGGGCAATGAACAAGCAGATACCCTGGCACGAAAAGGAGCATCCACGCCACTGATCGGGTCAGAACCATTTTGCGGACTTGGAAAATCTTACTTCCAAGACGAACTCGATAAAACTGAAGAAGCAATGAGAGCAACTTACTGGCAGAGAATTCCAGGGCTGTCAGGCCAAAGATCTCCTCGGTAACTTCAACCGAGCAAAATCGAAGGCATTGATTAACCTCAGCAAAACTAGTCTAAAAACAATCACGGGATTTCTTTCGGGGCACTGCAGACTCAAAGAACATCTAAGGAAGCTAGGCTTAGAGAAGGACAGCACTTGCAGATTCTGTGGGGAACATGCAGAAACACCACACCATATATTGATAGAGTGTTATGCTGTACATCACAGAAGATTGAATATACTGGGATCACACCAGCTGACTTTGGAAGAAATACCACGAATAGACCCCTTCAAAATCCTTAAATTCCTCAAGGAATTGGGGCTTGAGGGGCTGCTGTGAACGAGAACACCTTGAAATAGCAGAAGAAGATGGGGCAAAATAGATCTAACTACCATTACCATTACTTCCTTCGACTATTAATAAATTCTCATTTGTCTTGAATATCCTCAAGGAAGTTGCTTTTAGGTAACAGCAACTCGCTTTCGAAAATTAGCAACAAATTATTTCGAAATTATCAGTAGCCTTGGGATATAAGTGACAGTATCCCGCGTTACCAATTGGAGTTTTACTTGGTTCCCTAACAATGTTGATCTTCGATGATCAAAGTGTCAAACGACAACTAAAAGAGTTATTGGAAATGAACGGAATTGTCAGTATAGGTGTGAAAATAAGTTTGCACTTTTCAAAGAATATTGAAGAAACCAAAGAGAGATAGGTAGGAATTGGTGCTTCAATTTCGACAGGTGTGTGCCTTGGAAAACACATCCCAGCGTGATGAATTTTAAAACTTTACTTTTTGATGAATAAACGAGCTCTGTGAAATATAAGCTAGGCAAGTATTCAGCAATGAAAAAATCTGCTTGGCAGGAAGGCAGGGAAGGAATACTGGCCTGATACAAAGATGTATTCGTGGATATATGGAGAGAGCTTTTGTTAATATTCTCATCCACACTATTTGTGATAGTCAGGCGAAACTGTAGGATTTGATGTGCCAAAAAATAGCCGGAATAGTGTGAAAAAACCTGGAAAATCAAAATAATAGAGCAGAACAGAATAGAGTATCACTATTCTGGGTGCAAGATCATAAGGAAACTCCAGGAAGTGAAACGGCTGACAAACTTGTATAGTAGAGATAGCCACTTTATCTGGGCATTGAACCATTACTAACTATTTACCAGAATCTACAGTGTGGACGTAATTCAACAAATGGTTCCCAATAAAGCATCGGAGTCTTTATCAGAAATAATTGTTTTTGCCGAACTAAGCAAAAAACAAACTCAAGATATCCTTTTTTGCAAAAGGCAGACGACTACTGAAACAACATTGACGTTACTTGGTATGTGGTCTCTATTGAACACAGGATGATTCACCAGTATTTTTGTTCTAGGAAAACTCAGTTGATGTTATGATATTATCATATATAGATTCTATATTGCTTCCGAAAAAATTAAAATTTGATTATTTCTGTTTCAAAAAATGATATTTAATTTATGATAAAAAAAATTAACACTCAATTCAGAATAATACAAATTATCCTAATTGTAAATGTAGAAATCCCTTAAAAGTGTTAATAAATTCGTTTTTACTATAATGAATAAATCAATATTGACACAATAAAAATTCAAATCAGTTTATTAAATTTTTTTCATCAAATTAATAAAAGTCCTGAATGCATGTTGTTTTTTTAGTCAAATTCATCTTGCGCTGATGAAGCAAACTATCAAGCAAATTTTTTCATTTTCATTTCCGTTGATGCACATAAGATACAGAAATACTAGTCCAATTTTTCAGTGTAAACATTCAAATGATATAGAACCAAATGAGTGGTCTCGGAGTCGCGTACGCATCAAGCGCTTTCCCACCACCAAACAAAACCTGTGTCTTGGTCAAATAAGGTTTGGCAACGCTGTCGGAGGCGTCATGGCAAAAATTCCTGTAGAAATTTAAACAAAAGAGGTCATTACGCCCCTTACTATTTGGAGGCCTCTTGCATTAAAACTTGTGTCAAAAATTTGTATATTTTTAAACTTAGTTTTCTCTTCCCCTCTCTTTCTGCTCTTATAGACGGCTGATATGATAGACTATTTGTCAACAAAACAATACACTCCGGTAATGATATTCTTTATATCGGAGGCTTGGGTGCCTGTTCAGTGTACGGAGGTGAATTCGATAGCCGTCCGTGCATATATATATATATATATATATATATATATATATATATATATATATATATATATATATATATATATATATATATATATATATATATATATATATATGAAAACTAAAAGTTCGGGTTGAACCGCGTCTAGAATTTGTTGAAATTCGACGTTTCGGCTCCGATTTTGGAGCCATTTTCAAGAACTGAAATAGAAAGATAATTAATGAAAGGTTAAAACGTAATTCTACGCTGAGGTCTCAATCTGCCTACTCCTCAGGTATAATTACGTTAGGTTTTTGTGACTTGACGTCGGGGTCTCAATCTGCCTACTCCTTCGAGAGAACTGTATATATATATATATATATATATATATATATATATATATATATATATATATATATATATATATATATATATATATATATATATATATATATATATATATATATATATATATATATATATATAAAGGAAGGGTAGTCGTTGCTGACTAGTTAGGAATGGAACTAGTAAATAGTGGGGCTATGCAGCAAAATCAAAGAGTACTCTTTTAAGTTTGTCCAAGCTTTCGGAAATTTAATTAATCGTTTCCATCATCAGGGATAATCTTAGTTGAGGGTGTTTGACGCGATGTTATTCAACAAAAGGGGGCACATTGTACAAGATGAATTTCAATATAAAACAGGTAAAATTGGAAGGATGTCATAAAAGTTTTGTAAAAATACGTTACATTTTGATCACATTGGCCAACCAATAGCATTGATTTGGCCTTATGTGATCAAAATGTAACGTATTTTTACAAAACTTTTATGACATCCTTCCAATTTTACCTGTTTTATATTGAAATTCATCTTGTACAATGTGCCCCCTTTTGTTGAATAACATCGCGTCAAACACCCTCAACTAAGATTATCCCTGATGATGGAAACGATTAATTAAATTTCCGAAAGCTTGGACAAACTTAAAAGAGTACTCTTTGATTTTGCTGCATAGCCCCACTATTTACTAGTTCCATATATATATATATATATATATATATATATATATACATATATATATATATATATATATATATATATATATACATATATATAGAGTACTAGAAGACATGTAAGGTATAAGAATGAACAAAAATATAATGCTCTCAATTTCACAAATCATACTCACCGAAAAACGTAAACAATGTTTTTCGGTGAGTATGATTTGTGAAATTGAGAGCATTTTATTTTTGTTTTTTCTTATATATATATATATATATATATATATAGATATATACGGAAACTATGACATCTACAGTTATATATATATACTGCTTTGCCTTTCAGTACAAATCCAGATTGAATCCGTTTTTATTTCGAGAGTTCTACAAAGCTGCCCTGATGATTGGGAAACCATGAAACGATCATAGGCAGATGGTGGAGCTCTCGGAATTAAATCGAAAACACTTTATATAACATCAGGCAGACACAGGTAGGGACAGGTAGGGAGACACAGGTAGGACGAACGAGAAAATCCGCAAGGCACGCTTTCAGGTACCCAAGTACCATTAAATACCGTAGTGAAACCATCATCAGATCGTCTTTTGAGATCAAGGAGTAGGCATATAGACACTTTATCACCTCATCAGACCACGACTCGAGGAGTAGGCATATAGAGACCTCGAAGTCACTTTCTTGAAAACGGCTCCAAAGCAGGAGCCGATACGTGGAGTTATAAACTCTCAACGCGGTTCAACCTAGGAACTCAGTAATCTACATATATATATATATATATATCTATATATGAGCTTTAATATACAGGGTGTATCAAACTCGATGACCAATTAGACGTTTCTGGAAAAAGGGACGTAGGAATATTCTGAAAATTTGGTTTCTTGGATAATCAGATATGCTTTATCGATCTAAAATATTTTCAACGCTGCGGCGTTGCCGCTTCCGAAAAGTAGCAACAACTTTGATATGTTAAATGGATACCCTGTATATTATTGCATTTTTCGCTTTGCTATTGCTTTTCGATTATTTTCATATGATACTTCCCTATACCTATCTCCAGAGGTGTTCGAGAAATTCATTAATTTCCTTATTTTTAGTACGAAACAGCTTCAATTAAATGTTTATTACTGCATTACTTGACTACGTAGAAAGCTGAGATTTTAAATGTAGTTTGACAATGTCCTGTCTTTTATTTATAACCAAGGGAATTCGATCTTCATTATATAGGTCGCTGAAAATGTGTGATTTTACTGATACATACTAAAATGGTGAAAAGTACTTTTTTTCAAATGGAACACCCTGTATATTATCAAATATCCTGAAAGAATATTGAATTTTCTTCCAAATACCTAGAGAGTCAGGTTTCCGAAATAAAAGCAAGTTTTCTATAAAAATTGGATTTTTTTGCCATATCTTGTATTTGATAAATATGAAATGTCATGGAACATGTCATTACGATAATTCGAAAATTAGTACATCAATAATAAAACGTTTGCGCATTCAGTAACGTGAATTTTATCGGAAAAGAATCAAAGATTTTCAAATGAAAATCTGATTCATTCTTGTGGAATTTGTCCCATAGTTTTAACTGTTCGTTGGATATTGATAATTTAATTTTTTTTCCAAAATCAAAACTTGGCAAACACTGATGTTGCATTAACCGAAAAATTCAGGGAGTTGCATTCTGAGTATCTGAAAAACCTCAATTTTTATTCCAGTCAATAAACAAATGAAGAAAAAATTAATTGCTAATTCATGTGTTCGAAGTGCTGACCATTTACACGCAAACATTCGTGAATCGAAGTCATTACATGTTTGGTGTTTGCTCTTTGAACCTCTTCTGGTTTAATTTCCTCGAGAGCACAAATTATCCTCTGTTTCCTATTTGAATATCTTTGATTCTATTCTGATAAAATTCACGTTACTGAATGCGAAATCGTTTCATTATTGATGTACTAATTTTCGAATTATCGTAATGACATGTTCCATGACATTTCATATTTATCCATTACAAGATATGGAAAAAAAATCCAATTTTTATAGAAAACTTGCTTTTATTTCGGAAACCTGACTCTCTAGGTATAGGAACACGATACAAATTTGGAAGAAAATTCAATTGTCTTTCAGGATATTTGATAATATACAGGGTGTTCTCTTTGAAAAAAAGTACTTTTCACCATTTTAGTATGTATCAGTAAAATCACACATTTTCAGCGACCTGTATAATAAAGATCGAATTCCCTTGGTTATAAATAAAAGACAGGACATTGTCAAACTACATTTAAAATCTCAGCTTTCTACGTAGTCAAATAATGCAGTAATAAACATTTAATTGAAGCTGTTTCGTACTAAAAATAAGGAAATTAATGAATTTCTCGAACACCACTGGAGATAGGTATAGGAAAGTATCATATGAAAATAATCGAAATTTCAAGGAAGACTCAAACTGTTTGAATCTGTCTTCCAGTTGTTTCCCAATCATACCTGCTTGCTGTTTACAAATTATGGATATTAACTCCGCTGGTAAACCAAATTCCGATGTGCTTTGGGATTGTTTTCGTGTTTTCGACATGTTGCTTTCTGAAGTGTAATTGGCAACTATGGTTTTGACTGTAAAGATTATTTTCGTACCTACGTACCTAATGATATAACCTCAAACTTCCTCACGATTGTTAGATTTCTTCAAGACTGGCCAAAACTTCACTTTCAGCATGAAATTGTATTCGATTATTGATTAATCGTATTACTGGCTCAATACTACCGTGTTATAATCAAGAGAAAGCTTAAATTCTCTCACTTGAAAGCAATACTTTTGGGGCTCTGCTAAAACGTGCCTACTCACACGCCAGTGTTGCCAGCATTCGCCAGTGTTGCCAGAACTTTTCTTAAATTAGTATTGTGTTCCTCAACACTTTTCCCAAAAACAAGTATGTCATCGAAATAACAGATAACACCATTACCATTGAGATCGCCTAATATTTCATGAACAAAACATTGAAACACTTCTGGAGACAGAGAAATTGCATATGGCATACGTAAATATCGATACATACCGTTGTTATGGTACACAAAACAGAACTTTCGTAGTTCAAGAGAATCTGTAGGAAAGCAGCAAATGCATCTAATAGGCTAAAATATTTTGCATCAATTAGTTGTGAGAATATGTAATATTGTGTGGGAATTTGGTATAACTCGCGTTTAATATATTCATTCAGACTCCTAGGATCCATGCAAATCCGAATATCTCCGTTGGGTTTCGGTACAATCAAAATAGGCTGAACCCAATCAGTTGGTTCTGTTACAGGTACTAAGATATTTTTATTGAACAATTGTTGTAATTTTGCTTTTGCTTTGTCGCGCAAAGCTATTGGAATTTTTCGAGGGGCACTTACACTGGGTATCGCATTGCCTTTCAGAGTTATTTTACACTCTTTGTTTATTTTACCGATACCATTAAGAACGGAATTGAAATTTTTCAAAATGTCTTGTAGGTCAAAATTATTAATAACATTCACACTTTCATGAATAAGTATTTTTAAATCACTCCGTGCAGAAAGTCCCAATATCGAGCATTCAATAACATTCACATCAGAACCAGTTACCGACCAAACGATTTGCTCAGAATCATTTTCAGGAACATGCTCGACTGTATCGCTGTCTGAGCTCTCATTGACCTCATGAACATTTGCTCTAATTCGACAAAATTTACGGTAGTGTCCTATTTTGTTGCCAGAACTGCATATTCTATTATAGGCTGGGCACTTACCTATATCATGTTTTTGACCGCATTTAGAACATTTTAAATCGATGTTGTTACCTTTAAAACGGGTATATTTATCATGGAAACCTGTATTTGTACCATCCGTATATCTAGAAGATCCTGAATATTGTCCACTACACCACTGTATGAAGGTATTTCATTCCGTGAGCATCCTTGATACCTGTACGAATTATTTCTGAAATGACTAGAAATGTCACTTTGACACTGTCTATTTTTATTAGTTTGTCTTTTCACGCCATGCAACTACACTGATTCCTGAGAAATATTTTCTGCTTTGCTGCGCTACTTTCCATTGATCTACATATATCGATTTCATCTTTCAATTCAAGATTTGGGTTTTGTAAAAGTTTTTCTTGTATTCTGGCATCCTTTATACCTAAAACAATCCTATCCCGTATAATACCGTCTTTTTCTTGAAACTCTCATGTAGAGGCAAGTTGCCGCAGTACATTTATAAACTGATCAATGCTTTTGCGATTTTTACTTCATCGGTTTTATTTACTTTTCCAGTTGCCAGTAAGTTTAAGTAAAATTTCTGCTTCCAAAGTCGCCAATTATAAGCAATATTTCCGCTATTGAAGTCGAATGCTTCGGGTATTCTTCCTTGTTCTGCCATTTCTTCCAGAAGTAAGTTTAAGTAGTTCAAATTACCCACTAGAATGTCCTAGTTCTTGATTCTAGTATACAGTTCTTATCGGAACCAATATCAACTTCCTACTAGTTTTTGGTCCTAGTAGATGTTTATGATTATAAAGCTTCTTTGGCTTCTTCACCTTCAAGTACACGTTTACCAGCTGCCACCATGTTACGTATTACTATTGCCAGGACTGATATTTAAATAGGAGGCTGAATTACTCGAAGTTTTTATTAGAGCTCTTGACAAGCTTCACATAATAATCTGATATTAACAATTACCGGGTGATCATATACAAATACATAAATACATCACAAAGGTAACATTTTTCCGTTCGTAAGTAATAGTCAGAGATTGGAGGAACAAGCACCGAAAGCACCGAGTTTTAGTGATATTTCCACAACAAAAAGCTATCCACAAAATGAAAGAAAACTCAGCATTTACAGACAGGGAGCAAATAAATGAAAATTCTGGAGCAATAAGAAAAAATTATAATCAAATAAACATAAATTCTCAACAGAAAAATGAATAATATAGTACAAGCTTTTCAGAACAAATCAATAAAAATCCAATTCAAGTAAATAGCAATTGTGATCCAGATTATTTAGCTGAAATAACAAGGTTAGGAGAGTTCTACAAACAATGTCATTAACAAACTATAACCAACCAAATTTACAGTATATGCATAACAACGAATTCTTATCAAATAATTATACGTTGCCTGGTTATAATTTGCCAAATCTTAAAGTGTCGAATGTTCAAGAAAATACTGTCAGAACTAGAAGCAATGAGAATGTCGTAATACCTTGGTGGCATGAAAATAGTAATAAGAATAATGTACCACTGTCAGTTAGCAATACAGATCAGAGAAATGCAGGTGCAAGTACGTCCTCCAATTCTGAAAAAAGTTGCAGGGGGATATAAATGATTTGAAAAATTGTCAAATTTTAACTTTATTCGGTGATGATGGAAAATTACACCCAATTGATTTCTTAAATTACCTTGAATGTACATTGATGTAAATAAAATTAATATCATTCAACTGTATTTTCAACTCGTAATCTGTTTGAGAATTCAGCAAAAATATGGTTTGATGCATTTATGTATACTTTTCGTACGTATGCGGATTAAGAGCGTTTATTAAACAATTCTGGGGTGCTAAAAGGCAACCAAAATTTAAAATTAACTTTAAAACTGGCCGATTACATGAAGGGGATGGATTTTTCGTCAATTAATTTAATAAATTGGTGGCGCAAGCTCGACATCTCATTTCCCCGTATACCAGTGAACAATCAATTAGTTCAATTGCTCGCCATTTCCCACCAAATATTTCTGCTACTTTAGCAGGAACTCAAAATTTGCTAGATGCTGTAGATCTGCTTAGACAAGCAGATCATAATCAGATTCTAGAAAACAGGTCTTACTATCATCTTGGTGATACAGATCACCAGAATTCATTACAGAAAGGAAATTACCCTGGAAACAGAAATTCACAGAACAAATTTCTCCCCAGAAATAAAATTTCCTGTATGACAGCCGAGGGGGAAAATATGGAAAATTCGCATTGTTCGGAAAACGAATCACATTCCCATTTATAGGCTCAGAAATGGAAAAATGTTCAAATAGAGCCATGCAAAAAATCAAAATAAATAATAATCCAGCTAATGAATTGTTGGAGGAATGCGATTTCGATCACAGTCCCCCAGAAATTCGATCACCGGTTGTCACTTTGGACATTTTGAGTTTATCGTTCCTGGCCATGATAGCTACAGGGAGTACAATTTTAGCAGTTTCTGGAAATGTTTGGTCACAATTAGACGAGTTTTAAAATTTTCCATGCTTTCCTTGTACGGGTATTTCTATTATAGGAGCTTTCAAGAGCAAGCATAAAAAAGTAAAAGCACAAGTGTTACTCACATTTGCTTTAGGGACTAAAAAGTTTTGACACGAATTCCTTTAAATCTCAGATTTGGTTTTTCCAATCCTAATACGAGTGGATTTTTTCAGAATAAATATCGCTTCTGTCGATCTGAAGAATAATGGAATTCATTTCTACAATCTGGATTACTTTGTAAATGAAACAAAAGTTCGTCATGACTTGAGTGATCCACCAAGTGTCAATATGTCAGCGACAGTAAATAACTCTGTTAATAAATATACCAGTCCAGCAGGAGAGGATATTTTCAACTTTACATGTTCCTTTAACGTAGAAATTGTTTGTTCCGGTTGTGTCTTATCTCAGTCTAAAAAAGCTAAATTCGAATTACTTCTAATAAAATATCAATTGATATTTTCAAATATTCCAGGGAGAACGCATTTGTATAAGCATAAAATTAATTTAAAAGATGCACCTGAATTTTTTGTAAAGCCTTACCCAATACTAGTTGTCCATAGGGATACTGTATCCCATGCTATAAGGCAAATGGAAGCATGGGGTGTTATCGAAGTAGCCCCTATACCGTATGTGTCCCCATTAATGAATAAATAAATAAATAAATAAAATAGGTTTATTGTACATACGTATATCAATCGGTTCTACACGTGTGTTTATATAATCATAAATCCAGCAACCCATCCAACGCTTCGCCCGAGGAGGGCTCAGAAGAGAAGAGGTCGGGAGGACGCACTGACAGCCGCCTCCCTTACTTCGCAGACATTGCTGGCTGCAAAGCGAGGGAGCACTTGTGCCAAGGGTACACAGGGTCCCGGCAGAGGGGCGCTGGTATCCGCCTCTGCTGGTGATGGCGGTTGGTCGAATATTTAATCACATTGTGGTGGTAGTGCTGGTCAAGGTACTTCGAGCTCTATCTATAGGCGTCTTAGTTCCCTATGGAACCGGTTCTTCCCATCTTTCCTGAAAGATGGCCAACGATTGATATATCAGCCCGCCGTGTTTGCGGGGCTGATTATCATGTATTCTGAGCCTGGAAAGTGGTGTATATTGAACCTGCGTACAATTTCAATATATGAAGCCTTCTTTAGTTCTTAAGAATTAGGTGATAACACTGGTATGTAGGTAGGCGATTGAGGACACTCTTGTCGGTTGTCAGTCCGTCGGTCTACATTTTGGTATTGCAAATGAAGTTCGTAATTCTGAGATTTACTAAAATAAATATAATGAAAGGTCTTGTCGTATCAGTCTTTTTATCACGTCTATACATAACATATTTGGCGACGAGTGCAGTGGACGAACTCAATTTTCATGTCAAAGGGTTGCAAGGTTAGGTACAGCCACGTGTGAGTCCAGCCGGTCAAGTCAATAGATTGAGAAAAGTATCTCAATAGTTAAGTGAAAAATGCCCTTAATTGGTAATATAGAGGATTGTGAAATAACTTCTTATGTTGAGAGGTTAGAACAACTTTTCAAATGTAATGATATTGTTGCAGAAAAGAAAGTATCCTTATTGCTCACCTTGATAGGGGGAGAAGCCCATGGAGTATTAAAAGATCTGTTCATTCGACTTCCGGCAATGGTGGAGGACTGACGGCGTTCTCGTGTCTCAAGTCATGTACATGTGTGTGATTGTTATAGTGTAGTTTGTGTTGTATTGTCTGCCGACTTTAGTACGTACAATCACCCAATTGTTAAGTGTTTGTGACGTCTGCTGTACACCACAGTTTTATAACCGTGGTTAAACATGCAATCAACAAAAAAAGATTTTTTTACATTTTTTTTCTGGGTGGAGGTATTGCCTTGAGCAAGATTCAACCTCCACCCCATGACGAAGTTCCCACTACTCACGCCAGCTACCAGATTGGGGTAGGGCGGATCTCTACGTAGTGGGGAGAGTGCTGGACAAGTGCGCCAATAGGAAACAAGGTCCAATAAATACAGAGAGAGAAAAAAGATCTGTTAGCACCCAGTCTACCTAGTGAAAAGAAGTACGAAGAATTAATTACTGAATTGAAGAAACATTATAGTCCCATGAGGTTAACGATCGCTGAGAGGTACAGATTTCATACAGCCAGTCAATATCAACAGGAAGTGTTAGTGCTAGATTGGAAAATCTGGCCAAATTTTGTGATTTTAGAGGATTTCTGGATGACTCCTTGAGAGACAGGCTAGTTTATGGTCTGAAGTCAGAAAATATCAAGAGAAGGCTATCAACAGAAGATGGTCTTACTTTAGAAAAGGCATACACAACAGCCATTTGAATGGAATTGGCATAAGGTCAATTAAAAGTAATGGGTTCGGATTGTGCTGAGTTAAACAAACTATTCAAGAAACCATTTAAAATACAGGGCGGTTTTAATAAACCAACATCAATTCAATCGAATTATATGAAGCATAATGTTCACACCAGTCAAACTGATGACAGGAAGCAAAAATGTAAAAGGTGCAGCCGAGTACATTTTTACAACAGTAAGTGCCCCGCCATTTCTTGGAAATGTTGTTCCTGTGATCAATTAGACCACACTTCAAAGTCAGTTATGTGTCGAGGAAGAATCAAGGCAATGGAGGAAGAACTAGATGTACGAGAGTCCGATGACGAATTTGAATTAGGTTTGATTACCGAGGACATTGGTGAGTTTTTATTGAATTCTCTGAAAACCAGCTCTGCTGACATTTTAAAAGTCAGAATGCAGTTAGATGATAAACACGTAATAATGGAAGTAGACTCAGGAGCGGTTCGTTCAGTGATTCATGAACACTCATACAAAAAATTATTTCCTAATATAGTATTGAACGATGTTGATGTTGAGTTACGGGTACTCACTGGAGAAAAAGCCGAAATTGTAGGTCAGATATTTGTACATGTTCTATATTTCTAATATTCAGTCTTTACCGTTGTTAGGCAGAAACTGGCTGAATGTTTTAAGAACAGATTGGAAAAATAATACACTGGATAAATTTGTAAATACAATTGATGATCAGTCTGTGTCAGATAAGTCAAATATCAATATTCGTCTGTTGTCAAGTAATGTCAGGCAAAGTTTAATTTCTAGAAACAAAACTTTTTTTGGACGAACCCAATTCATATATAAAAGATTTCAAAGCTGAGTTGAAAGTTAGAGAGTGTCTTAAACCAATATTATACAGAGCCTATGAAATGCCTTATTCCCTAAAATCAAAAGGTGAAGATGAAATTTCTAATTTGTTCTAATCAGGTGTTTTGTCAAAAGTATCACACAGTGAATGGGCAAGTCCCATAATTGTTATCCCAAATAAAACTCAAATGACATCCGACTGTGTGTTGACTTCAAGAAATCTGTAAATAGAGCCATTGATGGGGATCATTGTGTGTTGCCGCTACCTAATGACATATTTGCCAGCCTCAGTGGTAGTGAATCTTTCACTGTTTTGGATTTAAAAGGAGCGTACCAACAACTACAAATAAGCGGTTCCCCAAAGACACTGTTTACTATTAATACACATGTAGGGCTGTTCAGATTTAATATATTAACTTTAGGGGTTAGTTCCGCACCGGGAATATTTCAGTGTATCATGGAAGCTATTTTGTCCAGCTTACCAAAGAGACGATGTTATTTAGATGATATCTTGATTCATGGGTCTGCAATAGAAGAATGTTACTAACATGTAAAGGATGTCCTGGATAGATTGATGAAATACAATGTCATGATAAATAAAAAAAAAATTAAAAAAATGTAAGATATTTGAAAAGTCTGTAGAATTTTTAGGCCATAAAATAGATGCACAGGGCTTACATCCTACTAGTGGAAAGATAGAGTGTATCCAAAAAGCTACATCGCGTCAAAATTTAACACAACTCAAATCGTATTTGGGGTTGTTGAATTACTATGGAAAATTCATGCCTATGGTGTCTACGCGGCTGAAGCCTTTATATGATCTTTGTAATGCTGGCTCAGATTTTATCTGGTCAGATGAATGTGAGAAAACCTTTCAACATAGTAAAACGTTGCTCATATCTGAAAGTGTTTTAACACACTTTGATCCTACTAAAAAAAAATTATAACTTGCGATTCAAGAGGATAAACCAGTGTTATTTCCTTCCATCACGATATCCAATGCTAAAAAGATATATTTTAATTTAGAGAGGGAAGGTCTTGCTATCATATTCAGTTTGAAGAAATTTCATAAATATATATATATATATGGTAGAAAATTTATTTTGGTGTCCGATCACCAACCATTATTATTTATTTCTGGTAAAAATAAAAGCATTCCCATAACAGCAGCTGCACGTATTACTCGATAGGCTACAATGATATTCCGTTAAGTTCAAATGATATAGCTTCAGCTTCAACGAAAGATATTGTCTTATCAAAAGTATATGATTTAACATTAAGTGGTTGGCCAAAATCTATACAAGACGATCAGTTCAAACCTTTTTTCAAAAGACAAACTGAGATCTCTGTTGAAAAAGGTTGCTTGTTAGTGGGAAATGAAGTAATGTTACAGAGCAGTGTCATGAAATTGTTCCATGAGCAACATATTGGAATTGTGAGAACAAAAATGCTAATGAGGGCCTTCTGTTGGTGACCAGGAATAAATGAGAGTATAGAAACATTCATTAATTCTTGTGAGATATGCCAAGAAACACAAAATTTCACCAAAAATTGTGTTTTACTTCCATAGCCTAGTGTGCCGAAGAATTTGTACAGGGTCAACATTGACTTCTTTTATAAATATGGTTACAGTTTCATAATTCTAATTGATAATAAATCTAAATGGGTTGAAGTGAAGTTAATGGAAAACGGCACAAATGCCAAAGGAACAATTTTAAAATTGAAACAAATTTTCACAATTTTTGGGTTGCCAGCTGAACTAGTATCAGACAATGGACCACCTTTTAACTCTTCATAATTCAATTTTGTAAAGCAAATAGTATAAAAGCAGTAAAATCGCCTACTTACCATCTTCAAAGTAATGGTATCGCGGAGAGGACAGTACAAACTATAAAGAAAGGTTTGAAAAGGTCTCTTTTTCTCCAAAAGGAAACAAGCAAATATACATTTTGTAATCGTTTGGAAAACTTTTTATTTGTGCATAGAAATACCCCTTCTAGTTTCACAAACTTAGCCCCTTCTGAAAGTTTTTTCAAGTTCCGACCAACAACAAGATTTGATCTTCCCAAACCTTGTCTCAATATACCGAGAAAACTTGAGCATGACATTATTGGAAAAATTAAACCATACTCTGTTGGTGATAATGTATTTGTTAAAAATGTAGCAACTAAGTTATGGAAAAGAGAAAACATTGTTAAGCGAATGAGCTACTGTACTTATCTGTTTCAGATTGGTGACAATACTAGATTGGTTCATGCCAATTATATTCGTTTGTGTCAGAGTGTGTCTATTAGTGAAAATTTAATTCCATTTTATCAAAATGTATCAACATCTGCTGTTATCAACAAGGCAAATTGTCAATTAAAAAATAATATAACAAATCAAGAGGTCACAGATGTACCAATGTCAACAAGTACATCTAATGAGGTATCCTCACAAAAATCACAAGATAATCTGAACGAACCCATAGTATCATCTCCAAAAGTTGTTGATATTGATAAACCTGTGACTTAAAATATGTCACTAGATCAGGTAGAACTGTGAAACCTCCTGTTAAATTTGACATCTAATCTTTAGTGGGAGAGGAAAATGGTGTATATTGAACCTGCGTACAATTTCAATATGTAAAGCCTTCTTTAGTTCCTTAGAATTAGTGTGGTCACACTGGTATGTAGGCAGGCGATTGAGGACACTCTTGTCGGTTGTCAGTCCTTCGGTCTACATTTTGGTATTGCAAATGTATTTCGTAATTCTGAGATTTACTAAAATAAATATATTGAAAGGTCTTGTCGTATCAGTATTTTTATCACGTCTGTACATAACAGTAAGGTCTCTGGTTAGCGTACTCTTGGAGAGATGGAACCTGTAGAATTTATCCGACAGTTTTCTAACATATGTCGGGATGGAGTTGATGCCAGCAAAGGCGCGCAGCGCATCCAGACGAATGTATCTGTCACTCTTGGTGATGATACGAAGTACCTTGTTCTGCATCCTGTCCAACCTCATAAAAGGAGTCTTGGGCAGACCGCAGAACGCTGGGCAAGCGTACAACATAGCCGGCCGAATGATTTGCTTGTCTTCCGTTATCTTGGACCTTTCTCTATGTCCGTCGCTAACATCCGGCACCCTTTTGTGGACACTGGCGAAGTGCTCTCCGAACAGTTTCGCCCTCTGAAGATCCGTCACTGCCCGATCGGGACCCTTTACTGCCCGATCGGGACCCTTCACTATGGCTGGGACGGGTTCGAAGCGATTTGAGATGCGCTCCGTCATCCGCCACAATGAATTGTCCCGAACGTCCAGCTTCTCCAGCTTATTCTTCCACACCGTGTCGTTGTGGTCGTTGATCAATTCCGCAGAGAGTTCTTCAAAGTAATCAACGCCCGAATTTCGGGTGGAACAATATTCCGGTTCCTCCTGATTACAATCTTCTTGATAGTCCGGTCGCGGGCGACCTGAATATCGCGAATAAAAGCGAGAGTAATTTCCTCAATTTCATCACGTGAAAGACCGGCCTTTATACAAGTCCGGTCATTCATGACTCTTCGAAACTCGGCCCAGTCACCATTTCGGTAATCGTATCAGACTACGGGGGGAATATCTTCCCCTCGATACCTCATTTTGAATAGCACCGGATCGTGATCCGAAGTCATCTCGTGGATGGCCTTGATTTCGCTCATATTCGCGACATTTTTATTGACTATCAAGTCGATAATAGTTGGAGTGGCTCTGTTCCAGGGGTAATGTGTGGGCTCGTCAGAGTGCACAATTACCAAGTCACTGCTGAGAGAGTATTCTCACAGCGTCTCGCCGTTGGCGTTGGGCTGAAACCCTCCTCTCCACTCAGAACGCCTGGCGTTTGAGTCCTCGACCAGCAACACCTTGTGGCCTGTCTTACACAGATTGTCCAAGTCATACCGTGTAAACCACTTCTCTGGGCTGGTTGTAGACTGCAAATAAGCAGATCCCATATGCCAGTTTTATGCTGACATGTTCGATCGAGCTCTGCTGGGACGGGAGCCGCGTGAACGCGATACCATCCTTGATAAGGACGGCCACTCCCTCTTCCCTCACTGCCTGACAGTGGAGATGCCCTTAAGTTTGAACCGATGGTCCGGTCGAAGCCAAGTCTCCGAAATGAACATCAGGTCCAATCTATACCTGCCAAAGCAAGTCAATAATAAGCGAAAGCTTGTTATTGACCGAACTGGCGTTGAACATGCACGCCTTCAAACTTTGCTCAAAAATTATACCGTTGGCTGTCTCCCACAATTTTCAGGGCAGCCATGGCCTTTTTCAGTGGCGATTTGGCCTGTGCTAACCTGACGATTAAATCGTCCATGGCACGGCACAGCTCGACTATTTTTAGCATCGAGCCAACCTGCTGGATTTTACTCACCAGCCCCACTATATGATGTTGTTGACCGTTGCTCTCTTGCCAGACGTTCCTGAGTACTGGCGACTGTGGCGGAGGTGTTAAGGGTAGTGGAGGAAGTCCAGCTGCCTGCTGCAATCTTCTCCCGGCCTCTTCTGGCTTTGCCGGGGGAGCACTCTGCTCCTGCGTCCTCTTCTGCCAAACGTTGACTTTTGGCGGAGGAGCCGTCATATACTTAATCGGGACAGGATTTTTTTATTTTTCCGCCCTCTCCTCGACGAACTGGATTCTTGCCCGATAGATCGGGCACTCTACGCTGCTAGCAGTGTGGGCACCTTCACAGTTCACGCACACTGCCTGAACTTCACGAGCCATCATCTTACATTGATATGTCGGATGACTTCCCATGCATTTCAGCGTGGCGCACACTGGCAATTTGAAGTGGCGTGCCCCCACCGCTGGCATCGGTGGCATTGCACAATTGCTCGCTCTTCTACAGCATCTCTGATTATTTTTGTAGGCATGTCTTCTATATCGGTCGGCATCATTATCTCATGCTTTCTGTTCTTCTCGATGACATCCTCCCTTGATAAGGTCCTGGAGGTCCTTGATTCGTTTATCGATACTTTCTGTTGAGTTTGGTATCGAATCTTCTCTGGACCTCCTCCTTTTCTGGAGGCATGGCCTCTCGCTCCTCCCCTCGGAGCTGTCGGGGTCAGAGTTCGAGAATTGCACCTTGCGTGGTGATTCTCGTGCTTTGGACTCCAGTAGCCTCTTGTTTTCTCTGAGTGGAGCATCGAGCTTTTTCTGCCTCTCAGCTTCTCTTTCCTTAGCTTTTCTCTGTGCTTCCTCTCTTTCCGCCCGTTTCCTGGCGGCTTTCTCTTCCTTCTTAGTCTTCATATGAAGGACAGCTTTCTGGAAGTCCACCAGTGACGGGGGGGGGCGGGCAGATTTAGGCGATGTAGATCGTCATCGCCTTCGAATCGGTAGTTATAAGTGAATTCAAGTCATTATCGTCTTCGAATCAGTAGTTATAAGTGAAGTCGTCCCCGTTTTCGAATCACAGTTAATTGAATATAATTAGTTCAATATTTCCGTATTGCAACTTTGTCGCATTCGATAGGATCCTTGAAACGCTGTGATCAATAGAAGAAACAGATGAGTCCAAGAACCGCAAGCAAAACCCAGTAGACAAGACGGCCTCTTCGGCAACAAGAAACCCGCATATGTCGTTGAACGTTGCTCATCCTGTTGGAGCTAGACATTTATGAAGTAGGATTTCATTTTGCCAAGACGTTGTTCGAAACTCCGAAAAAGACCAAATATCAACAATCTTGGATCAGTATCATAACGTTGGGAAGAATTTGCACCGCGGAGTAAATAAAACGCTACGAGGAATAAGAGAAAAATATAATTGGACCGGTATTACAAAAGATGTTGAAAATTTCATAAAATCCTGTGAAATTTGTCCGAAATTCCCTTGTAATTACAGAAACTTTGAAAACAGCTTTCGAAAGAGTAAACGTTGATATTATTACAATACTTACAATGAGATGCGAATTAACTAAATTTACCCAAGCGTATTCCTTGCCTGACAAAACCGCCAAATCCGTTGCGAGTACACTCCTTGTATATTTTCAACACTATGGAACTGCACTCAGAATTCATGTAGATTCAGGAAAAGAGTTTGATAATCACATAGTAAAAGACCTTTGTTCATTATATTAAAATCACGTTCTCTAGTGTAAATGTTATAAGTTCATAAGAAAGAAAATCATATTGAAAAAATTAAAATTCACGGATTTAGTCCTTATGACGTATGACCTTATTTGGACATACTGAGACAACATATAATCAAAAGGATCTTTTGACAAAATATATCAGACATTTTAATAATAGAATGGAATATCATTATAAAGTAGCACGTGAGAAAACTGAAAAGAGAAAGGAAAAAGCGAAAGAACGTTTTTATAATCACATTCATAATGAACCCCGATCTTTCAAAACTGGTGACAGAGTTTTTTTAAAGGAATCTCAAATAAAAAATAAATTGAAAAATAAATTTTATGGTCCCTTCGAAGTTATCAAAGTTTTTCAAAATTCAGCCCTAGTTAGGAACCCTAAAACAAATCAAAATTCAAAAGTGAATTTCGATCGACTGAAACCATGTTTTGTTTCAGATCAAGAAAACTCAGAACAAGGAAATTCAGACCATCCTATTAGTAATAGCGGTAGTTTGTAATCTTGTTATCATCATTTTGTTATAAAAAATGCTAGTTTATCCAAAAGAAGAAAGAATCGACATGATTTTTATACTTGGAGAATGTCTTCAAAACTGTTTCCTGGCATCACAAATTTACGCTGAAAGATTTCCCAATAGAAATCATCCAAATTAAACAGCATTCGAAAGATTGTTGACACTATTTAGACGAACTGGGAGTGTTCAGTATGACAAACCCATTAAAAAGAAACCTGTGACAGAAAACAAAGTAAATAAATTTGCGGTGATTGCCTCTGTTATTGAAAATCCCCATACAAGTCAAAACCTAATGGCGAAAAATATCGGCATTAGTCAAGCAAGCGTGTCAAGAATTCTGAAAAAATATAGTTACCATCCTTATAAAATCCAGCTTCACCAAGAGCTTTCCGAAAACGATTATGGGAAATGAGTTGAATTTTCTATGTGGGCATTAGATAAAGTTGCAGATGATGAAAACTTATTCAATTCTGTTCTATTTAGTGATGAGAGCACCTTTCATAACAATGGGACTGTTAAAATACATAACTTCCACTACTATGCTGATTCCAATCCACATCAATTTAGAATTAACCATAATCAACACAGATGGTCAGTGAATGTGTGGGGTGGAATAATGGGTCAATATTTAATTGGTCATTATTTTTTCGAAGAACATTTAAATGGAATGTTGTTTTTAAAATTTTTAACAAATCATTTACCGGTCCTATTAAAATACATCCCCTTAGACTCAAGAAGAACGATGTGGCTTCAAATGGATGGAGCTCCCGCACATTTCCATCGTAAGGTTGATGAATATTTAAATGTTCATTTCCGAAATCGATGGATTGGAAGGAAAGAATTCCAAAATTGGCCCCCAAGGTCACCCGACCTGTCGTCACCTGATTTCTTCTTGTGGGGATACATTAAAGGAATCGTTTATAATACACCACCAACAACACCCGACAATATGAAACAGCGTATCAGAGAAGCTTTTCTGAATGTTAGCCCTCATATGTTAGCAAATGTTGATGTTGCTGAAGGTTTTAGAAAGAGGATACGTTTGTGTTTAGAGTATGATGGTCGCCATTTTGAACACTTGATATGAAATATTTCTTGTTTTATATCCACCATTTTTTCTTCATAATTTTAACTAATACATATTATTTAAAATATTGATAAATAAATGTATTTGTTATTAAATCTCGGTATTTATTTCAATTAATTCTGATTCGTCAAAACGTCATAGGCGACTTGATGAATAATAAATTTCTCAAAATCAGTTTGCAAAATGAAAATGTGCGTTTTACTTGAAAACATGAAGAGTTAGCTATAGGAATATATACTGGTATTTGATAGACAATTGAATTTGACATCTGCTCTTGACATAAAATACAGGGCTTCCCATTTAAATTACACAAGTTATTACCGTTCGAAGATTGTGATTATTTTGCCTTAATTTTCACACACCTTGTATAAGTTAGTAAATATTTCACAACTGCTCTATGGAAGTTATTCAGTTAGTAGCCTCTAGCATTAATTTGGTTGACAACAAGACAACCCTGGTTGAGAATTTAAGTATTAAAGCTGATGCTGCATTTTCACAAAATAAAAGATATTTCAAAAACCATATGGTTTAGGTGAATTAAACCTTAATGGAATTTACCTTTATTTTGATCGTTAAATCCGAAAATGAAATAATATACAGGGTGTTCTATTTGAAAAATAACAACTTTGATGTTTCTTGTTTTTGGCACACCCTGTACAACATGAAAATATTTTTAGAATGTAGGGCCAATAGGTCCCTATCCATGAAAGAAACACTTTCAAAAAATCAAATGCTTTAGCCATAAGGCTTCGTGTCAAATAACGTGAATAACCCTGTATAGGGACGAACACCAAATTGAAAATTTACTTAAAAACCAAATTTTAATGAAAGAATTTTAAGCCGTAAACACAATGGAAGTTTTATGTAATAAGTTTTAAGTTTTGGGATTTTGAATATCAATTTCACAAATAAAACAAGATGCAAAACAGAATTGAGAAATGAAGCTTCAATTTTACCAACAAAATTGTTTATGAGGCGTGATCAGAATAATAATGGCAATGATCGTTTCGCCTAAAAAAGTATCCAAAATTATGAAAATTAAAACTAAAAACATAAAACTTCCATTGTGTTTCAGCCTTAATGCTACTAGTCAACAACCGCAAGTAGATGATGAATAAACTTTTAATGAGGATATAAAACAAATTTAAATTTCAATTTATGATATTTTGACCATTTAGCAATGGTTATTGCGAAGTTGAAAACTATTGAAATCTGTGAACAACTATTAGTTAGTATTATCTCTTCAAGTAATATCGCAAAACAATTAAAAAGAATTATTCACCTTTTCCTGCGAAACTTTCATCAGTTTTCAAATACCCAGATATTACGGAATTACAAGCTTCTCAATGTGATTCAGGGATTATTTTTGTTTTGAAAATTCCTTCAGTTGAACCCGAAACCTATACTGGTTTCCGATTGTACCCCATTCCTATCCTAAACAGAACAACCTAGCTTTTCGCTCGGGTGCATCATACTATTTAACCAGAGAAGAGAATGGTGATCAGAATAAACGGTAAAATGTGTACCGTCCACAT
This sequence comes from Chrysolina americana, assembly GCA_958502065.1. Lineage (NCBI taxonomy): Eukaryota > Metazoa > Arthropoda > Insecta > Coleoptera > Chrysomelidae > Chrysolina > Chrysolina americana. Next base: position 49,246,786 of record OY293410.1, on the reverse strand, counting down.
AGGATCTAAACTTCTCCATGCACAAAATAAATGCCATAAATTAATTGCCTTTCTGTGACCGTTCAGTTTCGCCTAACTTTTGTTAGTGATCGGCTAGCGTATGCAATAACTCTTTCATCGTCCCCAATGTCTTGAGTTGAAATTCCTCTCACTTTTCTGTGAATTTTATATTATCGTCAATATTGGGAAGTCCTTATCTGGGTGTTGTGAAGGGCATATATTAAGCTTCATCTCCATTTAGTATCAACTGACTATACACTGCTATTTTTCAACCCATACCAAGTAGCAGCATTATAAGTTTGGCTGTATTGTCAGCAAAACTTACGACTCAATGACTTTGCCTAATGATGATGTAGGTAACTGTAAGAAATTGAGGATTTGCTGAATTAGTACGAAGTACCGTATTTCAGAGGTTACTTTTGTGAATCAACAAAATTATTTCCTAGCTTCCCTATTTCTAGAATTATATAGAAAAAATCGAAAATTTCAAAATTATTCTTTTGCTAATATCTTTTAATCTTGTAAAGATTTTCCAAAACTGTCATCACTTTGCTATAACTTTTTGTAGACAATCCAAATAACTCATCGTACAAACTGGGCTACCCTCAACTTTTTATTTTGAAATACCGACATCGGGAGCATGCTATTGATGAGGAGACCAGGGCATGGCAAAATGGGCACATGGGAGCTAACTTGCCTGGCCTGTCCATAACTACTACTACTATTCATAGGCAAACAACTAATTAATGATAATTCTACGTCTTATGCTTCTCCATCCACAGTATACACTCATTTGTATGTAAGAGGATTTTTTGACATTTTCAAAATCAAAAGTTATCATTATGATCAAGTTCCACATCCATTATGGCGTAGTATAAAACTTATGAATGTGTTTCAATAAACTATAAACTAAAAAATGCTACCAATGATTACTGCAGTTTTACAAGATGTTAGTACTGGCGTGGTTGACAACTGACAGTGGAATTTCATTCGCGAGCTGATAGGTCACGAAGTCATTTTGTGGTGTGAATCTATTTTTGTAATAAAAAGTTTTTGCACGATTATTGCAGCGTGAGCTGAATATATTTCGTTTTTGCACGACCCGTTGCATTTCTGGGTACTCTAGTAATATTATGGAATTTATTCGTTCGTGATTTCAACAAAGGTAGCTATTATTTTGTCGGCATCATAGATCATGTTAAATAAAATGATGACTGTATTTACTGGTGAATATATTGAGTATTATTATAACCTTTAGAGAAAAACACTACGAAAGATTAGATAATCATATTAATTTGTAATGTGTCATGTATTAATGAAATGAATGCATACTTACTCCCAATGAAAACCATCGGTATCGACATCACTTGCCAAGCGAATTATTTTCCATCTGCCATCATCATATTTCTGATAAGTTGGGATTGGTATGGAAATGGAGTTTGGTCTTATGAAACTAGTTTCTATAGAGGTAGCAGATCCTACACTTCCCCTGATGTTGAATTGATTTTGGTAGTTGCCTGAAAGTAATGCAAAAACATTGTGGCATTTTTCATTGAGTGAAGTTGTGAACTGTTGGTGTCAGAAATATGATTATCGGCTACAGGCAGATTTCAAATAATTTGTGGATTCATTTGGTTGAAAACGGTAATACCACAAACGGTTCCGTGGTGATTGCAAAAGCATGGATTGTTCATTGTTCCACTAATATTATCAGTGTCTTCAAGATTGGACAAGGAGCAAATTAAAATTCGTATGGATGAAACGTCGCTGTCACTTTCGTGTGGGGAAACAATATTTCAGCAGCATCTTCTAAAGATGAGTCACAAAAACCACAGTAGGTACTGGGGTTACCGTTGGGCCATTTAACAATAACAGATAAATATCAATTTCAGGATAATAGATTTGACTATTAGCTCTCCGGCCTGACCAGGTCTGCACTGATAGTGGGCAGAACTGTGGAACTAGTATGCTGACAGTTATCTGTTTTGATAAACATTTAACTAGTTGTTATTGGAAGAATTGAATATTCTTGTTGAAGAACTTTGCCAGGCTTTGTACAAAGGTGATCAAGCAGTCATATGGTCCTGTTTGATCATTTTCTATGGTATAGGACATTTTCAAAAGACTGGAATATTTATAACCAATTTTCATCTTTGGAAAGTATGGCCTCCTGATAAGTACGCCCAATTCCACATGTTAATGTTCAAATATTATTCATAATATAATGATATATAGTACGATAATAATGATAATAATGAATCTTCCCCATGAACACTCATAGAGTGAACCCAAAGGCATAGTCTGTGCGGATAGAGAACAGCTATTATTATTATTTATCGTGGCGACTCACTGCTATTTTTTATTATTGGAGTTGAAATATTGAAGCCTCAATATAACATCATTCAGCAAAGAAAGTGTTCAGAGTAGTGTCCATTGTTGAAAGTGGAATATTCTTGCCTCCACCAAATCGTTCAAGAAGAAAATGTTGTTCGGTCATTTTCCCTTCCAAGTGGTCAAGAGGAGTCCGCTAAAAAATATAACTAATATTTGGTAGAACCTATTCAAGAATACCACCTTTGTTTACGCCAAAACTTCACCAAAAGTCCCGCAACGCCGTAGCAGCACTGGTGCAGTTGACCGTAGGCAACCTATTTTTCACATTATAGGAAAAATTTGAATAATTAAGAAAACGCCATTTCTTGTCATATCATTGTTAATGCAGCAACATTTTTCTGTCAATAATTTTTCTAACTGAAACCAAATGAAAATGTATGGTACTTCGAGCCGGATAGACTATAAACTCTAACAAAGTATAATTCGACAATCTACTGCAACAATACAGAGTTAAAAGTGCAGCTTTTGGCTCATTCATCACAAACATAGATACTTTGTCATTGTCATTTGCCAATTGTCATTTATCATTTGTCATTTGTCATTTGTCATTTGTCATTTGTCATTTGTCATTTGTCATTTGTCATTTGTCATTTGTCACTTGTCACTTGTCACTTGTCACTTGTCACTTGTCACTTGTCACTTGTCACTTGTCACTTGTCACTTGTCACTTGTCACTTGTCACTTGTCACTTGTCACTTGTCACTTGTCACTTGTCACTTGTCACTTGTCACTTGTCACTTGTCACTTGTCACTTGTCACTTGTCACTTGTCACTTGTCATTTGTCATTTGTCATTTGTCATTTGTCATTTGTCATTTGTCATTTGTCATGTGTCATGTGTCATTTGTCATTTGTCATTTGTCATTTGTCATTTGTCATTTGTCATTTGTCATTTGTCATTGTCATTGTCATTGTCATTGTCATTGTCATTGTCATTGTCATTGTCATTGTCATTGTCATTGGTCATTGGTCATTGGTCATTGGTCATTGGTCATTGGTCATTGGTCATTGGTCATTGGTCATTGGTCATTGGTCATTGGTCATTGGTCATTGGTCATTGGTCATTGGTCATTGGTCATTGGTCATTGGTCATTGGTCATTGGTCATTGGTCATTGGTCATTGGTCATTGGTCATTGGTCATTAGTCATTAGTCATTAGTCATTAGTCATTGGTCATTGGTCATTGGTCATTGGTCATTGGTCATTGGTCATTGGTCATTGTCATTTTCACTTGGGCCCACAGTACGGCGGAGTGCCGCAAAATTAAATTGGGGTTACCTCACATTGAATCAAGCCGTGCTGTTTACCACCGAACAGAACTGTCTTGACAGGACACGAATGCTGGTGTCTGCAAAGAAGTCACTAAGAAGGGCGGGCGAGAAGCATCAGGGAAAACACTTTAAATCTCGTTTATTTCTCCAATTTTTGTCGCCGGCCGCTGATCGGGTGGAAGAATATCTATGAGTATCGGCAACCACTTAACGTAGATATTTCAGCCCTAGCGTAGTTTGAATCTTCCTGGAGGGGGGCTTCGTCAGCCTGAGCTCAATGAACTGCGCAATCAGATCGATTACTTTCGAAAAAGTTTTACAGGTCCTCAAAGGCTCGAAGAACTTTGTTACTCCAGGCCCCGATGGGATGAATAGCTATTTCAAGTACCCTCCACCATCTGGCAAAAGATTTTAACTCATAAGTGAATGGGAAACAACAGATTTCAGAGTGGTTTGTGGAGGGGTGAACCGATTCTGCTCCATACCTTTAGACTAATGAAATGGAGCCAAGAGGAGCTGCGAGAACTGGACTTTAAAACTCGCAACATGGACATGGACTTTCCAATTAGGATTGTCTACATAACAGAATGAAAATTCCTTTTTAGGGAAGGAATGATTTTGTTAATCTGACACTAAAAAACTTATGTGAATTGTTTGTTTATTTGTTAAGAAACACTTGTTTTGCTTTGAATAATGAGTGGTAGTTATAGTGAAGGTGAAAACATTTCACAATGTATTATGTCCATACGAAAATGAAAAAGAGTGAGAAAAGTGTGTGGGTTAATTCGTAGGCACAAATGAAGTTTCATATCATGAGTTTTGAGTTTCTGGATTTGGGATATCAATTTCACAAATTGAACAGGATGCAGAACAGAATTGAGAAATGAAACTTAAATTTTACCAACAACATTGTTTTTGAGGGGTCATCAGAATACCAACGACAATGCCAGTTTTGTGTTTAATGACTTTTGGCTAATTTAGTTATAATTTTGATATGTTGTAGATCCTAGCATCCCCTTTAATTAGTTCAATTACTAGTTCGATCCTATGACCAGCTAACGAGCTACAGGGTGTCAGAAGGATTTTTGCCATTTTGAGTAAAATGCATCGATTTGGTTTTTGTGCTCTAATTCGAAATTGAACATTCTCTTAAATGCACTCATTGCATTTGAGTTGTAGCTCATCAGTTCCTTCATTCTATTAAAAGAAAATATCTCACAAAGAGTGTTGCATTACAGCAAGACAAGACAAAGTTCATAGGAATAGATAAATATAAATACCATAATCGTTTCGATTTTCACTCAATCCTTTAAAACTAGTAAAAGTATTGGTCTTCATCAAATACATAAGGATTCATATTATGATTGCCTGTCTGACAGAATATTGTTTTAAATGTACAGTGTGACAACTTAAATGCATACAAATGCTTTATCTCGTGGACAAATTCATAGAATCATTATGAATTGTCCATAACTTTCACTAGGATATGGAATTCAAACTGATGTGACTCATGGAGTAATCTTCACCATCACCCTTTATCATTTCCGACCACTCCAATTACCTCTCTGATTCACATCCGTTCGAATTCAAATACTTGTACTAATTCTCATTGGATGGCGGGTGAGAAATGCGCTATCCTCCTTCCCCTTCCCCTCCTCACCAAACAAGTAATTGAATATTGTTTTTGTGAATACCTTCGAGACGTAGACATGCTATTTGAAATTACATATAATCCAAAGAAACGATAAAATATAGATCTGAAATAGAATAGGAAATAATTTTGGAGAAACGAAAAAGAATTGAAAAATATCTTTGTAAAACCAAAACATCACAATAACCAATTTTCATCAAAAACTAATTATCCTAGAATTAGTAATGATCACACCAGAATTTTGAAGAACCAAAATTTGATGAACTGAAGAAATATTAATAGACGTTATATCTGTAGTATTATGAAATGAGAATAAACGAAAATGTGAAGACAGATATTCGATCAAACCATCATATTACAAAAGCAAAATCTCGTAAAAAATTATAAAATATAGTAACAGATTATTGTAAGTCTGCAGAGCGTAATATTCGAATGTCAAAGGAATTAAATCCGTCGAATCAGTATACCACAAGACCTAAAATTACAAGAAGAAAAAAGGTTAATACCGAAAAGTAAGGAAAGTAAAGAACTGAAAATTTTCAGAAATTGGAGAGGGTATAGAGAAGCGGAACGCAGGTAGATCTATTCTCTCAGAGATGGCGTAGCGTGCGGTCAATATACTTAAATGAATTCTCATGTCCCCATTTAATTCCTTCTCATTTTTGTCTCACCACCTGATATTACCAAAATGGCAAGGCTCACATCAAATTTTATTACCAGTATTAGGGATCACGCAAAAAATATGATTCCGCCTTCAAATATTTTGTGGATTGACACGCTAAAAAGCAAACATTTGCTTTCTCCGAAAGTGTTCCTCTGGAAGGTAGTATTTTGCCGATATGTGAGTGACAATAATTGAGATCTGATATATTACTAAGGTTGATCGTAGCATGATGGGATTATGCAAGAATATCGCTGGTTATGAGGTAGTTTTCATGAGTTCAAATCGCGGTTAGACATCTATTTTTTGTATTATTGTTCAGTGAAATAGATTTTAGTAGTAACTACGATAACAGCGTAGCGAGTAGATACTACAAAATTTCTCGTATACCTACCATTTCATAACCATTGTACAATAAACTGTTCCTACACAGCATTTGATATTACTTGAAGTGGTGAATGTAAAAGCATTGTATGAAAGTGTAATAAAAATGCACTAAACTAATTTTTCTAATTTATTTAAAACACTACTTAAAACAATTATTCACTAAAACATTTACTTCACTATTTTATTTCTACTGTGTCAGTCTCTATCCGCGAACTCTGGAACTATATTGGTTACTCTCTGTGACTGTACATGACTTTATCTGCCATCTCCCGCCGGGCGATATATATCCGTATTTACAGGTCTCGACCATTCGAGCCTTTCGGGCGACTTCTTAGATGTCCCCAGAACCTTCGTTAGAAAGTTCGCGTCTCTCCCACGTGATTCATGTGTTTGTCAGCGGAAAACTTGTTTACATTTCGGGTGTGCACCACTAATTGGATGATCAGGGCCGGTCTCGAGGCCGGTCTCGAAATCGTTACAAAAGTAAACCAAAGACAGGGACAATTTCAATTTATCTGGAGAGAGTCTCCGTTACACGACAGTGCATTATTGCTGAAGACCAAAGAATTATTATTATTCAATGAGCTATTACATATTTATTCTTTCGAAATAAGAATGTTTGCCTGGTATGTGGTTGTTTTCTATTGGACATTAATATCTCCGCATAAGACACACCCAATTCGTTACTGTTAATTATACCATTTTTATACTTTTGGTACCGTTCTTATAATTTGTTCCTTAATTTGAAATAATTCGTGTCAGTCTTTCCTGTGAACTTATGCATAGGCCAGTTTTTTCAAACACTTCATATGTTGAAAACTGTCGGAGGTGAGAACACATAACTCAGAATCTGTAGGCTGATCGAGCCATATAAAGAAATAATGAAATTGCAATAGACTTTTGATGATATACCTTATATGAACAGATCACTGAAAGTAATTCGGAATGAACGATTATAATCGCGTATGAATGCTTGCAAAATTTCCACGTTCATATCGTACAAGTAGAAATGCTTTTAAAGCCCATTCTACATAGTTAAACAACATAATATATTAAATAAAGATTACAATTAGTGAAATATTGAATAATGACCTTCATTTCACAGTAATTATTCATTCTTATCTATTATAGTCTACTTTATCATGAACATTCGAATGAATAAACCTTAAATTGGCTGTTTTCATCGATATTCTCGAAAATCACCACCCAGCATTTGAATTTTCGAATAAATTGTGAAACGACCAAACAAATTAACGATCAATATAAGTACGTACCAGGCGATTCGTTTTGTTCAACTACAAGTTAGCGCCATCTAAGAGCTAATAGGACAAGTTTCATAACGACTCGATCGTTCTCTACCAGGCTGGTATATTATTCACTGAAATTTCTGCTGGATTTCGATTCTGATCATGTTGTCTTACACATTTTGATTCCATGAATTTTAGGATACTAAATTTTTTTTCGGATAATTTGTTGGTTTTACGTTTTCAGATAATGTTAAATGATGTTTCGATGAAATTATATTTCGTTAGTTTTTTAGTTTGACGGTTTTATGCTATGAATAGTTTATTTTATTGAGATTTGCGATTACTTAGTTTTATCATTACAGTTACTTTCGTTTCTTAACGAATTCAGATCTATGAAAAATATTTCTTACCGTTTTCGCGTATGATGCTTTATCAGTTCTCGTACATACACTTTAGATGAATTTCTTTTCGGAATATAAGTCAGTTCTATATTTAAGTCTTATAAAAAGTTATTCTGATAAATGATTGATTCTCCATTTTAGTGGTTTTACGTATTAACGGTTTTCTCATTTATTGTTATTACGGAAGAAATTTTAGTGCTCTTTGCCCCACCCTATTTGGGAACCTATCAACGCAAATGATGTTGAGCATTTTCCTAGAATGGGGTTGGAGTGTTTGAATGACCTGGCTACTGGGACTTATCAACTAGACACATTATTTGAACACCCAAATATCCAGAAATTGGACTCGGTATTGAATATGGGTCCAAAACATTGGAAATTTCATCACAGGTTACTACTGTAATCGTTAATCTAGAGCCTGGACATAAAGTTATATTGCACACGTGGCTAGTTTTATCTGGTATATGTAATACTCGAGGTATCTAAAAATAAAATATCTATCATCTACGTCATGTAATTGAAGATGCTGAGAATAAGAATAATGCAAATCCTAATTTCCCCAAGAACAATGAAGAACAGTATTAGGTCATTTGCTCTCTTTTTTTTCAAACTGTAAATGCAAATAATTGAATATAGAATGCAAAAACTACCTGGGAAGGGGAGGGAGGGGAGACCATTCTTCCCCAGCTATTCAACAGGGTATCATAAGAAAATATTTCTATTGAAATTATTTGAATGCGGATGGCTGTGATTCAGAGGGAGGGGTTTGGTGGAGAAAATTATTCCTTGAGTTCTTTCTGTTCAAATTTCATATTCTAGTAAGAGTTATAGACAATTCATTATGATTATATGAATTTGTTTATGAGATATAGCATTTGTAAGCATTTAAACTGTCACCTTGTACATGGGAAACTATATACTTTTGGACTGGCAAGCATATAAATCCTCATGCAGTTTGTAGTTGATGAAGGCCCTTACCATTTGAAAAAATTGGGAATTTTTTTTCCAGTTTCTACAACACCCATTGAAGCATGTTTTTTATACGAATGGAGGGACTCATGAGCTACAACTTAGGTGTGATTATTTCATTTCTATGAAAGTTATATTTTGAATAAGAGCACAAAAATCAAATCGATGCATACTACCCAAAACAAAAAAATCGGATTTTTGACTCCCTCTAGTACGAAAATATAGAATCGATCTGTGAATTGGACTACTTTATGAAGAAGCCAGGATCTACAACATATTAACATTTGAGTAAAATGAGGAGAAAGCCATTATACGAAATAAATATGCGGGGGTCCTCTAAAATTATTAACGTTTTCCGTCAACCGTTTATTTACGATGTATTTTAACGCACTCAAAGTCGTTGATTAATGACCCCTGTTAATGAATGATTTTCTATTAATCAACGATTTACTTATATGCAACCCAACGTACATTGCTCCAATACAAATTATATTTATATAGTGATCTGTGGCGTATGCAACCAAACATATTTACCCGCTAAAACATTTATTTTGAAATCAAGTAGCTGTGATAGTACTATATGTCATTATATATTTCATTGTTGTATTTTCTTAAAATTCTACGTTAATTTTGAAATCAAAAGATGGATAGTGACAAAGAGTTTAATTCAACTCCACTAGAAGTGGCAGAAAATGCAAATGTAATATGGTTAAGGTTATTGCCTGAAAAAAGCAAACTGTTATACGAGAAAAGATACGCCGAATTTATTGCATGGTGTGACGAGAGAAAAATAATGCGTTATTCAGAATCTGTACTGTTGACATATTTTTCAAATATTGCCGAAAAGGACTAATAGCAAGTTTATGACCCAAATATTCGATGCTGAAATCAACCTTAAATCTTAAGTCAAACATTGATATATCTAAATAGGAATAAATTAATTATGTTTATTAAGAAAAAAGAAGAGGTTATGTGCCAAAGATATCGAAAATACTTGAAAAAGAACAAGTACAAAAATTCATCTCTGATGCTCCTCACGACTTGTTTCTGATGACGAAGGTAAACGAATGAGTAAATTGAGTTTATATACTTTATATTTCATAACATTTCATTTTGCAGATTGCACTGATTTTCGGAGTGGCTGGTGCTTTACGAAAGGATGAACTATTGAAATTAGAAACAAATAACGTTCAAGACTTGGGCATTGTTTTCGACGTTCTTCTGCCTCGATACTGTGTGACAGTGGTGCAGAATTTTCAGCTATCAAAAGACTCGATGGTTGGAAATCACTGCTGTAGCAGAAGTTTATATAGATAATTCTCTGCAGAATAAACTTGAGACAGCTAAAAAACTCTTGGGGAAAAATACCACTAAATCTTGTCAAAGTACTTCCTTCTGCACCACTGCTTCTTTTTTCCATCACAAAAGTCCAAGAAAACTTAAATATAAATTTCATAAAACACTGTACAGCAACAAATCATTTTTCAATTCCTTTATACAATAATAAAACTGAAATTGAGAAGTAAGATATTTTAATTTTTCAGTAAAGTTGTCAGTAGCATTAATAGCTAGATAGTCACGCAGCCGGCTGGTAAAATGCTGGTTTGAGTCCTAGTACCGTGTAGACCGCCGTCGGGTCCACACGTACTTTCGAGCATAGTCACAAAAGCGTAGTGCGCAACTGCTACGTGTGATTGAACGATTCTGGCCCGTATAGACAGTGCCATCCGAGTCAAATAGTGCTAGTGTTTCCAACACGAAAAACCGTCGCTCCCTCATGAGCAGTGGCTCAGAGGGAGGGAAACCAAGGAATAACAACCCCCTTGGCCGCGCCAGGGCACCGTCATCAGCAAATAGACTTCTCAACAGGCCCCGCACCCCTGCAAATGGCACCCCGGCAACATCTGCAATGTCGGGAAGTGAATCCGAGAAAAGAACTCCGATGAAGCGGAAGCCGACACCCCAGAAGCCTGCAAAAATCAAGTTCATCACGCCAGGCATAGAACCAACTGTGAGTGATAAGAGTGAAAGTGACACTGTCCCCCCACGCGAAAAAGACGCTCAGAATCCCGTCGCGCTCGCGAAAGACGATGCTAATAACGACACATTAACCGCGGAAAATCTCCTGGATATCACCACCTCCTCCACGGGTAGTCCACCCGAAAAGAAGGTTAAAGGCAGATAACCTTCTCCGGAGCTGCCAGAAGCTGATAATATCGACAAGGGTGAGTCCTCTGTGGTATTTGGGGGTGTAAACGTCCAAGTTCCTCCCCACACACAAGCTTTCGATGACGTCACTCCCAAAATGGAAAGTGTGGTGAACGCCGACTTAGTGCAAGTCGGCCAGCGAAGATCCTCAAGGATAGTGGCATGCGCCGCCGCGCCACAAGAAGTAGACGTCGGGAGACTCACCCCTGATGAGGAACCCACTTTCACGCCGGACGTCACCGCCTCCACGCCGGCGAATGTCGTCGCCAGCACCCCAAATAAATCAATAATTAACATTGAGAACAGCTCGGCTAGCCCGATATCTTCAGATATCGCCGGAAACATCGAAATATCGCCACCGTTGGAGCAGACGACGGCCAGCAACCCCCAGGCCCCCTCCGAGGAGACCTCACCACTAGGAGCCGCCGAAGAACGCTCCCAAAGCGATAGTGAAGCTGGAAATCAACCCTCCCCCCACCTACAAGACGCAGACACACAACAGCCCTACCCCCACCATGACAACCAGGAGCCACCCTCCCCCCACCAAGAACAGGCTAAGACCCCAATCGAATCATTTCGTGCTACACCGGATGCGTCCCAACTCGCGGAAGAGGAACTTGATAGGGCCATCCAGGCTTTTCAGAACAGGATGAAACAGATAACGAACACCGAGGGACTCACGAGCAACGTCACCGTCCAACACACCTTACAGGAAAGCTGGAAAGACTGGCAGGCGGGGTACCCGAAGTTTAACTTCCGCTCCCAATACGAGGAAGAGCAAACGAGGGACGAGCTGCTGAGCGGCGGAGAGCGCGACGAGGCTGGATCGAGTAGGTCTCAGGGCGCTTCCCGTCTGCAAGGCAGCGAAGCCCCCGTATATGGCTCTGGAACATCACCCGCACCGCCCGGACTCATCGGCGGTGCCCCAGAACAACTGCGGACTACGGGAGCGAAAGTTGAAAATAAAGGTGAAAATAGTCATCTTCACCACACTACCTCCTACTATAGGGAAACTATTATGGACCCGTTTCCAACCAACTCATGGAATGATCTAGTTGAGCAGGAAATGGCTGGAAACGCCTGCAGCCGCGAGGAGTCCCCGGTGGTTCCAACAGGAGCAATCCTGGAGCCATCCCAAGAATTGGAAAGTGTGGTGAACGAGCCAAAAATTGCCGAAATCACGCTAAGTCGATTGGAAACGGTGGTGAACCACCCAAAACCAATTATTTTCGAAAGTGTCGAGAACGAAAATATTTTTCAAACACAATTGGAAAGGGTGGTGAACCACCAAACGGAAAGTATCGGGAACTGGAAAAATTTCGAAATTGGTACAAGTATTATGGAAACTGTAGCGAACGAGGTCCAAAGCACATTAGTATTGGAAAGTGTGCCGAATGAAAAATTGGAAACTGTTGTGAACGCCAATCGATTCACAACACAATCGGAAAGTGTGGTGAACGCTCCCGAGACTGAAAGTGAGGTGAATCGATTGGTAGGCGTGGCCAACAATCCGGCAATGGGCAACGCCCCCAAAACTGACCAGAAACCTATGCCGCCACAATTAGTTGATTTTCAGAGAGCTGTGCTTCGCATGAAAACTAAGAAACAAGAAGAGCAGGAAAAACAAAGAGCTGAACGCGAAGCACAGCTCTTAAGGAAAAAAGCCGAGGAGGAACAGAAAAAGGCTGAAGATGAAATGAAAGACAAAGAGCGAGCACAAAAAGCGGCCGAAAATCGCCGCCTGTTGGAAGCTAGGGCTAGAGAGTCACCTAGAAAGGTGCAATTCTCTAGCTCTAGCTCGGATTCCGAATCCTCCTCCTCAGGGGGTAGGGCTAAGAGGGTCAGAAGAAGGAAGTCAAGGGATGACACCCCTCTCAACACTCATGAAGCGATTGACAAACGCATAAGACAACTCCAAGATATTATTGAAGATGGAGTCAAAACAAAGGTGGAGGCGTACCTAAAATCTACGCTAGACAAACCAGCTGAACTTAAAGAAATCCCTGATGAGGCCATCAGGAGCGCCATCTCCAAGCAAATAAAGGACTTCTATATGAAAAAATACACAGCTGTATACCACGCCGAGATCGAAAAACTCCGGCAGACGAGGCGGCTGATACGGTCGCCGAATCGGTATCGAGTGCAGGATGAGTTTCTCCCTCTCCCCGAGAAAACTAACGTCGACGCGGATGGTTTCATCAAACCCAAGTCGCTAGGTAAGGCTATTGCCACCACCAGCAAGGAACCCGTACCCATCCGGAATGCGTACGAGTCGTTGAACGAGGATGAGCCTTTCACAGACGACTCGGAACGTACTTCCGGGCGTAGGAATGTAAAATCAAAACAGCCTCCCCCAAAGGAGGCACAAAATCCTAAGAAAGGTAAAATGTTTCCTCCTATCGTGATACAGGGGAGGCTGAATCTGGACCGATCGCTTACTGTCCAGCTGAAAACTGAGTTGAAAGGTGATTTCAACTTAAAACACACGGGAAAAGAGACTCAGGTTTTCACTGAGCAGGAAGTCGATCGGTCAAAGATGATTGACATTCTTAAGCGAACGGGGACGGAATTCCACACCTATACTCTCCCGAAAGATAGGACGCACGCGTTCGTGCTGAGGGGTCTCGACTCTGATGTCGACCAGCAGGAGCTAATTGATGAAATGCTCGAAAAGTTCGGCATCACAGTCGATAAAATGATGAAGATGAACACTCGCCACAGGCCGTTGTACCTCATCGAGACCCCTCGAAACGTCACACTCTCTCAGCTACAAAAATCTGTAAAAGTGCTGCAGCACATTAGAGTATCCTGGGAGATGCGACGCAACGAACGCGCCATCGTGCAGTGCCACCGGTGCCAAAGATGGGGGCACGCAACCTCCAATTGCCAGAGGCAAGCGAGATGCCTCAAGTGCGCACAGGACCATCCGACGCGCGCTTGTAAGGTATCTCGCGAGGTGCAGGCAACCTGCGTTAACTGCGGCGGCTCCCATACTGCAAGCAGCGTGGAGTGCCCTATCTATCGGGAGAGAGTTCGTTTTCTCGAGGAGAGGGAAGACAAGTCCAAAAAACCGGTACCGGTGAGGTACGTACCAGCGCCACCGCCTAAATCGAACCCGTGGCAGAAGAGGATTCAGGAGCAGAGTGCTCCCCGGTAAAGCCTGAAGAGGCCGGGAAAAGAATTCAAGAATCGGCAGGATAACCACCGATCCCTTACACTCCGCCCACACAGTCGCCGGTGCATAGGCACGCCGGGCCAGGGGGCGCTTCGTCCAGCATGGGTAATCCGAACCAGATGGCGGGTCTGGTAAGTAAAATCCAGCAGGTTGGATCGATGCTGAACATTGCGGAACTTTGCCGTGCCATGGACGATCTGATCGTCCGCTTGGCGCAAGCAAAGTCTCCGCTGGAAAAGGCTATGGCTGCCCTGGAAATCCTGGGGGACAGCCAAAGATATAGTTTTTGAGCAAAGTTTGAAGGCATGCATGTTTAACGCCAGTTCAGTCAATAATAAGCTTCCGCTTATTATTGACTTTATTGGCAGGCACAAGTTAGACCTTATGTTCATCTCGGAGACATGGCTTCGACAGGACCATAGATTCAAACTAAAGGGCTTCTCTACTGTCAGGGCGGACCGTCCTCAGGCAGTGAGGGGGGGGGGGCGTGGCCATCCTTGTTAAGGATGGCATCGCGTTCACGCGGCTCCCGCCACAGCAGAGCTCGATCGAGCACGTTAGCATTCAGCTTGCTGACGGGACTTGCGTGTTCGCAGTGTATAACCAGCCAAGAGATAGGTTTACACAGTCCGACTTGGACAATCTATGTAACACTGGTCACAAAGTGTTGCTGATTGAGGACTTGAACGCCAGGCGTCCTGAGTGGAGCGGCGGCTCCCAGCCCAACGCTAACGGCAAAACACTGTGGGAATACTCACTAAGCAGCGACGTGGTAGTAGTACACTCTGACGAACCTACTCACTACCTCTGGAACGGGTCCACTCCGACCATAATCGACCTGATAGTCAACAAGAATGTGACGAATTTGACCGAACTTAAGGCCGTCCACGAGATGACCTCCGATCACGACCCGGTCTTGTTCAGTATGAAATATCGGGGACAGGATATACCACCTGTCCTTCGATATGATTACAGGAATGCAGACTGGGCCGAGTTTCGGAGGCTCATGAATGTCCGGACCGTTATTAGGTCCGACATTCCTCGTGACGAAATTGAGGAGGTAACATTAGCTCTGATTCGTGACATTCAGATCGCTCGCGATCGGGCTGTCAGGAAGATTACGATCAGGAGCAACCGGAATGTGATTCCACCCGAAGTTCGGGCGTTAATCACTCTGAAAAATTCTCTCCGGAAGAAGTGGCAAGCAACTAAAATCCCGGAGCATAAGAACGACATGCTCCGGTTAGGAAGAGTAATTTCAGAGCTGATTAACGACCACAACGATACGGTGTGGAAAAACAAACTGGAGAAGCTGGACGTGCGGGACAACTCTCTGTGGCGGATGACGAAGCGCATTTCGAAGCGCTTCGAGCCCATCCCAGCCATAGTGAGGGGTGACGCACGCGCTGTGACGGACCCTCAGAAGGCGGAACTGTTTGGGGAGCATTTCGCCAGTGTTCATAAAAAGGCGCCGGACGTTAGTGACGGGCAGAGACAAAAGTCTGAGATAACCGACAACTTCAGACGGTCGATGCCCGCCCCTATCGGCCCTCATAGATTTGCCAAAATTATGACAAACTATGAGGAGCTGACGGAAGTCATAAAACGGCTTCCGACGAATAAGGCGCCTGGGCCGGATGAGCTGGACGCAATTCTTCTCAAGAACTTGCCGAGCAACTCCCTAGTCCAGATGATACATCTTATAAATGCGATGCTCAAGTGGCAGTGTTACCCGGATTGCCTAAAGAAGGCACTGGTAATACCTATTTTGAAGCCAGGCAAGGATGGCCACCAACTAGATAGCTACCGACCCATATCACTACTGAGCGTTGTCGCCAAGGTAGTAGAGAAGATTTTCTTGAAACGTTTGCTCTCCCTCGAGGAGACACTCAAAATGATCCCCGCTGAGCAATTCGGCTTTTGTGCAGGTCACTCAACGACCTCGCAGATTGTCCGGGTTGTTCACGAGGTGAAAGAGGCTGCTCACCGAGGGATGAACACGGTCATGGTCCTGTTGGACATGCAGAAAGCCTTCGACTCCGTATGGATTGAGGGTCTAATTTGCAAAATGCTTGAGGCACGCATGCCTTCATACTTGGTAAGGATCACGGACTCCTTCCTCACAAATCGTGCTTTTGTGGTGAGGGTTAACAGCACGAGATCGGCAGAATATCCAGCCGAAGCAGGTGTCCCGCAGGGGTCTAGCCTCTCCCCGCACTTGTACTCCCTGCATACGCATGATTTCCCTATGTGCTAGAGAACGAGGACGGCTATATATGCGGATGATACCGCTATATACGCCCAATCGTTCTCCAGTGCCGCAGCTGCTAGGCAGGTCCAGATCCGTCTGGACAGGGAGATCATCCCGTATTTAGAGAGCAACAAGATTGTGGTGAATCCGGCCAAGTCCGAAGCCATCAATTTCTCGAGGAAATTTAGGTTCTCTAAAATTCCACAGAAATTGAGGGTCAAGGACAAAGCCCTGGAGACCAACACCAATGTGCGGTACCTGGGAGTACAGCTCGACAAGCGCACAACATGGCAGAAACACATAAACCTGGCTATACAGAGAGCTGCGGCTGCGGTAAAACGCACTTACCCTCTGATAGCCAGACACATGTCTTTAGAGGCCAAAATGGCCATATACAAACAAATTATCAGGCCAGCCATGTTGTACGCATGCCTAGCGTTCTGCAGCCTGCCCAAAACCCCATTTATGAGGTTGGACAAGATGCAGAACAAGGTACTTCGTATAATCACTAAGAGTGATAGGTACATTCGTCTGGATGCGCTGCGCGCCCTCGCTGGCGTCGACTCCATCCCGACACATGTTAGAAGCCTGTCGGAGAAATTCTACAGGTTTCACCTCTCCAAAAGTACGATAACGAGAGACCTTACGAGGCTCAGACTACATGATAATCAGCCCCGCAAACACGGTGGGCTGATCTATCAATCTTTGGCCATCTTCCAGGAAAGATGGGAAGAACCTGTTCCCTAGGGAACCAAGCCACATCTAGGTAATGCGCGAAGTACTGTGACCCGGTTTTTTGCAACAGCCTTTTCCGGGACATCATCGAAACAACCACCTCTGACCAAACCTTAGACAAAGCATTTTCTACATAGAAGGCAAACTGAACGACATGCATAAGCTTTGCAGGAGGTATGGATTATTCGCACCACACCCGCTAACATCTGGAATATTCGACCCACCGCCACCATCAGCGGGGGAGGTTGCAAGCGTCCCTTCGCCGGGATCCTATGCACCCCTTGGCACAAGCGCTCCCTCATCCTTCGTCCAGAAATGGTCGGGGGATGAGGGAGGCGGCTTTCAGTGCGTCCTCCCGAACCTCTTCCTCTCCTGAACTCTCTTGGGCGACGGCAAGATGAGTCTCCGGAGTAATGAATATGTCAGATGTAGTGTAGATCTCAATTTAACTGTGTATAATAAACCTTTATTTATTTATTTATTTGGTTTGAGTCCTGAGGTGATAGCAAAGTCGAGGGTTCAATCCCCAAGTGGCACCATTTTTTTTTTTAATTACGGTCAACGTAAAAATTTTGTAACGAACTCGTGAATTAAAATGGCGATTAACAATCTCAAATATTATCGCGCTCGCTCCGCTCACGCGTTAAAATATCTCAATTGTTAATCGCCCTTATTAATACACTTGTTCGTTAAATAACCATACATCCATACGAATAAAACTTCCGTTGTATTTCAGCCTTTAGAAAAGTTCCAAAACTATTATAGAATTTCTTCAAACTGCTTCAATAAATTATTGGAGTTAGTATCACCACATTTCCATATCAGTTACACAAACTGTCGCAAAAAAGTTGGATTGTTAAAACGATTTTTGAGGTTTGCGGAATTTTCGTATTATTTTATATTATCCTAAACTTGTAACGTTTATTTTTCGCATCATGACCGTGAACTAGCCTGAGTGAAGAGCCATGTAGCTAGGATACTGTTTTCGCTTAATAGGTAAGTAATCTAACCACTGCTGGATGGCGTAGGCAGTTCCTCAGGTGGAATTATTATTGAGGAGAGCGCGCATCTCACCCTAGAATGGACTGTGGACTCAATGGACTTATTTGTTGCCAGAGCCGTGAGGATCGAAAAGTTCTGCCCTTCGCGAACGCGAAGGTATGATGATTTTTTTTGTACATAAACTTTTTTTATATCGTAGCTCACTCGTGTTTTTTTTCAAATCAAAATATGATTATTTCCCGAATTTTGATACCTTAACAATTGTTGATACTTTTAAATATTTATGCAGTTTGAAATATTTATGCACTTTGAAATATTTATGCACTTTGAAAATTCTTCGGACTTGGAAATATTCCTCGAAATATTTTCCGAATTTTTGATACTTTAACAATCCGCATATTTTAACGTTGTCAGTACTTAGAAATGTTTCTGCACATTGAAAGATTTAGTCTTTTGAAACATTTGGTATTCTTGGATTAGTTTGCGAATTTTGTTCTAATGCTCCAATTTTTGCTTTCGTCTAAAAATTTTGTATAGGTTGAAAAAAATTCGACAAAAAATAATATGCAATCAGATTTTCAATTCGATCAAACTTGTGACATGTACAGGTGAGAATAGGTGAACCGTCTAGAGGCGGGCCTAGACAGTCAGAGTAGAAAAGAGAAAGCAGGTGTGATTTACGAAAAATATTTATTATCTATCGAAATGATTACAGGAACCCTTGTATTAAAAGAAAGATGAATGAATATTGCATATATTTATTATTTTCGTTGATGAAACATGAGGAAACACATCTTTGTAGTGGAATTGCGAAGGTGTTGCAAAGGAGTTGCAAAGGAGTTGCATTTTGTGTAATACGCTTGTGTTTCTGACTTGCATCCCGGTAATTTGCAAGTCTTCTTACCGGATCGATCATGAAATGCATACCAATGTCCCAATTCATCATAACGTACATTATCTACTGTGATTGACCATTGCTACATCTAACAAATGAAAAAATATTCTATTTGTCCACTTTCTAGTCTTCATAGGGATGTGGTAGCGACCAAGTAGTCCATCCATAAGGTCTACCCCACCAATATGCTTGTTGTACTCTTTTATGATGTATGGACAATCGACTTCCTTGTGTTTCCTACTTTTTTGATCCCATCGTTTGACGGTCTGAGATGGTTTGTCCATGTTTGCAGACATGAGTGATTTGATGCCAACACAGGTCGATAGTAATCGAACTGTTTTTGTGTCATGCCACAAAACGCTGCCTATTTCGATTACATTTGCAGAGGCAACATATTCCTTAGAATAACCTCGATTAGCTTTCTTTTTTGTCAACTCTGCTTCGCTTGACAATTTGATATTCGGTACACGGATCGCACAGCTTCGGAGATAGGTCAATAAACCTACAGATGTATAAAAATTGTCAAAGTAAATTATGTGGTTGACTTTTGTTGACAAAGGAACGACAAAATTCGACGAAGCTCCAAGATCTGGTGTATTCTCAAGAATTACGGTACCACCAGTGCCAGAATAGATTTCAAATGCATATGAAAAACCAGTATGATTGCAAAGTGCAAATAGTTTGGTTCCCCATTTGTGTGGCTTCTTTGGCATATACAGACGAGTTGGATTGCCTCCCATTTTCGTAGCACACATCTGCTCATTAACACAAAGACGTTGAAGCATTGTAACAGACCCAAATCGTTCATTGAAGTGTTTCATCAATGGCCGCAATTTGTATAGTTTATCGTAGCCAGGTTCTTTTCTTGCGAATTCTTGTATTTCCTCGAACATGGCCTGTCTGATTGCTTCGAATGAATGTCTGCCCCAAAATGAAGGAACGTTTGGATACCGATAAACGGGCATAAAAAACATTATTCCAATAAATTGGCGATGCTCTGCTTCATTGGTGATGAATCGAGATGTAATGTTTCCCTGGCGCGCATACAAATTCATTTGTTCAGCCAGAAACTGAAGAAAATTATCAGTTACAAAGTAACGAAAACAATCGTATGGTGTTTTCAATTCTTTCAACTCAGCTGGCATTTCTTTCAGTCCATGCCACGCAACTTCATTCATATACAGTTGCAGATCTCTTCTTCTCCATTGTATTGATTTGAACGCAGGCAAATCCTTTTTCTTTTGGTTTATATAAACATTCTTTGAGCCACTAGTAGAAGGAGCTGGTCCATCTCCCTCCTCTTGTGATTCACCTACATCTTGTCTCTTACGTTTTTGAGTGCGTTGGGTAGGAGCAGCAGAATCAGTTATAGGAGTGGAATTACAAATGACGAATGTTGATGTTGCTCGAGAAGTTGGTGGTAATGGTGATGAAGCTCCCACACGTTCACCTCCGATATTGATGAGATTACAATGGCTCAGGTTCAGACTCTCATTGAAAATTCCACTCAAGTTCAAACACTGATCGATCGCCAAATTATCTTCTTCACGAATGTAATCTGGATTGGCAACATCGTCATCACTATCAAAATCGCCTACATTTTCACTGCCAGTATCATCATCTGATGTTACTGCATCGACCACCGCTCTAATCTTCTCGTCTGACATATCAGACAGTTTATAATATACCTTACGGCGCGACATGACCGCTAACTGAAAAAATAATAATGTAAATTGCAATATAAAAAATAAAACAGAAACGATTTGGAAAATGACACGAAAGTGCTCATACCCGCCTACAGGCGGCCTCACCAAATTCAAGAATTTACTCAGGTAAATTCTTGCTAGTAGGTAAATTCACAACTGCACTCGAAGAAGAACACTTTTTCTCACTTACCGAAATTTTTCAAAAATGCTATTTTTTATCGATAATCGAAGTTTTCTTTGGAGAAACAATGACTATCCTCACCTATCAAACTGGCGTAGCTGACGAACGAAACAATGCAGAGCACCGCGGAATACACCAAATTTAGAACGGAGTATTGACTACAGGCTGATCTATTGTGCTATTGAACATTTACGTTTGATATTATAGCACATTAGGTATAGCTAGCCTTGAGGCAGCCAGGGGCAGTAGAGGGTTAACAATTATTGATACTCTGAGGTATTTCGTATTTCGAGATCTCTTTGGACTTGCATTTGATTCTTCCGAAATCGTATTTGGGTTTAAATTTTGTTAAATACTGCATTTTGCGTCACATTTACTCACGACCACGGTTACTAACGTAGTCGGTTCAGGATGTCTCGAAAAATAACTATAAACCGATTAGGCCAAGATGAATTGATGAGTTACAAGTACGTGGTATTGGCATAGGTACATTGGAAGAGGTGCACCACCGATTGTCAATGGCTGTTCAGTTTGGAAAGGGTGGCGACAGTCTCAAATATCCAGCGTATCCATTTTCTGCTACGGAAGATCTTATTCAGCGTATCCATTTTCTGCTACGGAAGATCTAGATGCGGTGACTGTTAAACTCGTGCAGTTGGAAACTGGAATAGCTGACTCCCATAAGTCTGATATAACTTTGGGCAAGTTGTCGGTATTTGAGTCGTATGGTTTTAGTAACGAAAATTGTTGGTTAATGTGACTGCCCGTCCAGTTTAGCTGGGAACATTTTGCATATCACGTGAGTCTATTTTCCACCATTTTGGGTATTTTCAGCGTCACCGACATTCATTTTTTGAAGGCTTGGATCATCGTATTTACCATCATATTCACCTTAGTGGACTTATTTGTTGCCAAAGCCGTCAGGATCGAAAAGTTCTGCCGTTCGCGATGGTATGATGATTTTTTTATACATTAACTTTTATTATATCGTAGCTTACTCGTGTTTTTTATCTAATATGAAAAAGCTGAATATTTCGTATTATATTTCAAATAGATCAACACCTTTCACACACGTGTTCCATGAAGAAGGTCCAGGGTGATTTGTGTCAATCATACGGGGTGATTTTGTCCAATTTTTCACCGTTTGGGGCTGTTTCATCAAGACATTCAATTTGTTTGATATTTGGAAAACGACTTTGTACAGATTCATCGCCGAGAATTGTTTGTAAGAATGAATCGGTGGAAAAACTGAAAAATTCAGTTTTTTTGCTTCTATGGAAATAGGTTTGCGTACGAAACTTAATAGATTTGGAAATCATTGATTCATTTTTGTTTTTCTCTTAACGGCACGTGAAAGTGTATGATTTCCACAGGGTTCTAGTGCAGGGCATACACAATGGACTTTGTGGCCCAGTAGCATCATTTCGGCACTCAACTCAGGAGCCGTTCTGTTAAGCAGGGATAGGAACCACAGGGGGTTCCAACCGCCTCTTTTCCGCCAGTACTAATACTGCTGGTTTCCCCCAGTATTCCATTTATTACTCAACCGAATGGGCTGTGACCATACCGGAAAAAATTGTTGTTTTTCCTACACGTTTTTGCGTTTTGAAACCCTTAGTGGGTTATTGTTCCAGTTGAAACAATTTGAAACTGAGCATTCGAAGAATTGTCATACAAGGGACTCGTTCCTTGAACTACATCAATAGTTCATTTACTAGGAATCGCACGTTAAAAGGTGAGACCTTGGTAATCCTATGCTCGCACAAGTTTCGACTTCTGATGGAAAAAACAATTTTAAAACAATTTTTTTAAACAACTTATTTTTACTAGATATAGGCTAGTGTATCTTGGGGGCCTGTTGAACACTGTTCCGTCTTCACGTCACGTTGTAAATATATCTCTTATTATTTGTTGTTTATTTGATTATTTTATATTCTGTCCCTTTGAATATATCGCGAATATGACTGTATTCCCACTCTTACTGAACTATGCTGTGCTCGCGCATTCCCGGCCTCGAGAGTGAAAAACCCAAAAAGACCTTTCTCTCGTTCGTCACTACGAATACGGTGTACCTGTGCTCTACGATTTTGAATGATCTATTCGCTACACGACTCAAATCTCTGGATGAAGTTTAATAACCAAGGTAAGGAAACCACTAGGTGCTCGACATCATTATTTTCCACTATTTCTAAGTTTCGCGAGTAGAACGTTATGAAAAAGCACTGGGTGGTAAGGTAAACCCTGTGGTGCCCTAATAATTGAAAACTGTCATATGAGCCCCGCCTCCTCCACTGTTATAAAAGCTAGGACCATGCCGGTGCATTGTCGCCTTCAAGGGTAGAGTAAGCCAGCCCCTATCAAAATATGATTATTTTGCGAATTTTGATACCTTAACAATTGTTGATACTTTGAAATATTTTTGCACTTTGAAAATCCTTCGGACTTAGAAATATTTCTCGACTTGTAATTATTTCCCAAATTTTGATACTTCAACAATCCGCATTTTTTAATGCTTGTTGGTACTTAGAAATATTTTATTTATTTTAGTATTTTGAAACGTTTGGCATTCTTGAATTAGGTTGCGAATTTTGTTGCTTCAACAATTATTGATACTCCTAGTTATTTCGTATTTCGAGAACTCTTTGGACTTGCAATTATTTTTTCAGAAATCATATTGGGGTTGAAATTTTGTTAGATACTGAATTTTGCGTCACAACTCTAGCCATTACAGTATATTCTACTTCAATTTCGTCTTCTGATGGAACAGGCTATAGAAAACTTCCTCAATTCGTAAAACAGGAACGAAATGAACTTCTCTTTAAGCGTTTTATATTCGAAACCGTTACTTCTTTCACATATATAAGGTCCCAGAAACGCCAGCAAATCATTAAATGCCCATTTTCTGTTTTCTCGGTATTTCTTTCCAACGGAGCTTTCAAGCAATATCTCGGTGAATCTTCGGTTTGAGTGAGCATCCAAATTTCAAGAAAAAAAATAAAAAAATGATATACGTATTCTGGTCTCTTGTACAAAAAATTCAAATCAAATTTTTGGCGGTCATGACTATTTTTGAAAATAGATGCCCATTTTGTCCCGTAACTTCACAATTTGATAGAAAGAATTTCTGTTATTGAAATCACACAAAACGCCTCATCCTTTATGTCGACACTTTTATCAGACAAGTGCGAGCAAAGGTCCAACTTAGACAAATTTACTGATGCCTATTTGAACAAAAGCACATGTCAAAATTTCTTAAAATTTTGTATATTCGAATGGATTCCTTCGAATTAAATTATTGTTATCAAAACGGATCTCTATGATATGTCAGAAAAAGATAAGATTGGTATTAAGGAAAGAACCCAATTCGTATGAACGAGAATCCCGATATAAACCTGTGTTTGGTGAAATCAAACTCTCATATGAAAGGTCAGACAAGTTTCCATCATATGCCAATGCGCTGCATGTTATGGGTTGCGTCTAATTTGAAATATTGGGTGGGAGAATGGCTCATACATGAAGATCTGTTAAAATAGTCCGTGGTGCTGTGAGTGGTGAACAGGTTAGCTTACCAAGGTTTGGTATTATAGTAAATTTGCCGACAGAGGCCCAAGCCAGAGACATTAGGGTACTCTTTCCTTGTGCACTCGAAACTATGGGTGTCTTAAACAAAATTCAATTATTTGTTATGATTTATATAACTGATATTATTGCCGTTTTACTTCGGCTCAGTTTTATACGTTCAATTTAAACTCCGGATGGGCTCACTAATGGTTACAATGGGAACTCTCCCAACATTATTTGAGGAATATTATTCACATTCTGATTAGTTTCTGCTGCAAGCTTATGGCACACAAGATGATAAAATTATTGGAGGTCATACAAGGGAAAATATAGAATAATTCAGAAAAGTGTCAAAGGAAATTGATCCATTTCACTTTGATTGACGCCACGGTCGCACCATGAATGAAGTATTTCGAATGATTTTTTATGTTTTCAAAGAATCCATTCAAACTTATATGGAAATCCTGATTGTATGTGTTAGGTGATTTGTATAAATCCTTAACTTTCATGGATATTCCGCATGGATAATTTATTTTGATGAAAAATACTTTAATATCGTCACGAAAAATTATTTGAGAAGCGTAGATTCACGTTGCAATATTCATATTTCCGTACTATTTGCAAAATCTAAAGTTGTACTGATAATATCTATCACTATTGCTTGATAAGAATTACGTTTAGCTTTACTTCAAGCATGATTTTTTGATGAGGTCAAATGCTCTATAAGAATGGAGATCCAGTTCTCGACTCTTTGGTCAGAACTTGGTGGATACATCCCCCCTCATAATAATTTTTATAATACTGTTTTCAGGGGAATTTTGTGAGCAATGTTGACACGGTTAATCATCATCATCAATTCGGAAAATTCGTCATATTAGCCTATTGACCTTCCTTAACTTAAGTGTCATGTCCTAATGAGAATGTTACATCTTTCCTATTGAATTTTACATTTGAGAAGTTTCAAAAAATATTTAGAGTGCAGAAACAATATATTCTGTTATTCGAACACATTTATCTTATCTTTATAGGAGTGGCAAAAAAACCGAACGTCTTAACTCTTACTCTACTAGAATTTCCAGTGAATTGAATTATCGAATTTGAATGTTAAAGGATTGACTTCGCTGATAACTAATGATTGAATTATGTTCATACAATAATTATTCATAAGCCAACAAAATTATTATATTTTGAGGAATCAGTTTCCAATAAGCTAGAAATCCTTACACAACGCATTCTCTATTCTCAACTCCTTTGTAGATTCAGAAAATATATTGACAATTGCAGGTAGGTTGAAATATTCAGAATTTCAGTTTGATGAAAATAATCCTATTTTCATCACCAACTTGTTATTGTCTCCTGAGCATTATAGATATTTATGTAATTAGTATCATAATCACAATAACTCTGGTAGGAGCCGTGGATAATATCGGGCGAGGTGATGAGCCGAGCCCAATAACATGACGTGCACCATAATCTGCTGGCATCAATAAATATACATAATTTTCATACTCTGCGTTTATTATTTTGCAAACTACACATACATTCGAGTTATCCATAGGACCATAATGAACTTCATTATGTCACTAAAATACAGTGACATATCGATCTCATTATGATATGCCAGATAAACGCCATTCACAAGGTGGTTCTCAGCTTCTCTTAAGGACCATAAGAGAGGAAACTTGTTCGTTATACCGTATAATAAATGCGTAAGATGTTATAGATTCAAGTCAAAAGCAGCTCAACCAATTATGGACGATAACTACGCGATAGAGTAGGGTCCTTTAGTGCGTAGTGGTAGATATCGATCATGTAGGTCCTTTTGAATTCTGTCAAGTAATCCCCAACTAATTTCGGGCCTCAGCGCGAGTTTTTTTTATTGGCTTAGACATTTCGTCATTCAGCCAGCCACAAGTGGAGTATGAATTGTATTATTTCAAGACAATACCTGAACAAATAAAAAATAAATGGGAAATTGAAATAGAATCGTACAACAGGGCAACGCGAGTTTAAGGAAATTATTTAGCATGATAATGAAATAATAGGAACAGCTTCTTTCCAAACTATGAAGTCAAAATGAAATAAATAATCAATTAATATGTACCAATAGATAGAAAAAATGTATTGTGCAAGAAATTGCATCAGTTCTGTACAAGTCAAAACGAGATATCAGTTCTGATAGCTTTTTAGATTATGCTAAATTTGTTCGATAAACGATCCTCGATTATTCTAGATTCTAGATACCAGATATATTTCTGGAATAACACGAAAGTATAATAATGAATTCATATTTTTCATTTCCCATATTTTTTGTTAGTGTACTTGAGGTGTAAGAAACTGACTAAGCTGATATTGACTCATAAATTTGTTTTGGATCTATATATAAAACGTGGTCAGAGAAAAAAAAGATTAACAATATACTAAATTACTGTCGGCCAGACATTTACACAATTTAAACTCATAATGGTCGGATGAATCATTATGAAATACAATAGTATACAAAAGTTGTAAAACAAATGATAATTATTCGATACATATTTTGAAAACGTAATTGAATTTTGAATTATGTTAGATTTCTATCAGGAATCAATATTTTACATTGAATGATACCCATTCAAATGCAAACCCAATGGATAGTCAGATTTCTTGAAAAAAAAAATGTATAGGTCCTTTTTCGATTTTGGCGATACTTATATAGATTCGAAATTTTGTAAGGATTTTCTTGCTATCGATGCTGTATTATTATAAATTGGACAATTAACAGATATTTCGAAGAGGTGCTCCGCTTTCACATAGGCTCTGATATTCGTTTATAACTTTTTTCAGTTCATTTTACGGTATATAACTTGGGTTGAATTGTTCCTTCACACAAATAGATGAATAGAGTAAAAAAAAATTTCATCTCACCCTTGGAATTCTTATATTGTCCTTTTCCATCATTAGTAAATTTACCAGTACCATCATCACGGTATAAGCCACTATTGTCAGGAATATATCTCCCAGAATAATCAGGAATATATCTTCCTTCATCATCAGGGTAGTACTTGCCATCGTCCTGAGCTTTGCTCATAGAAACACTGAAGATTAATAGCAGTACCTGCAAAATAGATCGTCATAAAAATTCTTCAGTCACTTTGTCGGAGCTGCTATATAATGACGTCATAAAAATACCTTACAGCTGATTGTTTCGGAATCGCGTCTTAAAAAATTCAGAAGATTACGTCTTACAAGATTGCCCGACAAAATACTTGGAGCATTTTGGTTGTCGGAGAGTTCCAAAAGTTGGCAGGGTTTCTAAAAAAATCCTCCACTACCGAGAATTTTTGCGAAAAGCATGTTGTCCAACTCGATATAAAGAGGTGAAGAAAGTGGGGTAAAACATTTTGTTTCCCAGTATGGGCCCAGAGAACTGATATATTTTCTGTTCGAAATACTATCGTAATGTTCATTAGATGTAGAATTTGTATAATCTAGTGAGTGGGTTTAGCAATTTCTTCAGTTACACAAATATTTCTTAGAATGATATCATATATCAACTCATTTAATCAATATTCCTGTTCGACTAGTATAATTATTATAAAATGTAATGCAATAAATGAATAAATAAAATAAAAATTAATAAATAAATTTGCATTATCAATCAGTCGTTCAGTTTCAGATAATATAAGTTATTTATTATTTATCGCTGTAATGTATTTTTTTGAACGTGTGGGTATATTCAACAATATTCAGCTGAACATCTTCCATTCTTTCGAAATAAAAATACAACTGGATTTGAATCAATAAAAGACCTGAATATCCTAATACGTTCTACTCAATTCATGAAAGCTCTCTAGAATGGGCATTTATCTGTCCGTGCAGTTAGCTAGTTATGACTTACCGACACTTTCATTCTGCTTTGTTTCACTGAATGTCATGAACTGTTATGTGGCTCGAGATTCTACACTTATATCTGTATAAATTAGGGTTCGAATTGGATAGGGATGCGTTGTTTATAACGGTCAATGTCATTGCTCGGAGAAACCTTCCCACCTGAGTAATTATAAAATCAAACTGTAGGAGCGATGCGTAGGTATCAATTGATCGAAGTTACTGAAGCATGTCATTATATCACTACTGCCGATCGAATTCAAAATAATGCATTTCCTTCGATTGTATGAGAAAAGTGATTTGAATGAAACGGAGATTGTTTATCGATTTATTTTCGTATTTGTACTAGATACCTTGATCACTATCATATAATAGATAATGATAATTAAGATTCAGAAGAATGCACCGATTTGTAATAGAAAACAAAAAAGAGGTTAGTTGAACTGGAAAAAAAAAATTAACTTCCCAACCAATGTGAAATCTAGTGCAATGGCCATAAGTTTCACCGAATTTGTCGATTAATGGCGGCATATATGTGAGACACAAGCAACCAAGTCACCAGTTCTTTTTTGATGTTGGAAACCATATTGTCGATCATTAGTAATTCCTGAACGTTCTAGATATTTCATGATCTCGATGTTGACGGCTTTTTCCACGACATTCGAGATAGCAATTAGCAGTGCGATAGGATTGAAATTGCTAGATAGAGTATTTTTCCATTTTCAGGGGGCTGGTTGTACCCTTGCGATTATCCTTATCTTGCAAGGAACTAGTGTTGGTTCGGGAGCACGTTAGGAACTACTAGAAAAAACACGATAGATTCAATAACTGGAGCCATAGCTCGATGCCAAAAGGTTATTTTAGGCATATGACTGTCAATGGTAGTGATATTCCGAGGTTGTTTATCCGATGAATTCAGAAAAGAATTCACAAAAAACATGTTGGCAAATTGTATATAGGCCTTTTTCTAGGTGCTCGTCACTAGTGTTCCGTCTCCATTGGTTTAGAGGGAAATGAGCTGTGAATGGAATTTCTCCCCACACATTTTACGAAAGACCACAATGAGCGAGATCTGTTAGGACACTCAACAAGTTTTCATATTGTGTCTTGGCATTGTGTCCTTGTGTTATTCTTCATGTATTAGCAAACTCTATTTTCTATTATTTTATATCATATCACAAGCATATCCTATATATCGCTGATTATTTATGGATATGAATTTGTAATTCCAAGATTTCTTGTTGACTATTTCAACCACAACATAGTCTCAATATTGTATATATGTATTATAATAATTTATAGGCTATGTACTTGTCTGTACATTTTTTGTAGTCCCCCTGATCGTCAATTCTTCTAAACAAATCGCCTAGCAGCAAACATTTTTTCGTTGTTATCCAATGAGAGTTCTTTATCACTCACGCAGTCACTTGATTATCACTAATAATTCCTTAAAATTAATCATCTATTTTACAAAAAAAAAAAAATATCAACTATCCTTATTCCTAATCTCTTTTCTTGTTTTAAGAGTTCCTTTACCGACAACAAAATCGTGAACGACGAATCATCCACAAGGAAAGATAGTGAAAAAAAAACATATAAAACAACTGCAGTTCCAGCCAAGAAGAGAACCAAGAGTCTATGGTCAGGGGCTACTTCGAGTGGTGGCAACTAGTGGTAGATTTTATGTTCGTAAACTTTACCGGAATCTAACATTATTCTTCATGTATTAGCAAACTCTATTTTCTATTATTCTATATCATATCACAAGCATATCCTATATATCGCTGATTATTTATGGATATGAATTTGTATCCAAGATTTCTTGTTGACTATTTTAACCACAACATAGTCTCAATATTGTATACAGGGTTATGATAAAGTAATGCACAAAATTCATAAAACGTACAACGATCACTTTTGAAAAAACTGCAAAAACCCGTCAAAATGTTCTTTTTATTCCGCATCTTTTGAGATAAGTTACAAAAATAACACGTCAAAGTTGTCAAAGTTATGACGTCATCAACAAATTTTTTTAATGAGAAGCTAAGATTTTTATCACACTATGTGATAGAGCTTGTGTTTGTACACAAGGGAAAAATAGTTGCAGTAGGGCTCACATGAGAAAAAAAACGAGAAAATTAATAAAAAACGAAATAAACGTAAATTTCATAATAACTTTTCAATTACCTAAACAGTCCATTAAACCAAAACTATTTCTTATAGGAATTGTTCAAACTGTGTCCCGTTTACTAACTGACATAGGCCAAGACGATGGTAGACCGCATTTATAGAGTTTTCGATCATCTGCGGAGTTATACGAGTCATTTCGTGTCTAATTCTTTCCATTAAGTCTTCTAAATTGTCTGGCCGGTTAATGTAGACCCGACTTTTCAAATGTTCCCACAGAAAAAAATCAAGGGGGGTTAAATCAGGTGACCTAGGTGGCCACTCCATTGGTCCACGTCTTCCAATCCACCGTCCTTCAAACTGGTTATCCAGAAACCTTCGAACAGTATGACCATAATGTGGTGGTGCGCCATCTTGTTGGAACCAAATACTGGGATCCAAGTTGTCCCCATTATTTGGATCCGGAAATGCCGCAAGTAGGTCCGGAAGCACTGCCATACGAAGATGTTCCAAATATCGTTCAGCTGTTAAATTCCCGCGAAAGTAATAAGGACCAATAAATCTTCCCCGGACGATTCCTACCCAAACATTAATTTTTTGGGGACGCTGGGTGTGTTTTGTCTGCATGCAGTGGGGATTTTCCCGAGCCCAGTAGCGAGAATTGTGTCGATTTACAGAACGACTTAGACAAAACACTATTAAGAAAATTTGGATTTTCGTCACAAAGCCGCATGAAGATTTCACAGAATTCCAAACGTCTGTCCGGATCATCTTCTGAGAGTTCGTGAACAAGATGAACTTTGTATGGGTGTAGTTTTTCTTTTTTTAACATCTTTACTACAAACTACTAACATTTTCTTGTAAGGCAATTTCTGTTGTAGTTGCGTGAGGGTGTTCTTCTACTGACAGCAAAATATCTAACTTCACATCGTCGCTTATTCCTGGTCGTCCAGATTTTGGAGCATCCCTCTCGCTACCCGTCGCATCAAATTTTGCAACAATTCTGCTTACTGTGCTTCTAGCAATTGGAGGTCTTTCAAAATGTGTTGCGTTAAATAAAGCACATGCTTCTTCATGATTTCGAAGGCCATCGCCGTAACCTACCATCATTAGAATTTCTATCCTTTCTCTTTCGGTTAAACGAGCCATAATAATAAAACTGTGGTGACACTAATTGTACGACTGACACTGACAAACCGTTGTTTTGGTAAAACAATTGAAAAAATTTATAAGAACACATGTTCTTACTAGATAAGTTTAAGTTTGGCCTCTTTTTATAATTAGTTTTTTTATTTCGTTTTTTATCCCTTTTCTCGTTGTTTTTATGTGAGCCCTACTGCAACTATTTTTCCCTTGTGTAAAAACACAAGCTCTATCACATAATGTAATAAAACTATTAGCTTCCCATTAAAAAAATTTGTTGATGACGTCATAACTTTGACGTGTTATTTTTGTAACTTATGTCAAAAGATGCGGAATAAAAAAAACAGTTTGATGTGTTTTTGCATTTTTTTCAAAAGTGATCGTTGTACGTTTTATGAATTTTGTGCATTACTTTATCATAACCCTGAATATGTATTATAATAATGTATAGGCTATGTACTTGTCTGTAAATTTTTTCTAGTCCCCCTTATCGTCAATTTTTCTAAACAAATCGCCTAGCAACAAACACTTTTTCGTCATTATCCAATGAGAGTTCTTTATCACTCACGCAGTCACTTGATTATCACTAATGATTCCTTAAAATTATTTTACAAAAAAAAAATTATCAACTATCCTTATTCCTAATCTCTTTTCTTGTTTTAAGAGTTGCTAAACTCTTTCGAATTGACTTATTTAAAACCACTAATTTGTAATGTATTGTTATTTTATAGGTATTTTCACCATAAATTTGTTTTGTTTACTCGGGACGCTTGGATATTTTCTCAAGATGACTCATGCTACACCTATGATTGATTGAATTGGTTTTTGATAGTACAGGCAGAGTGCTATAATAAAGATTTTTCAGTTTGAGGTAACATGTCTATTTATATTTTTATTCATTTTATACACCATATTGGGTTTTAATTTTATTATTTTTCTACAGCATTACAAACCATATCATAATACTGCCGTCCTTAGCAAAAATGCCGTATCTACAAAAAATTTAAATATTGAGATATTATATTCTGTAGGTATAAATATTGCATTTTACCAAGAAGCAATGATGTATCATAGCCAAAGTTAAGAGATCATTTTGCCGTATGTACAAAAGTTTGAGAATTTTCTTCGAGGCAAAATAGCAGAGAGCAGATACGGCAGAACTACCGTCTTTAGCGAAAACGCCGTATCTGCTATCTACAATTTTGCTTGGAATTCTGTAGATCCGACCTTCATACGGAGGAAATTCTCAAACTTTTGTGCATACAGCAAAATGATTTGTTAACTTTGACTATAAACTGGGAGTATGCATCATTCCTGCGCAAAATTTATAGGTTTTCAAACCTACAGAGTCCAATATCTCAATAATCATATTTTTTGTAGATACGGCGTTTTTGCTTAGGACGGCAGAGAATATGTATATATGTATGTTATATAGTGAAAATAGGCTGTTATATGCTGGAATTGCGCCTCGGACAAATCCCAATGTCAGCAGATAAGGACTTGCTGATTTAACGACGCCAGCGAGAGACCACCTGCACTGGAACAAAGGAAATGCTGACAGTGTATAATTAACTTTATAAATACGACCTGCGGGTCGATTGAAGTCAGTCTGTATTTTATATTCGTTCAGTAAATTTGTACACAATATAACGGTGATACGTATCACCCCTGTATAATTTTTTAAAAAGTGTATCAGTGAAATACTGATATAACAACTGGCGCAGTCGGTAGGATTCCTAAACGCTGCTAGAACAAGAAGAATCTAACTGGTAGCGGTGGATCCTAATCTTTCAAGGAATCAACGAACTTGCTGAGGAGTCATCACTTGAAGACCACGGAAGGAACACCCAGTAAAGCCCCTGGTGGACCATCTTCAAGAACAAGACGAATCACCCATGATACTATTAATGTAAGTGACAAAGAATCATCTCGATACTTACAAATACTTTTATTTTCAAATAATCATGCTGATTACTGAAAAAAAAATATTTTCGATAATTGTATTGTTCAATTATCCACAAAATAGTCGCACTGTTCGATTATTCTCAAAAGGTACAATTTGTTGAATCGATTTATAGAGCAATATGGAGAACACTGCAAGTAATATTGACAACAATGCCCAAAATCAGGATCCTGTTCCTGAAATCGAACCATACAAATTATCAGAAGTGTTCTCAATTGTGGCCGAATATGAAGGTGATCAAATATTTCTGACTACTTTCTTGAATGCTTGTGATTGCGCGTATCAAATGGCAACGCGTGATCAAAGAAATTTGTTAACTATTCACATCAAAAATAAACCTCGTGGCAGAGCTGCACAGCTAATAAGTTCTAGAATCCCCAACACTTATCATGAAATTTGAAATTTACTTTCAATCAATGTTGGTGATACTCGAGACATTACTTCCCTTATACAAGACCTACAGAGATTGAAACAACTGTCAAATGAAACTGCATTAGTTTTTTTCAACCGTTTGCAAGTGCATAATGTCAAAATGCACGCATGCATTCAAAAAACTGCTCTTACAGCAGAGCAGAAGTACGCACAATCATGACTCATTGAAACCATGACTTTGAACACCCTACTGACGAGAATAGAAAGATAGATAGATAGATAGATAGATAGATAGATAGATAGATATAGGTCTTTATTTCCCATGAAGCATTAATTACAACATTTAACTATTATAAGTATAAATTCATAAATATTTATATTTAAATAACATAATGGTGATAATGTTGGGAAAACGCCGAGGATCAGATAACCCTTGTACATAATACTTGGGTCCCTGTTATTATTCCCAAGCGGTGGACACATAGTTAAAAAGTGAATATGAACAAACAACAAAGAAAAAAAGCAAAGACAAAAAAAAATCAAGGAGAAAAAAAAACTAAGGAAAGGGGAAATAATGAAGAGATTTCTTCAAGACCACAACAGACTGCGACCTCACGAAAATCAACTTTAATATTTCTCAGTTTAGAATCAATCCAATTATATGTTTCTTGTATACATATATTCACATACATAAAGTAAAAAATAAACCATAAAAAAACACTATTTTAAGTAGAAATAGTCATACCTTCACCTCACAGAAACGAGCTGCTCATGTAGTAGTTGTTTTTTTTAAGTGTTTTCTGAAGAGATGTATTGGTTTATTTTTGATATTTTGAGATATACCATTGTATACAGCAGTAATTTGATATGAGAAAGCCCGTTTGAAAGTTTCAGTCCTATGAGTAAGTGGTGTTAGTGTACCTTTGAAACGTACGTTAATGTTGTGGACATCAGTTCTGAAGGTGATTTCTTTCCATAAATATTGGGGGGATTTGAGTTTGATGGTTTTATGAAAAAGGCAAGCTGAATGCAAATGTCTCATACGTGCCATATTCAACCATTGAAGGTCATCGAGTTTGTGTGATATATTTTGTCTTCTTCTCACGCCAAAAATGAGGCGTAAACAAGAATTTTGCATAACTTGCAATCATCGTTTATCATCGGCGTCAATGAATGGACCGTACACTGCGTCGCAATAGTTGAACCTAGAAAGCACCATAGTGTCACACAAAAGTGCTTTAACATTTTTATTCAAACAATGTCTGGAATTGTATATCAACTTCAAGTTATAGAAAGCAGCTCGCCTAACATTATTTAGGTGCGATTTGAATTTGAGGTCATCGTCGAAAGTGAGTCCGAGGTTTTTGGCTTTCTTGGATGGTTTAATTAACTGATCATCAACTTCAACTTCAACAAGGTCTTTCAACAGGTTTCTATTGATCTGAGATCCAAAAAGCACAACAGAGGTTTTTGAGGCATTCATTTTCAATGAATGAGATTTGGATTTATCCAATAGTGCGGCAATATCAGGATTTATTCTAGAAAGTGCTAAGTCTATATGGAGAGGATCAAACGATAGGTATAATTGAGTATCGTCAGCATAAAAGCTCACTTCACAGTGTTTAACACAAGATGAGAAATCTGACGTATAAATTGAGAAAAGAAGTGGACCCAACATGGAGCCTTCTGGGACCCCAGTTGATATGGGAAGAGATGTGGATAAATTATCACCAATTCTAACCCGCTGACTCCTACGACTTAAGTATTCGTGAAAAAATGTCGATGCTTCTGGATTTAAGCCTATGTAATGTAGTTTAACACATAACATTTTGTGACTCAAAGTGTCAAAAGCTTTACTAAAATCAAGGAGAACCAACACTGTTGCACATTTCTCATCCAACCCTCTCAAAATATCATCGGTTATATTCAACAATGCAGTCTCACAGCTATGACGTTATGAAACCCAGATTGCACCTCAGGAATTATATCAAACTTGGCGACATGTACCCTTAATTGATTTTCCACTTCTCTTTCCAAAATTTTGGATAGACATGGCAGTGGACTTATTGGCCTAAGATCTTTATAGCTCTCTACCTTTTGCTTTTTGGGTATCGGTTGTACGATCGCATGTTTCCAGCTGCAAGGAAAAACTTCATACTGTAAAGAATAGTCTGTACCCGCTCTTCCGTCACCTGTTTGAATTTGAATTTATCAACATTTGGAAGAGTATTCTCATTATAAAATATTATCATATGTTCATCTGGTGTTAATATGGGTATTCCATTTACATAATAATCATTTAATGAGTTGGCATCACTAAGGTTTGGGGGGATCTTATAATTATTTTTGTTACCTATATTTAGGATTTTCAGATCTTTCCAAATCCTAGAGACACCCTGAGTACGTGTCAAATGGAGAAAGTATGCTTTTTTCTCATTCCTGCATGACAATGTAGTTAGATTTCTCAGTGACTTGTAATAGTCAAAATGAGCTGGGGTTTTAGTTCTTTTCCATCGACTATGTGCTTTGTTTCGCAGAGACATTAGAAGTCTTATGTTATCCGTTATCCATGGAGAGTATTTCTTAGTTATTCTAATTTTTCTAAATGGTGCGTGGATATTGAATAAGCCAAGAATATTCTCACTGAGAAATTTTACCTTGTCATCTATGCCATTCATGGCATAAATGAGATGAAACGGAAATGTGATTATATCAGAATAGAAACTATTCTATTCAAAAAACCGTAAGTCACGTATGGTTTTGAAGATAGGACCTGATACCTTGAGACTGACGTTCAGCTCAATAGAAGTCAACTCGTGATCTGTTACGTTATCTAAACTAATTACCGCTACTTCTCCGAGTATGTTTTCATTATTTGTTATCAAAATCAGGTCGATCAGTGTAGCCGACGAAGAGGTAATTCAAGTCGGTTCAGTTACTACTTGTATCAAACAACAGCTTCCAGCATGGCACACATTTTTTTATAGGCTGAGGAATCAAATTTCAACATGTCAATATTGAAGTCACCCAAGCAGAGTTCTTCATCATATTGATGGATTATATCCATTATATTGTTTTCCAGTCGATTGAGAAAATCAGAAACTGAAAAGTCTGGTGGTTTGTATACAACTCCCACGGCTACTTTTGAGTTTCCAAATTTTACGCTCACCCAAAGTTGCTCTGATACATCATCTGCTTGAATGAGTGTGAAAAGAATCACATTTTTTATATACATTCCCACACCACCTCCTCTTCCCTGCCTTCGACTGTTTTTCAAGAATTGATACCCATCAATTCTACACATTGGTATTGGTATTGGTATTGGTGAGTATGGATGGTGATTGATGCGCTGCGACCTGATTAGATCTATTGTGCCCCATCTTCTTCTGCTGTCACAAGATGTTCTTGTTTACAGCAGCCCTTCAAGTCCCAATTCCTTCAGGAATTTTAGGATTTTGAGGGGGTCTGCTCGTGGTATTTCTCCCACGGTCAGCTGGTGTGATCCCAGTATATTCAATCTTTTGCGATGTACAGCGTAACACTCCATCAATATATGGTGGGGTGTTTCTGGGTGTTCCCCACATAATCTGCAGGTGCTGTCCTCCTCTAAGCCTAGCTTCCTCAGGTGTTCTTTGAGTCTGCAATGCCCCGTTAGAAATCCCGTGATTGTCTTTAGACTAATTTTGCTGAGGTTAATCAGTGTCTTTGATCTTGCTCGGTTGAAATTTCCGAGGAGATCTTTGGCCTGCCTCAGCCCTGGAAGTCTTAGCCAGTATGTTGCTCTCATTGCTTCTTCAGCTTTATTGAGTTCTTCTCGGAAGTAATATTTTCCAAGTCCGCAGAATGGTTCTGGCCCGATCAGTGGCGTTGCTGCGCCTTTCCGTGCCAGGGTGTCTGCTTGTTCGTTGCCCTCTACTCCGGCGTGCCCTGGCACCCAGAGGAGGGTCACCTTATTGTTCCTGCCCAGATCATTAAGTTTGTCTAGGCATTCCCAAACCATCTTCGAGTTGATGTTGCAGGAGCTCAACGCTTTGATGGCTGCTTGACTATCGGAGAGGATCACGATTTCCTGGTTCCGGTATTTCCTATTGAGGTTGAACTGAATGCACCTTTCTATGGCGTGAATTTCCGCTTGGAAAATGCTGGGGAACTGGCCCATGGGTTCAGAGTATTTGGTGCGAGGCCCAAAGACCCCTGCTCCAGTTCCTTCGGGAGTTTTGGACCCGTCCGTATACCATGTTAAGGTATTCTTCCCCAGTGCTCGAATCGATTCTATGTTCCATTCTCGCTTGGTGTTTAGTTCCGTTCGAAAAAGTTTCTCGAAACTAAATTTCTTGGTAATTTCGTCAGTTGGGAGGTCGGCAAGGTGTGCACAGTTGGTAGGGGTTAAGCCCCTCGCGCCGTGTGCTGTCCCTATGAGTCCGACTTTAGCCAACCTGAGGTTTGCCTCCCAAGCAGTTCTCTTCACCATTATGTGGAGAGGAGTGAGGTCCAGAATGACCTCTATTGCTGCTGTTGGAGTCGACCTCATTGCTCCTGTTATACAAAGACATGCTAGTCTTTGCACTTTTTCCAAGATCTTCTTTGTTGTGGCGAGTTCGGTTCTGCCTTGCCATGCTACTGCCCCGTAGGTGATCATAGGTCTCACTATCATGGTGTACATCCATCGCAGTACTGATGGGTTACATCCCCATGTTTTTCCTGCAATGTTCCTGCACACCATCAGTGATGATTTTGCCTTATTAGCGATCTTTTCTACGTGTCTGTTCCAGAGTAGTTTTGAGTCTAGAGTAAGTCCTAGATACTTCACCTCTTGCTGCCATTCTAAGTCTGCTCCGTCGAGGCGAACAGTCCTTAGGTGCTGAACCTTTGTTCTTCTAGTGAATGGTACTACTGTGGTTTTTGATGAGTTAATTCTCAGCCCCACAGAGAGGCACCATCTTCTGGTTGTCTCTAGCTCTCTTTCTATGAGATCGCAGAGGGTTCCTTCGAATTTGCCTTTGGCCATGATGACTATGTCGTCCGCATATCCAAGGCAAGTGACTCCGCTCCCGGTCAGTGTTCCGAGTAGTTCGTCTACTACGAGACTCCACATCAGAGGTGATAGTACCCCTCCTTGTGGGCACCCCCTGTTTGTGCTGATCCGAAAGCTGCTCTCACCCACTTTCGTTTCAGCTGTTCTTGTGGCCAGCATTTGGCACATCCATCTGGATGTGGTTCTGTCCACTCCCTTGTTCATTAGGGCCCTCTTTATTGCTTCATGAGAGGTGTTGTCGAATGCCCCCTCTATGTCTAAGAAGGCGCAAATGGCCATTTCTTTGTGCTCAAGTGATCTCTGGATGCTTTCGGTAAGCACGTACAGAGCGGTTTCCGTTGATCTGCCCGCCCTATATGCATGCTGCCCGGAGTGCAATGGCACTCTCTCCAGTATCTCAGTTCTGATGTAGTTGTCTACCGTCTTCTCCACTGTCTTCAGTAAGAAGGATGAGAGACAGATTGGTCTGAATGACTTCGGGAGGGTAGGGTCCTTCTTTCCCACTTTGGGAATGAAGGTTACCCGTGCTCTTCTCCAGTTGTTCGGTATGTACCCGAGTGCCAGACTAAATCTGGCTGCTTTAATGATGTACGGCAGTAGTTCCGTTTGCCCTTTTTGTAGAAGAGCCGGAAATATACCGTCAACTCCTGGTGACTTGAATGGTTGGAAGGATTCAATTGCCCATTTCACTCTTTGGGGAGTGCATATGGTCTTTGCTACTTCCCAGTCTTCTCGTTTGGCTCTGCCTGGTTCTTCCAGTGATCTGTCGGATTCAAATGGTATGCTGCCTGGAAAGTGCGTCTCCAGTAAGAGGAGAGCTCGTTGCTCTTCATCCTCTGTATAGCTACCATCTGTTCTTCTGAGTGACATAGGTCCTTGCTCTCTGCCCCTCGCCATGGTTTTATATAACCTGGATGCTGCAGGGCTTGATGTGATTGTCTCACAAAAGCTCCTGAAGCTGTTCCTCTTGGCTTTCCTTATTTCTTTATTATATTTTGTCAGCCTTTCGGTGTATCCCTGCCAATCTCCGCCCCGCTTGGCTTTGTTAAATAGCCAGCGGACTTCGGATCTCAGATTTGACAGGTGTTCGTTCCACCAAATGGTTCCGCTGTGGGATTTCTTTTCTTTTATGGGGCAACTGGATTCGTATGCATCCATAATTGCCCCGTTTACCGCCTCTAGGGTCTGCTCAAATTCGACGTGACTGTTGCCGTTGAACTTGATCTGTTCTAGGTTACATTTTAGATTGGTGGTGTATTTTTCCCAATCTGTGTTTCTAGGGTTTCTGGTGAAGGTTGTTTGTGTCTCAAGCCCTTCCACGTTGAACATAATGATTCTATGGTCTGAAAGAGAGGGTTCTTCTGAGACCCTCCAGTTCCTTACCATTCTACTGATGCTCGGGCTGCCGAGCGTTAAATCTAATACTTCTTGCCTAGCCCTAGTTACAAAGGTGGGGACACATCCCACATTGAGTACATTTAGGTTAGCCGCGAGTATGAATTCTAGCAATTGCTCACCTCTTTGATTGGTGTCCGTGCTGCCCCAGATGGTGTTGTGCGCGTTGGCGTCGCAGCCCAGCAGGAGGGGTAGATTGCTCCTACTGCAGTAGTCGGATAGCCTCTGTACTTCTTCTGGTGGTGTTTGCCCATCTCCAGCGAAGTATCCTGAGGCTATTACTATGTCGAGGAGTGAGTGCCTTGTGCGGATCTTAGCCCGAACCGGCACTAAGTCCCTCGTCATGAATTCTGAAAGACAAATATAATTAATATTATTTCTGATCAGTATGCAAGCTCTGGGGTTGTCACTTCTGACATCCCAGATCACCATACCTTCTTTGTTCGGCAGTCCTCTGATCTGCCCCCTGTTGACCCAAGGTTCTTGGATCAACACAACTCCCAAGTTTGTCCCGGCGAACACCCTCGATAAGGCGGCAGATGCCCCCTTAGCGTGATGAGCGTTCACCTGGGCAACCTTGACGTGGGTAGCCATTGCTACACGTGAGTTGGAGTGCTTGCCTCCTCATCATCCAGCAGCATTTGCTCTTCTTCGCTGGGAGTCACCGTGGTGTCCTGGTCCACGCTCCCAGTCGATTCTGTTTCGCCTGCTGGGTCTTCTACAGCCCCAGGGTCTACACATATTTTCATCAACATCATGAGTCAGCCATGTTTCAGTGAGGCAAAGAATAGTATAATCATCAGCGAAAAGTTGATCGCTCAGATCATTAATTTTTGGTAAAATAAAACGTATATTCAGCTGTGCAATTTTAATATCAGACATTTTATAGATAAGAAACAAGCCGAGCAAAAGTACAAATTCGTTATTTTTAATAGAGGAACAAAAAATTTAAAAAAAAATCTTACAAGGATAATGGAGCCCAAAGTTGTAGGAAGAAAGATAGTACAGGTGATCAGTATAGAATAAGCAACGAGACAGATTAGTATTTATTTGACCTATGGCTTTCTTCCGGCTGATCTTAGGTTTTTGGTGGTTTTCTTGGTTCTCAAAGCGTCCGACTCTGCTTGGTCTTCTGCTTCTCTCTTCTTCGAAGTTTTGTCAAAATTTCCAGGTATTTCAAAGTCAGATGAGTCTTCGTAATCACTATGTGCGGTGGACTCTTTTTTCTCGAGAAACTGCTTTAAACCTTCGTAACTATAATGAATTCCGTAAACGACAACCAAGTTTCCCTTGAGCTTTGCAGACTGTCCCTTTTCTCGGGCTTCTTTCATATAGTTCACCAAAAACTTCTTTTTCTGGTAATCTTCAGGTATATAGTCTACTGCAATAATCAAACCTGAGCCTTTGAGTTTGAAGGAGTTTTTTAGAATAGAATCCTTCAGCTTGCTTCTTAGAAGTTCGACAACTATTGGTCTAGTTTTGTTCTCAGTTGGTGTCCCAATTCTATAAGCATCTCTAAATTCGTTTTCTGGGGAAGTAATATGCAGTCTTTCACGTTAAATCGAAGATACGGCGTCTTCAACATCTTTCTCACCTTCTTTCAATCCATAAAAAATTATATTTTATTTTTTCTGTTTCCTTTCGATATTCAAAATTCTATTTCTCAATTGCACGTTATCCTTCCTCAGACTGTAATTTTTTTGAATATTCTCATTTCATCTTCCAGATCAATCATCTGCTGCGACAAACATACATTTTGGTTTTTGATCGCGGAAATATCCGATTTTATCTCTCTGAGAATTTGGAGGGCATTGTTTGTAGTGAAATCGATAGACATTTCTGAATTAATCACTCGGACTAAATTTATCTTTTAACAGATGTATGATTCGTAGCTTTTTTGTTACTAGACTGTCCAGAACTGTGTGAAAATAATGCAAGTCTCTCTTACATTGAAATGATCACAATCAATTTTTTTAAATAAGCATGTTGCACATCGGATTAAGGAAATTCAAATCTGCATAATACAGTATAAATTTTACCTTGTTCCTCTGGTGATTAACCAAAAACAGATCACTTTTATGTGGAGCTCTTGAAAACAGTGTTCACTTCACGAATATTTTACATACATACGCGCTGGAAATCCCAGAGACATGCTCGAAGCACAAATGCGAATAAGAAGAGGACTTGAACTCTCTTATTTCGAAAATCAGAAATATGACAAACAAAACCAAAATAAAAATAACATGCCGAAAAGACATCTACCTAACCAAATCCCGAAATGCACATTTTGTAGTCTTCTTGGCCATTCGTTCAATGAATGTCGCCAGAGACAAAGAACCCAGCCGAACTTCTCGAATTCTGGCAGAAATCTAAACACTAATTTCTCAAAATTCTTTTCAGCCAAATCGACCTCCGAATAATTTCCGAAATGCCCAGCAAAGACCGCAATCTCAAAACACCCAACAAAGACCTCAATTTCAAAATAACCAGTCGAAATTTCAATTTCAAAACAATCAGTCGAGGCCAACATCACAAAATCAGAACCAACAAAATAACCGCCCCACGGTAATTCAACGAAACCCAAATTTCAATCGGCAAAGAACATTCTATGTGAATTTTCAAGATAATCAATATTCTCAAGATTTACATTATCAGGATGATTATAATGACTACTATAGCGCCAGATTTCAATCAAACACACGACAAATTTGTGAACAAAATTTTGAAAATAAATTCAATAGGACCCAAGAAATTCAAAATCAATTACGAATTGATAACTGACGTATTTATGGAATTTTTGGACATTTTTTATTTAAAAGGTCTTACCTTCACAAATGAAATCAAACATACAATTGAAACCAATAATGCCAAACTTGTATTCACAAAATCGTATAGGTATCCCCAAGTCCACAAAGAAGAAGTTGAACTTAACACAAACTTCAAAGAACGAGTCTTACCCAAAAGTTGTAGCACAGCAACAACTTTTTTCCAAAAAGGTGAGTTGTTATATAGTTAAAATGGGCTGTTATATGCTGGAATGGCGTCTCGGACAAATCCCAATATCAGGAGATAAGGATTTGCTGATTTAACGACGCCAGCGAGAGACCACCTGCACTGGAACAAAGGAAATGCTGACAGTGTATAATTAACTTTATAAATACGACCTGCGAGTCGATTGAAGTCAGTCTGTATTTTATAATCGTTTTGATATCAATAAATTTGTACACAATATAACGGTGGTACGTACCACCCCTGTATAATTTTTTAAAAAGTGCATCATTGAAATACTGATATAAAATGTATGTACGATGCCCTTTCTTATCAATACCATTACCAAGGTTAGTTTCAAACAGAATATGAGGCTTATGTAAATAATAATGTAGACTCTTGCCTGCTTCTAATTGAGAGCTTTCGGAATACTTTTACTTCTTTTACAATCAATATCAGGAGAGAAAAAATTAGAATTATTAAGGCTACATATGATGTTATTGTACCTACAGCAGAGTGAGATTTATAAGTAAACTAGTCGCATTGTCGACAGATGTGGTTTTTTGAAATGGAATATGTATCTGAGTCAATATATGTATGAAAAGTTATTAAATTATTATTTGAATGTTGACAACTGAGAATTTTTACACTGAAATTTTGTTTGGGTCATTTGATAATTAAGTCAGTCATGTCGAGCCAAGTGATGGGTTGATGCTGTTTCGGTAATAAATCTTATCAATTTCAAGGATGTTACAATAGAAAATATTCAAATTTGCAATGTCTGTTTTTTTAGTCATTGTTAGTTCAGTTTCTTGAATCCATGCAATTTTTGTTATTACTATTCTGTTCAAATTTACTTTTCATACTATATATGAGTAAGAGATTTGAGCCGGTTCTGGGCCTCCCCCCACTACTATGACGTCATCAGTGACCTTGGGGTAACCTTCAGGGATGACCTTGGTGCATAGGTGCCTGTGTGGGTCTATGACCTTGGGATGTCCTTGAAACGATTTTTAAATTTTGTAATTTTTGACCTTGATGTAGGTTTTGATGAGGTGTTCAAGGTTTTTGTTTGACCTTGAGATGACATTTGGGTGACAGAGTTTTTTTTTCATACACGGACAAGTACTTTTTCCAAGTACTTATATATTTTTTTTTACCTCCAAGACTAAAAACATTTATGTGAACACTTGCTACTATGTATGACTTTCATATTATGTACTAACACATGAAAATCTAGAGAAGGCACACGTCCACACACCACGGAGATCCAGTCAGATATGTGAACTC
This sequence comes from Chrysolina americana, assembly GCA_958502065.1. Lineage (NCBI taxonomy): Eukaryota > Metazoa > Arthropoda > Insecta > Coleoptera > Chrysomelidae > Chrysolina > Chrysolina americana. Next base: position 49,201,909 of record OY293410.1, on the reverse strand, counting down.
TGAATCCTCTCCGATACTTACCTTGTAGTGGTGGTGGTAGTAAGCGTGTGTGACGTCATCCGACTATGAGGAGTGCATCTGAAGTAGCCCACGCTCGACGCTTATAATATATACGGACAAGTACTTTTTCCAAGTACTTATATTTTTTTTTACCTCCATGACTACTATTACCTTCATGTGTATGTACACTTGTTACTGTGCATGACTTTCATGTGTACCAACACATGAAAATCTAGAGAAGGCACACGTCCGCACACTACGGAGATCCAGTCAGATATGTGAACTCTGATTTCTCCCCTCCAGTGTATACCTTACAGTGGTGGTGGGAGGAAGCGTGTGTGACGTCATCCAACTATGAGGAGCGCATCCGAACACGATCCAGTCAGAAGCAACCCAAGCTCGACGCTCTGGGATTGTTTGTGACATGATGTCTGCGATAGTATATTATACAAGTCGGTGGTGGGGGAGTGGTTCACTATCCATTATAAAAGAAGTGGATATTGTGATACAAAATCAGAAGTTATATACCTAGCAGTCGAGTAGTCAGCAAGAGTAGTGAAGTTATTCAGTGCATTCAGAGACAGGAATATCAGTGAGTGTGTTTTTCTATCGAAAATTATTTATATTTTCCTTATATATTTTCATCATGTCAGTTCCAAAGGTGGATTTACAAAAAATCAATTCTGTAATTAAACAAGAGATGGAAGTATTAGAACAAAGAGTAATATCATCTTTGCCACTAAATGAAGCTTATCCAATAAAGAATATGTCAATTTGTTCAACTCGTTTTGGTAAATCCATATTGTTAACATTACTCGATGTGAGCAATAACACATTGTTCAAAACATGGCTACCAAAACGTGTTTCAGAGCAATTTAGTGACGACGATGTTACTTGCATCAATTCATCTGATGGTAAATATACCGTAGCATATTTGGGTCAGACTCAACAAAGCTTTGCTGGTATGAAAACACGATCGTTGGTTAAATTCGATCTCATTGAGTAATAGTTAATTTTCACATATCATAGGCTAAGTCGAATTATATTATAGGTGTTAATTGTAAGGAAAATATAAAAAGTTTTCATACATTGTTAAACACACTCTTTGGCGGTTGGCATCATCGAAAGTATATGTGAGTTTTATTTATGAATTCTATTATAGCATACTTATTTCAATAATTTTTCTTTGATTTTAGTTTCATTTTCGAGAAAGATGTGGATGCTGTATGCTAGCCAAAACTGGACCGAAGCTGTAGACATCACTTCAGCTGTTGAACGATTGACTTCTGAATTGGATGCTTTGAGTGATGATGCTCACCATGCCACCAACTATGACCTGAGCGTGTGTTATGATGAAGAGCAGATCCAGTTATGTTTGCGTGACGCTGAGAACTATCAGAAAGGTGTGGATCTTTGTCAGAAATATACAGATGGTTCTTTGGATCTAGATCAACTCTGCGATGCAACGGTTGAATGTGAGCTTAGAAGATTTCTCTACCGTCTCTTGCCATACCTACCTAATGGAATCATCCAAAAGTACCAACTGGATAACGATGGTAATGAAATCGAAAATGGTCAATAAAATCATGACGATGAAGAAGAAGTTATATTAGATTGTTTGTATATACCTAAGACTAATTGAATTGTAAGCTAGTGATATCTGAATAAAAAACATAAAATAGTTCATACATGTTTTATTTACCTATTCCTCTTTTACAAGAATAAAGAAAGAAAAAAATCAATACAAAATAATGGAAAATGTGTGTGTCTTCAATATCTGCTGTGAACTGATCCGTCCAATGCATTGTATGTCAAAAATGTATCATGTAGAATGAGTGCATATACTTTGGTGTTGGCTGGGAAGTTGACTTTCCTAGTTTCAAACTCGAGCTTAATATCAATAGTTGATGATTTTGTGGCATTCGGCTGATGTGAACAATCGATGATGAATAGTGGATTTTGTCGAAATTCCCCAATGTCCATGAGAGGTTCACTCATATCTCTATCATAATAACTTCGTTGAAAGTTCTCATAGGCATAATATGCTGAAGTATCAAGTTTCTTATCGAAATCCAAATTCCAACGTTCATATGGGTATACTTCAGAGTTCAAGTACACACGAATGTTATTGATATCAGCAGTTGTGAATTTGGTGATGTCATTTGCCCTGTCTTCAGACGTGGTAGTGCTTTGGAATCCAATGATGATATAACGAGGTGTTTCAAGGGCATTGGTTGTCTTGATAGCCCATATGTCTGAAGATGTGCCACGTAGTGATGGAAGTTCATAGAGATCCCACATGCGATAAGCCAACTTGATTTTAGCATTCAGACCACTTTTGTTGATTCTATTCAAAAGTTTTAGCTTGTGCTTATCTTCTGGCACTATGTGTCTTATTTTCCACTCAATTTTATTAATTTCCAAATCAGCATCAACCTCACCAATATATGAGTTCTTGAAAGATCGAGCGATTATTAAGATCATTTCTTGTTTGGCATTCAAGATACTTTTGTTGTAATCTTCAGCGAAACCCATCAAATACTTTAGTGGTAATTTGCCACTGAATACATGACTGGTTGTATCCAAGATATCCTGTTTAGTTTCCGAAAGTCCCCATCCAGTGGTTAATAATGTATTAGCATGTGTTTTTCCAAATGAAATCATAGTCTTCATTGTAGATGTTATCCCCGGCTTCCTGACGACAGCAACTTGTTCACCACCCATTTCGTAGCGAATTTCATCAAAAAGGAAAGCGATAGCATTGTTCGAGAGATAACATGATTTCGTTTCATCTTTAGGTGTGAATTTACCCTCTATATAAATGAAACTCTCAGCAATATCGAGTATAACATCTTGATTATTGATTGTAATTCGAATTTCATCTGAATTTCTGAATAATGGTGATCCATATGGTTTGTATGTGTGCTCATGTAAACTTGTGAGGGAATGATCGAGCATCGGCTCATCGAATATATTCAATTTTTCACTATTTGTTTCGAGCACCATTGTTCCTTATTTTCAGTCCAATTGATTTCAAAAATTTGAGATCTCTCACTGACAGAGCGTGGTGTGCTAACTGTTTAGCGTACACTTTTGGAATGAGCCTTTTTCTAGCCGAGCCTTCCTTTTTAGCTGTTTGTGGAAAGTTTTCAAATCCTCGTCGATTCTGTCTATTATAACAAAAACCCATGATAGTTATGAGATTTTTTTCAATTCCAAAATTATGACAATCTCTTCTGCACTTCCAAAATCAATGAGATTATTTTTATGATCCAAAATACGCACTGTGATGTTGTGAATCAACTGACGACCTTCTGGACCAATGGGCATATATATAATCTTGTGTGGTTCTTTTGTGAGATTGAATCCAGGCTCCACATCGATATCGAATGAAAAAATAATGTGGGATTCGTCATTATTTATGTATGAACCAGATATAATGTTGCAATCTAAGCGGATGAGTCTTACAGTTGTTATGTTTATCGGTTGTGAGGATTCATGTATCTGATTCGGTTGGAATTTATCAAAATTGAAACCCATCATCTTTGCTATGGAATTCGGATGAGTTAGATCAATTTCATATTTTGATCGCATCTCACATTTGAAAGTATTATTATTGGCATGTAGGTAGAATATATCATCTGCATCGGTATCGTTTTGTTTTCTACCATGAAACAATCTGAACATGATATGTTTCTGAATAACTGCATTGATTTCTTCTATTTCATAGGCACCACATGATATTTCAATTGTGTATTTCTGAAATATTGGTGAATTAACATCACTGATTCTGAAACTGATCACATTGTTTTTTTCAGTTATATTATTGACTGTGTTGCATCCATAGAATCCTAAAAGTCCCAATCCATAACGACTGTTTCTGTCCAATTCAATGGGTGGGAAAAAGTCTGCACTCAAGACACTCGTCCCGACAGCTTGTAGTTCGAACTTCCGTGACATGACTGACAAATTTTATGAATAACACTTCAATTTATTGTTGTCTACAACACACTCGAGACAACTTACGCCTTTTCGGAGATGGTTCATCAATATCCATTTCATTTTTATTAGCACCAATATTCATATCATTTATATTGCAGTAACAACAGAATATTTTCCGTGGTGGAGGACCATCATTCACATCAGAATCTGGAATGCTGTTGCCGTCAAGATTGTGGTGGTCAGTAAAATATCTATATTTCATTATGTCGACATCATCTTGTAGACTTTTGGGTAACTTTTCCCAAACATAAGCAATCTCATGTGCAGCACATGCGAGTATTACTTCCTTCGGCATATTTGCAAGCATCACTCGATCCATTCTTGTCAGGGTGCGATATTTTGAATACATCTTAAGTGAAAATCCCATCCCCTTAATAGCCTCTCGAGTCATTGCTGGAGTTGTATCCATTTTGTAATAATTCAGAGAGAAACTTCAAGCACAAGTGACCGCAGAAAACTGTGTTGAACTTCTGCTGGCGATCATAGTTTTATAGAATTTTCACTTTCGAACATTTCTGAAAGTATTGAATCAACTCTTTTGGTGGGGGTAGATCTCCAAAACTATCAAAGTATGCAATGTCTTTCCCACATTTGCTGTATGCCACCCAATGTGTTCCCGATCCTCTTATTCCATCTGAATTGACAATGCCGGTCTCGTGGTGTCGTGGACCTCTAGTGGGTAATGTATCACGCATGAAAATACCACGAAAGTATGGAATTTTCATTTTCTTGGCATAATAATTGAGATCGATGTCGGTAAGAGGTCGTCGAGGTAGGGAATCAACTAGTTTTTTGGACTGTATGGTTTCAAGTAGAGTCCGAGTCCTTTACGGTATGGTTTAAGGTATACACCACTACCTCTTTTACCCAATGCCACACTTTCCATTTTCTTATTATGGCGATTCGCTTCGATTACGGCGGTTCTGCTTGCTTTTGCTGAATTCACAGCTCTGGTGATGCCTGCAACAGCACCCGCTAAACTTCCGAGCGCGGACAATCCAGCAAAAATCGGTATCAGTGGTAGAATCCCTCCGACCTTAGGAATTGGAATTATGCGGGGGTGTGCGGATTGTTTTCTTTCCACCAGCAGCTTTGAGGTATTTACGTGCCGCATGTAATGCCACTACGGTAGCTTTCTTCAAATTATTCGTTACAAATTGCTCACCCCCAGCTTTTTTCAGTACATTCCGCACTTTATGAACCACCCCAGAACCAAAGGCGATTTTTCTGAGATTATTTTTCTTTTTCTTCGGTTGATTTTTCTTCTTTTTCTTTATAGTAGTACTACAACCCATACCGAAACGTCTCTTTGATTTCATAATATTGGTAACGAGTAGGGCAGCTGCTCTTTCCTTAATACCAGCGTCCTTCGATTTAACCCTATTCCAAGCTGCGTATTCGAGTTCTTTGTCTGCTCTATGTCTCGCTGTGAGATCAGTTAGATGATTCAAATATTGAATATCGTGTTGTTTGCATGCAATATCCAATTTATTGATTCCGGGATCTTGGCGGGCTAAACGTTTTTCCAATTTTGTACCGGGTCCACAGTACTGATATCCTCCGGGTAAATGTAATTCGAACGGAAGTTTGTTTATCAAATTATTAACAAATCCACGTCCGCTCTTTCTGGATACACCACGAACACATCCGTATCGTTTGATGGTACTCATTTAAATGAAACGTTCACGACATATCATCGCTTACATAGTCTCCAACCACGGTACGATGCGCATTGTAAAGCAGAAAGAAAAGTTTGCTGTAGATAATCTAGATGAAAAATTCGGTTGTGGATTGAATGGACAGAATGTGTTGCGGCATGGTCCGCTACTTCCACCATCTGTTCGAGGACTCATTATTGGACCGTCGAATTGTGGAAACACGAATGCCATGATCTCTCTTCTGACACATCCACAAGGACTACGATTCACAAACGTTTATCTCTATTCGAAATCACTCAATCAGCCCAAATATCAATTCCTACGAAATGTATTGGAACCCATAAAGGGTTTGGGATTTTATACGTTCAGTAATAATGCAGAAATAGTGGAACCGTCCGATGCCAAACCAAATTCTGTTTTCATTTTCGATGATGTAATATGTGAAAAACAGGACATTATAAGATCATACTTCTGTATGGGACGTCATAAAGATGTTGACTGTTTTTATCTTGCTCAAACATATTCACGAGTGCCCAAACAGTTAGTGCGAGACAATACAAACTTTATTGTAATGTTCAAGCAAGATGAAACGAATCTACATCATATTTATTCTGATCACGTGTCACCCGATGTAACATTCAAACAATTCCAATTGATGTGTGTTAAATGTTGGGAGGATCAATATGGATTTCTGGTCATTGATAAGGATAGAAAAATGCATGAAGGTAGATATCGCATGGGGTTCGATAGTTTTATATATCCATGACACTGTAATCCACATTCAATCGATCGTTGAATTGCATAGAGGTTACTTCAGTGTATTCTCTTGACAAAAACAAAATGAAGACAAAAAATGATTCAGTAGCTGAAAATAAAAACAATGAATTGAATTTGAAACGTCAACTGGTTGAGACAACAGAAGCTGTACGGCAGAAATTCAATTCTATCAAGAGTGGACTTATTGAAAATCGAATGGCGCATGAAAAACTCTATGATCCCATAATGAAGCCATTAAAGGTTCTATCTTCAGCTGCTACCATCAAATCACCAAAGTCAACGTTTCCAATGAAGCAAGGTAATATTCAGTCTACTCCAACAAAAGTTACGAGTACCCCAATAGGGAAGGATCCATCCTCATATAAAAGTGAAATATCATCTGCTGACAGTGAGACAGGTACTATCAAAGAATTCGGAGAAAATGAAATGTCCATATTCGAAACACCGTCATCATCTCGAATAGGTGATTCTGATTTCTCTGATTTTGAAGATAATATTGGAGATGTTTTGAAAAGACATTTGGAAAATGTTAAAACAAAGAATGTTGCATATGATACAATATATGGTATACGTTTAGATCCTACTACACAAAAACTGAAAATGGGTAGTCTCAATGTACGTTTCAGTGATGGGAATATTATATTTTGGAATGACAATAAAACAAAAAATCATGAATTCCCAGGTAGTCCGGAGTTATACGACATGATTTTTTTGAGAAATCCACCTGAAGTCGATTTCAATGATGAAATTCGTCATATATATGCTAAAATATTGAGACTAACGAATGCACCATACAAACAACATCAACTAAGACATGGTTTCAAACATACGAATTCTAAAAAATTTCGTGAAGTTATCAAACCAGTACTGAACTTATCACATCATCTGTCGACAAGGAGTAGAACAAAAAAAGGTAAAGGGTTCGGATGCAAAAAAAGTATTATACCAAACCTGCGAATTATGTGTACTGGAATTCACCTGACGAGTTAGTCGATCGTTTACGACTGTTGATATCCTCGAAATCGGCTGGACATACTGGACACGACAATTAAATAATTTCAATAATTGAAGAATTACGTGAGCAAGGTATAATATATTGAAACGTTCAAGAAAATGGTCACTTTGTCCTCATTATATGATGCAGTAACATTGTTGAATTATGTGTACGGAGACGAAGTAGAACAGTTATAGTGAGAGGATGGATAATGAAATAAGTGATCTTAAACGACAAGTTGTCAATGAATTACATACACCGGCGAGACGTAATTTCGCCAGAAGAACCACCACCCTCAAAGGTTTTGCAGATCTATGGCAGATTGATCTTGCCGAATTACAACCCTATGCTCAACATAATAAAGGATATAGATATGTTCTTGTAGTAATTGATTGTTACTCAAAATATCTATGGACAAAACCGATTAAAAATAAAACAGGTGGTGCTGTAACGGATGCAATGGAAGATGTGCTGAAAGAAGCCGACTATTCTCCGAAACATCTACAAAGCGATCAAGGAAAAGAATTTTTCAACAAAACTTTCTCATCTCTAATGGGCAAATATATTATCAATCATTATTCAACATTCAGCACTATGAAGGCGGCCATAGCAGAAAGAGTAATTCGAACAATAAAGACGTGGCTATATAGAGAATTTTCAGCGATGGGACACAACAAGTGGTTAGATGTTCTTCCTATGATAACAAGAAAATATAACCATAAAGTGCATCGTACAACTGGTATTGAACCAATTAATGTTACGCCAACAACAAAACTAGAATTTAAAAGTGCCAAAGTCATCCGTGGAAAACAAAGTCTTTCCAAATTCCGAATGAATGACATTGTACGTATAAGCAAGTACAAAAATATCTTTGAAAAGGGGTACACTGCCAATTTTACAACTGAACTATTCAAAATCATTAAAATTAATAGGACATATCCCACAACGTATATTCTTGAAGATATGAATGGTCAACCGATTAAAGGTGGTTTTTATGAAGAAAAGTTATTAAAAACGAAAAACCCTGACATTTATCTAGTTGAAAAGGTGATGAAGAAGAAAAATAATAAACTGTATGTGAAGTGGTTAGGCCTTCCGAGTGAACACAATTCATGGATTGATAAACGTGACATGGTTTAATATATGTATTAACTTAGATGTTTCGTAAAATAAACTATTAAAAGCAATTTTTTTTTTATTTCGAGTAGACTCTGTTGAAGTGAATTGAAAAAAAAATATTTTGTAGCGGTAAACGTTGCCCCAGCCAATCGCAACGTTCTGTGTATGCCAAACCAAATTAACTGCATACCCCATTCCCGCTTAGATATTTTCAACTCACAACATTGATAACATTTCATAATCCTCAGAGCTAATCAATATCAGATTGAACTGCGTGATCAAACTCTTTTCGCCACTTATCACGTACAGATGCTGCTAAAATAAAAACAATGAATTGAATTTGAAACGTCAACTGGTTGAGACAACAGAAGCTGTACGGCAGAAATTCAATTCTATCAAGAGTGGACTTATTGAAAATCGAATGGCGCATGAAAACCTCTATGATCCCATAATGAAGCCATTAAAGGTTCTATCTTCAGCTGCTACCATCAAATCACCAAAGTCAACGTTTCCAATGAAGCAAGGTAATATTCAGTCTACTCCAACAAAAGTTACGAGTACCCCAATAGGGAAGGATCCATCCTCATATAATAGTGAAATATCATCTGCTGACAGTGAGACAGGTACTATCAAAGAATTCGGAGAAAATGAAATGTCCATATTCGAAACACCGTCATCATCTCGAATAGGTGATTCTGATTTCTCTGATTTTGAAGATAATATTGGAGATGTTTTGAAAAGACATTTGGAAAATGTTAAAACAAAGAATGTTGCATATGATACAATATATGGTATACGTTTAGATCCTACCACACAAAAACTGAAAATGGGTAGTCTCAATGTACGTTTCAGTGATGGGAATATTATATTTTGGAATGACAATAAAACAAAAAATCATGAATTCCCAGGTAGTCCGGAGTTATACGACATGATTTTTTTGAGAAATCCACCTGAAGTCGATTTCAATGATGAAATTCGTCATATATATGCTAAAATATTGAGACTAACGAATGCACCATACAAACAACATCAACTAAGACATGGTTTCAAACATACGAATTCTAAAAAATTTCGTGAAGTTATCAAACCAGTACTGAACTTATCACATCATCTGTCGACAAGGAGTAGAACAAAAAAAGGTAAAGGGTTCGGATGCAAAAAAAGTATTATACCAAACCTGCGAATTATGTGTACTGGAATTCACCTGACGAGTTAGTCGATCGTTTACGACTGTTGATATCCTCGAAATCGGCTGGACATACTGGACACGACAATTAAATAATTTCAATAATTGAAGAATTACGTGAGCAAGGTATATTATATTGAAACGTTCAAGAAAATGGTCACTTTGTCCTCATTATATGATGCAGTAACATTGTTGAATTATGTGTACGGAAACGAAGTAGAACAGTTATAGTGAGAGGATAGATAATGAAATAAGCGATCTTAAACGACAAGTTGTCAATGAATTACATACACCGGCGAGACGTAATTTCGCCAGAAGAACCACCACCCTCAAAGGTTTTGCAGATCTATGGCAGATTGATCTTGCCGAATTACAACCCTATGCTCAACATAATAAAGGATATAGATATGTTCTTGTAGTAATTGATTGTTACTCAAAATATCTATGGACAAAACCGATTAAAAATAAAACAGGTGGTGCTGTAACGGATGCAATGGAAGATGTGCTGAAAGAAGCCGACTATTCTCCGAAACATCTACAAAGCGATCAAGGAAAAGAATTTTTCAACAAAACTTTCTCATCTCTAATGGGCAAATATATTATCAATCATTATTCAACATTCAGCACTATGAAGGCGGCCATAGCAGAAAGAGTAATTCGAACAATAAAGACGTGGCTATATAGAGAATTTTCAGCGATGGGACACAACAAGTGGTTAGATGTTCTTCCTATGATAACAAGAAAATATAACCATAAAGTGCATCGTACAACTGGTATTGAACCAATTAATGTTACGCCAACAACAAAACTAAAATTTAAAAGTGCCAAAGTCATCCGTGGAAAACAAAGTCTTTCCAAATTCCGAATGAATGACATTGTACGTATAAGCAAGTACAAAAATATCTTTGAAAAGGGGTACACTGCCAATTTTACAACTGAACTATTCAAAATCATTAACATTAATAGGACATATCCCACAACGTATATTCTTGAAGATATGAATGGTCAACCGATTAAAGGTGGTTTTTATGAAGAAAAGTTATTAAAAACGAAAAACCCTGACATTTATCTAGTTGAAAAGGTGATGAAAAAGAAAAATAATAAACTGTATGTGAAGTGGTTAGGCCTTCCGAGTGAACACAATTCATGGATTGATAAACGTGACATGGTTTAATATATGTATTAACTTAGATGTTTCGTAAAATAAACTATTAAAAGCAATTTTTTTTTTTATTTCGAGTAGACTCTGTTGAAGTGAATTGAAAAAAAATTATTTTGTAGCGGTAAACGTTGCCCCAGCCAATCGCAACGTTCTGTGTATGCCAAACCAAATTAACTGCATACCCCATTCCCGCTTAGATATTTTCAACTCACAACATTGATAACATTTCATAATCCTCAGAGCTAATCAATATCAGATTGAACTGCGTGATCAAACTCTTTTCGCCACTTATCACGTACAGATGCTGCCGTATCAAAAAGTTTTGTTGACTCCTGAAGCTCCATCTCTGCTTGCATTTTCAAACAATGGGCGGACTGATTTTTGTGTGTGATTTCGAATCGGAGTTTATCTGCATCTTCACACATTTTGATCAGTTCAGCCTTTGTTAATGCAATCTTTGCATCGAGCTCCTGAAGAGCCACCTCGTCCAAGCTGCCACTTCGAACATCATCATCGCATTTGACGATGGTGGCTTTCGCTTTTATAATGCGGCATTTCGCTTTCTTCAGCATGTCCCCACAGCGCTGCAGTGGACCGAAAGAATGAAGCGAAACATCTTCCAAATCGCCCATCACATTCAAGAAGGTGTCATCTACCTTCTTCTTACGAGGTTTCCGTACACCCTTCGTTGTTTTCTTAGGGTTAGAAGCAGTAGATGTACCTTTCCTCTTAGATGGTTTTGGTTTCGTATCCACACTAAGAGGAGAAAGAAGTGGAGGGCATATGGGTAGTGACAGTTGTGAAAGGGTTGGATCAACACTTTCTGAAGGTTCCGGTATATCTACCGTCTTCAGATAATCAAGAATGTTATAGTCATCGGTGAAACCTTCTTGGGATGACAAGTGATATACCGGAATATTTTTAAAACCAAACTCATCATTTGTTGTTGGAATACGTGACATCGCACCTTCTTCAACAGAAACATTTGGTAGGGAAGTCATGATTATTTAGCTCGGAGGGAATGTGTGATACCAATGGGATGTGGATAGAAATGGTGCTGATGTTGATGCGACTTCACGTTTTATACGAACAAGCCGACTGGTACATGCGCACATGAATATGACAACAATCTGCCGTAAGAGGAGAAGGGGTAGATTTCCCTTCCAGGAGTTGACTCCACAAATTTCATAGTAATAAGAAGTGTTGAGAAGAGACAGTGTTCTTCCAACCGATGTCTTCTCCAGATGTGTATGTAGTTCCATGTCACCGACATAAACTTTGCCCAATTGACAATAAATATTGAAATCATTTTGTAATATAATGCGAAGGTGTGATTTAGAAAAAAATGATCCAAGTGAGTCATAGTTCTAATTCACACCTTCGTATTGCATATATTCATAGTGAAAATTATCCACTGTAGATATAATTCCCAATGGAAGTGTGTATTTTTTTTGTAGCCCTGAAAAGGGCTGTTTTGCTCCAAAGAGCCAAGGGGGTTTGGGTGAAGACTGATTAGCTTGAGTCTTCACCAACATTCCTAGCATAGAATGCCCTAGCCCGCTCCTTCGTGTCCTCCCACACGCGATTAAATTCTGTAGCATCTCCGATAAAACTGTCATCATCGGACCCATGCTCTCCTGTTGAGTGCCGCGGAGGCGCTGTGGTATGTGGGATCTCCTGTGCTGTTGTTGAAGACATGTTGAGTTGCTGAATGATACTTTGAGTAGGTTGTCATCGTATTTATAAGGATCGGAGTGGGGATGTGTAACATAGCTTAGTGGTAGTGGTCATTAGGCGCTTGCGCAGGTTCTATTAGAATTTTGGAGGATTTTGTGTTGCCTTCTATCATCTGCACCCGGCCTCCGGCTACCGGAAAATTTAAAAGTAGAAAATTGTGAAGTTATAATTCTACTGCCTTCGGCCTCAAAATAGAAAAAAAAAAATTCGACCCGCGAATCAAACCGCAGATTAATCCGCGGTCGCGAATCAACATCGCGGCTGCGGAAAATTTCCGGAAAATTTAAAAGTAGAAAATTGTAAAGTTATAATTCTACAACCTTCGGCCTTCGGCCTCAAAATAGAAAAAATTTTTTCGACCCGCGAATTAAATCGCGGCCACGAATCAAACCCGCGAACGCAACCGCGGTCCAATTCGCGGCCGCCGAAACCCCAATGTTCTAGCACCCTATTATCATTTTTTTTTTCTGCACTGATGAACATTTTTTTTTTCTTCTACTCAATTAAATCTGACAACCTAACCTACATCCGAATATCTTCCTCCAGTTAAGTGCGCATGCGCGTGTGTACTCTTTTTTTAGCCCTAAAAGAGCGGTTTTGCTTCGAAGAGCCAGGGTATGTCGATCCACACATGTTTATGTGAGACGACGAAAGATCACTAAACATCTACAACTCTTCAAGTTATAGAAACTTTGTACATTCTCACCATTAAGTGGTGCAAATGCATATGTTTGTGTTTTTTGTGTGGCCCTGAAAAGGGCTGATGGGGTGCTCCGGAGAGCTGGGTGTCATCCCGCATAGTTATGCGGGACGACCACGGAAGGTCATATCGTTTTCGTACACCACCACCTTGCTCCTGTGAAGCCATCGGCGTCAGTGGCTCCGGGATATCCACGTCCTGCCTGATCGTCTCCATGACATCTTTGAAGAAGGCATCATCATCGATGTCCTGGTGTCCTGGTGGAGGTGGCGGAGACGGTCCTCTACGTCTGACTTCTTCCTCGACCCTAACGTTAGTTAGGGCTGCTGCTACCATGAGGAAGTTGGCCGCTGGTGTTGAAGGATCCATTGCTATACATTGAAAAAATAATTAAACAAATGCATGAATATAAGATTGTGTACTTACCGATGAAAATTGGATTCTGGAGACTGGAGACTGGAAACTGCTGCTGGTGCTGGAGATGTTGACTTTGAGAACTCGAAGTCAACTGAAGAATATTCAGAGGGAACTCTCCTTTTAAACAATTGCCCCACCTTCCACTCTACCTCTCATGCGCAATGGTTGAATTGCGCATGACACACCCCTCTCATGATCCCACCCAAATTAAATCCCGCCCTCTGTCATAACCCCGCCCTCCGTCGAAACCCCGCCCTCCGTCGAAACCCCGCCCTCCGTCGAAACCCTTCCCTCCGTCATAACCCCGCCCTTATTCCAACTCCGCTAAATATTACAAAAGATACATGTCCTTAGTGGAGTCAGTTGAAACAAAGGAGTTTGGCATGCATAACAATGGTGGGTTGGAGTATCAGCATACTCGACAGTCACATGTGAAGGGTGATTATCATACAATCCACCATTGTCATTCATACCACATTACCGTACATAACACATACGGCAGACGAAGAATTGGCCTTCATCACCAGCATCAATTGCAACGAAGGCCAATGTGCAACAATACAAATTGGTTGCAAAATTGTTCAACGTCTCCGACATGTTGATTGGTATGGTACGACTTATGATGGAGTCGAATTCGCTGACAGAATCCGCCTCAATCCCTTCATCGACGTCATCTTCTGCATTGCCCTCGTCGACGGCCTCATCTTCAGCGGCATCCATCTCCACCGGGTCCTCCGGCTCCACTAGCTCCACCTGGTCCTCGAACACCAGCTGATCCACCATTTCCTCCAGCTCATGGACTGCTGGTCCATCCACAACTTCTACCTCTAGGTCGTCGTCCCAGTACTCCTCGAAGTTGTTAATGTCCATGTGGGACAGGCTGGCTAGGACTTCCATATAACTATCCATCACAATACAATAGAATATTCGAACTATGAAATTCGAATGAAGTATTCAGTGACCAGTTCTTCTTTTATATGTTTCATTCAGAGTATGGGGGTTACCACCACCACAATTCTTCTGCATAAGAGTAGAGAGCGTTTGAGTCTCCCAAGCAGTATTAGCGAGAACATCATTGTACGTGAATGTGTAAGTAGCATGATAGTATTGAAATAAAAATAACTTTAGTTTGACTTAATTTATTCTATATACTTTTATGATAATACAAATTCATTTTTCAAACAGCTGGGTGTGGATCACTGCCTGGAGCCCAAAGTTTTGGTCTATGTGTGAGCCAAATATCAGGATGTTTCTTCTCCAATTCGAATAACCTCTCATGTTTCTTCTCCAATACAACTAACCTCTTCTCAATATCGTCATATTTTTGCATCATTGTAGATGTTATATCCAATGCATTATCCGAATCCTTTTTCAGAATATCGCATTTGTGATTGAATTCACTCGTCAACTCTGTAATGTCTCGTGTCATTGTAGCTGTAGCATCCCATACTTTGATATCCACATCACTTTTTAGATTACTGTACTTGCGATCCAGTTCATCTGTCACCTCCTCTATTTTTTCGTTAAAAGCTTGACGGGCATCAGGTACAATTTGAGCCGTTGTGGCAAGTATGGCAGCCTGCAAGGCTTTGAGGACAAGTGCCTTCGACTCATTGATTTGTTCATTGAGATATAACTGAGTTACACAATCTCTCTCATCTATCGGTTCACCAGCATTTTTCAGTCTTTTACCTTGCATATCATATTGGTCATCAGGTGACAGCTTGAATCCTATACCTTGAGGACCCTGAGAACCTTGATGAACTCGAACTTTAACAGTACCCCATTTTCGTCTACGACCAAATTTATCAATAGCTTTGGACATCTTTCTCCCACCTCGATATCTTTCATACTGATGATTTCAAAACAACCATTTCTATATATCTCTGAGTAGGTATTTTATTCACTTAAATGAAACAATGGGAAATCAGAATAACGTGTTTATTTAAAAATATATATATTTGGTAACAGGAAACCAAGACATTTACTAAAATTGACTAGTATAATTCGACTTTTATCCATTGAGCTTAATCACATCAAGAATACAAATAAATAATTATGGCGGTGGTGGTGAATTTTCCATTCAGAATGATATTTCATTTGTTCAATTCAGCTGTTAATAAATGAAGTAATTGATCTAACGGACTTTCTTGAGAAAAAGATTGAATAATATTGGAAACCCAACGAATATTCTCTTCTGGATTCTGGTAGAATTCTATATCGCTATGACCCCAAGGAAGAGTTTGTGTCGTATTGGGAATGATGAACCGTTTATCATCATGGTATGACAATGCAACTTTGTTTTTCAATTCAGTATACATGTCATGTAATATGCTTCTAAACGAGTTCATCTTCCTGAATATTAAACCACCCTGTTCGACAATTTTCTTATAATCTTCACATGTTAATTCATTCTTTATAACGGATCTTTTGACTCCTTTTGCTTTCTTAAATTCACTACCCACAGACTGAACATAATATGCTTTGGCACCGGTACCATAAAAGCTAATTATGGGATCATTCGGAAATTCGTCTTTGAAATTACCCAGAATTGATTTTGTAATAGGAATATTGAATTGATTTCCTATTTTGTAATTGGAAGTATCAAATTCACCTATATTGTTGATAATGAAATCATAAAAATTATCGGTATTTTCTTTCAAAATTAAAGAATCCGTGTCATTGTAGAGTAAGGTGGCATTTTCTGCGTAATGACGTTTAATACAACCATAGAAAAAGTTGTACATGACTGTTTTGGATAATTCTAGAATACAAAATCCTAAATATAGTGGTTTATCGTATAATACATTAACTTTTCCCAATTGAATTGCAACAAAATTTTCGGAAAATATTGAACAGCTTTTGTAATTTGGACGTGAAATTAGGGCACTAGCACCCATTTTCCTCTTGATACTTTCCCAATGCGTAACCAGTCTAACATCAATTCTGTTATCAACGTTTTCCATTGTTTTCCCATAAACTGCATTGTTCATGAGTTTATAGAAATCTTTTTCAGCTTTGTTGTTAGATCGATTTCGCATTTCAGTATTCAAATCAATATAAGGTTTCATCCAACATGACTGCTTGAATCTCAACACTCTATGTGTGTTCATGACAATAAGACCATTGGCCACAGCCTGCTGTAAATTTTTATAATGTATAATATATTTTCTTTTGTCATTTAAATTTGGAATTAATTTAGGAATTTTTATTTGGAATGTGGAGGTATTAAACTTTCAACGAGAAAAGGGATATCAGCATGTTTGTCATGTAATTCTTGGGGATAATGAACATCTACTTCAAGAACATAACCATATGGACTATCAGATGCTACACCCATTACGTCCAAATTGATAATTTCATTGGGAGTTAGCCAAGCAAAATCGTTGGTGGGTAATGGTTGTGACATACTGTGACCATATAGGTTAGTGGCATCTAAATATGATATGAACGATGAAGGTTCATCGGGGTTATAATCGGGTAAAAATTTATTATTAGCAATATGCTTCCTTTCACTACACTGACTTATTCCGCCACGTATTCCTTTCTTGAAAAAATGAATCATGTCAATGTCAGTCAATAATTCCAATTCTATATTTGTATACTTTAGCATTGCATCCCATGATAATCCGGGTGCTGTATAATACTGCGCCGGATCTAATTTATATTTATCTAAACATATCTTTCTAAAGTTTTCAAATATGTCACATAATAGAAGCACATCGGACTTCAAATATAAATCCGAGTATTCTCCTAAACTCTGACACTCGAATAAATGCCAAACAAGTTTTGCTCTCATATAATCCTTATCTGATATATGCTCTTCGTTAAGATTGTCATAAAATTGATTTTTAGTGGGAATAGTTGGATAATTCAACTTGTCAATATGGTCAACAAAGTTATATGGAAAAACACCTTTCTTTCTCATCAAATTGAATTTGTCAATTTGTGGAAAATGTTTATGCATCTCAATACACTGATCAGATGTTAAGTTAGCACCTAAGTTCTGCAAAGAATCCGACATGAATTTGAAACTGTCTATAAATCTCATTTTCAAATAATTCTTTTTCTCTTTTCCATCTTTGTCAGTGTATGTGTGAGTGAATAGATGCTTGGTGAACGATATATATTTTTCCTTAGTTTGTGGGATAACATCCACTTTGTCTTTGTTTCTATACAGTTCTTTTATGAACAAATGACAATCATACCCACTAAGATTATGGAAAATTATCGGAACAAAATTTGGTAATTTGAAATTTAAGTTACATACAGAATGAGCGGCAGGTGATCTTTTCTTTCCATTGAGGTGGCAATGGTCTCTCACTTTCACATCACCACCCGTGAATGGTTTATCACATATTCCACAAAATTGTGCAGAAGAAAACTCTTCTTCTTCCGCGGGGGTTTGTGCAACCATAGGAATTGGATATCTCAGATGATTGTGATGAATATTTCTCAAATCATTTCCAATCTTTGTGACAAATTTCTCGGCTGCATCCTCACCCCTATATGTAACAAATTTTGATAATTTGTCATTATATGAACATTTTATGGAATAAGCAAATGAATAAGGTTCATGTTTGTATGTTTTATTCGAGTATGAGTGTTTAGGGTTGGGTTGACTAGTTTGAATGGATTTGAGAACTGATTCAAAATCAGCATAAACTACAAATGACACCTTCATTTGTCTCTCAAAATTTTCAAACATAAGTGAATTCCCCGGTATCATTTAACCATATTTATTAATTCTGAAATTGACTGATGGTGTTGTAGTACTCAAATGATTACAGTCATGCAACTGATGATGTAATAGTAATCGCTCGTGAGAGAAATACAATAAACATCCATCACAAAAATATTTTTTATGCTCATGCGCAGATAGTTGACTTGAAACTAATCTAGAAAGGTCTTTAATCCAACAATAATGACTATTGCCAGAATAATCAGTTATAAGTAGCAAATTAACATGTCTTCTTAGTCTTCTCTGTGAGTAACGCAACGGACCAACCACTTCATATTTCATTTTACCCTTATCAAGTTTCGACTCTAATCCATATACATTAATCGAAATATCATTCATGTCCTCAAACTTTTTTATAGCTTGAAGTTTAACTGGAAAATCCATACCTGTTACATTCAAAATATTGGAATAGTGGGGGTATGAGGAAACTTCTGACACTCTACCATTCGCAGGAAACAAAGCAGATGTGATGGCCCATGCAAAACAGTGTTGATCCTCATTGCGAATATTCACAACGCCTTTTCGTGTCTCAATGAACTCGGGCAGCTTCACATATGAACATCCGCTGAGTGGACTGTACTTGTTGATGTTCACTTCGAGGAACATAACTTTTTCACAGCTCCATCCTGAAACATAAAAATAATTTAATATTCGTGTATATAGAATTTAAACTTTAAACATACCTGAATCACGTTCTTCAAATTCCGTAGTCTGAGCAATGATGGCATCACGGAATCCATCAAATAACGCATCCAAATCCGTAGACTGGTCCACAATTTTATTTTGTGAGTTGAATGACTTGGTATCAATCAAATCCCGTGTTTGGACAATGTAGCTGCCAAATACCTCCATATTCACTTTGAATATCTTGTGAACCTTTATTGCCTCTTCAAGTAATCCAATAACTTTCTCCCTGATCTCATTGAAGAACGACATATAGTCAGTGTACACATTCGGACTTTCCACTCGATAGCTTACAATTCTACACTTGAAAGCATTTCTTATAATTTGTATGCCATCACTAACTTGGACACATGCATTATTCTTGTGCTGGAGAGTTCTTTTATGTGAACTAACTTGGGATGCAGGGATTGTCACATTACAACAATTGCATGTGTACATTGGTGTCGATGCAGCCACATCTAACTTAATCCTTTTCACAGAAGGCCCACCTTGGCAACTCTGAAGTTGATGACGACGGAGATTATCACTACGAGTAAACGATTTACCACAGTCACAGGAATACATTTTCTCGATGTGTTCTCAGCACAAAACTCTATAAGATACTGATTTAACAATCATTCCCACCTCCTTTAAATATAATTTCAATGAGTGGGGAAGAGGATCAACAAATTCTATCCGCTTCGACTACTCGTGCAACGTCACAGAGCCCCCACCATGCACACTTCTAATCCAACTCGCTATCGATACATACAAGATGAAGAGTGAACAGTAGTCGCTACATAACTGCATCGTGTGGATGTGTGACGTCAGCGGACCATTCCCACTATAGCGAGAGTCGAGCGAGGGTTGCTTCTGATACGTATGACTGGATCGTGTTCGGATGCGCTCCTCACAGTTGGATGACGTCACACACGCTTCCTCCCACCACCACTCTAAGGTATACACTGGCGGAGAGAAATCAGAGTTCACATATCTGACTGGATCTCCGTGGTGTGCGGACGTGTGTCTTCTCTAGATTT
This sequence comes from Chrysolina americana, assembly GCA_958502065.1. Lineage (NCBI taxonomy): Eukaryota > Metazoa > Arthropoda > Insecta > Coleoptera > Chrysomelidae > Chrysolina > Chrysolina americana. The sequence continues at coordinate 49,181,713 of OY293410.1, read as the reverse complement.
TCATGTGTTGGTACACATGAAAGTCATGCACAGTAACAAGTGTACATACACATGAAGGTAATAGTAGTCATGGAGGTAAAAAAAATATAAGTACTTGGAAAAAATACTTGTCCGTATATATTATAAGCGTCGAGCGTGGGCTACTTCAGATGCACTCCTCATAGTCGAATGACGTCACACACGCTTACTACCACCACCACTACAAGGTAAGTATCGGAAAGGAATCAGAGTTCACATATCTGACTGGATCTCCGTGCTGTGTGGACGTGTGCCTTCTCTAGATTTTCATGTGTTAGTACATAATATGAAACTCATACATAGTAGCAAGTGTTCACATAAATGTTTTTAGTCTTGGAGGTAAAAAAAAAAATATATAAGTACTTGGAAAAAGTACTTGTCCGTGTATGAAAAAAAATCTCTGTCACCCAAATGTCATCTCAAGGTCAAACAAAAACCTTGAACACCTCATCAAAACCTACATCAAGGTCAAAAATTACAAAATTTAAAAATCGTTTCAAGGACATCCCAAGGTCATAGACCCACACAGGCACCTATGCACCAAGGTCATCCCTGAAGGTCACCCCAAGGTCACTGATGACGTCATAGTAGTGGGGGGAGGCCCAGAACCGGCTCAAATCTCTTACTTATATGATAATAGGTGAATGTAGAAAAAAAGAGTTTTTTGACTGTCAGATTAAATAAATATATATTTTGAGAGCTGTCGGAGAATTCTTTTATCGACCAAAAGCAGTCAAAAAACTGGTAATTTCGAGCCGAATACATATATTCTAGGTGAGACTGCCGTCGTCTAAATATTAGTGGTCATTTCGGGCCGAATACATATATTTCAAGTAAGACTGCCGTCGTCTAAACATTAGTGGTCCTTCTGCCGTCCGAACAAGTTCTATGGATTTAGGAATCATAACGAGACAAAAATCCAAACTATTTGGAGCAGCTGAGAGTAAGGAATCTCCAAAACTTCCATCTCATAGTCGCCAAGATGGTGTAAGTGACGGAGATGACATATCAGTTGTCAGTGTCACCAAAAGTTGCCAAATAAGCAAGAAGTCCGATGCAACCGCATCTAAAACTAGCAGTGTCGCAAGAAGACTGAAACTAGAAGCTAGTATGCAACTCGCATGGGGTGAAAAAGTTGCAAAATTGGACAACAACTTTTCTTTGAAAACTTACAAAGATTGGGCAAAAGTCAGAAGCAGCTAGTTTTGCAAATGTAATGTGTTCTAACAAAAATACGGATAATAATTCGAAAAAACACAGAAATAAAACTAAAAATAGACATACAGTCCTGACGACAAGAGATAAGACAAAGAATTATACGTCAAAATGTATTTTTTGTTTTACCGAGGGTCATAAACTTGAGAAATGTGAATTTTTTTTAGAAAAAACAGCAAATGCCAGATAAGAAGTTTTCATGAAATATTTGGTTTGTTTCCCTTTTTTGAAAAAGGAGCACAAGTATACATTTCTTCATATTTTTCCAAACGAAGATAATTCTATAGGGATATCAACTGCACCAATCGTCGCGCATACTTTGGAAGGAACTTCTAATAGAGAAATGCTCAGAATTGCTCCCGTTACAATTATATCAGCGGATAGAAAGATTTTAACGTACGCCTCATTTGACGAGGCCTACACCATAACTTTGATTAACGAAAATGTATCTGACTCGTTAGGTCTACAGGGTGTTGCGAAAAACCTGGATATAAAATGGACTGACAAATCGACTCAAAAATCCAGACGAGTAAACGTTGACATAGCTGGTGACGACGGAATTCGTTATCATTCAAAAAATATTTTCACTATGAAGGATCTTGATCTTCCTGTACAGTCAGTACATGCTAAAGCTATTAAATCAGTTTGAACGCACCTTAGAGATTTCAATTTTGCAACAATGAACGAAGTTCAACCTAAAATTCTTCTGGGACAGGACAATTGGGATCTCATTATCAGTGGGGAAATGATAGAGGGTCCAAAATTGGGGTGGGTTGTACATAAAAATATGCAGCTTTTTAGAGGAAGGGTAGACAAACATTTTCTTTTACATGTATGTTGTAAAAAAGTAGAGGATAATGAACTTCAAGAACAGGTGAACACATTCTTTACTGCGGAATCTTTTGGTGTGAAACTATTAGAGAAAAAAATATCACTAAAGACGAAGAAAGGACCATAATGATTGCAGTAAACACTACACAAAAAATTGGTCAAAGAATCTGGTATCTGCCCCATTTTGGGGTAGTGAACCCGAGCAAGCCCGGGATAATCCGTCTTGTGTCTGACGCTGCCTGTAAAACTGATAGGGGGTTGACTTGTACAACTCACTCGTGACAATTTTATGGAAATTCAGACATAAACAAATATCATTTTCCACGGACATCGAAGAAATGTTTCAAATGATTCAAATTAGAACGGACGATCAAAATCCGCAATGTTTTCTTTGGCCCTCTGAGTCAACAGAACCAGATGTTTATGCCATGACTGTCATGATTTTTAGGTCGATTTCTTAATGAATAATAAATTTTTCAAAATAAGTTTGCAAAATGGAAATGTTCGTTTTACTTGAAAACGTGAAGAGTTAGCTATAGGAATTTATGGTGGTATTTGATAGACAATTAAATATGACATCTGCTCTTGACATAAAATACAGGGCGTTCTATTCAAATTAAACAAGTTATTACAGTTCAAAGATTGTGATTATTTTGCCTTAATTTTTACACACCTTGTATTAGTTAGTAAATATTGCACAACTGCTATATGAAAGTTATTCAGTTAGTAGCCTCTAGCATTAATTTGGTTGAAAACAAGACAACACTGGTTGAGAATTTAAGCATTAAAGCTGATACTGCATTTTCACAAAATAAGAGATATTTTAAAAACCATAAGGTTTAGGTGAATTAAACCTTGATGGAACTTACCTTTATTTTTATCGTAAAATGCGAAAATGAAATAATATACAGGGTAGTCCATTTAAAAAATAAAAACTTTGATATGTTTCGTGTTTTTGGCACACCCTGTGCAACATGAAAATATTTTTAAAATGTAGGGCCAATAGGTCCATATTCATCGTAAAGAAAAAACTTTCAAAAAGTCAAATGCTTTAGCAATAATGCTTCGTGTCGAATAACGTGAATAACCCTGTATTGCTAAAATGTAATCTATTGATGTTTCTTTTCAATAAAGACCTTTATTATTATTATTATCTAATTTATGTTCGATAAAGAGGGAAAAGAAAACATCGACAATGAAAATTCAGCTTGATATTTATATTCGTTTAGGCTTGCCTTGGATATCTCATGGTCATCTGTAGAATATTTTTTGGAAGATATCCGTTTCAAATCCATCGACCATCTATAAATATCTTATGAATGTCCATCTTAAGTCCAAGAAAAAACACTGATATACGAGCTATATATATTTTTTGTTGAAAAAAGAAATTTTCATACGAAAATGGAAGGTGAAAAATATAGGTGAACACTGATTTTTTTATACTTATGTGGTGTCCGCATTTTTTGAGAACCCAATAGTTAAATTATAAGTTTAATAATTCCATTTCGTTTAATTTAGTTATTTCACTTGCTCGGGCCCCTGTATATTATGCACACCTAGAAAAATCTGACAGACAGGTGTGACAAAGGTATACACTGAAGTAAAGTAAGACGAAAGATTTGCAAAGTAATTCTCAGCTAAATAAGACGGGCCCAGAGGGCTTGTTTAAGTCGTTCTAGTTAGTTGCGGGTGAGACGTGCCTTTTGCAACCAAATAGAGACGAGTAACTAGCTAGAGATGTAGACGGTGAGATAACAACATCACAGGAAGGAATCGAATATGACACAATGAGACGCGATCCGTTTTATTTCATTGAGTCAACGACGATTGGTAATTCCATAAAAGACGAGAAGACGTATAGACGTTCAGTAGCTGTTTCCTGTTTATAAATACGTATCCAAAGTTGTACCCGAATATTTATGTTGTCCCAATTTGCAAGTGATTGTATAATTTGGTAATAAACCGTGTTTTCCCGTTCCGTATCCCGTATTCGGCGGCCTTTTGAACTTATTATTCCCCTAGACAACAGTCAAAATCCTACTTTTGTGGGCTCGTCCGGGATAGAAACGAAAACACTGACAGTTACGTTAAGTGTCAACAAGCCTGTGGAAATTTTGGAACAGCGGTTAACTCTGACTAGCCAAATCGAATTGTTTTTGAGGGACTTTTCAATAAACAACGACGAAGGACAGATCTGAGAGCGAGTTTTTGACTTTATGGGTAAATGGGTATCCAGATTGTCAAGGTAGGACATTTATCTTTCTAATTTTGAGAATATCATGGTCAGAGGCCGTGTTGATAAGGAAGAATCAAGAATAAATAATGAATTGTTTCTCTAAGAGTATTGTTGATATTATTTGATTTTGTAGATTGATAACTATGTATTAGTAATGATTCACTTGCTTAGGTAAATCTTCGGTTAGACTGAGAATTTTGCAACTTACGTAGTTTGGTCTCCTGAACAAAAAATCCAAATGAAATTTTTGTCGGTCACGACTATTTTCGGAGATGTTGGTCCATTTTCTTGGGAAACTTAACCATTTGACAGATTGAATTTCTGTTATGTAAAATACACGAAATTTTATTCTCTTTCAATCAAAACACCACACATACACTTATTTACTTGGTTTCAGCACTTTTTACGGGAAAATACTATTATTTTTCCAAAAAAAACACCATTCTTCGAGACGTAAACAAATCATTGGAATTTGATTGTTGAACACTGAATGTCTGGTTTTTTGTGTATGCAATGTTGGCAACGGATTTGTTTGTTCGGGTTCATTTACGCCGTTGCCATTTAATTTCAGAATTATTCAATTCACTACCACATGAAATATTTCAGAGAGTGAGTAATGGAAAAATGAGATGATGACATCAACTGCACATTCAAAATGTTTCCAAATGAATGCACAACGCAGACTGGCAGAATGTAAGAAACGTGATAGATCACGGAAACTATTTTTTGCATGTGCGCAAACTTGTATACACATGCGCACACATATGTTCGCACTAACATTGGCATTATCATGCGCATACACAAGGGCATTAACATGCGTAATTGTAAACGCAGGAAAAAATTCAGCGTTCGGCTTCACAAAAATTATGACTACTTTTTACATAAAAGAACGTACTCAATGACTATGATCCATATACCTAGTATGTACTATAACCTAACCTGACCATATGCAAATTTAACCTAGCCTACCCGACCATATCTTGGTTTAGTTTTGTGTTATATATACTTCCGCATTTCCATCACTAATTTTTTCCATGTTTTTTAACTTTATGTACGAACATTCCTCACTTATTCCTTGATGGAGACATATATGCTCGGCTTCTTATTTCCCTCATAGTTAGTACACATACTCTTGAACACTTTCGTCAAATCTCTTCTTTTTTGACATCAACATTTTATGGATTTGTTCAAATTCCTTCATCAGTCTATTTTTGTATGTACAATTTGGCAAGTCCTGTCAAAGACTTTTTTGCAAATATTAGTTTCTTTAAGTCATTCCAACGTGCCCATCTTCATATCGGATAAGCTTCCTTACCATCAAAAGAGCTAATGCTATCTTCAACATCTCGGAAGGTTAATGAAAAACATTCCCTTCTATCACTTTCCTTCATCTCTCTCTCACTATTTCTCGACTTACCTCTTTCTTCTTCACTGGTACTTCTATCTTCATCTCCTTCGGAGTCATCGTCATCATCTCCAGAACTTCTGTCACTTACCTCGCCATTATTTTGTTCAAATTCGTACTCAAATTTAATTAAAAATTAACATACACGTTGACAATGTCATTATCAGAACCATTATAATCTAGACTCAGAATATTGCAAACTGCTATCAAGTCTGGAAGTTTCAATTTTTAGATACATCTTGGACCTTGGCCGGGTGTTCATCCGAGTTTTTATCCCACCCAAAGCCAGAAAATTTGCGTAAAGCCTTTCTAGATTTTCGCGGTTCGCCCTCATCGCCAACAGCAGATAACTTAGCATGTGTAATATGATTTTCAATATTCGTTATATCACCTAAAGTTGACATCATGTATCAAAAATATCACCAAACAGTAAGCTGTAACGCTGCATACTGCGTGCTGAGAAAACGAGAAACAGCGTAAACTATAAAACAACGCTAAAAAATAGATAATGCCCAGTTAAAATGTTGGTATAAGTTTGTGGACAGAGTCCAGAGAGCACTCAACTCTACATTCCAGCAAAGTATTAAAACAACCCCCTTCGAAGTGTTGACGGGAGTTAGATGAAAAGAAAGGAGGATTTAGTGACGATAGAACTCATAGAAGAAGGAAACAATTTGATGAAGGAAGAGAAAATCTGAGAGAAGAATGTAGAAAACATTTGATAAAACTTCAAGAGGAAAACCAGAAAAGTTTTAACTTGAAATGAAATAAATCCGCCATTTACAAATAAGGTGACTTAGTGGCAATAAAAAGAACATAGTTCGGTTCAGGATTGAAAGTGCATAAAAAGTTTTTAGGACCATACGAAGTGATCAAAGTAAAAAGAAATGATAGATATGATGTCGTGAAGGTAGGAAACCATGAAGGACCCATTCGGACATCTACGTGTTCCGAGTTCATGAAACTGATACAGTTAGAAACCGAATCCGAGTCGGATTCGCAGTAGGATGGCCGAGTGTGGGGTCCGCAATTTTTGAGAACCCAATGGATAAATTATTAGTATAATAATTTCATTTCGCTTAATTCAGTTATTTAACTTACTCGCGCCCCTGTATATTATGCACACTTAGAAAAACCTGACAGGCGGGTGTGACAGAGGTATGCACTGACGATGAGTAAGACGAAAGATTTGAAAAGTAATTCTCAGCCAAATAAGACGGGGCCAGAGGATTAGTTGCGGGTGAAGACATGCCTTTTGCAACTAAAAAGAGACGAGTAACTAGCTAGAGATGTAGATGGTGAGATAACGACCTCACAGGAAGGAATCGAATAAGACAGATTGAGACGCGATCCGTTTTATTTCATTGAGTCAACGACGATTGGTAATTCTATAAAAGACAAGAAGACGTATAGACGTTCAATAGTTGTTTCCTGTTTATAAATACATATCCAAAGTTGTACCCGAAGATTTATGTTTTCCCAATTTACAAGTGATTTTATAATTTGGTAATAAACTGTGTTTTCCCGTTGCTAAACTATCCGGCGGCCTTTTGAGCTCATTATTCTCCTAGACAACAGACAAATTCATACACGTATATGAATTAATAATTACTTTGGACATTTTTTGGTTATCCATAAAATATCGTCTGAAATATATTCATTACACATTCTCGATGGATATCACCAGACCAGATTTGGACATAAAACGGATATCCATGGGATATTATGAGAAGTACGGCCTAAGTTCTAAAATTCGTGGAAATATGTTGGAATGCAGTTCGACAACAAGTAGAAAAAAACGCAGAAAATGGTAAATTTACTACAGAAGAACTAAGGAGAGAAATAATGTGGTGTATCAGATATCAACATGAGTATTTCGTAGAAGATATAGATTTGTTAGAGAAAGGCAAGTCAGTACAATTACAAAGTCGACTTTATCAACTCTCTCTCAAATTTGAAGATGACAAAATTCTCCGCCTCGGAGGAAGAACTAATAATTCTCCAGGACTCACTTATGATGTGAAAAAAACGATCATTTCAGAAGGAAAACATCCAGTCACAAAACTTCCAGTGAAACATCATCATCAAAAAATGGAATATAGATAGAGGAAAAGAAATGATATTAAATAAAATCAAACAGCGATATTGGATTATTCAAGAACAAAAAACTGTGAATGGAGTGGCACGTGAATGCAACTTTTGTAAAATCAGAACATACTGAGCAACCATAACACTGAACAACCATAACCGACCGTCCACCTACGACCAAAATGTCCAACACGTGTATCCTTATCTGATAACTCACACTGAATGGTCGTCTTCAACCGGTTTTCAAAGACCATATTTGAAATTCCAATCTGCTGAAAATGTTAGTTGATCAGTGTGAGTTTGGACGTTTTCATTGATCCTTTTCAATTTTTGGTCATGGCTGGACGGTCGCAGACGGTCGGTCCTGGTAGGTCAGTGTGCTTTCTAGCTAACCAATCCACCTTGACCCTTCACATATGTTGGTGTTGACTATTTTTGACCCTTCATTGTGACAATTCAAACAGTAGATCATTCAAAATTTCAAATTTTCTGTTCAATATGTGAGTTAAGACAAAGAAATATGTCAAAACCACTACAAAAGGGTAAAATACAACTAGGCATCAAAATGTCTGTTTGTGCTGTTTCACTCCACTCATAGTTGGGGTATCAATTTATGGTACATGTTGAACATAATTAAAAAAATTAATTTTTTCAATTTTTCATTGTCAATTCAGACATATCAGTATTGTTCAAGAGTGACTGTAAATAAACTTGGGGCGATGGTCGGAAAGGAAGTGTACTGGAGATCACCTCCAGACTAAGTAATGAAGTATTGGTATGTCATTTCAATATATTTTCAGAATATGTTATATATGTTAGAGTTTTCTAATATATACTTTTTGATAGCATATTTAAATTCTTTAATTTTCGAGATTATTTTAAGATTTATAGAAAGCTGGTTATATAATTTTGGCCCGAAATAAAAAAAGAATCTTTGCGTATGAGATTTTGGGTAATATGGAGTTCTAACATTTAAGTTATCAGGAAATCTAATCAATTTTGAAGTACCTGTTGTATATTTTTTTGAATTCGAAAACATCCAAATCAAACATTGGTAGCAGTAGTATATTCAGTATTTTGGTTATTTTATATAGTTTTTAGGTAGAGGTTCATCTGTCTTTTTTCAATATTATTTTTAGTGAAGAATTCTGCATGACTTGTAGAGGATTTGTCAAAGTATTGCAAGTCCCCCCTCCCATACATTGATACAATATCGTAATATACTTTCTCCACGATCATCACAGAATTTGCTAATTCTGAAATGAAATTTGATTACAGAATGCTGGAATTCTCTCTCTTGAGATTGAAGAAATATTCTGCAACACCTCTGCCCCAATGCAATTCAAATGTATCTACATTCTCTCCCTTGTAATAAAATAATATTTTCACACTGGTTAGCAATAATAACATTAGCCTTGACGCAGTTGATTGTCACCGTAGTGGCAAATTTCAGTGGTATCAAAATTATTGCTGTCACGTTTTCATTCGAAAATATAAAAAGTATCATGAATTTATCCAGTGATTCAGAATCAGAGTGTGAAAATACATCAACTAAAAGTACAAATAATATACCGGAAAGTTTACTACCAAACAAATCAAAGAATGAGTATGAAAAATATTAATGCCGTAAATATAATATTCATCAAAGATAATTTAATGAGAGGCCGGATGGCTCAGATGATATAGCAATACCTATCCTGAAGCCAAGCAAGGATGGCCATCAACTCGACAGCTACCACCCTATCTCGCTACTGAGTGTAGTTGCCAAGATAGGGGGGAAGATTCTCCTTAAACGTTTGCTATCTCATGAGGAGCATCTCAAAATGATCCCCTCTGAGCAATTCGGCTTTCGTACATTACGACTTCGCAGATCGTCCGGGTTGTTCACGAGGTGAAAGAGGCGGCTCACCGAGGGATGCACACCGTCATGGTCCTGTTGGACATGCCGAAAGCCTTCGACTCCGCGTGGATTGAGGGTCTAATCTCCAAAATGCTGAGAGCACGCATGCCTTCATACATGGTAAGGCTTGTGAATTCTCTTCTGGCTAATCGAACTTTTGCGGTGAAGGTTAATAGGACAAGATCCGCGGAGTTTCCGATCGAAGCAGGCGTCCCGCAGGGGTCTAGTCTCCCCCCTCATTTGTACTCCTTGCATACACACGATTTCCCTATGTGCGAGAGAACGAAGACGGCTATATACGCGGATGACACGCGGATGTATTAGCGAACCACCACCACTGTGTGATTGAATATTCGATCCACCGCCACCACCAGCGGAGGTGCCTTTGCCGGGACCCTGTGTACCCCTTGGCACAAGCGCTCCCTCGCCCCTTAGCCAGCAATGTGGGCGGAGTAAGGGAGGCGGCTCTCAGTGCGTCGTCCCGACCTCTTCCCTTCTGTGCCGTCTTGGGCGAAGCGTTGGTTGAGTTTGTTGGAATTATGAGTATGTAATTGCTAGTGTAGAATCGTTTGAAAACTGTATAAAATAAACCTTTATTTATTTATTTATTTATTTTAGATGGTATAGCATTGGCATAGTAGACGAGAGGTTGTGGGTTCAAGCCATCGACAAGGCAATTTTTTTTAATTTAATAGTTTATTCTTAATGCATCTTTGCGATAAAAAAATTAGATCTGGTTAGTCCAGGATTAGTCCTTTCTGATAAACAGTGTTTTTTAATAATAGTTATTATTTCGTGTGGAAATTATCTTTTGTGCGTTTCCATTTAAAAATATTTGAAAATATTTGATCGTGGAGAAAGTATAGTCTGCTACTCGGTTAGAATGAAAATTCGTGATGCTCGTGGTTCCTCCCGCTCGCCTTCGGCTCGCGCTCGGAACTTTCCACTCTTATCGAATTTTCATTCTAACCTTGTTACAGAATATACTATTCTGCCAGTGAGGTGTATACCATGAACAGGTTTTTCTGTGACAAAATGTCTCTGAGCATATGAAACTTATACATGAGAAGCCTCAGTCTTTTCATGACATTTGCAACGTGGTCATCCCATCTGATGTGTTGGTCGATAATAAGTCCCAAATACTTAATCGAGTATGTCGGGAAAAGTGTAGTTAAAATTAGAATACATTGAAATATGCATATGAGTTTTGAAGAACGGTACTATCCGAGAGTTCATTCTTCGGATAGTTTGTTTAAAATTTTGGATGGATTCAAGGGAATACCTTAAACTACAGGGTGAACAGAAAATCTGTGAAATAATATTTGGAAATGGTTTCAAGAAAATATCAAATTATACAGGGTGAACAGAAAATCGTAAAATTGAGGATGCAATATGAATTCGAAAAAATAATTAAAGACATGACCAGGGTCAAAAAGATTTAAAAAAACACGACAGCTCCTAAGAAATATACGAGGTGAACTGAAATCAAATGAAATGAGATTGTACAGTAAATTGGAAAAAATTAAAACATTTTTTGATCGCTCGCTGAATAGAAACTGCTTATGAGACATATACTGGGTTTGACAGAGGCCAACAAAAAATGGTATAGGCCATACTAAACGGATAAGAGCACGGGTCTGACGATGACAGGAGCCATTTGCTCCAGGTCAACGGCGACATGGAAGCAAGCCCTTCTGAGATTGATTTGTTTTCACATGATTCTGGACAGAGACAATATGAGCAACATACAGACTTCATCAAGCAGTCATTAGCTTACCGCAGGTATATGTCATGGAGAGCTCTAGCATGCCAGGGGACGTAAAACTCAATACATTCTGTCTTACATCTTGCTTAAAACAATCAACCATTATAACGTTATGAAAAATATTTGACGAAAGGCAGTAAGTACATTCTTGAAATTGAAATGGATTATAAATAATCCAGCCCTTCGCTAATTTGCTATACTCAGGGATTGTCGGCAAACTGCTGAAACACCTCTCTCTTATTGAAGGGCCAATTGATCAAAGCAATTGGAAATCAAAACACATGAACCATGAAACTAGTATGCACTAGTATACACTTGTTTTCGAATAACATTTGCTAGTTGTTACAGGAAATCTGTTTATGTAGCAGACCTGTCCCAGGCGTTGGGCAGAGGTGATCCGGCATTCGTATAGGGCTGTTGAATCATTAAATATTCGATGTTCGATGACAATCCTGTAGAATAAGGAATCAACGAAAGTAAGGATTATTTATTTTAGGAATTTTAGCAATCAACTATCACACGTTCTACACTGTGGTCTTCCGTGAAAATGAAGACTCGATTAAAAGTGGTAGTGACAAATGATTGTTGGTGAACCGATATCTCTAAAACTGTGGAAGGTATTGCAGCCGGAATATACAGAATATTAGAAATATTTCCAGCTTGTCAGGCAGTCCTGGAATTATCTCAATTCAGCTGCTGAAAATATAAACCAGACACACCTTGAACAGACTAGCGCAACACAATAGTGATAGTCTGGGCACCAGGTCACTTTGAAGTGAAAAGAAATGAAACAACAAAAGACCTGGTAAATGGGGTGGCCAAAACAATGTCCACTGGCTAGGATCGGTGATCGGTTTAGGATATAACACTTTCAAGAATGTAACAACGGCCTGAAAAGACAATAAAGTACACAAGTGTTGGTGCAGTCTACCGGGTCGAAACCATTTCAAAGAATCCATCGCCTGCACATGGAATTAACAGGACACTTACAAACTACTAGAAATCAGCCCAGCGCATGAAACAGAAGAACTTGAGGACAGTGGCCTCATGCAAATCCTAGATAAAGAGAAGAAACACGAAAACAATTGTTAATATAATTTTGTTTCGCTGGTTTTCTAAAACCTCTTTTGTAATACTCAATTGAGTTATAATTTTATTATAGACATTAACATGGATTTTCATGAAGTATCGTCTATACTGATTATGTCGATGTTAGAAAATACAGTAACATTACTATACAGTGACCATCATAAGTGTTACCCACCCGATCTAACTCGTTACTGCACTTTTGTTAGGAAAACCGACGAGACGTTTCGACTTTTGATTTCTTCAATGTACATTTTTATATGAATAGTTTTTATACCTTATTCCATACCTTACTGGAGGGAAGCAACCCTTTTGGAAAACCTAAATAGCATGCAGTGGTAAGTAATAGCTTATTTGAAAGAGGATTTTATTCTTGATTCAACTGTGCAAAGGATTGCAATTTTCTGCATCACATCATCATTACTGTTTCAGAATAACGAAAACACCTTAGCGCACTATCCTTAGAATCAAGATATAAGGTTTGGTCAGACGTTAAGTGAGACTCTCATTTACTGTATGCTTGAATATTAAATGCACGTTTTTGTTGGTGTTTTTGCATTGTTATTGGGATAAATGGTCAAAACAATGGACTTGAAAGGAGAGTGCGAGTCAGTGTATCCTAGCTGTGAGTTTTGATTGCTATTCATCTTCAGACAATGCTGGCACCACGTGAGTTAAATGAAAAATGCGAAATGATTGTTATTTTTGGTGAAGCTCATCGCCGTTATGATGAGGCTGTACGAATGATCGCCCTATTGATAGACATTATTTCAATAAGGTAGTGAAAAAACTTCATGAGAACGACAGTGACCAAATTGAAAAACGTCATGGGCGATCAACTACTGGGGAAGATAAACAAGTATGGATAAATTTGTGATGAATTTGTGAATAATTCGTCCCAATCGAGTAGAACTGTCTTGAATTGTGAAGTTTCGCAGATGACTGTATTGAGAGTTCTGAAACAAAATAACGCTATCCCTATAAAATAAAGATGGTTCATGAACTGACGGACGATGATTCAGATGATAGATCCACTGATAGTGGCAACTGTCGAAAATCTTGTAGACGGATTTGACATGGAAATTATTCTGCAACAAGATGGAACTCTTCATTTTGCAGTTGCTGCGAGGAATTGTTTGAATACTAACTGTTTATGCAGAGCGATGGATCGGGTGCCGAGGATCTGTGAAATGGCCTCCAAGATCACCAAAAGTGGTTGCACTTAACGTGTCTTTTCTATGGGTTTGGCTAAAATCTAAAGCATACGAGACACAGTGTCACTCTTATCAGTGTGTGTTACAATTTTTCGAGAAACTTTGCAAAGTATCAGGACTGAAGTTTGAGTATATTTTTGCCAGGAGGTCAACGGGGAACATTTTAAACATTCAGTGTGATAATAGATAAGATTAGTATTAGTTTAGCTGTCTTCCCGTTTGTGGTGTTTTTTTAATTTTAAACATCAATAACTCAATACGTGATGAAGCAAATTCCAAATTCTTTGAACAGTTGAATGGAGGATAACACGTCCTTTCAGATGAACTATGACCCACAACCCCATGCTATTTAACTTTAATTTAAGAAATGAAGTTCAGAGTGAACTATTTATATGAAAATGTACATTGTAGAAATCAAAAATCGACGTATCTCGGCAATTTTTCTAACAAGAGTCCAATAACGAGTTAGATAGAGGGTAGTATATAAATCCTTCATTTAGTCATGTACTAATTAAAACATTTTGAAGAATATACAATATAAAAAATAGATTACTCGAACACATGTGTATATACTTTCAAAAGAACATATAAACATATAACCCAGGGTTGGTAATATAGAAAAAAGTTATGAAATAAGTGTCGTTTGACCAAGAGGGTGACTGAAGAAATGGAAAGAATACGAAGAATCTTGAAATTGGTAATTTTGGTAACATTTAATAAAATTTGAACAAATATGTAATAATATATTTTTTCTACATTCATGCAAAAAGCAAAACTTTATTGAACTATATTCAGTGGAAAAAGAAGCTCTTTATTGCACTAGTGCAATAAAAATTTTATTGCACTCATCTGTCATTCTGCTTCAACGTGCTGTCATCATGATAAACATAAGCTTTCAAACCCACTACATATTTAGCAGATATTCTGTGAGAGTGGCCATATGTTTTAAACAGCTACATATTTTGTATTATTTTGTATTAATATAAGCAGTCAGAGTTGAACTAATAATGTCTTCCCGAGAATAAATCCATAATCAAAATCGATCCGCTATGTTCTAAACCGTATACCTGCATAGAGCAAATGCAACTGTGGTTATATAAATGTAAGTCAAAATTTATTTCTGACAATTACAGAACTGAAAGTTTCAAAATGAGTAATAATAATGGAAAACTAGATGAAATCGATAGTAATAATTATTTATTTAAATTGCATATTTCATTTTCCTTCACCTAGTGCCGCACCTAAATAAATAATTTTTTGCTTTTTGCATGAACATAGAAAAAATGTTGCATGCAACTCGTGCAAAAAATGTTGCATGCAACTCGTGCAAAAAACGTTTATTGCACTCGACGTGTTGTCTAACTTGGCATAACGGCCTCGTCGGACAATTCCACGTCGAATGCAATAAATACCTACTTTTTGCACTTGTTGCATGAATAACTATCAATCACACGCATATTTTTTAATTATGGATTCAATTCAACTATTATAGAAAATACATTATTGTCTTTTCAAATTTGGCGTGTACCTTTCAATGACCAAACAAGATGCCAGACAGATTCGATGACATTTCATAACCTCTCCAATCCTAAGAACTTGATGTAACCTTATGACCCAACCACAAAACATATTTAAAAAAGAATGTTTCCACAATATATTCACATAAGCATATTGTATCAACTTATTAGTCAATACAAAAACAAATACAACTTGAATCTGTCGATCACAATAGTACAAGGAATAAACAAAACATAATGCCTAGAGCAGAAAAAGCAATTGGGCAACGATGTTCAAATTTCCTTGGACCTCGCCTACATAACATGCTACCAGATTTCTTGAAAACAAATTAATAGTCTAACAATGTATAAAAAATATATAAAAACTTGGATTTTGCGTTCCGAAAGGACATTGTTTCATGATTTTGTCAACCAAACTCTCAAAACATAACAAAGATACAAATAGCAATCATTAGTATAGCAAATACATAAAGCTGACAAAATCACCATAATGTGACACAAATCTCGACTATGACACAGCCCGAATATGACACATAACCCGGATATGACATACACCCCGAATATGACATATATCCCAAATATGACATACACCCGGAATGTGACATATATCTCGAATATGGCGTACCTACACCTCAAATATAATAATATATATGTATATATTGTCAATGATATACACCGTGAATATGGCAGACACTTCAATTATAATACGGAGAAAAATACTCATTTGTTCATTAATTCATTCATTGTTTATACATTTTTATCTTCATATATGTTCCAAAATAGATATCTGTTGTTGAGTCCCTTAAACTTTATACTATTTACTTTTATTTTAAGGTTAATATTACATACAAGCGATAGTTTCATACTAAAGCTTCGTGATCCCTTCCTGTTTATTCTATAATATTTATCTCAATTATTATAAAATTCCTAACTTTCATGAATAAACATTATTTTTATTATTATTATTATTATTATTATCAATAGGTCCTTCTTCAGTCTAACTTCAAAAATATCCAGAACACGAAGATTACCTCTACATCTAGTGTCATGCTCAAGAACATCTTGAAGTTTTTTATTTTACTTGTTTTTTTGTTTTTGTTCTACGAATCATCCATGTTTTCGAAGAAAACCCCTCAAATCACAAGCGTCATAATACTCCATAAATTAATTTTAATGAGAATTAAATATTTTTCTGGTATGTTGTTGAACCAGAAATGCATGATTTTCATTTTATCGAGTATAATAATTAAGATTCATAAACTATAACGATAAATTTCACGTTATTACGGTTTGGTATTTTAATGTGCAGTGAAATTCAATAACTTAAAGATGCATGAAGGTGGGAAGACCTTGCTCTTACTGAACTGAATACCATGAGAAACATTAATAACCTATCCCATTTATTACTGTGATGTAAAATATCGCATCATTTTTATTCAAAGCCACTATTGTGAAGATCATCTTCAGATAATATAGACGATTATATGAAGTTCTTCAAGACTTTCACACTGATATACCAGGCGAACAATACATAAGCGAAGAAATTCCTTAGTAGGCATATCCGTTGAGTAAATTTATATTGTTCAGATAGGATTTCATCTCATGAATTATATAGTTATAATGACTCATTCCTTAAATGATGGGCTATTGTGACAGACTAGTCCACACACTCCAACAGAATGAAAGTTTCAAAAAATTAAAATATTTGAAAGAGCAACAGTAAAAATATATTTTCTACAACCGAGCGAAAAGTACCATGTATATGCTTCAAAAAGAAAGTGCAAAGTTGCAATTTTCTGAGGAGCGAGGGTTTTTTCACCTTGCCGCTCGCAGTGCGGCAAAGTAACCAAAACGCCTGCAGAGTAACCATAATAGTTATTTATGCAACAAATGCTAAAAGTTAGTGTTTATTGCACTCGACGTGATATTGTCCGACGAGGCCGTTAGGCCGAGTGTTTTCCAACGTCGAGTGCAATAAACATTTTTCGCACGAGTTGCATACAACAGTTTTTCTACGTTCATGCAAAAGGCAAAAAATTATTTATTTAGGTGCGGCGCAATTTAAATAAATAATTATTACTATCGATTTCATCACCATCATCTAGTTTTACATAAATATTACTCATGTTAAAACTTTCAGTTCTGTAATTGTCAGAATTAAATTTTGACTGACGTTTATATAACCACAGTTGCATAGCGGATCGGTTTTGATTATGGAGGTATTCTCGGGAAGGCATTGTTTGTTCAACTCTGACTGCTAGCATTAATACAAAATAATATAAAATATGTAGCTGTTTAAAACGTGTGGCCAATCTCACAGAATATCTGCTAAATATGTAGTGGGTTTGAACGTTTATGTTTATCATGATGACAGCACGTTGAAGTAGAATGACAGATGAGTGCAATAAAAACTTTATTGCACTAGTGCAATAAAGAACTTCTTTTTCCACTGAATATAGTTCAATAAAGTTTTGATTTTTGCATGAATATAGAAAAAAACCATAAGAGATAAACTTCAGATGTTTTTGCGACATTTGACATTAGAGTAGGTGTTTAAACGGTATTTGACAAATGTCCTGAACAACGCGTGATTTTGAGATCGTCATCAAAAATAAAAATTATTTTTCATGAAAATTCAATAGAAATAGAGTACGAAATGCAGTATGAACTTTTTGATAAATGGTGCGATTCAAAAGGAAAAAATCAGAAAACTTTCTATTTCCGTTTTTTCGGGGAGAGAGCCAAGTTAATGAAATCCTGTACACTTTGGTCTATACTGTGTGACACAGACTCATGTTACACGCCATTTTCTCCTTTGTTTCTGTAGCTATATTTCTGAAATTTGAAAAATTGAATATGCTCACTATAGGGCACTTTTGGCATATTTGGAAAAAAATCAACTTCTGGTTTTTACGGAAATGACATCAACTTTCGATTTTCAAATGGGACACCCTGTATATTATTACATTTTTAAAATCTGCATAATTTTCTAAATCCAATGATACCTCGTAGTTGATATTTCGATTTGAAAAGTGTCGTGGTTCTAAATACGTGCCAAAAAAGTAAACCAAAACATTGTTTTACTCGAAATTCTGTTGTTTCAAATGGTACCACAATGGTACTCTGACGTCATTCGAAAGTTCCATCGATGGGGTATACATCTATATTTACTTTTCTTCTGTATAACCAATACGAACACGATAATGGAGTTCAGACAAGTTTTAGTATCTTCTCGGCTCAATAACAATAATTTATCAGAGGGCTATGGAACACAAACAACAATTTGACATTTCGACTTTCAATCAATAACGAAACAAATTTAAGAAGAGAAATTTTTTAATAGCTGTTAGGAATATACCACCAACATCCAAACATTTTTGACCTCGTTTGACGGTTTTTCGAATAGCATTGTTCAATTGTTGAGGCGTTATACTTTGAATGACTTGTCTATCTCGTAATTCTAGATCATCACGGGTCATTGGGTAGGTTTTGTAAACAATTTTTTCAAGTGACTCCAAATAAAAAATCTAATGGGGTTAAGTCAGGTGATCTTGCAGTCCACCTAATAGGACCATGTGTTCTGATTTACTTTTCCTCGCGATCCTACTATTGTGCGGAGGTACACCACCCTGCTGAAAGAACAGTCGATTTTCCAGATTTAGCGGTATATCTTCTAAATAATCTTCAATTTCATTTCTGAGGACACTTAGGTATCTACCGCCATTCAAAGTTCCATCAAATATTATGGGACCAATTATTCGATCTCCAACTACTCCCAGCCATACATTGAATCCAGAACGTTCTTGGAAATTCCGATGCCTAAATAAATGCTCATTCTCTTGCGTCCAATATCGAGTATTTTGTTTGTTGAATAAAACAAGATTGGTTAATCTTGACTCATCAGAGAATAGACATTAGACATTATTTTGCTGTAAATTATTGCGTAGTACCCACCTACACTATTCCATCCTTCTTATACTATCATCTTCGTACAAATGTTGATGTATTTGATATTTATACGATCGATACTTAGTTTTTTAAATATTCTTCTGAGACTTTCACGACTAGTATCCAACTCGGAAGCGATCTCCCTATGAGATACTGTTTTGTCGATTTCCACTCTCATGAGAACATTTATCTTCATGTCTTCAGAAACAATATTATGCTCAGTACTGACATCAGGCTCTCTTCTGAACTGCTCTTCAACACGCTTGAAATAATTCCGAGCCGGACATTGTCGTTCGTGGTATCTTACCGAGAACAGCTGTTGAGCAACAACTGGATTTTGCCAACATTCCCCATGCACTAATAGCATTCTTAACTTATTTCTGTTATTAATCCGATCAATTCAATAATGTATTCAGTGACTGACAATTACAGATAATCGAAACTTCAAATTCCTTCACTTTGATAAATCATTGTTATTGAACCGAGAAGAAACTTAAACTTGTCTAAACTCCAGTATGGTATTCGTATTGGTTATACAGAAAAAAGTTAATATGGATTGATACCCCATCGATGGTACTTTCGAATGACGTCAGAGTACAATTATGGCATCATTTGAAAAAACGGAGTTTCGAGTAAAAAAGGGTTTTGGTTTACTCTTTTGGCACGTATTTCGAATCACGATACTTTTTAAATCGAAATTACGATAGTGTAGCATTATTTTGATTATTTGGAATAATTTAAGTTCATGGCACTCTAGATGGAAAAATAAAATGAGTGTTCTGACGAATTAAATATCAACTATGAGGTATAATTATTGGATTCAGACAATTATGCAGATTTCGAACATGTAATAATGTACGGGGTGTCCCATTGGAATATCAAAAGTTGATATCATTTCCAGAAAAACTAGAAGTTGGATTTGATTTCCAACTATTCAAAAAGTGCCCTATAGTGAGCATATTCAATGTTTCAAATTTCAGAAATATAGCTACAGAATCAAAGGAGAAGAGGGCGTGTACCATAAGTATGTGTCACACGATATACTCAATGTTGAGATCTACAATATCAGTGAAACATGATATAAATTAATATCAGCGACCAAAATGGTTTGTGCAACACCCAGAGGAGTCTACTTCAAATGTCGGCCAAATATTTAATATTCCCAGGAGGAGAATGAATTAAATCGCTTCAAAATATTACATATATATGTTGTCAAACGCACATATCCAATAACGAGCAATAATTCGTTTAGTTTTTCACCACTAAAGAGGGAGATGTATTAGAAGATTTCAAAAAACATTTAGGAATTGTTACACATAAATTTAAATCATTAAGTAGCAAAATAATATGTAAATATCTATCTGATAAATAGTTGATAAAATATTTTTTTGTTTTTTCACAGTAACGTGTGTAGCGCAAAGTAATGATCACAAGTTTTAAAATCCAAACTGTCAAAATTGAGATTATCAATGATCATTAATTTTTACCAAATATTCTTCTAAAATCTGCGATAGTAGAAAAAATCTTGTGTGTTATTCTAGCGCAAAAATTTTGCCGCTTTCAAAACATTACCGCGTTCTGCTTCGTGTGTCAAACTTTTCTCTCAAATGGCAAAGTATCACTATGAGTATAATATCATTCAATAAATATGGTAAATTTCGAAAAATCAATATTTAATTAATGATATTGAAGAAGTATTGGTTCAACCAATCCTAAATGTCCATTGCCACATATGATATAAGATCAATATCGATTAAATGATTTTTACCAATGTCATTGTTACGACATTTGAATATTGCCAGATATTCAATTTTCGATATTTGAATAAATTATGATTGAACCTGGCAAAGAAACCGATAGATGACTATATGAAGTTGAAACTTGAGAAATATTTTGAATGAAAGTATGGCTTCTCACACATTTTTTAAGAAAATACTCACTGGTTATGATGACCAGAAGACAGACTCTAGTGACACCTTGATACCAAAGCAAAGGGTTATATCCTACCAAGTCCTCAGGTAGTTTTGAGCATCAATTACCTGGATCGCACTTGTCTTTGTTATCGCGTTGTTAGTCGAAAACATCTCCTTACCAGCTTTCATTATGTTGTTATTTGTTGTCCATTATGTCAATGACGATCTCGACAGTAAAGATACCGAAGGAGAGGCTGAATTATTGATGTAGAATGTTATAGAAATCACAAACAAGGGTTTTCGAAGAAAAAAATTGATTGAGAACCAATCAACTCATAGACTTTAATGCACAAATAAAACTACCAAGCAAAAAATCAATAATTTTAAGTAAGAACTAGATTACAGTTTCTGATACTTTGGGGTTCAATATACATTTGGGAATGTATATTTTGTAACACAGTGGAAGACTATATTTTCTCTACTATCAGATAGTATCAATCAAAAACAATTGAGTTAAATCAGAACAAAACAAGTTATTTATTGAGACCCTAATTTTACACTGCATTAATATCCCAGGTGGAGTATTGTAAAATTCCATATCCGATTCATTTGATTTTTCACTTATTATTCGAAGTATTTCCACGGCAATCTATGTCGTTTAGTTCGTATTCGAGAATGAATATTCTATCTCAAGAGTAAGAATGTGTATGTTCTATTAAAAAAAAGTGATTTCGGAATTACTACATTCGTCAATGATTGTGGAGAAAAATATATTGATCTATCACTCACGAGAAAAATACAGAAGAAAAATTATGCTTAAAAGATTTTTTTGATTGGTCTTTTATCGAAATGTTCCTCAACATATTTGGCAATCATACATTTCATAATACGAATATTTGGAACGTTCCCTAGAAGAAAAGTGGATGAAATAGCTCAGTGAGTTAACTTAAAATAATTCACAGTGTCACGATGTACGAGCCAACCACGTTTTCTTCATTCAACTCCACTAATTCTGTTACTCTGGTCGGGAAGTTATTGATATATTAACAGTTAGTACAGTCTACTCAGTTTTGAGACGAGGATCGGTTGTAACTCCACCAAATTTGGGATGCTAGTAGTTGATACCGTATCAAATGAGAAAAAAATTGTTTACCAAAACTCCGGGGGTGGAACCCAAAAAAAATTAATTTGAAAAAAAATAGTTTGAATAGGGTTGAAGATCATTCAATTCTCTACAAAAATAATCTTCAGTAATTCCCTATAAAATGAGCCCGTATTCTCAGAAAACGTGCTTCAACGCCGACATCAAATTTCAGGCTCGTGTTAGCATGCCGCTGCAAGTTCCGGCGGTGCCGAACGTTAAATGTGTCATCACTTGGCTGAAAATTATCAAAAAAATTAAAAATTAAAGTGTATTTTGGTCGTGAAGACTTCTACTTTTTCATGCAAATATAACATGTGGATATCTGATTACCTAAGTGGTTGTTTTTACCACGTTACATAATCCAACTGTGTTTTTTTACGAAGGATGCAGAAATCATAGATATTTCAGTTAATCCGGAATCATTGCACTGAAGCAGGAACCATTACCTTCTTTAGATACTATGCATTGATTTAAGTGTAGTGAGACAAGTCTCACTTACACACGCCAAAAAAAAACTGGGATTTACTCCCGCCCCATTTCTAACTCCCTCAGAAATTCCGACATCTTAGCCTGTAAATATTAAAAATAATCGAGGGTAATACCGGCAGAGGTATTGGGATTCATTCCGGTACCTCAATATTCAATGGCCAAAATGCTGATGAAGCAATAATGGTCAGCAGTATTTTTACGGGGATTGGAAAGTCAGGGATTCATTCAGATCATTAGTTGTTTGATACTACTGTGTGGTAGTTCACCAAAAAGTATAATTTTGTTTTGAGTTGCAATCGTTTGGGGCCAAAAGTGGTAGAACATACCCGATCGTGACAATACAAAAGTGAATAGGACATAATTTATTAAATTAAATCAATAATTCATTGAACAAAAAGTACTGTTTTTCTGAGACTCCTGCTTTGGCAAGAGTAGAAATAGTGCTAACACTATAGGAGTGATTAGTAATTTTATTTTTCAGATTTAGACCAATTTTTTCTGCAGAAATTCTGGTCCACTTTGAAATTTCGTTTACACCAATGGGCACATTTTTGTACCATCCCTTGGCATTTTCATTTTTCCAAAACGGATTTGGTGTTAGAAACAATCTATCTGAAAAAATATGGTTTTTTCGTTTTTCGGATTTTCTTTATTTGTAGATAACCACTTACTTTCATTGCATCTTTTATCTCCACCTTGAGTTCTTTTAGAAAAGACCGTGTTGTACTCCACTCTCCCTGTCAATGTTCCATTATTGTATTTTTCGGCTTTGAAATAATAAATTTTACACTGCGCTCTTTCACCACCTCTCCAGGCTAATTCAAAAGCGGCGATATAAAAAAGTTTTTTTGAAGTTCCATTGGAGTATTTTTATCCCACTGCTCTGCCATTTTTATAACTTCTTATCTACTTAATGCATAACCTAAATTGTTCTGCAGTTGCTTGCGTTTAGCATTTTTAGCGTTTCTAGCGGCTTGAAATGTCACATCTTTGAATGCGTCAAACACAATCTTATAATCCATATAATATTTTTCTTGCACAATTTTGGCTACAGTATTCCACATTGTTTCAACTACGTACTCCTTGTAGTCATTTCCGTCTGATTTCTTCATATTATACGCCCAATCTGCTAATATCCTTGAGATTTCCGGCTGCGACGTTGAAGGTAATAGTTCATACCCCTTTTCTCGACAAAATAATTCAACCTGCCTCCAAATTGATGATTTGGTTTTATTGGTGTTTTTTGGAGTGGCGTTGTCTATTGCAGAATTTATTATTTGAGTAGTTGCACTACCAAATATACCGTTAACGCTCATTTGAAATTAAAAACAACACTTTGTAACAAAAAGTATGAAAATTTTTTGTCATTTGGCTTTGTTGATAGCAACGCGTCCTTGGGTACAGCGTCGGATTCAATAAAGTCATACGACAATTATTAGTTGTTGCCGTGGTGAAGGTTAATACTAGTTTATCCACTTGCAAACCGTTACGTTCCTATTTATCCGATATCAAACTGCCAAAACTGACGTTTCTTATGGACGATTTTATACATGAGTTGAATTATCGCTTATACACGAACTGCATGAAAAATAAAGTATGCAATTTCAAGCTGGAGGTTTGCACTTCACATTTCTGTTATTGAAAACAACTCCAAAAAGTGTTATATTTTCAAAAAATTCAGAGGCTATCTAAAAACTCATTCTTAGATAGATAGGATAGATAATTTTGTCGAACCACGGGATTTTCAGAAACCCCTGAACATCCGAAACGAAAGAAGATGAATTCATCTGTTCATTCCATATATACAACATAGTCCAGGATCATCGAGCCATAATATCTAAGCAGCAATGGCCACACTTTTGGAGCAGTTTTCTCAGTATGATGTCAGTTCAGATCATGAGTTGCGAGCGTAGTATCTCGAGTCCGGTTTCCGTCTTATAATAGACTTGTCAAACCCTACTGTCATGCGAAGTTTTTTGTTCTTGCTGTGAAAATTTGAGTTTATTATTGAGAAATTTCATGGTGAAAGACACTAATTGAGATTATAATAGATCCAGCTGCGATTGTCCGTCTGAAAGTGAGAAGAAATTCATTTAAGAGAAGACAAGACATCAAAAATTCTTAGAGTGGATTGAAGTTGTATTGAATGCTATGGTACCTATGAAATTATTATTGCTTATCTTTTACAAAAAGTAGGGTGGAAATGTGTCAGGATATTGAATTATTCTGGTAAAGAACAAGAGTGTTGTAAAGTGCATATACCACAATTTTCTCTCTCCCAAAAAAGTGATATTTCATTTGAATTTGCTATGTAGAAGTTTTTTCTGAAGGAATTATTTGAGTTGTTAACTAAGTCATACGAATATTCTCTTCCCAGGGGTATTTGAAGTAAAAATAATGGAATCTCACATATATCATGCACTGATCTTATCTGAAGTAAACGCAAGTATATTAGCTGTGTGCCAACAAATCTGTTTTCAGGATTTTGAAATTTGTTCATGCATAATTGAGAGTATGTAAACAAATTATGGGGATTTTTTCGTCCCCGGACAATTATATGAATAGATACGTTTTCAATACATTTTCATGAATAATAATAATATATAATTTTTTAGAGTTGTTTGAGAGAATGTTCTATAGAAATAAATGTCGGTTGGATAATAGGGAACATAGGGGTAGTTTGAAATGGTTGAATCTTAAAAAATGCAAGTGTGAGGTGTCACGAAAGAGAAGAATTTCTTTTATTTGCAATACAGGTAGATTTTGCCAGGATTAGTGCCTCTTCACTTCAGCAGGGCTGGAAACATTGATTTCTGTGAGCAGAGAAAGGGGGTTCTCATACAGAAATCTTGATAAACTGACGGACGTCAAAGTAAATGCAAAATTTCGACAGATATACACACTCAGGGCTTCAAGCTCTAAGAAGTTAAAGTAAGGCAATGAAAAATTTCATAGCCTGACCCTCGATTTGGTTTATATTCTCCAATGGAATCTAAACTTAGGAACAGTTAAGGAAGCTTCGATTCCTCGTATTGCTGTTTGATCTGTGTCCAAAAATGTGTACAAGAATGAATCGACCACTCAGGACAGTTTCTAAAGCACCAAACGAAACTATTAAAAAAGTGGCAACTACTTGTTAGGATGAAATTTCGAAAGCGGTTATGAAGAGCCCATGTATATTTAGTAGTGATTTTTGCAAAATATCACCGAGACTGGCCAATTTCATAATTCTCATAATATTTAATCATGAATGAGATGTGAGGCTTATCCATAATCTCAAAAATTATTCTCACCTTTTGTCTACAATGGCGAATATTCCTCATCGCAATTTTAGGAATACTGTTTCCAGAGCTCGAACCTAACCTAATCTAGCCTCCTAAAAGTATTACAAGACTACTTTGTAATTTCATTTTACGATAGTTTTTTTACTTTCCGAGAAAACTCCATTTTTGTAATTTTTTTATTGAAGTGGAACAAGATGACTACATTGTGGTCTGACCTATCCTTGCACCGATGAGAGGAAAAAACCTGCATGTATGCAGGTGGTCATTTCCAAAAATTTACTTTATAACAATTAGCACTTGTGTGAAACTGTATTGAATTAATTATTGTCTAAATGGAAAACTCAAATAATCAATAATAAAAAGATCATTACTGTTTTATTTTTAGACTTCAAAGGAGCCTTTGAAACTGTAAATATCTATCTACTTCTGATAAAACTCGAGACTGTTACCATTCAGCAAAATACATTGAAATGGTATGAAAGCTATCTTCATGGTAGGTCTCAAATAATAAAATATATTAATACATCTTCTGGCGCCTGCGACGTTCATTATGGAGTCCCTCAAGGAAGTGCCCTAGGACCAATTTCATTCATTTTATTCATCAATGACATAGTTTACCATGATCAAAATAACAAAATAAAATTGTTTGCCGATGATCCTATGATATATTGCGAAGAAGATGTAGAGAATGTTCAGAGTATTTTATCATTAATCAATCAACATTTAAAGAAATTGTCCATATGGCTCAACGACAATGGGTGAAAACTGAACGTAAATAAAACCAAATATATGGTAATATCAAATAAAAATAACTTGAACAAATTGAAAAATGTAACATAAAGCCATCATTCATCGATTGATAACAATGTTATTGGAGAAGTTAAACAGTTCAAGTACCTGGGCTTAATGATATATAATGAACTGAATCTTAAATCACATTTTGAGTATATTAAGAAGAAAATGGCAAGAAAAATTAATTGCCTATATAGATCGAATAATAAAGCATCATCTTTTACTAAGTTAACTGTGTATAAAACCATAACCATCTTGATTTCTGTGAAGCATTTATATACCTGATGAATAGTGAACAATTTGATACATTACAAAAAGTACATGTTGGAAGCCTTGAATTTATTGAATGTTCGTCAGAGAGCTACTTGTAATATCCCCAAGTTTGTGCATAAACTGAAGTCAGGATGTTTACCAATCTACCTAACAGATTAAACAATGCATCTTCAAGAAATACATAGTCATAATACCAGATCACATGCTTCAAATGATTTCTATACAGTGTGTCCCAGCTAAAACTTGTCACCCCCCTAATATCCGAACTCATGAAATAAATTGAAAATCGCTCAGACCCGTCGATTTTTATTTCAAGGGGGAACACTTTCACCAAATACACCATCATTGTGTTGTCAACTCCCTCAACCCCAGCACCCCCTACTTCAGAATTTTCAATGGGACTACTATACTTGTGATACATCATTTTGAAGGGAATTCAATCCCAAATACATCGGTGTACTGAAATTGAGGATCGATCAAGTGTTGTTGAAGTTTTAATGAAAACTAGGTTTTATCCAGATATTTTAATTTTTCATCACCTCAAATGTTAGCGTCGTAAGAAAGGTTCACTGTGGGTACGCCACTGTATTGAAAAATAATATGCTATCAGAAATAATAGTTTCGAAGGTGAGACAGACATTTTTATGAAAAAAAAATATATCTTTCATATCTTTGTTTACGCCTTGGTAATTGATGTATTCGAGTCACTGCATTTAACAATTTGAAAACATTCGAAAATGGTTTATACTGTACAAGAGAGAATATCCATTGTAGCTGCGTATTTTGAAAATGGACGATGTGCTAGAGCTACGGCTCGAAGATTCAATGAAAGTCATCCAGAAAACACCACATCATATCAGTACGTGCTTCAATTGATGAATAAGTTCTTGGAGTCGGGTTCAGTGCTGAATAAAAAACATGAACGAGAGAAGCCTATGAGAAATGAAGGGGTCGCTGTTGCAGTTTTAGGACATGCAGTGATGGACAACATTCAATCGTTAAGACAACTTGAGACTATTTCTGGAGTTTCGAAAAGCAGCGTACATCGAATTCTGAAAGACGCAAAATTCCATCCTTATAAAATGCAGATTGTACAAGAATTAAATGCTTTTCTGACGAATCTTCTTTTTATTTAAATGGACATGTCAACAGGCACAACTGCAGATACTGGAGTGACGTAAATCCCCATTGGTACAGGGAAACTCATTCACAAACTCCCCAGAAATTGAATGTTTGGGCTGGTATTCTGGGAGACCATATTGTAGGTCCATATTTTATTGATGGTAACCTCAACGGACAAACGTATCTTGAACTTCTTGATACAACTGTAAACCCCAGAATCACTCAGTTACTTGAAGACGATGATAGGTTACTTGACGGTCAGCTCACCTTTCAACAAGATGGAGCTCCTCCACATTTTGTTGCACCTGTACGTCAATTTTTAGATGACAATTTCACAGGGTGATGGATTGGAAGACGAGGACCAATAGAATGGCCGGCTAGATCTCCTGATTTATCACCATTAGACTTCTTTTTATGGGGTCATTTGAAATCCAAAGTTTATATTACCCAGCCAACTTCTCTTGATGATCTACGCAGGAGAATTGTTGTGGAGTGTCGTGCAGTGATTCCAGAAATGTTGAGCAATGTGCGAAGAAATTTCGAAGATCGCTTATACTTCTATATGGAACTGAATGGTTCACATTTTGAACCTTTCATACGATGATAACATGTTAGGCGATGAAAAATAAAAATATCTGGAAAAAATTAGTTTTCAAGAAAACTTCAACAACACTTGATCGATCCTCAATTTCAGTACACCGATGTATTTGGGATTGAATTCCCTTCAAAATGATGTATCACAAGTATAGTAGTCCCATTGAAAATTCTGAAGTAGGGGGTGCTGGGGTTGAGGGGGTTGACAACACAATGATGGTGTATTTGGTGAAAGTGTTCCCCCTTGAAATAAAAATCGACGGGTCTGAGCGATTTTCAATTTTTTTCATGAGTTCGGATATTAGGGGGGTGACAAGTTTTAGCTGGGACACACTGTATGAGATGAGTACTGCTAATGCTGCTACAAACACAGTGTTCGTCAAAGATTTACAGCTTTACAACTCATTACCAAGAGAATTTAAGAATGCTCATCATTGGGTAAATTCAAAAGCTAGTGTGTAAAATATATGAAATGTTTATAATCCATCTCTATTTTTATTTGTGGTTCGTTTAATCAGAATATTGTCCGTGTGTTGTAATTTATGTGTGTTCTGTATTTTATTTATACTCTGCACCATTTTATTCATACTATTTCATACTCTGTACTTTATACTTGAGAGCTGATGATGCCAATAAAGACTATTATATTATATATATAAAACTCAATGTACGTAGGGGGGAATAGTTGTTTTCTGTCAAATATTTGCCTTAATTTCCATTTTGTGGAATTGTGTGGAAAGACAGGTATATTTTGGTTTCACGAAATACTTGTTCCCTTAAATTGGACTCGACAATATATACACCCGAACTTTGATCGTTTTATAAATAATTGTGTTTATTTTGTACAGAAAAAATGCAAAAGAATCGCAAAATGCCCAAGTTTGGGATCTGAGTGAATAATTATTGATTCATACGTTTGTTGATGACTTGCCCAGAAAAATATAAGAGGGGGCAAGATGAAGAAACGTTTCTCTTTATGTCAAAATTCTCTTTGAATCTTTGACATATGAATATTGTCACCACCACATTTTTTGGAAACTTTGTCAAATAAAAAAAATGCATTTCTAAGATAGGAAAGTATTATCCGAAATCTCTGGTGGTGGCAAATTTTATATGTTTTCTACGAAATTACTTCCTATGACTGCGACCAACTTAAACAACTTTTGTATTATTTCCATAATCAATTCAGGTTGGCAACACAATTTTCTAGTGTAAAGTAAAAAATACATATGTTGCAGTCATTGGCGGAAGTGGAAAAGACTCGACAAGAATTATGACATAAAGAGAAGCGTTTTTCTACGGTTGACCAACTTTTCATTTTTTTGTCCGAGTTATTGAGAAAAGTATGAATACATATTGTTTTAATCACTCGGATGCCAATGATACGGTCGCAAAATTGGGGAAAGATGAAAAATGATATTAGCTTTGTTTTTACCATTTTGCAACTCTTTACCATTTTTCCTCTACGAGATAACTACAACTGTACATAATTCACATTTTAAATAATGTTGCCGGCCTTGTACGAAGGCGCAAATTTTTAAAGTTTTGTTGAGCACTAAAATATAACTTTTGTGAAAGTTTGCATTCTTCTGCTATTCTTGCCCCATTTTTGCAAAAGTGATTGGCTTACATGAGTCGAAGATGGAGGATCTCGAAATCACATCCCTTCAAAATAATATTAGCTTATGAGGGTTTAATCCTCAATCCATTTATTTTTGTCTTTCTTTGACGGAAGGAAAATACTCGTACTCGGACTTTGCGAAATACCAGTCTCTTCTACAACCCTTCATGGTAGGAGTATGGGCAAATATCTGCCTCCTCTTTTGTTAACATCACCATCATGCCCATTCATTACAGACATTTTTATAGAGATAAGGTGAGAGTAATCGAAACATATAATGCTGACTGTTGAACAGCACAGACGTGTTTGCAATCTCAACTCTAGTTTGTTAATAGCTTAACTCTAGGGATGCATGGAGGAACTGCTTTATGAGCCATAAAATATTCAACCTCACAAAAATATACATCTATAAAATATATCATTCAGTTCATAAAAATAAAAACTCTTTTGAACGACCGGCTGATAGACACCATTATCCAACAAGAAATCAATCAATCATTTTACCCAACTATAAATACAACCGAACTCAAACTACACCCTTGTATATGGAAATAAAAATTTGTAATCATCTTCCGAATTCCGTGAAACAGTTATCAATGAATGAATTCAAAAAGAAACTAAATAACTTATTGCACCACCAGGTGGAAGAATTTTCCTTAGTTAACTTCAACTAAAGGACATATCAATCATTTGTGGAAAGGTATCCACTTCATTGTATCAAATTCAAACCAGTAGTCAGCCCTTTCCCTGAGCCTTTGGCAATAGGTATCAAAAATATTTCATGTAAGAGTATTGCCAATGTTTTATAATGTACCTAGCTGGGTAAGAAATTTTTATCTATCTATCTATTACAAACTTAGTGTATTTTTTTTAATTTGCTTTTTTAGTTCCCGCAGATACTACTAATGTTATTTCAAGTACCTATTCACATTATTCGAACACGAATAGTACTTTTGATTTATGAACATCTGAAATTAATACTTCATTGATGAATTATTATTAATCAATTATGATTACATTGAATACCATCTTATAATTTTGAGAACCCATGAATGTTAGTTGAATACGTAATGTTATATTGAGTAGTCTCTGATGCTCCTGATACTGATGAGATAAGAGTAGTAGTGATACAACGTCTACTATCAAAAGATTCAACTTCGTTTTCCTGGTTTCAGTTTTAAAATTTCCTGGGACACTCTTCAACATACCTTTATTTTCAAAAATAATACTATCCCTGCCAATTAATACTACATTGTAATCCATATCGTAGAAATAAAATTAATATGTTGTCGAAACTCAAAACCTCTGTTATTCTCGTTATTCTCATTTCCAAATCTGAACAAAAATAAAAACAAAACATCAATTGAGTTTGCTGTTATTTGAAGGTTGTAGACGATGTACTAATAATAATAATACTCCGTCATAAACGCTCATAAAGTGTACCCGAAGGCTAAGCCTGTGCGGGTAGAGGACGGCTATCATCATTATTTGCCATGGCGCTCCGGGGCGACTTACTGATGTTTTTGGTGGTGTTTTCACTTTCAAATTGTAGTAAAACGTGGAAATCCTATAGCACCACCCCAGGTGATGTAAACATTTCAAAGGAACAGATTCGAGTTGAAATATACGAGGGGGTTCAAAAGAGTCCAGATAATCGAACTTCACTAAGTTTAATGATTTGCAGGTAAGTCATTTCAAGTTGTTTTTTGGACTCTTTAACTAATGGTTAATGACCCCGAAGACCACGGAAACAATTCCTCCATACCGAGAGTAGGCACTTGGTATAATATGGAAAATGAGCCAATGTTCAAGTGATAAGTGTTCCTCAGAACATTCCATAAAATGTAAGTAAGTGAATTGAAAGTAATCGCTTTAACCATTACATAAAATAAACTATCTATGCATGCTAGAGTTACATAGAAATACCCGACACTTGTTGATGATATATTGACATTCATCCCTTGTTTCCTATCCAAGCAAATGTCCACTAAGTGTACCTAGTTTCCTAGTACGCTTATGAGTGGAATTAGTGAAATTTTTAAATCTAATAATCTAATCTTACAAAAGAGTGTTTAATTCATACAATAATTGAATCTTTGGATCATATAATACATGTTATATCTTTGGATTCACCAAAGACTTTTTAAAAACAGACTTTAAACTTTTATTTTATTTATTTGACAAACAGAAATTAAAATGGTAACATATAATGTCAGTCAGACTTATTAATATGCACCTAAATATTGGAACAGTTACTCGATCATGAACGTGCATCTGAACGTGCATCTGAACGTGTATCTGAACACTGAGATGCCGGAATCCTCTTCTTATATAAGTTTCCACTTGTTGACTGGAAAAGTGCTGATTCCAAGGGTACTGGGATTGGCGCCAGGGTTCTAGCTGACTCCAAGGAGAATTAGGTCATGCGACCCAAATACGCATTTCCTAAGGCGTAATAATGGACAAAGGGCTATTGTCTATTTTGATATAACATACATATATACTTATATTTATATATTATATAATGTGTTGAATAAACATTGTTTTTTTTTGCCTGAATGCATAATGAATGAATGTTCAAGTTATAATCTTGAAAATAGCTTCCACGTGTGTGTTGAGGAAATATTTGTTAATTTGTTTGGCAAACTGGTATGTATGTTTTTTGTTTCCATGTGGAATAAATCTCCTGGCAAGGAGTCAATTATTTTCTGAGCTAGATACATAAAAGTTTTTTGAGTAGATGTTTTGTGAAAAAAGGGAACAGGCAGTTTTTGTTGCCCTCTTATTGTTATGTTAACTGATAGATCAATGACAAGACACTTGCCGAACAGCCTCACATATACTAACACAGCATGCTTTTTCTACGTTGTGTATTCTAAGTAAATTGAAAATCGGTTCAGTTGTTTCCCTTCTATTTGTCTTAGCGATGAGCCTGATAAATACTTTTTGTAGAGTAACTATACTTCTTATATTAGTTTTGTAGGTTGTTCCCTATATAGATATACCGTAGCTTATTACCGAGTGTTCCATGCCAAAATAATACATTTTCATTATGTTGGTTGGTGAGGAGGATAGTTTGTAAAATGCCAGGAGGATTTTTTGCAGCTCTGTTGTGACTGTAGAGACATGTTTTTTCCATGAGAGATTTTTATCTATGAGTAATCCCAGCTTGAATAATTGTTTCACAGAAACATTGGTCATCACATTCTTGTTCTGGTCCTACTTTATGCAGTTTTAGGTTATCACTGAACTGAGATTTTCCCCGAGATGAAAAGTTTATGTATTTAGCTTTCTTTGCATTCATCATCATTTTATTTTCTGAAAACCACTTTTCAAGCAATTTCAAATCTGAAAGCATGTTATTGAAAATTGTTTCTTTTTCTGTCTCTGAATAGAGGAGAGCGGTATCATCTGCGGAAGTGTATATCTTTCCCTTCAGTGGCATACCACAGAGATCGTTTATATATATATCAAAAACAGAATAGGTCCTAGAACTGATCCTTGTGGTACACCACTTTCCGTGATTCTCAAGTTACTTATTTCCCCATCAAGTTTGACTTGTTGCTTCCTGTGAATCAAATATGTTTCGATCCACCCTAATGACTATGTTGCTGATTTTTTCCAGTAGGATTTCATGAGAGATGGTGTCGAATGCTTTAGATATATCTATAGAAGGTCCGGTCGTATGCCTGTTATTATCACTCCTTTGTGTGTTCGTCGTGAAATTCAATAGCGCTAATTCGGTACTTCTTCCTTCGAGAAACCCATACTGGTTTTCCGAAAAGAAATCTATATTCTGTAAGTACTGCTTAAGATTTACAGCAATAATTTTTTCTAAAATTTTGGCGATGATAGGTAGTAAGGCAATAGGTCGGTAGTTATTGAGCTCATACTTTTCCCCTTTGTATATTGGAATAATTAGCGACCGTTTCAAGTTTTCTGGAAAAATGCCTATGTTGCTGAGTTTTTCCAGTAGGATTTCATGAGAGATGGTGTCGAATGCTTTAGACATATCTATAAAAGGTCCGGTCGTATGCCTGTTATTATCAATCCTTTGTGTGTTTGTCGTGAAATTCAATAGCGCTAATTCGGTACTTTTTCCATCGAGAAACCCATACTGGTTTTCCGAAAAGAAATCTTTATTCTGTAAGTACTGCTTAAGATTTACAGCAATAATTTTTTCTAAAATTTTGGCGATGATAGGTAGTAAGGCAATAGGTCGGTAGTTATTGAGCTCATACTTTTCCCCTTTGTATATTGGAATAATTAGCGACCGTTTCAAGTTTTCTGGAAAAATGCCTTTTATTATTGAGAGGTTTAAGAGCTTTGTGATAACTCTTTCTGCAAGGGGTGCACTAAGTTTAAGAAAACGTGGTTTAATATTATCATAACCAGCTGCTTTATTTTGGTCAAGTTTTTTAATTTCATTTTCCATTTGAGTTTTATTCACGAAATACATTGCAAATAAGTGCCCATTCCAAGTGTAATGTCGTTGTATTCTATTATAGTGCGGTGGCATTATTATGTCTATCATTTTTTTTGTGTTATCAACAAAGAAGTCATTCAAGTTATTTGCTAATTCTTTTCTATCCGTTATAGTTTCAGTTTCATTACCTGTAGTTATATCAATTTTTTCAATTTTTTCAGTAATTTGTTTGTGTCCGTTCATATCTGAATAGTTTTCCAGGTACCCTTGATATTTTTTTTTATTTTCACGGATTTTATTTTCATAGTAGGAGCATTTAGTAATTATGATTAACTTGATGTAGTTTCGATAAGTTTTGTCTTCCTTCTTAAGTGCATCGTCGCGGGGGTTCCTTTTCAAGTTAATGCATTTTTTTTCTCTTTCTCTGATGCTCTTCAGTAATCCCATTGTCATCCAAGACATGAATTTTTAGTTTTACTGTTTGTTTTTTGCTGTACTTTGCATAAGTAAATCATAAAAAACTTTCGAGAAATTGGAGAAACTGATATCCACTTCATCTACCAAGCAACAAATGATGAGATTTATTGTTCTAGGATGAAGAACATTTTTTTAAATAAAAATAAACGTGGTAAAGACTGATGTGTCTATAAAATTCACTAAGTGGAGATCAACCCGTAACAATTTATTGAAACACCAGTAGAACTATCACTCTCATGATGTCTCGCAAAAAAGATCTGACTCGGCAGTATAATCGATTGTTATTTTCCTAGTTAATATTCAATGTGAAAGAAATGAAAGGGGAAGATTTTGCAAGAGACGAAAATGCTCGAGAAGTGAGGTTTGGGCCATAGAATTTTGAATTTTTTGGGGTAAACAGAAAATTGCCTGAATCAAAATTCAGTGACAAATTTAACGGGAGGATTCACGGTAGATATTCGCGAACGCGCTGCGGGGATTTAAAATAGGGTGATTCATGACGATATAATTGGGATAGCTGCTGGTTGAAGACATCTTGCTGTAAGAAAAACTGTAATTTTTGCAACTAACTCTGAATTCAAAGGCTATTTTCCAATCCTGATAGTAAGTTTCGAGTCATTGTCATTGTATTTACCACTGGTAGTCCCACAATTTGATAGGTACGTTCTTCTTCTCTTTGGGTAAGAAACTACTACAAGACACACCCAGAACAAAGCACCAAGATCGTATATAACTAGAATTTGGCTTCAGTCGACATCTAAGGTACACTGAAGGTCCCAAATTGATTCGGAAGTTCAATGGGAGGCACCTTCAACACTATTTCTACTTTTGTATCGTCCAAAAGAGTTTTCTAATACTGTTCAAAGGTGTTTCGATTATATAAAGTCAACATTGACTAGAGTTCTGTAATAAAGTCGTATTGACAAATTTTGTTTCATTACTTGTTTTTCTGTTATCTTCATATTCAAATTTCATTTATTCTAAATATGATATTTTAACCTCAGTTTTTTGCTTTCGTATTCCACTAGCACCGAAACTCTCTTCTACTTATGAAGATTACTCCAATACCGTTTCCTACAGCAAGTGGAACGAATCCATAGTCTTTTGGAAAAATAAACCAGCCAGAATAAAGAAAAAAAAAACTGTTGCCATGTGGAGGAATACCTTGCTGATGTCCCTGACTAGCTAGACATAATTTTTAGTATTCAAAATCAGGGTGGTAACAGTAGCTGCTAAATAACATCTTGATGGTCTATTATTAAGTTGTGGATGTACTACCGGAAATCGATTGATTTAAGGTAATGTCAGTTAGGCTAGATTATTACCAAAATTCAAATGAACACTCTGTATATGTATCAAAATAGCGACAGGAGGCTAGAAAAAATATTTCAAGTAACGATTATTGAAGTACATGACTTTTCTTTCTGAACGAGGACAACAGAGCATATATGTATTTGCACAAAATCTTACATTGATACTTCACTCACTCTCCACAGTGTGCTCAAATCAATCATAGAATCATCATGAGTAAGACAAAAATTTCATTTGTACTATTTATTTACGAAATGGATAATCAATCGAATGGTTTTCATAGAAAATGTTGATGAATGATGTTTGTACTTCTATTCAATCACGCGAGATTCATGGATCTGAGTAATTTCAACTTCATGGGGATACCTTAGCCACTTGGGGAATATGATCTCCTCTAGGAACAAAACCATTAACTGCATCGACAGTGTATTCTACCTTATATTCCACGTTGTCGTTTCCAATATATTTGTAAAAACCTTTAACGTCCATGTACTCGTCTTGTTGTCCTTTGTTTGCAAGGTGGCCTTCCTCTTCTGCTAAAATGCCATTTTCCGTTTCATATCTGAAAATATTACTCGTTTTAACTGATATGACAGATATTGAAAAAAAGTTATCAGTTTTAGCAGGATAGGTAGATCAAAACTTTTAAATTTTGTAAATCAAATAAGTTTGAGGTTTGAATTTGAAACTAGGCTCTCTTCGATAACTTTTTTGATTTTACTGTAGGGAAAAAGAGTATTTCAGAAAACTTAATAATCTTTTTTTGTCCCGAATCTCAAACGCTATACTTACACATAGTGATAACCATCTTCTAATACTTGTTCGACTTTCCTTATGATGCCATAATTCTTGTTGTTGTTATTATTATTGTATACAGCAGTATTTTCCTTGAGAGGTGATATGGCAACAGGCCTTGTGGCGAGTGGTTTGTAGACAGAAACTGGTGAGCCTGGGGATTGTATGAAGTAATCAGTACACTAACGATTCACTATCATTATATCATAGGAATTAACAAAAACAGATCATTGTCATTAATTGTAAAACTTTTCCGATGCAAATCTGAAAAGGTTGTGTTGTTTTTCTTTCAATAAGTTATTTTTAATTTTTTTTTCACTCGTTTTTCATTGTTTGTGTTGATGAAATATCTCGAATTATTTTGTGGTATACGTATTAATTCTTTTGCAAAACAGGTTTATACTAATAAATGGGTGAACGTTATCATTTAAAAGCAAAGCCTATCAAATCACTGTACTGTAGAAAATTAATTTTCAAAGTTTTACTAGATCATCGAGTAATGTGCTGAAATATCATCGGAACGCAAAATCTTTCGTAGTATTTTTCTTATTAAAAATCGAATAAAATTGTTTAAATCGCTCTAACATGTTCAGACTTGAATTCCAGGTATATTTTTCAACTCTCCCACTGAAAAAAATATGTGTACAACAATGTTATTAGGAATATGTAATCAACACTATCCATAATGCTCTTGTTATGTACCCTTGAAAAGAACATCAGAATTACGAACACTCAGTATATGAAATATTTATTTCGCAACGTTTTTTTTAAAGGAAATCTTTTCAAGCGATTAGAGTAGAATTCACATATTATAAGATAAGGCATTTTATTACGCCCACATATGCGTCTCCCAGTAGAAGCGCATTTTGCTGAAATGACGTTTTCAAAGCTTTTGTTCGCAACTCGAAATGAAACATAATCAATTCATTACTCTGCTATCTAACGATTGTACACACTTCAATATCCATATTTTGTATTCTATTCTGTTCGGAAATGAAGTGAGCTAATAAAGTAAACTAGTAATATTGAGTGAAAATCATTTGAAATCTCCCCGGTATACAACATCATCATATCCGAGGTTTTGAGTATCTAATTGAATCAAAACTGAAAAATATAATACTTGGTTGAATAATAGCTTATTTGATATAAAGAAACCTCAAAGTGTTTAGTATATTTTCTTCAATAAATTTTCTGGGTTTATAGAACCAGTAGAGAGGAAATATAGCAACTAAAAACAAGAATATTGATGAATACCAAATATTCGATTTCTTGCTATCAAATATCCATGATTTTTATAAATTGATTTTAAGAAGCATGTCAATATGTTAATGATGAAGTGTACTTTCGACATCCTGAAAAACAAACAGACACAAAGTTCTCCAATGTCATAATATTCTTCAAACATTTCTACCGACACTTCATCTCGACCTACCTCCTGTGTTACTTCCAACATAAGCGCCACCTTGGTGTTTGTAAGAATCATCTGAATGTACATAACGTCCTGCATCATCGGGGTTGTAGGCACCGCTGTTGTCAGGATGATATTGACCGTCATTATTGTTGTATGCACCAGAATTATCAGGTTTATATTGACCACTGTTATCCAATTCTCCAGTATAACGGGCTACATTTCCGTTGTAGTTAACAGCGGCAACTCCCTGGTATTTATAAGGATCATCTGAATGGAGATATGCTCCGCTGGTATCAGGATGATACTGCCCATCATCATTATTAGGTGAAACGGAACTATCAGGTAAAGCAACTCGGTTGTTCTGGAACGGCTGGTATTGAGGGGCAGCACCGCTCAGGGCAACGAAACCAAGGAAAACCTGCAACAGATATCGAATCTTATTTAATAATCTGAATATCGAAATGAATAAAAAAACAACATGTCGAGAGGTATATGCCATAGTTTAAAATCGAATAAAATGAATAATCTCAATCATCTCAAAAAATACTGCTTCTGTTAATTGTAGAGTCACTCTTATCGGCATTTTCGCCCCACAAAATTAATTTCACGTTACGAATTACTCTAAACTTGTTACTCATATAATATCGTAGAAAAATACTTATTAATATGTTGTTAAGCCGATCGATATGAGTTTGGGTCATGTAAGTTTTCCTTATACGAGAATGCGCAAATATGCAATTTGAAACATACTTTCTGACGTCAATAGAAAGATCATAGATCATGGTGAGCGAATACATAAAACTTTCATTCTTACAAATATGCGGAATTGTTCCTAATTGGATTTTCTTTTTGGTTAATCCAGCATCAAAAAACCAAATGACATTTCATATTTGCACCTCCAATATAATTTTCCAGTGTATTCAAATATTCAACTCTGGAAAGATCTACAACCTCCATATATCGAGACTCGGAAAGACCAAAATTATTATGCAAGACCAGATTGATTTTCCGAAACATACAGAGCATTTCAAGTTGTACGGATCATTAGAAGTATCTGGAGAACAGAAGAATATATCCTTTCAAAAATTTGTGAGCGTGGATGAACAATCATGTAATACCCTCTTCTACTTTGCTATTTCAAATGAAATAACAGTTTCATCTCTATTGGAATTCTTATAATAAGATTCCTTAGAACTGAATCTGAATAATTTCCTATAACTATCCGTGACTCTTTGGGCGACAAAAATATATTTATCAAATTTTTGTGAAAACCCTGACCATTGCAAAATAACTACTCTTTAACAATGCAAATTTACAAAAAATTGCAAGTTGGGTCATATATGCATAAAAACATAAAGAATATTCTGCCGACGAACCATATTTCAGTTTCAGAATACAGGGATATTTCTTCTTTGGACTCATGTAAATGTCTAAAACATTTTTTTTTTCACAGTAAAATATCCTATTTGCTATAAATTATTTGCAAAGCTGTTATATTTACCTATTCAATATTGTATAATTCATATTTATGTCGTAAAGTTATTGAGTTATGATCATTTATGTTATGAAATGCAAGAAATGACAACTTCGAACATGTGTGTCAAAAAATACAGAATTATGTTGGTGTCGAATCATTTTAGTGAATAATCCAAATGTTGACCATTAGTTTTCGACCATTTTCTTATTCGAACATGAACGAGGCATTTATTGTGGCTATTTGACTTCCATTTGAATTTCATTTCTGAAATGCTTTAGTTACTCGATGTTCCCATTCTTCCTTCGCGAACTCTGGGTTCCATGAACCTAAACATCTAATTCATCGATTATCAAATCCAATTCCAACATGACTTATGCTGTGCAATGACCAGGAACTCCATCGAGTTGATACATGTTCGATATTATTGTTGTGGCAGTTCTTCAATAAAATCCTCAACCGTTGTCGTGGAGATACTCGAATACTATCGATAATCAAAAAACCATAAATAAACAGAAAACGTTAAAATGTTTTTTTTTAATCCCACTTCGTTTGTGAAATACAGATTTTTCGGTTTACCAGTAATGATATTCCTTCTGTTGAGAATACCTTTTCTAGAAAATTTTGAATAATCTCTCCATATTATCTTCGTCTACTTGTGTAGGTACATTCAATGTTTCACACAGTCGATCATGTGCGGAGCGTCTTCAGGATTAGGAGCTTGAACTTTATGAAATTTCTAGTTATACATTCCATGTTCCTTCAAAATCCTATGGACTAAGGAAAATTTTAGACCTGAATAATGAACTGTAGTGCGAATGAAAGCTTGAGGATTTTTGTGAAAAAAATTCAAAGTATTTATTGCGTTATCCTCATTATCTTTCACAGGTCTAGGCAAGTTCTTTTTTGCTCATAAAGATTATCCAAAAATTTCAAAATATATTCTTAATGATTTTTTTTAGATAAATGTTATTCTGTATTATATCAGTATGTTCTGCTGATATCATTGTTATATTGGTCAATCCATGATGATGATGAATAAATCCATCAAAACCTCATTAGAGAAATTATTTTCTTTCATAGTACTTCCACACCTACGGAACTTGAATTCAGGATGACAATAAAGGAATGATATATGTTAAATGAAATATGACCCAAAGTGCAATACCTCATAAATTTGAATAGTGAAAAAATAGTTATTATCCAATGGTCATGTTTAGCATTTCCAATACGAACAGCCATATCGTCAAGTTTCAGGTGATCGTCTAGTTTTTTTTTTATTCCATATGTACAAAAGGAAAAATGTGAGAATATATTTTCCAGTACATTGCTAGGTTGGTTGAAATATGAAACATGATTTCGAAGTTTCATAGGACACCTATAGAATTATAAAATGACATTGCGAATCATAGTAGTGGTCCTTCTTAGGCAATTCTGATACTTTTCTACAAAATACCGTTAGTGAAAATGAGATTATTCGTTGAACAAAATACCGTTAGAAGACGATTCTTCCTATTTATTACTTGCACTGTACTGTCAGTTTAATCTTCCTCTTGAAGATGGTCACTTGGTGACCGAAACACGTGTCGTTCCTATTTATTGATAAAAACTTGTAATATACATAAAAACCTATTTGAGCATATCAACCATACCATATATTGCTTCTTGTCCACTTCAGCACTCAATTTGGATTCAACATCCGAAAAACCAAGCAAGAATATATTTTCATTGATTGAATTGAATATTCACTCAACATGGGTCAATAATCATTAGAATTTTAGGCTTTTCGGAAAATTTGCTGTGTCTTGTTTTAAAACACTCTGCAGAACAAAAAACTTAATCACTTGCAATTACTATTCTATACTAATTACCGAATGATTACTTACCAGTGATAACATGATAACGATGAATGAAATGCAACACACCAAATCGCTAGAATGCCAACTTTTTTCTCCAAGTTTCAAGTTTGGTTTCCCATTTTATTAGACCGTCAAGATTTTTTATCCATCCCTCCTACTCAAAATTTTACTGACTAAAATATTCAAAGAATGAAAAAATGCAAATCTTTTTGAATTCAATTAATTCATATTCATGTTCTTTGTGGTAAATCAGCATATTTTATAACTCTACTTTTCCAG
Organism: Chrysolina americana; assembly: GCA_958502065.1. Classification (NCBI taxonomy): domain Eukaryota; kingdom Metazoa; phylum Arthropoda; class Insecta; order Coleoptera; family Chrysomelidae; genus Chrysolina; species Chrysolina americana. Next base: position 49,139,226 of record OY293410.1, on the reverse strand, counting down.
ACGAAGGCATTCTTAAAAAACCCTGACATAAATTATAACACTGATGACATTAACATGAACTGGTTTGATATATGCTCGACTATTTGAGGAAAATAGTTTTTTAAACAATTAATTTCATGAGGAAATAATCACCATTTTTACTATCGGAACGAGTAGCTCGTATTTGATTACTATGCTTATAGGAATGCATTGGTCAAAAGAAAAATCAACCGGTAATTTCTAGGCTCGATTCAGTTTTTCTTCGCTTCGTCTGGTTCACTCTGAACTAAGAACATGAGAATGTCTTACCTTTTCTGAAAACCGGGTTGCAATCAGGTGTTGAATAATAAACCACCCTTCTTTCAGTAAGGTTATTCCGGGGTGCCGCCAAATATTTCAACAATGCTCGCGGGGGTTGAGGTCAACTCACAGAAGTCTCTCCTCTAGTTGAAAAAGAAAATATTCTCAAATAATAATTGAAAATTGTTTTTTTATAGAAAAAATTCTCCTCTAGTATTTTGGAAACACTGTTAATGGTGTACCAGAAAATTTGATGATGTGTTGCAATTTTCACTAGTGTAAGGAGACTATAGATACTCGCATCATCCATCAAAATTTTGATTTCAATAATAGAAAAAAAAACACATTATTGCCAAGAATGAAATCATCCATTCTACAGTCATCAAAATACTCCAACTATATCTTCAGTTACTTTCCGGAAAACGATGGCTGTTGTCTAGAAATAGAAAATCAGAAATGTTATTAGTGACATAATCTAATATTATTAAAATATCCTACTGCTCATACCCCTATACTGAAAATAATAGACGGATCGTTTTTGAATAATATAAAAAACAATGTACTGGTACTGTTGATTGAACAAAAAATAAGGTATCTTTTGACGAATTCAGTTGTTCAATATTACCTTGGATTTAGATACAGGGTGCGTTACATTTACTTTTTAGGTAATTTACATTGTATTCAAAATCTTAAGAACTATTATGTTCATTTGTTCATTTTGTTCACACAATTATGAAATTGTTGATTATTACATGTGACAGTTTTGTCAACTTTGTATGTTTCATTACTATAAGATATGCATTTTTAAACTGTACAGTATTACGATAAATGGGGTTGTTACAACAAAACCATACTTGTGGAAATCTTTTGCTAAATTAAATTCTGTTAAACAATTTTTCGAAATAAATTTTTGAAACCATAAACAACACAAACTTCACTCAACAAGAAGATTGAAATCAACAATAAACGAAAACTCAATCGTAATGTAAACTTTAAAAATGCATCTTTTCGAAACGCAAATGAGTCCTGCGGCAACATACTGGGTAGACAGCATCTGAGATCAGAAATGATACCAACAACTTCGAAAAGTTATTCAACTTGAAGTTACTGAATAATATTCATTCGATGTAAAAATACATTTTTTTTTTCAGAGTTAGTAGAAAAGTGTAACACCTTAAGAAGTGTATTATTATGTGATTTCGCAAACACTACTCAAAATAAGGCAATTCCTAACACGTTACGTAAATAACTCGTATCTCTTGAAGGCATCAATAAACAGCGCAGGGGCAGATCCAGAAAATTGTTCAAGGCGGGGGGACACAAGAGAAAAAATCTGTATATGTCAGATATTTTTCTTCAAATATGAATTTATTTCATCATGATATCTAGTGTAATCTTCATCGGTCAAGGGGGGGGGCACGTGCCCCCGTGCTACGCCACCCTGTATGCGTCACTGTATACACGCTCTTATTAAGTGAAATTATTATTATTTATCCTTACCAGTAAATTGACTCTGATGATCATTTTGCGAATTGAAATTTAATAATAAATATATAAATATAATAAATGAATTTTTCCAGGCATGATATTTCAATTAAAACACATATATATGATAATTTTTTTTATTAAACCATCAGTCAGTTACATGATGTCTTTTATTTTAATTGTCCACAAGCAGATACTTGAAATAATTGATTTTGCAAAAAGATGACTATAAGAATATTTGCATTTCTTGAAAATAAATCTAATTTTATTGAATATTTGAAAACTGAGAAAATTATTCAAATTCAGAAGCTTTTGATAAATTGATAAAAAGATTGAAAATGTTCAAGGGATAAAGGACGCCAAACGAAAACAAAAAAAATTGTCTTTTGGTCAAATTGGATGGCTGAAATTTTATAATGTTGTAGTGTATGTGCCGCTTCTAAGATATAAGCGGCCAACAAAGTTCGTAAAAACGCCGCAGTTGAGTAATATTGACAAAGAAAAATACTAAATATTTTGTTAGTCGAAATAAGACAAATTCTCATATACACGTCCAATTATAATCTTATCAATGATAGTACATGGGGTGTATAAGGGGCATTGTCAAAGTAATCGATTTTCGTTTTTTTTTAACTATTCTAGAAACACAAGTTGTGTTTTGATAAGACATCATAGTTTCATCTATTCTAGGTTATACAAACGTGTTTTGTTTTTTGACGAATTTCTCTGTTTGAAATATGAATATTTAAAATTTTGGATTGTACCCTCTATACTGATAAGAATTGATGGATCATTTTTGACTACGGAAAGTATCGAAAATGGGATATTGGACGCCTGTGGTGTCACCCAATGAGAAAAAAAAGTATTTAACCCCTTCACCACACAAGTAATTTATTTCCTAGATGCGCATTTTGATAACAAAGTTATCTTAATCAGTAGGAATTACTAAACTAACTGTAAATCGGCATACTAGTCTTATTTATATCAAATAATTAATTACCATGGGTTAATCTGTGTACTAGGAAGTGACCCTCCTAATGGGCAGGTAAAACCCCAATAAACAATACAACAAAGGCACTTAATTATTCTTTTACAGGTATCAAGTCGAATAATTTGGAATTTAATGGACCGTTATTATTATTAAGCAAGAGTTTTGAGCCTCTTTTTCTAATAGCAATACTCTCATAACAATCTAATTTTCTGTAATCATCAACAGGTTTTATTAATTTTAAATTTTGGATATTAATTTTGAGATAAATGATCCGCAACACTCTATTTATTTTCTCGCGAATATTTAGCATGTGCCAAATGTTCGCGGAAACGAACATTCGTAGATCTTTTGGTTTGGCCATAATATACACTATCGCAGTTTGGCATGTAATTTCATAGATTTCTGATATCTCCAATGTTGGAATTTTATCTTTCGGATTACCTAACAACATTTGGAGATTTTTCGTACTACTATATGTACTAGCTGAAGGTTTGAGTCTCGGAAAATAGAGTTGAGACCCCTCGTAAGCCGTGTATCGTGTGTAAGTAGTTTTAATAAACTTTTTTCTGTCTTTGGGTTGCTCTAGTGTGGTTATATGTCTTAAGGACGTTCTGAACTTTTTCTTTTTCAACAAATTATCTACCATTTTCGGGGAATAACCATTACTAATGGTCTTTATTTCACGTTGAAACCATTTAACTCTGAGGGGAAAGCTCAACGCCCTGTGAACAAGGAAATTGAAACTCGCAATATTGTGCTGAATGTAATGATCTTCTCAATTTTAACAAGTTAGTTCCTAGAACTCTCACTCTCTCATCACGTGGTCCTGCAGACGGACTGATGTGTTCATGGTAGCTTGGAGCTACTGGCTTGGGGGATCAAAGTCCTTAGACTCTGAGCTGTCCTGGATAATTTGGAATTCTGAAAGCCCTCCTCATGAGGGCGGAATGTTAAAAATGAATAGCCAGAAGAGGCTATTCATTTACTTCACGTAGTGCTGGAGATCAAGCCTCGGAAAGGCGTGGTCTCTTGAAACTAGTAGGGTCCTCAATAGTGTAGTCTACTGCGGCCCTGACAAGCGGATTTTCATGTTTTTCCGCACAATCAAATACGCGCTGATTACGCTCTCGGATACTCTGCTGGACAGAAGGCAGCTTCAGATCGTCGCAGATTCGAGCGTTTCGCACGAACCATGGAGCATCTGTGATCATCCGCAGAATTTTATTCTGGACCCGTTCCAGACTTAAAACATGGGTGGGGGCAGCGTGCCCCCAGGCGGCTGAAGCATATAACATGCAGGAATGAATCATCAATTTATAAAGAAGCACCTTGTTCTTCCAACTTAACTTGCTCCTCCTGTTTAGGAGCGGGTACAGAGAGCTATGTCTGAAGCGCAACTTAGCCCTTAACTCTTCGATGTGTGGGCCCCAAGTGAGCCTTCTATCAATGGGCAGGCCAAGGTACTTGACTCTCGTTCGCCATTCATTCTCCCTTCCCGAGATTGACACGCCTCTCTCCGGCAGTATACGATGCCCAAGGAAATCATCTGCGTCTTCGCTGGATTGACTCAAATTTTCCAATCCAGAAACCATTGTTCGAGATTGTCCATCTTGTATAAAAGGCCTTCGTGCCAGACACGGTCGAAGGCCTTCGCAACGTCGAGGAGCAACAGAAACACAAAATCATCCTCCTTCCGAAGGATTCGCGAGACACTCCTTTCCACAAAATCATCGCGGAAGTCGTCGTCATCCTCGCTCGTATTGGGGACGAACTGACGCTCCATTGTGTCCGCAAAGGCTGTGGCTTTGTCAGACGGGGTGTAACACATTCCGCGCTCGCCATGAATGGGCGGAAGTTCAGCCTTCCGACGTCGAGTCCTTTTGACAAGGCGCCAAAGCTCCCTGTCTCCAGGTTCAAGGTCGGAAAGCGTATCACTCCACCTCTGGTTCCTGAAATCCAGGATCGCGGTTTTGACTTCGTTTGCCTTCTGGCTGGCTCTTACCCTGTCTCCAGGGATAGACCCTTCTGAGGCGATTACGCTCCCTAATGAGGTTTTTAATCCTAGAAGGAAACTCATTGTATGACTTCAAAGGACCCTGTTCACTGGTCGTAGCGGCTACAACAGCGTCATTCACAACTCGCTCGAAAGTTGCAACAGCCTCGTCCAACTCGGCCGGAGTCTGAAGCCCTTCAGGTGCGACATATGCACCTTCGAGGATCGCAGTGAAGGATTCCCAGTCCTTAGACTTACGCAAATAATTTCCCTGAGGATTTTCTTCATCACCCAGCCGTAAAACGAGAGCGGGTATATCTCCCAAGTCCAGGGGATATTCCTGGCTAACGCGATATCAAGCACATCAGGCCTGCCTTGACCATAGTGTGTTGGCTCATCAGGACTCACAACGTGATAATCGTTCCTGTCCATATGTGACCAGAACGCCCTCCCATTACGGTTTGACACTCTGCTCCATGACACGTGTTTGGCGTTCAAATCCCCTGCAACGATCATTGGAATGTTGGATTCCATCAGCAGAGAATCGAGAGAATCACCCTGTATCAAATTGAGCGGAGGGTTGTACACAGAGACTACTCTAAGAGGGCCCCTACTTGTCTCAATTTCGACCCCCAGCACCTCCATGCCGTGGTTTCGGTCGCGGTCAATGCCGTATTGTGACACGCGAAGGAATCGCTTTGCCAGAACGGCAACTCCTCCTCCACGCCTCCCAATACGGTCCTCTCGGAATATCCTGTAATTTGGCATCGCAATAGGTTCACCGTTAAGATGTGTCTTTTGAAGGAGCACGAGGTCGACATTGTGTCGCACCACAAAATCTTCAAGATCCAGCTTCTTCTCGTTGAAACCATTACAGTTCCAAAGAACTAATTTCAAGGAAATGGGCCTTGTAACAGGCGCAGCCATTTACTTGGCGGCCGAAAGCACTGCGGAGTTGGGCACAAACATGTGTTGTAGCCCGGGGAAGTCAATGAATAGCTGTTTAATAGTGTCCAGGGCAGCAAAGATATCTTTCCCTGGTTTGCTTTGACTTGTTGAGGTGGGCTGCTTGCCCACACCCAGAGCACCCGCATAGGAAGTTCCCACACGGACTGCAGCGGAACCAGCTGGCCTCGCAGCAGGCGATGGGCCTCCAGTGTTGCCACTTTTGGGTTTCGGGAAGTTGGGACATCCCTTATAACTCGCCGTATGGGGACCTCCACAGTTGCAACACCTGGCTCGCTCATTGCGCGCCAGGGGGCAATCACGAGTCAAGTGCTTACCTGTGCACATAACTCATGCAGGAACTGCTATGCAGTTCCTCTGGGCGTGGCCAAAGCGCTGACACCTGTGGCACTGACCCACAGATGCCCTTGCTCGTTGGGGCTCAGCCGAAATCCTGATATGAACAATATCAGTGATCTGATAAATCTGTCTCTCAGTCTTCGGTATGAGCACCAAGACCAATGGCATCGGTCGCCTGTTCCTGTTGAACAGGCGTGCCACTGACTCAGAGTTAAAACCCTTCCTCAGCAAGTCATCTTCAATGTCCTTGCAATCTATGTACTCGGGAACTCCCCTGAGAACCCTGAGGGGCTTATCCTCAGGGAAGCTGTATGTGTGGTGGGGGATTTTCCCCTCCACCAGGATGTGGGTGAGTTTGCGGTAGTCCGCAGCAGAAGAGGGTTGGACTCTGATCCCGTCCATTGTGTTCTTGGCTTTAACGAATTGAACGTTTTGTTCTTCACATTTCTTAGCAATCTTAACCCAGCAGTCCTTCTGCCGGATCGTGATAGGTGGAATCATCTTACGCGCAGGGGGAGCACCCACCGCCAAATCGTCATCGTTTGCGTGACTGGGACCGGTGACAGGCTCCGGTTCCCGTCCTACGACAGTACCACTGTCATTGTCCTCATTATTCATGTTTCTCCTCTTCCGGGAGGATTTGGAACCGATTTTCAGTCCATCCTGTACAGATGAGGAAAGCTGGCTGACCTCGTCGGCCTTCGGCTCGTTTGGAGCGTCTTGCGCCATTTCATTATCAGAAGTATCCTTTTGTTCACGTTCCGACACCTGGGCGTGCGAGTCGGCACTCCCATTTCTGGAAGTGTCGGAATTGACGGATGTCTTGCAATGAGATACTCTCTTGCAAATCCGTTTCGGTCTAACACTACCGTCGGCTCCCGAACTGACGGTGAAGGATTCTCCGTCGTCGTTAACCAACTTCGTCACATCATCCGGCCCTATGCCAAATCGCACTACCAGATGCCGAAGTATAAGCAAAATATCCTTTTTAGGGATCTCATTAGGCATTGTTAACACAGCTTCCGCCATGTTAGTGCAGGATAGCGATATATAAGCTACTATCGAACGCAAAAACTGGTAAAAAACTTACAAATTTGACCTTCTGTCATACTGACAGTTCTCACAATCACAATAAACGATCCCCAATCCGAATAGGGAAACTCTTCGGCTGGGATTCTTCTGTTGTTCTGCTCAACTTCAGCTCGTGATTCTCTTCGTATCTCGTCTTTGATTTGATTTTGATGATTTCGCAAATTTGTGGCTCTCGCAAATTCGCTGCAAATTTTCAATCTGGTTGTGTATAATGGCACGTTGTGCTGAATGTGGTGGTTGGAATCAACGGGTATAAATCTGTTAGTGTTGGTTGGCTTTCTGTAAATATCTATTTCTACACGTTCTCCATTCCTGATTAACAGTGTGTCCAAAAATGGCAACTGTCCGTCAACTTCCATCTCCACCGTGAATTTAATTTGTTCAAATATTGAATTCAAACTATTCAGGACGTGATCAATGTTCGGATTTTTCACATCGAAAACACAAAATACGTCATCCACAAACCTGATCCAAATTCTCGGAAAATTGTGTTTTTGATGTGAAAAATCAGAATATTGATCACTTCCTGACTAGTTTGAATTCAGTATTTGAACAAATTAAATTCACGGTGGAGATGGAAGTTGACGGACAGTTGCCATTTTTGGACACACTGGTAATCAGGAATGGGGAACGTGTAGAAATAGATATTTAGAGAAAGCCAACCAACACTAACAGATTTATACCCGTTGATTCCAACCACCACATTCAGCACAATATGGCGAGTTTCAATTTCCTTGTTCACAGGGCGTTGAGATTTCCACTCAGTGTTGAACGGTTTCAACGTGATATAAAGACCATTAATAATGGTTATTCTCCGAAAATGGTAGATAATTTGTTGAAAAAGAAAAAGTTCAGAACGTCCTTAAGACAAATAACCACACTAGAGCAACCTAAAGACAGAAAAAAGTTTATTAAAATTACACACGATACACGATACAAGGGGTCTCAACTCTATTTTCCGAGACGCAAATCTTCAGCTAGTACATAGTAGTACGAACAATCTCCAAATGTTGTTAGGTAATCCGAAAGATAAAATTCCAACTTTGGAGAGATTAGGAATCTATGAAATTAGCTGTCAAAACTGCGATAGTGTATATTATGGCCAAACCAAAAGATCTACGAATGTTCGTTTCCGCGAACATTTGGCACATGCTAAATATTCGCGAGAAAATAAATCGAGTGCTGCGGATCATTTATTACAAACTTATCACAAAATTAATATCCAAAATTTAAAATTAATAAAACCTGTTGATGATTACAGAAAATTAGATTTTTATGAGAGTATTGCTATTAGAAAAAGAGGCTCAAAACCCTTGCTTAATAATGATAATGGTCCATTAAATTCCAAATTATTCGACTTGATACCTGTAAAAGAATAATTAAGTGCCTTAGTTGTATTGTTTATTGGGGTTTTACCTGCCCATTGGGAGAGTCACTTCCTAGTACACAGATTAACCCATGGTAATTAATTATTTGATATAAATAAGACTGGTATGCCGATTTACAGTTAGTTTAGTAATTCCTACTGATGAAGATAACTTTGTTATCGAAATGCGCATCTAGGAAATAAATTACTTGTGTGGTGAAGGGGTTAAATAGTTTTTGTTCTCATTGGGTGACACCACAGGCGTCCAATATCCCATTTTCGATACTTTTCCGTAGTCAAAAATGATCCATCAATTCTTATCAGTATAGAGGGTATATCCAAAATTTTAAATATTCATATTTCAAACAGAGAAATTCGTCAAAAATTAAAACACGTTTGTATAACCTAGAATAGATGAAACTATGATGTCTTACCAAAACACAACTTGTTGGTTCTAGAACAGTTTTTAAAAAAAAGAAAATCGATTACTTTGACAATGCCCCTTATACACCCCAAGTACTATCATTAATAAGATTATAATTGGACGTGTATATGAGAATTTGTCTTATTTCGACTCACAAAATAGTATTTTTCTTTGTCAATGTTACCCAACTGCGGCGTTTTTACGAACTTTGGCCGCTTATACTTAGAAGCGGCACATACACTACAACATTATAACATTTCAGCCAGCCAATTTGACCATGAGACAGTTTTTTTTGTTTTCGTTTGGCGTCCTTTATCCCTTGAACATTTTCAATCTTTTTATCAATTTATCAAAAGTTACTGAATATGAATAATTTTCTCAGTTTTCAAATAAGCAATAAACTCAGATTCATTTTCAAGACATGCAGATATTCTTATAGTCATCTTTTTGCAAAATCGATTATTTCAAGTATCTGCTTGTGGACAATTAAAATAAAAGACATCATGTAACTGACTGATGGTTTAATGAAAAAAATTAACATATATATGTGTTATAATGTATGGTTTAATTGAAATATCATGCCTGGAAAAATTCATTTATTATATTTAAATATTTATTATTCAATTTCAATTCGCAAAAGATCATCAGAGTCAATTTACTAGTAAGAATAAATAATAATAATTTTACTTAATAAGAGCGTGGTTTGATACACCCTGTATACAGTGGCGGATACAGGGTGGGTTAGCATGGGGGCACGTGCCCCCCCCTAGACCGATGAAGATTACACTAGATATCATGATGAAATAAATTCATATTTGAAGAAAAATATCTGACATATACAGATTTTTTCTCTTGTGCCCCCCCGCCTTAAAACAATTTTCTGGATCCGCCCCTGCGCTGTTTATTAATGCCTTCGATACGAGTTATTTACGTAACGTGTTAGGAATTGCATTATTTTGAGTAGTGTTTGCAAAATCACTTACATAATAATACACTTTTTAAGGTACTTTTCTACTAACTCTGAAAGAAAAAAGTGTATTTTCACATCGAATGAATATTATTCAGTATCTTCAAGTTGAAGAATCCATTGCTCATATTTTTCCGAAGTTGTTGGTATCATTTCTGATCTCAGATGCTGTCTACCCAGTATGTTGCCGCAGGACTCATTTGGACAGAGCCCCTCATCCACCACTCAGACTGTATTCAGGCAAAGCAAACATATTTATAATCGTCCTTTCCTTTCAACCAGACGCATATGAAAGCTATGTTTTGGTCAATTGTAGATGAGTCAACAATCACAACGAGCTAAATTCCTCTGGGTTCGTTAACGTCGGATACATCTGCTTATAAGAGGAGCGCGTATAAACGAGGTTTGTATAAAACACTGAGGCCTCCTATGCTGCAAATGCCGGAAATAATCCATATATACATTCTTTTTGAGCCCTGCTAATTTTCAGTGAAAATGCACCCCTGGCCCCTCCCGACTCTACAACATGGTTAAACGTTGTCAGACCCGAAGGCGGGTCTGAGAACGTCAATTTTGGTCTGGCAAGTCGGCAGAATATATCATTTTGGGCTTGTATAGTCGGTTTTATATATATATATATATATTGTTATGATAATGAATGTGTTTGAAGAATTGTAGAGTGCCCTAAGTTGAGGTGACATTTGTTATGATGGATTGGTTATCAATAATTACAATAAAAATAATAATAGATTGAATATATTAATAATATTAGTGATAGTATTAGTGACTGTTGATAATAATAAACTGTATTATTATTTTCGTGATTTTTAGTAGTTGTAGAATTCGTAGAAAAATAATTGTATTGAATTCGAATTTTTGTTTTATAGTTTTTCATTAGTGAAAGTAGTTTGAATGATAGTAACAATAGTAGTAGTTAGAAATTTGTACCCTTTTATTCACATTTATAATCAGTGGTTTGTAGACTGTAAATAAAGTATTGTATTCAAATAATATTTCAGAACGCCCTTACAAATACTTACTCTTTGCTTTTAGATATTACCTTTCTCTTTCTTTTCAGGTGCTCCAGCTGCTCTCTTGGTACGCCACATGAGAAACTCTCAATCTCAAGGTAGAATTCAGGAAAAGGATGTCAAGAATGATATATAATAATAATATGTAATTTACCGTGGAAATAAAGGAAGATATGAATTCAACTCAAATACTGTTCATTTTATTCTCAATAGTCAAATTTTTTTTTTAATGTTATAACTCATAATTATCAGTAGATTTCTTAAATTCATATTTTACCTGTCCCTACGAAAACTACCTTACTTGCTAAATATGTGAACTTGGCAAAGTCATGTAAATTTCAAACATTAGAGGAACGGCACCGTCACCGTTTCAATAGACACTTGCCATTCACATGGTTCCTCAAACGGAAATGTCTTTAACCTTAAATTACAAGTAAACAGAAGAGTTCGTGTGTTGAAATGAAAATAATTGATAAAATAAGACTAATGAAGTTCTCAAAAAGGAATAGTTTCGTGCAATGATACGCGGAAATTGTCTTAGTGATCTAACTGGTTATGAAGAAAAGTTCGGAAAGAAAGGAAAGTTCAAACTCGTGCACTGGATTGCTTGTTGAATTTTGGATTTATATAAGGATTAAATACCTTTCTGGTTCTGGTAGATTCCAGCTTCTCCTATTTGGCTTGCAGGTTGGATTTCTTACCAAACTTTTGTCAAGGTAAGTTGTTTTCAGTTTCAGTACTTCCTAATTTGGTATATTAATTGTTTCTGTGGAGATTTAGATGTAATTCTTCATTTAATTGGAATTTTGATGTCATTTTTCTCTGCTTTCTCCAAAAAATCGACCTCCGCTTCCTTTTTTGTTGATAACCCTTCCTCACTTTTTTGCCGTTACCAGGCCCGTTATTTTTCGATTTTCACAAACACTTTCGATCACTTATGGTTGTGAGTCACTGATTTTTATTGATTTCTTATAATTAATTAACCTATTTACAATTATTTCTATATGGTACATTTTTATTTTATTTCTACTAAAATCTAATTGAGTTTTTACATTTTTATACATGATATTTATTTCCTCTTCAGTTGCTGATATGACCTTTTTCTTGACTTTAAGTTTCCTCGTTCTTTTTCTAAACTCTACCTGTGATTGGCTGTGTGACAGTTTCATATACAAGATGTTTCTTGGATGAGTTCAGAGTGTTCCGTTTACTTGGCTCGTAATCTTATGATTTGAGAATAACTCTTTATTTTGCAAGGTTTCTGAAGGATTTTTTTAATTAAAAGTGTGACATTTTGAACTGGCAGAGGTTATATCTTTTTGAAAAAGTATCAGTCAGGGTTGTTCTGTGAAACATTATTTTTAGTTTTATTTCTATTAAGTCCAATATTTTTAAATTTCTATCTACTACTCTTATATTCTATTGTCATGACAATTTATATATATCGAATAAATATATAACCCTAAGCTAGGGAGTTGTTCATTTCGGTCTCCATTGTAAATTTCATGTTGGGATGGATATCGTTTAGGTGATCTAAGAACGTGTTTAAGATTTCGTAACCATGAGGCCATATGACGAAAATGTCGTCAACTTATCTGAACCAGCAAGTAGGCTTGTGGTCGAATGCTTCTACAGCCCTGGTTTCGAAGACTTCGAATGAATTATGCTCTAGGGAGATTATAAGTGATAATTTCACACCTGTTATGGACATTTTAACACATGAGTTAAATTTCCATCACAAACCAACGCTTGCCTCACTGTCATGACTAAATGGAGTTTTTCTGTTTGCTTATAGAGAATTTGGGATTTTTTCCATATGTGAGTTTGTTTTGTGAAACATCTGATTCCTCACCAAACTTTTATATTTCGATTAGTTATATTAAATGAAGGGGTGTACTATTTCCTCTGTAGCTAGTTTGATTTGCGCTTCTCTCATAACTTTGTTCTTTACAGGGTGAATCTCATTTATTATCTACTAATCATTTCTGTGTAATCAGGTCCAATTAGGCATATTTCCGCTCACAACTTGAAAAATCCTCAGAATAGATAAGGTAATTGAAACCTTTCGATTTTATAATAATTTATACAAATGGATCAGATGATGTTATTCTACATTTTATCTCTAGGTCTGTTCCATTTTCCGTGGAATATTATGATGTCGATAGGATGATTATCGATTTCGAAAATTATTATTATCAAAAACTAAGAGCCAAAATTAAACGGAATCCTGCATTAGACATGTAATTAAATGTCACGTTTGTTGACAATTCTTGAAACATTCTGTGATTTGATATAATTGATCTACATCACGGATAGATATTATAGAAACTGCTTTTAGCCAGTAGAATGTTTGCAGTTCGATACCCTGATTCAAGAAATTTGCGATTCGAGAGTTTTCGAAGAAAAGGTTTACGGAAACAGGAAGTGTGAAGCACAAGTAGTGAACAAAACGTGGATGAAAAAGAATAAATTAGCGATGATGTTGTGAGCGGGAATTTGCACGTAACTATAAGGAGTTTTGCAAATGATATATTTTTGGAGGACCTCATGCCATTAGATTTTAGATTTCTATGTTATAGGGATATGTTGAGGAATACGTCCACAGCGAGAAATCAATGACGCTGAAAGAAAAATAGAATTAGAGGATTTTTTGCCCTAGTACAAGATCAACTTTAACTGAAGTTCCAAGAGCCATTTTAGATAGACTCAATTTGTGAATGGGTTTGAACATCTCCTTTAATTAAATATTCTTGTCCATCATTCAATACAAATATTATTATTGCTATTGTGATATTTTTCATATTTTCGTTAAAAATAAAATACATTTTCAATGGAAATCAAGTAGGCAAACCCTCCGATCAAATAACACCACATATAGTCTAGTTCCTAAATTGTAGATAGTGACTCATCAGTTGTACGGTTCATAATTCATCTAAAGCAGGTCAAAAAATAGAACAGAAATAGGCCAGGTACTTTGGCTTCAAATTAAGTTTTACTTTGCCACTTTCGTACATCCCCTCCGCCCTTTCAAATCCCGTAAAATCCAGAAAATGTACGATGAGTCACTATCTAAAATTTAGGAACTAGACTATAGATAAGTAACTCGCCGCTCACGCCTTAAACTTTTTTTGTAAGGGACATCTTCCCTCACCGGCAGTGTCGTGCGTTGTTTACAGAAATATTGGGGTTCAATAAAACAGAAATAATGGAAACCCAATGTTGATTGATTTCTCGATTCGTTGATAATGATTTTAATGAAATGCGATTTGAAAATGATGCTGTATTGATGATATAAGTGGACTGTTAACTTTTACAAATATTTCTATTCTGACATTTTAGAAAAAACAAAACTTGTCAACATTTCAAAATTGGTTGTCAACATACAATGTGATATTAATTCGGCGATTAGTGCCTATTAGAGTTCACACAAATCAAACCTTAAATAGGAGCATAGATGGATATGGTAAATTAGTTTGATACAACAATTGTTCCAAACATACCGCCCGCCTTGAAAGCTCCGTCTTTCAAATGTTAATAATAAATAATGAATAACTTGATGAAAATACAAATGCAAAAATATTGAAAAGACCCAGTAAAGTACCAATACTGAAAATGCAAACAATTAGTAGAAATGGTACATATTATCAGTCTTTCAGTAATATCAAGTGTCTATTGGAAGTGGACACAACTTAAGCACAGAACATTTCACTATGTTTCTGGAAGTTTTCACATTGACAACATGAACAATGTTATCTTTTCCTGGAAAAAGCTCCACAATTCTGCAAAGCTGCCACTTCAAAGGAGGAGTACTATCGTCGTGAAGAAGGACAAGATCGCCTCTTTTTATGATCTTGGAACCATTGGACTTTCATTTTGTTCGTTGTTGGAGATTTGATGAATAATCCGTGGACCATCGCGTCCAAAAATGTTGTACAATTTGGGTGAGTAACTGGTATCGACTCAGTCGATTGGGATTTTCATGGCTAAGATCTTTTTCTGGCAACGACGCTAATGAGTCACCAATAAGGAAATGGCCAGGTGTTAAGACACAAAGGTCATTGGGATTATCGGACAAAGGACAAAGTGGACGGGAATTTAAGCAACATTCCACCTGTGTAATGATAGTTTCAAATTCTTCATAAGTCAATACTCTAGTCCCGATAACACGTTTTATATGAAGTTTTGCTGATTTGACAGCTGATTCCCACAAACCTCCAAAATGTGGGGATCTAGAAGGTATGAAGTGCCAATTTATAGACTCTTGAGCCAAATAATTTGATATAACGTCACTCGTGTTCTTTAAGAAATCGGTAAATTCTTGTATTTCGTTAGCAGCTCCTATGAAATTACTTCCGTTATCACTGTAGATGTCAGTACATCTACCACGTCTTGCAATGAATCGTTTGAAACAATTTAAAAATGAGTACTCATATCGGATACGACTTCTAGGTGTACTGCTCGAGTGACAAAACAAATGAAAACACACATATAAGCTTTAACAATTTTAGCATTTCGAAGTTTACTTGTTTTTATTTGAAATGTTCCGGCAAAATCCGTACCACATCTGTTAAATACTCGAGTAGGGATAACACGTGCGCCAGGTAGGTCACCCATCATTTGTTCATAAGGTTTTGGACGTACCCTGAAACACGTAACGCATTTTCTCAAAACTTTCTCAACCTCGTTTCTTCCAGATAAAGGCCAAAAACGGGTACGTATAATAGCTAGGAGGGCCTGTGGACCAGCGTGCAATTGCTTGTGATGTTCATGATAGATAATTAAATGAGTGAGTGGATGATTTTTCGGAAGAATAATTGGATGTTTATGGTTTTCTTTTAGGTTCGAATTTCTCAAACGACCACCTACTCTCAACAAACCTGATTTATCCATAAATGGATTGAGTGATACGAGTTTGTTAGATTTATGTAATGAACCATGGTTTGATAATAATTCTATTTCATCATTGAATTGTTGAGATTGTGCAAGTTTGAGTAGAAGAGTGAGTGCATCATCAAGTTCTTGTACAGTGAGATGACCTGTGATTCTGTTTGAAAGAGGACTTTGAGAATTATTTTTGAAATGTAAAATATATGCAACAATGTTTTGTAATTTTACAAGAGATAAAATTATGCGTTTCGTGACCTTTCCGTGTCTAATGTTTATGTTTATTGCGTATTCAAGTTTGTCTTCTATAGAATTCCATGTTATTCCTAATGTTTTGTTTGTTGTGTTCTCTGAAATAAAATGTGAAAGTATTTTATCTTGTTCAAGAATATCTTCCAATAATTCTTGTTTGTTCGACATCCATTTTCTCAATGAAAAACCATATTCGTTTAAGATGCTGATCAGCTGCCTTTTAGTAATTTTTAATTCTTCAAGGATATTTCCTCCCGATAAAAGATCATCTACGTAGAAGTCCTGTAGTATCATGTTACTTGCGATTGGATACATTTTATGGTAATCATGTCCAACTTGCTGTAGACATCGTATGGCAAGAAAAGCTGCTGGGCCGGTTCCATATGTTACTGTATCCTCCTGAACATATACTTGCCTGTACATTTTACACACGTCTGCTGTTACTACAAAGTTATACTGTCTGAATCTTATTAAAATTGTGAAAAGATCATCCTGTAATGTAGCTCCGACCTTTAAACAATCATTGAAAATAAATCCAGTGTCGCTTTTGCAAGATCCATCGAAAACAATGCGGAGTTTCGTAGTCTCGCTGCTTTCTTTGAATACGCCATGATGTGGCATATAGAATGTTTTCCCGATTTTTTCTTCCTTTTCAGTTTCTTCTAATTTCTTCATATGTCCTAATTCGATATATTCGTTTATAAATTCAAAGTATTTTTTTCTGAACTCTACTTCTTTCCTAAATCGTTTCTCTAAAAGTTCAAAACGTCGCTTTGCTATATTGTAGGAGTCACCGAATTCTTTCAAATTTTCCTTTATAGGAAGACGAACAGAGAATCTTCCATCTGTTTCACGAAATGTAGTGTTGATGAAATATTCCTCACATTCCTGTTCTGTTTTGTTGAATCGATGCTCTTGATCTTAATTCTCTATTGTCCAAAATTTTTCAAGTTGTTGATCAATACAGTCAGTTGAAATATGACGAATTGTTACTTCCTCTGGAGGCATGGATTTGAGCGGTAGTGATCCCGAAATTATCCAGCCTATTTTTGTTTTTTGCATGATAGGCTGTCCACGACGAAGGTGTATTTTTCCCACACACAACAAATCATAAAATACTGTTGCCCCGAGTAACATATCGATAGGACCCGGTATATTGAACGTAACGTCGGCTAAAAGTATGTCATTTGGTATTTTCAATTCATCCATTTTGAAATTACGCATTGGTAGTTTTTCTGTTATTTTGTCAAGTACCACGAATGACGTAGTGACTTCGAAAGCATTGAATTTTGATTTTATTGTGCCTTGGCATATATATGATGCATTGGTGATGGATTGATTTATGCCAGCTATGGATGATTTTATTTTGCGTTTGTCCCAGTTTAAAATATCACACATATGAGATGTTATGAAATTTTTCATAGAACCGTTGTCAAGAAGAACGCGTATTTCAGGTTTATTGAATTTATCAATTGCATAAACCGAAGCAGTTGAAAGTAGAACCTCTGATTGCTGATAGGCACAATGTGTTGTTACTGTAGATTTTGTACTCAAACTTTGCACACCATTTGTTGGTAAAGTTTCTGACAGAACGTTTGATTGACTATTGATTGTTTGCAGATTTGGATGATCGATTTGATTTTTCGAGCGATTTTCAAAAAATGGTTCTGTATGCAGAACTGTGTTGTTTTTTACCGCACCTTTTGCAGCCACTTGAATAACAATTTTTAACTGTATGATTTGAACGAAGACAATTTAGACATAATTTAAGTTGTCTTAGCTCATTGTATTTAGTTTTTGTTGGTAACCCAAGAAACTTCTCACATTGATATAAAAAATGTGTTTGCTTGCAAAAAGGACAAATGCTAGATTGATTTGATGTGAAAAATAATTTTGATGAAGATGCACCTTTGTTCAAACGAAATTTCTTGTTATGTTCTGTTGCGATCGTGTTTATCTTTGATGTATTTTGCATTTTTTGATACACGGTTTCTAATAATTGAGATCGTTTTGCAAGAAAGTCATATAGTTGATATAATGTTGGTAATTCGTTTGATAAAATGGTTTTTTCCCATTCCATTTTGGTGATAGAGTCAAATTTATTCGAAACCATGTAAATTATTAATGTATTCCACTGGTCTATAGGTTGTCCTAATGATTTTAAAGCACGTAGATTCTTCTTGAGGTCGTCTGATAATTTTCTGATAGATGATAATGAATCCTTTGATAAAGGTTCTAACTCGAAAAGTGCTCTCACATGATTGTGAATGATTAAACGTTTGTTTTCGAATCGTTCCTCAAGAAGAGTCCATGCTATATCATAATTGCTTTCACGAACTTCCAATGCATGAATTACCTGCGCTGCGTCCCCTTGTAGACATGACCGCAAATAATAAAATTTCTGTATATTACTCAACGAAGTGCTGGAATGTATCAAAGCTTTGAATGTGTCTTTGAACTGGACCCATTGATCGTATGATCCATCAAAATGTGGTAATTCTAAAATAGGCAATTTAATGTTACTTGAAACTGATGGTTTCTCCGAGGAATTTGTGATATCCTGTGATGATGTACTATAGTTCATTTTTTGAGTTGATTCAATTAAAGTTTTTGCCTGTGAAGTTATTTCAAACCAAAGATCTTCAAAATTATTTCTTTCGTTAGATTGGAGCTCTGTGTCATCTAAATTCTCAATTTCCGATTGCACTGTGTCGAATATATCCCACAATTCCTCACATTTTGTTAATCTGTTGGGTATTTCATGTTTTTTGGCATCGGTTATTTGTGAAATGAATGAGTGAAACCGTGTGAGCTGTGCTTTTATAACACCGCGCCTAGATTTCAGAATAGAAATCGTTGTCATCTTGACAACTGTTTTCAAAAAACTAACTGAAAATAACACACAAATGAAATGTCGCTATAAGGATTGCAGGAAATTGGATAATAGGAAATTTGGCAAACTCACTTTGTCGCTTACTCAAAAGATACCTGCATTCAATTCGCCTCAAATGATATGTGCTGATTGTCTGTTTTCTGCTTCCAATTGCTCCCGCGCTGGACTGATGATATGCTCTGATGTTGAGAAAATTCAAAAATATCGGCTCGTTCGATATATCCGCTCGATTGGACCAAAATTTATGATGATTGATTTCTCGATTCGTTGATAATGATTTTAATGAAATGCGATTTGAAAATGATGCTGTATTGATGATATAAGTGGACTGTTAACTTTTACAAATATTTCTATTCTGACATTTTAGAAAAAACAAAACTTGTCAACATTTCAAAATTGGTTGTCAACATACAATGTGATATTAATTCGGCGATTAGTGCCTATTAGAGTTCACACAAATCAAACCTTAAATAGGAGCATAGATGGATATGGTAAAATAGTTTGATACAACAATTGTTCCAAACACCCAATATGTATGATGGAAGAATCTTCACAGGATTTTAAGAACAGCCGATGCTCTAATTGACATGTTTTTTATTAATTAATTCATTCCACTCTTTTTCAATTTGGTTTCCCTGTCTCGATACTGGTAGCTTAACTATGAAATGACATATTTTAATTTCCAGCTTCATATAGTCTTTTACACATTTCACAATGCTTCACCGTTGCTTAATAATAAAAACACAAACTAACTAAGAATTTGCCCTTCATTCACGAAAAAACACTTCAATAAGCCAAAGACGAAAACAAACAAAAATGTTTTGTTTTAGATCTGTCAAATATGAAATGTAGCGTTGCCGTACTGACCAGAATACATCGACAACGAAGAATCTCCGATGGGAATACTATCATTTTTACATGCTCCCAGCAAGCTGCAATGAACATTTCAATTTCCTTCTTATTGTTATATATTTCATCCAAGACAGTATTTTTTTGTCATGAATATACAAGACAGAAATCAAAATCTAGCTGACGTGCTTATTGTATCCTTAAAAAATTGCGACATGGCATCAATGTCATGATTTGAAGGATTACATTATGAAAAGATATTTCTTCAGTACTATTTGAATATTACCCAAATAGGTTGCGTTGTGGACTATTCTGGTATGTCCTCATATACAGCGTGTTCAATTTGAAAAAACTGAGAAAAAAATGATCCCGAGTTCTGGTTGCTCCTGTATGGGAAAAGTGCCATTCGGTTAAATGAATACGAAATGAAAATATACCATTTTCGATGATATTTGGTGAATGAATTTTGTTATTCCTACTTATTGGTTTTTGATATATTTTTTTGTTGAATGAACCCATTTTGGTACATAAATGTCAATATAACTTCAGAATCACTCGGTATGAACCCATACAACCCTGTATTTTTGAGTAACACTATTTTAAAGAAATTCAATGGAGTGAAAATATATAGGGTGTTTCATTTAAAACAAAACTTTACTAAGTCTTACATTTATCAGACACCTTATATGTTGGTCGTCATTTTTGGAACCCAGCTTTTATTGCTCTGTACAACTTTAATTTCAAACATTTTTTCACATCTAGAATGGCGAATGTTGGAAAAATTGAAAACATGGTAAGGGTTAGTCGAAATTTCACCGTCAAACTCTTTATCTTTTTTCCACACATTATTTGATTTTTTTCTGGAACACATTTGTCTACTAAACGAACTGAAACTTTTGATGAACTACTTTGAAGTCAAATAATATTTTGTTCATTTAAGAATTTTCATTCCCAATGGACTGGTATGTAGCCATACTTTCCTGATATTTTTTTCGAATCCGATTCAAGCGTGTGGTCTATATCCATTATACTCGGTAGATATTTACAAGGTCACCGATGAATATGTGGACGATAGCTGCTGCGCTATTCCAGATGTGAAAAAATGTTTCAAATGAAAGTTGTAGAGAGCTATGTTCCAAGAATTATCAAAGTTCTGTTTAAAATAAAAAAGCCATATATATTTTCAATCTATTGAATTTCTTTAAAAGAGTGTTTCTCAAAAATATAGGATTGTATGGGTTTATACCGAGTGGTTCTGAGGTTTTGACGACATTCATGTACCAAAATGGGTTCATTCAACAAAAAATATCTCGAAGCCAATAATGAGGAATAAGAAATATTATTCACCAAATATCTTCGTAGATGGTAAATTTTCATTTCATATTCATTTTACCAAATGGCACTTTTCCAATTCAGAAGCAAAACTTGGGATCACTTCTTTCTCAATTTTTTCAAATGGAATCCCCAGTATATGAGAACACGCCAGAATAGTCCACACTATGAGCTTCCAGGAAATGTAGGGTGTGCCTACTTGATTCTTAGGAAAAATATGGATAACGTCATAAAAGTAATAGTAATATTTGTATTGAATGATGAACAAAAATGTTCATTTACAGGAGATAAGAAGTTTTGAAGAAACCACAGAGATAATCTTGGCGGGTGATATAAACATAGAAATGAGGGATGTAAATACTTTGAAAACTGAATTCATATCAATAATGAACTCATTTAATTTGAACCAAACTATCCATGAATATATAAGAGTCACGGCACAATCGAAATCATGTATTGATATTATATATTTACAAATTTAGAGACATGGAATGCGGAGGAATTAGAAATGCATATTTCTGGCCATAAAGCTCAAAAAATTACCTTTGAAATCGAAACTAGTTATAAAAAAAACGTGAATATTGTAGATTTTTTAGCGAGACAGACAAAAATTACTTTAAACTTAGGCTTAATGTACAAGATTGGAAAACAGTTTTTGATGTCCATAAAATGAAGTTGATAAACAATGGGGCACATTCATGTCAATTTTTCATGGTATTTTTTGTGAATAATTTCCATTAAAGCTGGTACAAAAAAAAAATACTGCAAAAAATAATATGAAGAACTACTCAGGCAACTAAAGTCTCTCCACTATGCAGAAAGGAGTAATAGTTCTGATAATAAGAACAAAACCATGTGGGCCGTCTGTAAAGAAATATCGGAAAAAAACTCAAAAACTAAGGACTGTCAGATAAATGGAGAACCTGAAACCATAGCAAATGAGTTCAACGGGTATTTTAATCAAATGGTTTCAGAAATGCTGGAAGAACTGGAAAATGTCCCATTTGATGTTAATTCGTTGGTGAGAAATGACAGGTCAATGTTTCTCAGGTCGACAACGCAGGAAGAAATCATTGGACTTGCCAGATCTCTCAAAAACAAACAGCAGTGGAAATGATGAGATCACATCGAGTACTCTCAAGTTGTCAGTATCAGAAATTTATAAAATTCTCTCGTTTCTCATAAACAATTTTTTTAGACAAGGTATATTCCCTAAACAGTTAAAACAATCACTTATTAAACCGCACTTCCTGAACTACTGGAAAACTACAGGCCCATCAATCTGCTGCCACTTTTCTCAAAATTATTTGAATTAGCAATGTGCTCAAGACTAACTACCTTCTTAAACGTTGAAAACTCTTTTACAGACACCCAGCACGCATATCTAAAAGGTAAGTTGACCCAAACCGCAATTTTCCAGTTTATCAAGAGTATTCTTCATTTAATTGAGAATAACAACCTAGCGTTAGCCATTTTCTTTAAATAGAGAATATCTGTTGGGAAATTTTGAAACATATGGAATTCGAGGAAAAGCCTACAACTGGTTTCGATCATACCTATCATCAAGAACCCAACGGGTAACGAACACGAAGGTTTGGGTTACAAAAAGATCAGAACTATTAATTAATTAAACAGGCAATTTTATTCATAATTTCCTTGAAGAAGGCCATTATGAATCCCTCGCTTTCCGACTTCAGCCCACTTGACTTGAGGAAAGCGAAGGTCAGGTTTCTGGATAAACCAAGATCTTCAATGTTCTTGAAGAAGACCCCATGCATTGGCTTATCTTTATGTAGCTGTAGGGCATTCTGCTGGACGGGTTCCAACTCGGTGACAAAGTTTCGGTTCTTCCATTCAGCGTGGAATACGAGACCGAATTCAACGGCTGTACGGGTTGCTACCTTGAAAAGAAATGCTCCAATCCCTGCTTTTTGATGATCGCATACCAAGCAGAAAAGGGGATCTGAACTCCAGATGACTTTACAGGCTCCAGCCAGTACCATTCTGTTTTGTAGACACTCCAAACTCAAAAGTCCACATCCTTCCTGTTGTCTGGGGAAGTATAACCGTGGATCAGACGATTTAGAATGCAAGCTCCTATAAAGATGCATCATTTTGCGAGTTTTTACGTCGAGTTGTCGCAGCTCTTCCTGGATCCATTTCATTACTCCAAAGGAGTAGTGTAGAATCGGAACGGCAAGCATATTAGTTGCAGCAACTTTGTTCTTCCCCGACAGTTCTGATGACCAGATCTGCCGGAGTTTGAGCTGATACTTGCAGCGGAGAGAGTTTTTAACAGTAGCTACCTCTTGGGTGAGGCGTTTTTCCACTCCTAGGAAGGATGCTTCAGTCTACGAGCTGAACGTTCTCTCCGTATTCCTCGCATCGTCCTCTTTTGAGATGAACCGTGGCACATTTGTCTATCCCAAACTCCATTCCGATAGCATCTGTGTACTCTTGTACCACCCTCAAGAACTGATGAAGTTATTTTTCTCCGGAGACATAAAGTTAAAGTTCATCCATGTAAAACAGGTAAGTGACCTTATGCCTCCGGTTGCTGGGGGTGCCGCAGTTGTATCCGCGGGTTTTCCATGGTGCAACGGGCAATGGCAGTGGTGAGATGTAGAAGAGAAGAGGGCTGAGGGAGTCCCCCTGTAACACGCCAGTTCTAAAGATAACCTGCTTTGTTTGGACTCTGATTTGACCAGATGTTATGGTAAAGCGAGTCCTCCAGAGCAGCATCAGCTGATCAATGCATCTCACTATTTGATCGGGTACCGCAAGGCATCTGAGAAAATGCGTGATGAGCTCATGCGATGTTGTTTCAAATGCCTAGCGATAATCGATCCAGGACATTGAAAGGTTACGCTTATACTGCACGGAGTCCTGCGTGATGCATCTGTCGATCAGCAGGTTCTCCATGCAGCCAGCGACCCCCTTCTTTGACCCTCTTTGCTCATATATCCGTTCAAAAAACAAGCTCACCTGCGGAAAATATTCGTACTATAAGATCTTATAACATGTGTTCAAGCATGTTATCGGTCTGTAGTTCTTCGGGTCTCTAGACAAACCAATCCGGAATCTGCTGCTCCCTCACCATCTAGCCTCGAGTTGAAAACTCTTGCTAAATGCTGGTGGGTACATGGAAATTTTTACACCAATAGTTATTTAGGCCATCAGGGCCTGGAGCAGCAAAGTTCTTGGAGCCTTTTAGGGCCCGTCGAACTTCTTCCGGGTTTATCGGATTGCTCAGTTTATTGAGCTCAGGCTGACGAAGCCTCCTGCAGAAAGCTTCGAACTGGAGCTGGAGTATCTAAGTTGAGTGGTTGCGAAAATTCGTAAATGCCTTTCCAGAAGGTTTCTACCCGATCAGCCGCCGGCGGGTTATCCACAACACGGCTTTTGAAATAGGAGAGAAGTTTTATAGCGGAACTTCATGTTTTCCGCGATGCTTCTCGCCTGCTTCACTAGTGACTTTTTTGCAGCCACCAGCATTCGTATCCTATCAATACAGTGCTGTTTGATGGTAAACAGCACGCCTTGATTTAGTGTGTGGTGAGCTCGTCTTGAATTTGCGGCAATTATCCGCACTGCGGGCGCTAAGGGCTTATTGTCCGCCACATACTGGATACGAGATGCGTGTTGTCTCGCCAACTTGATGTTAGCTTCCATCTTCCGAATGCGTTGCTCATGCCTCCCAATCAGAGGGGTGGTATCCCTCCTCTCCATCTGGGACAGGGCCTGAGCGGCGTCATACACGGCAGAGTTGATCTGCCAGATGTCAGCCTATTCTGAAAGACATCGTGAAACTCCGCATCCTCCCGTGCCAGTTGTTGTGACTTCAGGGGCTTGGTGTTGTGAAACGCCCTGCGGGTTTTTATGCCTCCCATTGGTGGTATGATTCGGGGCTCCTCTACAGCCAGGTCGATACGTGGCATATCTGTCACTTCTGCCACTGCGTTAACCGTCTGAGGAGGGGCTCTAACATAGCCTCGAACCCGAAGGTGGGATACATAATCCCTTATATTTTGTGCGGAAAAGGCAGCATGCTCTGGGTATGTTTCACACCACAGAGCATGCATTCTTGCCATGTATTCTCTTTGGGCGGGCTTACTGCTCTCATAGCAATGCAGAAGACTGTTCCTTAGTTCATCCGTCTACTTAAAGCGTTCGTTGTCATTGCGGTTTTCATCGTTTGGCAAATCATCGTTTTGGGCCCCACCACCTTGCCTATGACCCCTAATCCGAAGGGGTAGGTTGTGGGGGCCTCTTCCTCGTACATCCTGAACCGAGTACTAGGGTATACCGGGGGGTTAGCCTAGTATACCCACGGCCGACATCAGAGGAAATAAGTATTCCCTCCAGGGTGCGCCTTGGCTGCCGGTCCGATTTTGCCCGGTTGCTGAGGAAAGTGGTGTCGCACTCACCAAGGCTTTAAATGGTGGTTGGCCCTCCCGTATTATTATTTTTTATTCTTATGTTTTTTCCGTAAGGAGTGTACCAGTCAGGCCCTGTCCCCAGACCTCTGATACTACCGGAGGGTGCACTGGTGTATCATTAACCCCAGCAAACACTCCCCACGTCCGTGGGGTGAGTAATTACTGGGTCCGAGAATCATGTGCCTTGAGTAAACGGCATCTAACCGGCATCTAACCGTCTCGCTTCCGAGTACCCACGCATTTGCTTGCAATCAACAAATGAACGGTAAAGGTATTATTGAAAATATCTGCATTTAGAAACGATTCGAAGACTATTGAAACATTCTATAATAAAAAAAAACATATATGTGGGGACTCTAGTTGCGAATCACAATGACTACTGTACCGTGTCTGAAAATGACCAAATAGTTTCAATAGGTTGTGCTGCTGGCAAAAATTGTGGTGTCAGTCTATCTCACCAAAGACGGTTTGTAATTTTGTTAATGCCTGACCCCTAATGTCATTTTTATCAAACTAAAATAATGAATTGTTGAAAATGGTATCATCTAGACTGTAGATACAGTTGAATTCCAGATAATGAAAATAAGTAGAATATTTTCAATAAATATTACAAATTCTTTTTTCTTTCGAGGATGAAATAATCATGTCTACCGTAACAACTCGTCCCAAGGTTCATATAGTCGTAAAATATGAGTTACAATAAATTTATTCCAAGAAAAGATTGATACCGATAACCTTCGTTTAAAGTTTGGTTTGATGGACGATAATGTGATCATCTTCAATTAATCATGATGTAATATTAACGGACATTATTTATATAATACAATTCTCTCATAAAGAAGTGTAAATATTCCTTCCAAAAGAATAGGATATCCATCTACTAAGAAAAACTCCCGAACTCTTCAAATTTCAGATAAATTTGGAAATTATATCAAATAGGTACCTCCGTTTGAATTTTCAAGTTGCTTGTCCTGGAAAAAATCATCATACAACCATTAAAACTTCATATATCTTTACTCCATCCTCACATCGACATTTTTACGGAATTTTATTAATTTTTTTAAGTGATTTTGAAAAAATTTGCAGTGCGTGTCTCAATTTTATCCCAAACAAGTTTGCGGTGACACTAAAGAGAAGCCTCAATTTAGAGAATGGCCACAAATAACATATTATCCAACTCGACATGAAGAACAGAAACAAAGTCTTAAAGGATAAGTAAGACTATGAGTGTTGTTAGTAACTTTCATTTGATAAGTGTCAGCTATAAAACTTGTTTGTGTATTTCGTTGATTATTCAGCGACTTTTAAAAATTTTGTTAGTTACGAAAATTGTATTTAAAGAAATTATTGAGGCAATTAAACAAGAAAGGATAAAAATTCTTTGCAGGATCTAATCGAATATACGATGCACATCTAAAGAAAAGTAGTTGCATTGTTCAAAAAAAACTTGCTGTGATCGTCAACCAATTAATCAAAGCATTGTCAATAGACTTATGTCCAACTACAGTAAATTTGAGCATGTTCGTGCTCTTTCTGAATCTTGTCTAATTCCCATTATTACAAGATGAACTAATGAAACGATTGGCTTCTGATCAATTTCAAATCATTTGAATTGTGATGATTTATATTTGGATTATAAAATCAGTTTGGCAAATTTTAATTTCAATTGACAATACAAAAACGAACTTCAATATAAATAACGACAATTCTTAAATTTTATAAGCAAATCTCTGTCATAACTGCTCTCCTGCCAAATTTGATTCCTTGTATAGGAAATTGTAGGTCTAGAAATGTTGTACTACATAATTGTTATTTATGTATCAAGGGCATAAAGTTAATATTTATAACCTGCGGAGTGGTTAATATATGCATTTTATGCAAGTGACATGAATACTTTTTCTTGTAGCTGATGAGGAGCAGCTTTCAATAAGTAATAATAATAATAAAATAATAAAATAATAATAATAAGTAATAATGTTCAATAAAAAACAATATTACATTCTCAACATTACCTACTAACTTTACCAACTGTTTACAAATTGAAAATTCAATGAGAATGATACAGCTTTCGCTAATTTCTTATACAAAATGATTGTCGGCAAACGTCAAACAGAATAGCACCATGCCATACAACTGCCGAATCACCTGTCATCAATGCCTAGTTCATCTACAAGAACATACTTTAGAAACCTGTCCTGTAGGAACCACCAAATGGTAATAACAAATAGCTGTAACTGTCTAAATACTGGTTTGAAGGTTCACCCGATCATCGGTGCAAACCCGGTCACAACATGCACGATTTGTACGGGCCCTCAAATGAAGTGAGTGCACCAAACGGCCTTGTGTGGTTCCTTTAGATGACTCTGATGCTCATTTTCTTAGTGGTTGCTAGAGTTATCGTAGGGCCAGTTGACGAAACCAATTAGAAATCGATAAAATGGTTGAAGCTTTCGTAGAAAAATTCACAGTGTCACTATTGTCACTCGGGTTTGAAAGAAACGTTTTTTTGGATTTTTTTTTCAAAAAACTACGGCTTTTGAACCCGAGTGAAACTAGTAATACCGCAAGTGGAAAAAGTTTGCATTTTGTGATAGTCGAGTGAACCATGAAACTAGTATGTAGATAGTCACACCTGTTTTTTATTGACATTTTATGGTTGTTACAGGTATCGTTGTCGTGCCCAGTCTATTTTCAATTCACAGATCTAAATTAGTGACAACGAAATCATTAAGCTGAGCAAATTCAGTTATTCTTTGAGTGAGTTAGTCAGAACCATATTTCTTATGAAAAGACTATTGAAGATTTCATCTGGTTTTACCAGAAATATACGAGGTCGAGAAATTTAAATAGAAACCTTTAGATATTTTTTCTCCATTCGATAAAGCAAATGATTCTTTTTTTAATGAAATATTAGAAGCAGTTATTTGTTTTCAAAGTGGCGTCGTAGGATACATTTTTTCACGTCATCTTTCTAATTTTCTTCAAACAAGCTCAAAATAACGAATAAACGTTTTCGAATAAACATACAGAAATTTAGTTTCGTTGCTAATCAGGATTTCTTTCATTAATTTTTGCAAATGAAATCCTTCTTAAATTTTGTCGAATATTTCAAATAGGAAATGGAACTTTTATAAAGTCAGTATCTAGAGATAAATGCTTGACACACTACGCCTCTTGTTTTTATTTTCAAATGAATAATTATTGAAGGTTGTCTTTTTCATGTTGAAAAGAGATTTATTCGGATATGGGAAAACCAATGATTTCACAACATATTTAATGAACACCCTGTTCATATTCTCGAAAAACTTCAACTTTTATTGTTCATTACACCTAAATAACTGACTCTGTCTACGTAAAATTTTACGTTTTATTAATTATCCTATTCTACATAATTACACCAATCAAACAAGATAAAAGAAATATTCATTCAATCGGATATTCTTTCCGCTGACCAACTTCTTGCTGACACAATTGAATTCTTCCGATATTTTCAGCAAGTTTCTCAAATGTTCTTCCGAAATCATTTCAATAGCTTCGTCTTATACGATTTCCGAAGATCTGCAAAGTTGGAGAATGAGTTGCATTCGCTTTTTCTTTGAGAAAACTCCATATGGAAAGGTCTATTGGAGTCGAATCGGGCGTAAGGGCTGGCTACCAGGTTGGACCATTAGTACCCAAACCATTCTTCCCTAATCTTTCATTAAGGTGGTTCGTTATAGCTCTTGTATCGGTGGAAGCGTCAATTTTTTGAAGAATGATATCATCATTTACATCCAGAGGTAAGTTTCCCGAAAACATTTCAATTTGGATTGGAAGAAATTTCACTAATTTTTACCATTTAATGGCCTGTAAAAAAATGTACATATGACGTCGAATCCTAGTACACACAACCAAACATCCACTGTAAAACGCTCGTGAAAAGAAAGACCAATCCTTGATTTTCTCTAGCACAATAGCGAGTATTTGGTCTGTTGAACATACCGAGATTGGTAAATATAAATTAATCTGCGAGAACAATATGTGATGATGAAATATTATTTTATCATTATAATTTTCTCAAAACCCATTCCAATAATTTAAGTGCCTTATGAAATCATTTTCGTATAGCATTTCTCTTCATCTTTCAATTTATCGAGTAATATACAGGGGGTTTCATTTGAAGAAACGAACTTTTGACCACTTTCATGCAAAACGGAAATAATAGTAATTTTAGCGGGCCCTGTATGATATGGAGTCGATATCCCAGTGTAGGTTAAATACTTTGAGTTTGTCCAAACTGACATCAAAATATCAACTTTTCATGAGTTGAGAGTACTTATTTACCTAAGTTAAATTAGGGCTATGTTTTGGACCATATTTAACACAGATTATTTTTTATCTCGAGAACCGATAGAGATAGGTATAGGGCATTATCAACAAAAAATTATTTTAATGAATAGGCAATTCTAAAAATGTGTCAATATATGAGGTGTTCTATTTAAAATATTGAAGTTGCTAAGGCGTTTCGATAGAAGCGGCAACGTCGCAATGCTGAAACTATTTTAGGTTGGTAGAACAGGTAAGAAAATGTAAAACACAAAATTTACAGAAAAATCCTGAGTTGTATTTTCCAGAAACGTCAAACCTACCATCAACCGTGAGTCACGCTGTATATTGCTCTGCGATGTTTTATTGAAATCTTTCTGCGGTTTGAGTTTTTGCCTATTTGAATTTTCAATGTCGATAGTGACTTATTCTGTGACTTTCCATTTTATGTTTTGATACAGTCTACATTCCAGTTTCTCAATCAATCTTCAGAACTAATGAAGAGACTGAAACTTGTATAGCAGTCTTTTCACGTTTTGATGATTGAAATGATGAACTCTAGATCATTTTCAATAAACTAATTTTTTTCGAATTTTTGTTATCCTCAATTTCTAACATTTTTGATCAAGTGAGAAGTAAGAAATATACATCAGGAAAGACATTTGTCGATTAGTGGAACATCTATCTAACCACCTTAGAAGTAAGAGAGATTTCACACCAAAACTACGTAAATTCCACTCGAACGACGCGCATGTTTCCAAATTGTTGGTGTTTTCATAGATTCAATTATTTGAACTGTTTACACCAAAGGTTCCAAATATTCTTTTATTTGACTAACCATTTTGCCATTTTTTATTTCGGTTCTAGATTCTGAGAGAATTTCGTGGGAAAACGGTTTCATCTTACAATACGATATAGACCTTTGCAACTCTAGGGGATCCTAATATTGTTGAATTCGATATTCTGAGAGTTATCGAAAGACAAAAAAATGCACTACAGACAGATATACTACATAATCACAATTACCAAATAATTTGAGAGAAATAAATTTTTTCTCAATTTGGTTTATTTAGGAAGTGTTATTTCCCAGCACTAGTACAAGAATAACTCATTTGAAACAAAGGTAGCGTGTGGAAGAATTGACACCTTCCAAACTATATTGCACGCGAAAGTTTGTTCAAGTATGAGATTTTTTAATGCGTACAATTAGAATATACGGATGGTAATTTTGTTTACTCCACTGCTGACTAGAACTCGCTTTGCGTCATTCAGGTAACGGCAATCGGAAAGGTACTCATTCACTACTTTTTAGAATAGTAACGATGACCGTACCTTAATAATTCAATTTTATCTTTTTTATGTTTTTGAATAAATCCCGGAGTAAAATTGATTTTCAAGAAGGTTGTGTAGCAATTTTTCACCTTTTTTTCATGTCGCAAGTGCTTTGTTAATGAAATGTATTTGTGAAATCAAAATGAATATTTTCGTTCACCTATTATTCTGTTATAATTTCAAAATATTGACATTTGCTTTAGGTTTTGATTGATCAATATATTCAGTTTGAAGCAGTACTCACAAAAAATCGTAGCTAACACATGGTGTAGAAATGCACTGACTAACAAAAATATAATAATTCCTAGTCATCTTTACAATTACTATTCTCTTCCACCACACTTGTGAGATACCAATAAACGTGAAATTCCACACATTCAATTGCGTTTCACTTCGCATCTGCAGGCATTCCTTCAATGATGACTTTGAATATTTACATTCCCACGTCTTTCAATAGGTCATTTGTCTAATAAGAGTGCTCCTCGATGAATATTGAATTGAAATTATCAGCTATAGAATCGTGAGCATTTTCTGTAAAACACTTCTGTCTGTTAGATTGATGGCCATTCAAAATTCAATTTGAATTGTTTTGTGTTCAATACTAAAAGTATAATCGATAATTTCATTCCTCCTAATGGCAATCTCCTTAGGATGGAATTGATGCTCGATGGTAAAGCCTTGAATATCTACAACAGCTATTCTCATGTTGACTCTGTGATTGATACTGAAGTGAAAAGCATATGTTCAGTTCAATTTGTTAATGATTTCGCTGAGTGGGAGAGGCTCAATGACAGTGTCGTGCTCTAGTATTTCCCCAAAATCCTTCAGATACCTCGATTTCGAGTTTCACATCAACAGTGGAACATTTCATGCTCTCGTACTTTCTGGAACAATCGATGATAAAAAGAGTCTTGCCAACAAATTCGGTGGAGCTCAGCGGAGGAATATGTTGATTAGTAATTTTGTAGGTGAGATCGAATTGTGCATAGTTGAAATAGGCTTGCAAAAAATTCCTCTTTGCAAAATTCAGATGCATATTCTCTTTGGGGTAATTCTCGCCGTTCAGAGTGAGCGTTATATTGGTAATATTCGAATGAGCGAATATTGTTGGATAATTGTTGAATTTGGTGTAATCACGGTCTTTTTGGAAACATACAATCACATATCGACTGCTTTCGAAAAACGATGAAGTCTTGACAGCCCATATTTAATTTTTTGTTCCTTGTGTGACAGCAGGTAGCATATGGAGTTCCCATTTTCTGAACGGCATAAGAATAGGAGTATCAGCTTGGCCTTCAAGAGTTGCAATTTGATTTGATCATGCGGAAAGATTCGCTTTACTATGAGTACAATATTTGTAATGTCCAACGTAACTTCAGTCTTTAGTGTTAGTTCTCCAGTGGTCTCCTCTAGTTTGAAGCAGTTGCTATCATCTGCAGCTCGTACTAATCGGATGGTATGTTTGCCATAGGAAACATTGATAATCGTAGAAAATATTCAAATAATATTTGATGGGTATGAGCATGTTGAATGATAGATCAGTGGTGCTAATAACCCCGATGTTGTTGGGAAAAGTCCAGCTTGAATTAGCTAAGTGCTCAATATCTTCGTCGGTGTAGGTGAGAAAGCCTTTGACAGTACTAACAATTCCAACTTCACGAACCGTCTCCAATTCCTTACCGCTTTGTTCATAACTAGCAGATTGAAACATGAAAGCGCCAGCATTGTTAACGAATGTTACACGACCATCTCCTTTGGTTTTCACAACTTTTCCACTAATGAATAGCAGATTATCGTACAAAGCATCGTAAGCGTCAGATTGATTGATGTTGATTTCAATGACATCATTGTTGCGAAAGGATTTGACATATGGGTAGTAAGTCCGCCATTCCACCTTTTGTATGGATTCATCGTTGTGTG
The DNA here is from genome assembly GCA_958502065.1 of Chrysolina americana. Classification (NCBI taxonomy): domain Eukaryota; kingdom Metazoa; phylum Arthropoda; class Insecta; order Coleoptera; family Chrysomelidae; genus Chrysolina; species Chrysolina americana. The sequence continues at coordinate 49,106,087 of OY293410.1, read as the reverse complement.
GTTTTTGGATAATGTTGAACACTTGATTGGACAAAATGATAACCAAGAGATTCCAAAAACAGTTCATTCTCCGGTGAACGCAGGTTGAAGGTCTTGGTGAAGACCGAGGTGGTGGCGAGTTATTTTTATGAATAGTTAACACCATACTTTCGCTTCAATTTCAAACGAACGAATAATTCTTCGTTTCAAAAATCAACGAGTTGAGAATGCTGGTCCAGCACTCGCTGCGTAATATTGTTTATTTCGTCTCTATGAGAAATGGGCAGATAAATGAGTTGGTTAGGCGTTTCGTCAATTGCGTAACCAGGATCAACACCAACAGCAAATTCGTATATCGTATGAGACGGTGCGTCGTTGTAGAATGCTCCGAACGTAATATTGCTATCTATGTGTATGGTGCGTACTTTGATGATATCTACAGGTAGATCTGATGCGTAATGCAAGTTGGGTTTGAGAAGAGTAGACGAAAACCCTAAAATGCGGGCCAAACTGTTTCTGGTCGAATATCGATTGAGTGTTTGAGGTAGAATATTTCGCTTTTCAGCGTATTATTCGGTTTGAGGTAGAAAAATTCCTCGGGGGTTTCCTTGTACGTTTTGGGTGTGATGTGTTTGCTGATTAAAGCCTCAATATCACCAATTTCGTAAGAGCCAGCAGGGATATCGATACTCTGTTTAGTTTTGCCACCGTTTTCAAAGTAGTAGAATTTTGTACCTTCTTCAATGTTGGGTATACTGTTGTACGAATGGAAGATGAGCAAAGCCAAAGTGTATTCTGAATCAGAATCCAATTGAATGAGCGGATTCAAATCAATGGAAAGCGTTAAAGAACGACTCGTTAACGTCAATATCATAGACATGACTGATATAGTGTCGGAAGCGACCCACCTTAAATAATGAACAACTTGGATGAAAAATCATTCATTATTACAATAATAACATTCAAATTGTGCGCTAACTGCTCCATGATACTCTGCTTCTTTTAGTGATGCCATTGACGACAGTACAAACTCATTTTGATAATGAATGAAACATGGTAGACGAATCTGCGAAGCAAATCGATTTTTGTAGTCCTTTGGTAATCTATGCCATATATCCAGCAACTCCCAAGGTCCTACGTTCCCAATGAAATATTCGATTGACAAAGCTCGCAGTTGAGTATCAGTGAAATCTCGCAATGATTTATATTTATGTATTTCAGCCAACGATGTATGCATCTCAGCGGTGGGCATTATGAAATAGAAACTTTAGGCAGAGATGTCCGCAGTTACTTTGATTGTAATTTTGATATTGACTATTATTATATGTAATTCTTACACCCCTCCCAAAATATCTTGCCAATAGGTGTCCGCATTCAAGTGAGAATCCAAGTTCAATACAGCGCATTCTCGCAGCCAAGGACCACAAGTTGGCAACGTACCACGCATAAAGACTCCACGAAAATGCGGTATTTTCAGCTGACGAGCACACTCGTGAATTTTCGAATCGTATAATGCTCTATGGGGTAGGTTATCTAACAGTTTTTTTGCTTTTTCAGGTAAAGACCCCGTCCTTTGCGTTGATGTTGTTTTTTCAGGAACATTCCAAATCCTCGAGGGGTTTTGCGCAGGTACAAACCCGAACCCAAATGTTCCATGGATTTATTGTGACGTTGGTTTTCTTCGAGTTTCTTTTTAGCATTTTTTGCGTCTATCACGGTTTTTGCTATGGAGCTCGCTCCACCTGCCAACGCACCCAGAGCCGAAAGTGCAGCAAATATAGGTATGAGGGGTAGGATTCCTTCCGATTTTTCATCGAATGGAATTATTCTCCAGTTTGACTCAATGCCATTTTAGCAGCTCGCAAAGCCGAAGCACTAGATTTCTTATTATTAGTAGGATTGTGTTTCCAATTCAGCTTACGTTTCGCTTTCATGGTGGAAGTAACAAGCCAAGCTGCAGCCCGTTCCCCAAATTTAGCGTCTTTAGATTTAACTTTTTCCCAAGCTCTATTTTCCAACACTTGATCTGCTTCATGACGGTCTTCTAGGAAGTCGGATTGAGAGTATGCAATATCGTGGTCTCTGCAGCTTTCGTCCAAAGGATTCACGCCAGTTTCTCCGCGTTATAATCTCCGTCTCAATTTGGTGCCAGGTCCGCAAAACGAATAACCTGGTAGATGTAATTCGAACGGGAACTTATTGATGAGTAAATTGACCTGCACCATAGTAAGTCAACATTGATAATGATGAAACATACCTTCAATGCGTTTATTTATAACCGTAGCGCTCATGTATTTTCATCACATCATGGAAGTCGTTCAACAAGACAAGACACTGTCTATTGAAAATTTAGATTTTTTGAATGGAGGGCCTCAATGGCAGTATGGTTGGGAAGCATGGTAAATCATTACCGAATTCGTTTCGTTCAATTATTTGTGGGACAAGTGGTTGTGGAAAGACAAATGCCATCATAACAATGTTATTCCACCCGAATGGAGCCAAATTCGAAAACAAGAAATTTTGGGAAAAGTCAAGGGATTGGGATATTATTCGTTCAGGGAAAATGAGGAAATCATAAGACCTTACGAAGCCAAATCAAATTCCATATTCATTTTCTATAATGTTGCATGCGATGGTCAACAGAAAATTCGAGAATATTACTCCTTTTCGCAGACACCGAACCATTGATGCTGCATACCTTTGTCAGACAAATTCAAAAATTCCCAAAAAATTGATACGAGACAATTATAATATGATTGTGATTTTCAAGCAGGATAAAATGAATTTGAAACATGTATTAGATGAACAGGTCTCCCCAGACATGTCGTTCGATGAATTCAAGACAATGTGTGCAGAATGCTGGCGGCAGCATCGATATGGAACCGTTGTGATTATGAAAGATTTTGATATAAATGCTGGACGTTATCGTCAAGGATTCGACAAAAATATAAGTATGCAGTGGGATTGATGGATCCCACAGTTATCATCATGAAACCGTTGAGCAAAGAAGTTGATGTTATTCGAAAGACTAAAATCAACGAAATTGCAAAAGATATTCGAAAAAAATATTTGGCTTTGAAATTGGGCAGATCCGAAGAAGATGAGTCGTTGCAAAAATTATTCAAATCTGTATCTGTCTCAATGAGGAAAATAGCAGCGGAAAAAGCAGCAACTTTACCGCCATCTGCCACTGTCCCAATGAAAAGTGAGGTGAAATCTGAACTCAAACAAGAGAAAGTGAAAGAGCGTGAAACATCTCCATTCGAATCCCTCGAAACGACTCCGTTCCAATCCCTCGAACATGTTGCAGATACAGATGATAATGATGATACCTTTAACGTAGGCATACAAGAGGAACAAGATAAGATCTTTGCATCACACATCGATGAACAAGTTTTATGGGAATATATTGATCAATATCCTATAATGGCTCAACCTTACATTATAAATCATTGGAGTAATGACAAAGTGTATCTTCAAAATGGTTCCTTGGTAATAAATAAATACATTTCGACAAACGCAGCGGATATATCAAAATGGGTGGATATCAGTGGAAAGCAACACCCGGTATACAGTGTGTCCCGCTTTTCATGAATACACCCTAATATCTCAGATATTAATAATGCGATTTTCTTGAAATTTTGGTGGTGATTATATGTTAGGTAAATGAAGTATTTTGGCATAGTGAACATTTTCATCGACCATAGGCGTGCGGTGTGGGGTGTAAAAAAAAGCTGTTTTTGGGAAAAGGATATAAGGGGCTCATTTTAGATAACTTTTTTTATCAGAATTAGAATCAGCATCCCCAAAAACCCCCCAATCCATATTTTCGAATTCTCTGATTTGTGGAGAAAAAATTAAATAAATTCACTTTTTTCGTCTCGGAATCAGCATCCCCAAAAACCCTTTAATTCATATTTTCAACATCTCAAGAGCTGATTTGAATAAAAAATTATTCAACTCTTTTTTCAATAAGTCCTTGTAAGCAAAATTCAAACCGTCTTTCAAAATAACCATTTATCACGGTATGTGGAAATTTTGGTTTAAATGCCCTAATCCTGTTGCGTTTCAAACATCTCTATACTTTGTTTTTCGTTGAATTCATTGTCCTCGCAACTGCCCTTATATTGGGTTGTTTCGAAATTCGAAATGTTCGTCGTCCGGATAGTGTCATTGATTTAAATTGTACCTCCCTGGTCTTGTCTTGAAAACCGCTCTAGTCTTTGCGAACAATCTGTTGATTTTGGCGTGAGAAATTGGTTCTCGATCATGATGAATTCCATTAAATATTCCAGCAACCTGACGCGTAGATCTTTCATTATTACCAAATAATCGGATAATCTCCACTTCTTCTCCAAGGATATAAGGGGCTTATTTTAGACAATTTTTTCATCAGATTTGGAATCAGCGACCGCAAAAACCCCCCAATTCATATTTTCGAAATCTCGAAAGCTGATTTGATTAGAAAAAAAAATGAAATTCACTTTTTTTCAATATATTGTTTATTTCTAACTTTTTATTTCAAATGCCCTAATCCTATATTAAATTTCAAACACCTTCGTTTCCTTATATTCTGTATCGTTTGCAACTGCCCTTATACTACAATTTTGGTATTTCCGAAGATACGCACACTTTGTTACCATTGGCTTGCCGATTTGAGTTTTCATGCAAATTAATGAAAGAGTTCTTTGAAACAAAAGTTTTTGTTTGACATCGGTAATCAGTACGAAATATCAATAAGTCAAGCAGTGTTACTTAACTGTTGATAAGATGGCACACAACCGAAGAGTAGTTCTTACAATTGGAGAAAAAGTAGAAATTATCCGCTTATTTGGTAATAATGAAAAATCTACGTGTCAAGTTGCTGGAATATTCAATGGAAGGCATCATGATCGAGAACCAATTTCTCACGACACCGTTGCCAAAATCAACAGATTGTTCGCAAGGACTGGAGCGATTTTCAGAATAAGACCAGGGAGGTACAATTTAAATCAAAGACACTATCCAGACGACGAACGTATCTTAGCAGAATTTCGAAACAACCCAAATGGTACTGTAAGGGCAGTTGCGAGGACAATGAATAACAAAAGTATGAAGATGTTTGAAACGCAACAGGATTCGGGCATTTAAACCAAAATTTCTACATACCCTGTTAAATGGTGATTTTGAACGACGGTTTGAATTTTGCTTATGGTTGCAGGGTAACTATCTTAACGACAGACTTTTTCTGAAGAACATGATGTTTACTGACGAGGCAACGTTTACAACAAACGGTGTGGTGTCTAGTCAAAATTGTAGGTTTTGGGCAGCTGAAAATCCGAATTGGGTAATTCATTGTAAAAACCAATACAGTAAAAAAGTTAACGTGTGGTGTGGCATATTCAACGGACGGATTGTTGGCCCTTATTTCCTGGATAACCTGAGCGGACAAATTTTCTAAATTTTTTACAAAATGGTCTCTCTGATTTTCTCATGGAATTGCCATTAGCACAAAGACAAAACTTAATCTTTCAATTAAGGGGCCCCCGGACACAATTCTGGGATAGTTCGGAACTTTTTAAATGCAATTTTCCCTATGAAGTGGATAGGTAGAAATTCTTCTTTGGAACCATGGCCCCCTAGATCGCCAGATATTACCCCTTGTGACTTTTTTCTGTGGGGGCATTCGAAGAATAAAGTGTATGCTACTCGGCCGCGTAATAGAGAGGAACTTTGCTTTGCAATTAGGCAAGCGTGTCAGGAAATAACTCCCCAAACTTTAAAAAAAGTGAATGTATGTTTGAGAAGAATTGTTGAAAAGTGTATTGTTTCAGAAGGTAGTTATCTAAAAATCTAAAATAAAGTAATTCGTAATTTTGTTACCACTGTTACAAATAAAGAACTTATTAAAAAAAGACTTAAACTTTTTTTTTTGTTCAAATAAGCTCTTGAGATGTTGAAAATATGAATTAAAGGGTTTTTGGGGATGCTGATTCCGAATCTGATAAGAAAAGTTGTCTTAAATAAGCATTAATATTCATTTTTCAAAAAATGCCTTTTTTCTCTCCCCAACTTCGCACGCCAATGGTGAATCAATATGATCACTATGCCAAATGCTTCATTTTTCTAACATAAAATCACCACCAAAATCTCAAGAAAATCGCTAATAACAGATATTCGCGTGCATTGACGAAAAAAGTGAATTTATTTATTTTTTCTCCTCAAATCAGCTCTTGAGATTTCGAAAATATGGATTGGGGGATTTTTGGGGATGCTGATTCTAATTCTGATAAAAAAAGTTCTAAATTCTAAAATGAGCCCTAATATCATTTTCCAAAAAACACCTTTTTTTTACTCCCCCACACCGCACGCCTATGGTCGATGAAAATGTTCACTATGCCAAAATACTTCATTTACCTAACATATAATCAACACCAAAATTTCAAGAAAATCGCATTATTAATAACTGAGATATTAGGGTATATTCATGAAAAGCGGGACACACTGTATATGAACACATATTTTTAAACACACCTGAAAACTATAATAATGAAGATATGAAGGCATGCAAATCAATTGTAGATTTGTCGAACATTCACAAAAACTCCCTAAGCTTTCCAAAAGGTACTCGGAAATACATACATTTAATTAAACCGATGTTTCCTACAGGAAATAACCAACGTAAAATATCGACACGTACCGCTTTACCTAAAACACCCGACCCTGCAGCAAAAGGTAGCGGTTTGCCTAAAACACCTCTTGCAATGACATTCAATACCAAGCCCATGGAGTTTGTTTATTGGGATGATCCCAACGAACTATGCGAACGTCTCAAATTATTGATAGCCTCTCTGTATGCTGGAAATACTTCACATGACAATGAGATTATTGCCATTTTAAGTGAACTCAAAGAGGCAAATATAATTCTATAAGATGACATGCATACATGCATACATTCACATTTTCAAAATGGTTATCGATAAGTTTGGACGTAGCGACAGCAACACCGGTGATAATTACCTATGCCCTCTGGAGGCGGTTTGCTGCACACTGCAGATGGTAACATTGATTTTGATAATTTGCAATTGAGTAATGTAGGTATGAAAAATAAGCTCTCACATATTAGTTTCAAGTGTTATAAACGTTGTTTAACATTTAGTCGACTCAGTTTTAACAGTAGATGCATGACAAGCCCCTCGAATGTGCAAAGTAAGATGTAAATAGAAATTAGGTCATGTGTCCATTACTGGTTCGTCGATTTGTCATCGTCACCAATTTTGGACAGGGTGTCCATAATGGGCTATTTATTCTATTTTCTTACGAGTCCAATATTGGACAGGTTCTCGTTTTACCTTTAAGAGATTTCAGTGATATTCATTGTTGGTACTTCTTTACTACGCTGTTTTCTTTTCTTTTTCTTAGACTATGGAGGAAAAGAAGAGGAGCCAATATTCTGAGGAAAATATGAATAAAGGGTATTAAGCAGTTAAATCTGGCACACCTATTGCCACTTTCAGTAAAATGTATGGAGTGCCAAGAATAACTCGCAGGAACAAAGTTAAAGGTATAAGTCCTCTTGTGTGTTCCATGGGACCATCTTCAGTTCTTACAAAAGAAGAGGAGGGTAGAATAGCCCAATGGATTATAGATGTAGCTAGGGCCGGATTTTCAATCACCAAAACTGCTTTACTTGACACTGTATCAAAACTCATAAAGGAGGTCAATAGAAGTAACCCATTTACTGATGGAAGACCAGGAAAAAAATGGTTTCGTGGATTCTTGAGAAGACTCCCATCTATTTCCCTGAATACAGCTGAGAAATTGACTGAATATCGAAGCCAGCTTTCTGAATCACAGACAAAGAATTGGTTTTCAGAAGTGTTCACATATTTGGAAGAAAATAATTATCTAGAAGAACTGAAAAATGGAAACAGGATTTTCAACACTGATGAAACAGCGATCGCACTATGTCCCAAAACTGGGAAAATCTTTGCACCTCGTAGTGGAAAAAACATATATGATGTCAGTTAAACTTCAGGAAAAGAAAACATAACAGGGCTTTTCACTGTTTCTGGGTCAGGAAAAATTGCCCCTCCTATGCCAGTGTTTCCATATAAGAGACTTCCAACAGATATTGTACGTTCTATTCCCAAAAGATGGGGAGTGGGGAAGTCGGATTCAGGTTGGATGACCGGCGAAGTATTTTATGAATACATGTGTCATGTATTCGAGCCATGGCTAACAGAGCAAAACATACTAGGCCCTGTTCTATTTTTTTTCGACGGTCATAAGTCGCATTTCATAATGCAACTTAGCCTATTCTTACAGGAAAATCAAATAATTCTAGTAGCTTTTCATCCGAATGCTACTCATGTCTTACATCCTCTAGACGTAGCTGTTTTCCATCCTCTGAAATGCAAATGGAGCATGATTCTGAACACGTCAATAAACAAAACATGGCTGAAATATTATCTGCTGTGATAGAACAGACAATAAATGAAAGAATGATGCAAAATAGTTTCCGTGCATGTGGAATATTTCCTTCCGATGCAAATAATATGGATTACTCAAAGTGTTTGAATAAAGCTGATAATAACAAGAAGGCTGATTATAAGAATAGAATATTTTTATTTAACTACGTTACATAATACAATGTTTGTAGCAAGTCATGTTTGAATTACTTCTAAATGTAAAAGTAACGTGAATAGTGTACAATCTGTAGAAACAACAAAAAAAACAAACAACAATACATCAACAACAACATCAATCAATCACAGTCACAAAAAAATTGTATAATTATATGAATATATTAACCTTTTAAATCAAATGGAAGTAGTGAGATGTTTATTAGTACAAAAATGAGTTCTGAATTCATCGACAGAATAGAAGCAGTGCCTAAGCAAATATTTTTTCAAATTTCTCTTGAAAGCGTTCAGACTGAGCTCTTTGAAATCTTGAGGAAGGATATCAAATAGAGAAAAATCTAGGGAATTTTTCCTAGATATGTGAAGACGAAATCGTTCAAGGCGTATGTGGTGAGAGTTACGTGTATTATGTTCGTGAATATGAGATTGTTTTGTAAAGGTTGATTGCTTTTTGTGTATTTCAATCAAGACATAATATAAAAATAGAGTTGGCAGTGTCATAATTCCAAGTTTTTTGAACTTCTCTTGACAGCTATCCCTGTACCCAATATTAGCCAGTACTCTCACAGCTTTCTTTTGCATCCTGAATATTTGAATGGCGTAAGATGAATTACCCCAAAGTTGTACACCATAACTAATATGGGAGTGAAACAGTGAAAAATATGTGGTTCTTAGTATATTTGCGGAATATTGACAGAAGCGAATTGCAAAATCACAAAATATTCTTGGAAAGTTTGATTCCTGCTGAATCATGACGTCAATAGTGAATGGCAAGGGGAACAATCGGCTACAGAACTGTATTATGTTTGGAAACAAATTAATCGGTTGATAGACAGAAATCAAAAAATCCAGTAATGACAGACCAAACTGAAAAAGACGTTGAAATACCAGAGAAAAACTTTCGGTGATGGAAGTTTAACAATACTTCTCCAACACAATTCACCACAACTGATTCAAAGTGATTCGAATGAGGTATCGTTAGAACAAGGACCATCAACTTCCAAAGAAAATACTTCTGTTTTATTGAAAGAGCTATGTGTTGATGTACATTCTACACCACTCAAAAGTAATGAAGTCTCACTTGTACAAGTGGACGCTTCAACTTTGAATGACTCTTACGTGTCTCCATTCACGAAGGTATTATTTTGGCCAAAGGAAAAAGAACCAAGTCAGAAAAGAAAAGCTAGAGAAAAGGTGCCGTCAGTTATAACATCTCAAATGTGGTAAAACTATTATGAGAAAAAAGAGAACGAAAAAAGCAAAAAGAAAATGACGTTGCAACCAGAAAACGATTGAGAGAAGAAAAGAAACTGAAAGCAGCTGAAGAAAAAAAGAAGAAAGTGTGTAGGAATATGACAAAGTTATTACTAGAAAATGGAGTAGAAAGCAGAAAAAAGCTACAAAAGCACAGCAGAGAAATGAGGGAAGACTGGAAATGTTATAAATGTCATGTTGAATGGAAGAATCAAAATTTCTTCGAAAAAAAAGTGTAAATGGGTAAAATGTATCTCATGCCAAAATAAAGCCTATAATGTATGCATTTCTAAGCAGTATCTGAAACGAATTCAGATGGAACAGACACAGATGAAATTTTGTGCGAAATTTGCAATGAGATGAATGAGAGTAATGGCGAAGAATCTTTCAGCGAAATGGGTTATTCTGATGATGATTCGTAGTGTGTTTTTTGTATTTCGTAGTTTGTTATTTGTAACTTTTCTGAATTCTGATAATAATAAAATGTTATAACCCTTCTCCGAACTGTCCATTACTGGTTCTGCATATGTCCATATTCCCATATTCGGTATCATACAAATTCACTGGTTCTGAAAGAAGACACCTGTTATCTCCAACGTATTAGTGTGATAGAAAATTTTTCAAATTATTGATTAGTTTAGAACTGAATAATATACAACAAATATAAACATTATTCCAGTAATATTTCAAAAATTATCTAAGTTAATGTGTCCATCACTGGTGCTCCTACCCTAAAGAGCCCTACCAATAATACTAATGCTGCCAATAAAAAATATGTGGATGAAATCGATAAAAAAATTGCTGCAACTATACAACATCAAGGTGAAAAACACCATTCGGAAATAGTTCAACTGAGTGACAAAATGGCAAAGATGCAACATGAAATTGAAAATGAATTGAATACAACAAAAAATAATCTGGAAAAGACAACTCAAACACAACGCAACTTATTTTATTCAAATAACGCAAGTAAGTGAGGTACGCTATAATGGAACAAGGTCATTTTTCGAAAAATTCAACCAACAATACAAAACTGATATTGAATATATTCGTGGAGATTTGTTGAAAAAAATTTCTGAAATAGCCGATTCGATTCATGCACACAATTTAAAATGGGATATTAGGCACACAATGGAAGTTTTATGTAATAAGTTTTAATTTTGGGATTTTGGATATCAAATTTAGAAATAAAACAGGATGCAAAAAAGAATTGAAAAATAAAGCTTGAATTTTACCAACAAGATTATTTTTGAGGTGTGATGAGAATAATAAAGGCTATGATAGTTTCGCTTTAAAACGAAATCCAAAATTATGAAAATTAAAACTAAAAACATAAAACTTCCATTGTGTTTCAGCCATACGAATGAGTTAAACCAGTTTCGAATTGATATTTCACAGCAAATCACCAAAATAAATTCAGATATAGCGAGTGTAAAATCTGCTGTCGAGGAGATTACTAAAAGATAAAATGTAGTGTGTGCATCACCATAATCAAATAGTAGGTTTCATAGTTTCGCCATCAAATATGTGTGATGACTTCCAAAGACAAGATTCAACTTGTCCGTGAACTGCATAAACGTATTAGAATTTTTTTTTCTCGACGTCGCATCCTTATGGAAGGCTTAGATGATTTATGGCAAATGATACCGTACGCTCATCAAAATCGTAATTTCAAACTCATTCTAGTCGTTATAGATTGTTTCTCGAAATTCGTGTGAACTAAAACGTTTGCAGATATTTTGGCACACACGAAACGATGTCCGACGACGAGGACTTTGAAGGAAAGATTGTACAAGTATTTCAGTTTGAATGGCATCTACAAATGGCTGAATATATTACCTGAAATCACAAAATCTTACAATGATACACGTCATTCAAAGACGGGTATGAAGCCTTCGGAAATTGGTAAAACCAACGAAAAGGAAATTCTCAAATCAACATACAGTCACTTGAAAATAGCTGGACCAAGAAAATTCAAAGTCGACGATGTTGTGCGAATTCAAAATCATCAAAGTCAATATTACCAACCCCGCCACCTTCATGCTGGAAGATATGCAGGGTGCTCCTATCAAGGGTGCTTTTTATGCGAAAGAATTACAAAAAACTGCAAATCCAGATATATATCTCGTGGAAAAAGTGCTGAGGAAAAAAATGCAAAAAAATGTACGTTAAATGGCTTGGTTTGAATAATAAACATAACAGTTGGATCGAAAACGTTGATTTTGTATAGAATCATATGGAAAACAAACACAAATCATATAATTCCGAGGGGTCTTTCTAATATTTTTTCGCAGTCAATAAACATGCAACAACAATTTTGAAATTGGCCACGTGTTCTGAAGCTATGAAAGCGTATGCAAGCACAGGCAAATACTCAGTTTGAAAACGAAAATGTCTCAAGATTGTGGTTACGTCAGCAAAGTTGAAGTAATGTGTGATAGTGATGAACAAGATTACAACGAAACTCTAAATGCCATCGACAGAGCATTGGAGCAATACGAAATGGCAGCTCGGAACGAACATCAGTTGATGTTGATGGTCTTTCCCATGCCTTGATGTGGTCTAAGTCCATCCAGAGATTGTAGCCCATGCATAATTTTTAAGCAACAGTTCTCCATTCGTTCCATCAATTTTGCTTCTTTTGAATGGGCAACCCTCATTGACATCCTGCAAGAAATCAAGGAAAATTTCTTTGAATCACAAATCGATGACTATTGTTCAGGATTCTCTTTCCCCACATATATTCATAATGATAGTTAATTTTAGTTTTCCTATCATTCATTCGGGTATTCAATGAATACCTACAATATATTTTTCAGTTTAATTTAAGGCTCATGTAAAGAAAACTTTGCGCGTTTCACTGTATTATTTGATAGTTGAACCCGCGAAACAGTTGATACGTACAATACGCCTGCGCGGAGTTTCCTTTCCATCCGGTTTGGGGGAAAGGGCAATGGATAGAATACCACAACGTCGCTGAGGACGAGTGTCCGCTGTCCAAATAGCCCTTTTTTTCGCTGTGTCCGCAAATGATATGGATTTTGGTAAGTGTTGATCAACTGCCGAATTTATTATATATATTTTCATTTTCGCAAAAACATTCTGGTCCTTCGAGCCATATTCTCAAAATGTTCTTTGCATTGTCACTTTCTTCATTCACTCAATCAATCATCTTTGAAATATTTTTCAAGGTTAAAAAGTACCTTTACTTAATTTGCTGTGCTGTATTGGTGTACCCTAGATTCAGGACTTAGGCGTAGCATATTAATTATAATTCCCTTCAACTTTACAATTTTCCACCTTCTGAATTTTACAGATAAATTAATATCAATTGGTGCGGTTTTCATTCTTTGTTTCGCTATAATGACAACCAATAAATTGAAACAATATAAGGCCATTCGTCAAATGTGTTTCAATCAATTGACGGAATTAAGAAATTTTGCTGATAAAGCTGGTTCTGATGAGAAATCAACTCTACAGTTCAAAATGATTCATTCAGAAATTAATGAAATTGTCACAGAATTTAGACGGAATCACCAAAGTGCCATTGCCATCGTGTCCACTGTGGAAGAACCCATATTGGAAGAGGAAGAAGTGATTCGAAAAGAATTTAAATATAATCGAACGAATGTATATGCAATGTTAAACTTCCAAAGGAGGAAATTCAAAAATTTTCGGTGATTTGAAAAATTTCAAGTCTTTTTCTGACATGTTCAGGTCTCTTGTACATGAAAATGCATCGCTTTCATAAATAGAAAAATTCAACTACCTCATAACTTTTCTGCATGGTCCTCCTGTATCGTTAGTACAATGCACTCCTATGACTGCCCATAATTACGAAACCGCCTTGATCATCAGATATGATTATAAACGCCTCATTGCCTGCACCCACTTGCAAGGCATTGATAATGCACCTGTAATTACCAACAAAAGTGCAAAAAAATTAAGGTCTCTTGTTAATATTTTCACAGAAAAACTTGCAGCTTTAAAAAATTTATGTTTTGACATAGCGGGTTGGGACTTCCTGTTATTTTATGTTTTCCAAACATTCAGATCAAGAAAAAATTACCCGTTTTGAACTTGACGAATCACCCAGTAATAATAACATTCCTACTTCCACTTCGTTAAAAGAATTCGTTCTCAAACAGGTTAATGCTTTCGAAACCATTGAGTTTTCAACAAATAAAAAAATTCCCAATGTTCGCTTCGAAAATAGAGTTAAGCGCCTCAACTGCCTTCATTTAACAGAAGGACCAATGCATTTTTCAGTAACTCAAATAAAATTAAATGTTATTATGTCAATCAGATCACGAGATTTATCGTTGCACAGAATTTGTCAGTAAAACTCCTTCAGAACGTTTGAATATTCTGAAGGCTAATAGTTGGTGTACCAACTGTTTGAATAATCAACATCCGTTCAAAAAATGCAATTCTCTGACACTTTGTCGCGTTTGTAACATGAAGCATCACTCTATGCTACATCTAGGTCAAAACGTTTCGCAAAATTCCAATTTCGCTTCCCATAGTAATTATAATGTGCACGCCTTTGGTTCCAGCGCTTCACATTTGAAACATAAAAATATCGAACTTCAGCATTTCGAGGAACCGAGAAATACTGTTTCAAATAAAAACGAAAATTTACCTTCTAAATCGGCGATAGTTGACAGTGGTTTTTCTGGCTCAGTATCTTCCAGCGCTAATGTTTTATTGTCTACGGCTGTTGTAGAAATTTTAGATTCACACGGTTTGTTTCAGAAAGTCAGAGTTTTGCTTGATTGTGGATCACAGACTAGATATATTTAATTAAAATGTTGAGACTTGGTTTAAAGCGCTTTAAATTTTCGCTCTCAATACAAGGTTTAGGTGCAATACAAGAAGTTGCATCATATGGTCGTGTAACTTGTAAAATCAAACCTCTCTTAAAAAATTCACTTTGTCTGGATATTGACGCGGTAATATTGGGGAAATTATGTCCAGACATGCCTGCTTCGGTACTCGATGTTAATGAAGATTGGTCATATTTGGCAAATGTTAATTTAGGGGATCCGAATTTTAATCGCCCTGCTCCAGTTGATTTCATAATTGGTGCAGAAGTGTTCCCATACATTTTGCAAAATGGTCGCATCTCAAGTGATAATAACATGCCAGTAGCGATGAACACAATTTTCGGATATATCATAATGGGAAAACTACAATCTGTATGTTCGAATATTTCTCAATGCACTTCGCTTTTTTCTTCGATCGTTAGTAATGATATTTTAAATTTGGATAATTCGCTAAAACGCTTCTGGGAAATTGAGGAAGTTCCCAAATTGAATTTTATCTCGCTTGAAAATTAAATTTATGAAAAGATATTTGTAAGGACACACTCTAGAGATTCCCCAGGCCGTTACATTGTTCATTTGCCCTTCAATGATAAATTTGCAGATTTTGATAGAGATTCCTCGCGCGCTCTTGCACTCAGACGATTTCTTTCATTAGAGAAACATCTCATTGAAAATTCTCAACTCGACAAAAAGTATTCTGACATTATACTTATATTTAGACAATGATCACTTGGAATTAGTTCCTACGAGTGAAATTCATAATGATAATTGTTTTTATATACCGCATCATCCTGTTATGAAAGGTGATAAAATTCGTATTGTCTATGACGCTTTTGCTAGGCCTAATAAAGGATGTTCTTTGAATGACAGCCTATTGATAGGACCTAAATTTCAAAAAGACATATTTTCAATACTTTTGAATTTCCGATAATTTCCGTGATATTAAAAGCATGTTTACACAAATTCAAATCACCAATCATCAAAGGGATTTCTAGCGAATGCTTTGGAGATTTTCCCAAAATGATGACGTACAAGACTTCATATTGAAAAAACTTACTTTTGGAATTTCCAGTTCTCCTTATATAGCAAATAGAGTAATAGCACAGTTGGTGTTGGATGAACGTGTAGAGTATCCTCTTGCGTCTGAAATCTTGAAAACCCAACTTTATGCCGACGACGCAGTGGTCAGTTGTAACGATTTATCTGAAGCGAGAATCATGCGTGAACAACTTGTCAAGTTGTTAGCCAAGGGAGGATTCGAAGTTAGAAAGTTCTCGTGTAACAGTCAACAATTCCTCTCGGACTTACCGGAGTCACATTTACTTCAAAATTCTTTTAACTTTGATGCGGATAGTGACTCTATTAAAATATTAGGTCTACAGTGGGATGCTGCGCGTGATTCCTTCATTTATCATACTTATCCAACCGAAGGTCCGTGTACTAAACGCAGAATATTATCCGATATCGCGAGATGATTTGATCCCATAGGATGGATGTCTCCATTAACGCTTTTTTGTAAGGTTCTCATGCAAGTTTTATGGATAATCAGAATTGATTGGGATGAGGTTCCTCCCGTACATATAACTGATAAATGGACACAATACAAGACTGAGTTGCCGCTTCTTGAAGATTTTCAACTTCGGCGTAGAATCTTGGTTGACGATCTCGTAAACTGTGAAATGCACGGCTTTTGCGACATTTCGCCAAAGGCCTATGCTTGTGGTGTTTATATTCGTATTCTGCAGTCAAATAATAACTATCGCACCTTTTTTGTAACTGCTAAATCTAAGGTCGCCCCTCTGCGTACAATTTGTATACCACGTCTTGAATTACTTACATGTCTTATTTTGTTTGATTTGATGAAAAGTGTTCTGGAAAGTTTGTCAAATAAACTACAATTTTCAAAAATAATCGCTTGGTCTGATTCATTAATCGCAGCAACATGGATTAAATCATTACCATATCGATGACAAACATTCATAAGTAACAGAGTCGCTCGTATTCAAGGAAATTTTCCCCCATCCATTTGGCACCATGTCAGGACACACGACAACCCGGCTGATTGTGCTCGCGTCGGTTGCTTCCCAACCAGAGATAATGTGGCCTACGGAATATTGCGAATATTGCATTCCTATTTCATGTACGGAGGATTCTTCGGAGGCCTTCTCTGGGGAAAGACAAATTACATTAATAGCCTTTGCTAATCAGAATTGTCTTGATGATCTTTTGAATAAGTATTCATTTCTTTCCAAGATTCAAAGAATTCTATGCCATATACTTCGCTTCATATAATGTATCAGAAGGTCCGCTATTAGATCAAAACTTATCCAATTGAATGATGCTTTAACCTTATTGGTAAAACATGTTCAAACCGTTAGTTTTCCAGATGACATCACAGTGCTCAAAAAAAATTGCTTAACTTCTAAACCATTTCGTAAGCTGAATGTTTTTCTAAATGAAAATGGATTATTGAGAGTTGGTGGTAGGTTGAATAAATCAGACCTGCCTTACGATAAGACACATCCACTTATTTTACCAAGAAAGCATCGACTGACTTCTTTGATCATCGAACATTATCACCAATGGCATACACGCTTCCAAATCATATGTTTGCTAATTTGTGTGTTTTGCAACAAAGGCCCTGCATCTTGGACAAGCATCCGACTTATCTTCCGAAGCTTTTCTCTGTGCCTTTCGTCGCTTTATAGCGAGAAGGGGACGATGCTCTAATGTGTTTTCCGATTGTGGCACCAACTTCATTGCTGCACAGAAGAATATTGTGGGTTTATTACAAAACGCTGCCGAATTAGAAAAAATTTAATGGAAGTCCACCCCCCGTCTGCCCCGCACTTTTTGGGATTAGCTGAGGCAGGTGTTAAATCGGTAAAGACACACCTACGGAGAGTCGTTGGAGAGCGAATCCTAACCTTTGAGGAGTTTTATACCGTCTTGGTACAGATATAGTCTTTACTGAATTCTCGACCGATTAGCCCTATGAGTAATGATCCAAACGATTTAACGGCTTTGACACCGGGTCATTTTCTAAGGTTGGAGCCACTTTCAACCCTGCCCGATCCCGATTTATTGCATTCAAAATTGAACTGCTTGTCAAGATTTCAATTGCTCCAGAAAATAAATTATAATTTTTGGTCCAGATGGAATTTGGAGCATTTGAATACATTAAAGCAGCGTGGAAAGTGGCTTCAACCCAACTCTCTTCCTATTGAGCCAGACACGATGGTTCTTATGAAGAATGAAAACGCACTACGTTCTAGGTCGCTGAGCACGAGTGCACGATTTTGGTGAGTGCTGATCAACTGCCGAACTTATTATATATATATTTTCATTTTCGCAAAAACAACTATGCAGACGAATATGATCCAATCACAACACGCCACGTTGTGGCGGTTACAATTACATCACACAGTACATCGAAAGTTATACCAAACAAATTTCCAAGGACACCACAAACATGTAGCTGTATCAACAAGATGTAAACGATATTCTCAATACACACATTGGGGTGATGTCTGACCGTATGCTGGATGCCCTAAACTTTTATGAATATTATCGAGGTGTTTTTGGCATTATTCAATCATGGTTATGTAATAATAAAACTAATTTAAGTTTGGCAGAAATTGTAGAAGGTTTTTGTCAAGCCTCATGTTTAGATAGTATGTTGGTTAATGCTTTACGTGAATATTTATTTTATTATAAACAAAAATTTGTGTATGATTTATATAATAATGATGTTTGTTTAATTTCATCAAGTTTCTTAATTTGCAGATATTCAAAAAATATTTTTAACTTACCTTTTTTTGGTCAACACTATTCTCCATTGTAAGCATAACACATTTTCAAAGAAAATACTTCATTTTGTAATTTTTCAAAAATATATGCTGAAATACTTCTCTCTATATAGAATGTATTTTTTTTTTTCAAACGAAATATTGTAATAAAACACAGGAAATAATTTTGATTTTTTCTATATTCAAAATACCTTCCCTAAAATACAGCAACAAAAAAAATTATATACATATATATTTGAAGTATATACAAGTTGTTAAAATATTAGCCAAAAAATGGTGCTTTCAGGTGTGTGTGTGTATTATCAACAAAATTTTATTTTTTTCCATGCATGCAAATAAAGGCGGCAATCTTCTTGATTTTTTATTTTAAACAGCAATTGAGTGAAACAGTGCTAGTAAAATGAAAAAGAATTACTTCAAACTATAATGTCCCCTCGATAATGTATCGAATGATTTGGGAATAAGATGACGCTTATCATCATAAGGACTGAGAGCCACTTTCGTCTGCTCTATACTAAAAACGTTATGTGCATTGTGTAATATCCTTTTGCTTGGAGTTTTTCAGATAATCCATGTAATCCTCAAAGGTTCATTTATTTTTCACATTATATTCAACTTCTTTTGCTTTTTCACATACTTAACCCCCCCTGCACTTTATAAGTGTACATTTTTGAACGCAACCCTGCAAAGTATGTTCATAAATGAAACTATCGGTATACAGTAACTTGCATTTTTCCACACCCATAGTGGGTAGCATAAATTCGTAATGGAATTGAAACATTGGTTTATTGAATATAAGTTGAGCTTTTTTTAATTCAATAGCTATCAAGTTTGAATCGAAAATTTTACGATTATGAAATCGAGAGCTGGAAATGAGATTTTTGGCACCATATCTACCTTCTTAGGTAGACACTAATTTCACTATTTCGTACAACCGGATGTTCTCCATTGTTTCACCAAAAATAGCATTATTGGCCAACTTGAACTGATTCTTCTCAAAAGAATTAGTTGCTGCAGTCCTCAATCGAGTATTCAAGTCAATATTAGGGCGCAGCCATGCAGATTGTTTGAATTTCAAAATTTAAGGAATTTTGGTCAATTTTAATCCGAGTTCAAGAGCATGTTTGAAATTTCTATAGTGCAACGTATACTCTGTTCTATTATGAAGGGTTGGCATTAATTTTTTCAATTTAGAATTTGGTGGTGCGCGGTGCTCCGGACAAAATGGAAAATCTTTGTGTAAATCTTGAAGCCCCTCAGGGTACTCCAAATCAACTTGTAAAATATAACCTTCGGGATTGTCATCGGGAATTTGGGTCACATCACTATTTATATCAACCCATTCGAAGCCTCCATATGGTAAACATTCTGACATCGCCCACCCATAAAGATTATTTACATTGAAATACATGATAAATTTGGACGGCTGCGTGGGATTGTATGTAGGCATATACTTGTTATTAGCTTCCGAATATCTATTACAACAAACAAATACCGCCTCGTATACCCTTTTCCACAAACATGACCATATCGACGTCTTTTAATATTTGTAATTTACACTTTGTATATTTGAGCATATAATCCCACGTGTATCCCGGCATAGTATAGTACCAGCTGGGATCCAACCCATAAGTTTTAAAGTCAATTTCACGAAAATTTTCGAAAATCTCTGCTGAAAGCAATATATCTGTTCGCATGAATAAATCACTGTATTCCCCCAAAGTTTTGATATCAAATTGCTGACAAACATTTCGAGCGTGAGCATACTTCGCATCATCAATTTCGGTGTCGTTGAAGCTTATTGTAAAAATGATTTTTGGAGGGTAGCTCAGTGACGAGGAGTTTTTCTATATTATCTACATTATCGTAGGAAAATACACCTTTCCTAGTGAGAAGCTTGAATTTTTCATCATTTAATTGTACAATTTTTTTTTATTTTTAAATTTTTTACATCTATTGTGGAAACCAACTCATCAAGACTGGCTCCCATGAAACGATATGAATTTATGAATCTGAATTTAATGCTAGTTCCACTATCGTATTGAGTGAATTAAATGTATTTCTCTTTATTGATGGGAAGTATGCTCACACATCCCCTTTTTGCTACATCCCGTATATTAAAATGACAGTCATACCCTGAAAGATTCTGGAATATAATGGGTACCATAAAAAGCTTTTTGAAGGCAAGGTTGCAACCCTGATGACTCCAACCCCTAAACAACCCCGAAAAGTGATAATGGTCCCTAACAATGATGTCCTTCTTTACAAAAGGTTTCCCACAAATATGACAAATCCTGGCTTAAACAATATTAGGATTACATATCATTGGTACATTATTTTTAATTTTTGATTCAGCAAATTTGACAATGCTAGCCATTTCATCTGTAAACCATTGCGTGCAATCGTCACCACGATGGCTATTGAACTTGGACAAACTGTCATCATACGAGCATTTCAAGTAGTAGCCTGCACTGAACGCTTTATGCTTCTGATATTTTGTTGATTTATCCGAAATTTTTACGTTGCAATTTTCGAGAGCCGATTCAAAATCAGCATTTAAAACAAATGAAAATTTTTGTTTATATACATAATTTCGGAATTATACATGATCAAATTTTGGAAATGAAATTTTACACTCGTTAATATTCTCACACAAGACAATATGTTCATTCAATTTTTTCGCTATGGAAATAATCTATCACAAAATAAGTTTTTACCTTTATGCTTGCTCAACTGACTTGACAGCAATCTAGAATTATTCTCAATCCAGCAATAATGATATTTGATATCCGAATCATCTGTATCCAAAGGCAAAGCGTCGTAATCGTTTAATTTAGGGAAATATTTATCTTGAACTAATAACAAATTAACATGTTTATTAATTTTATTTTTGGTTAATCGTACAGGCACTACTTCGTAAAATGTCTTTTCTTTGATAACAGCCATTTCTAAACTATACACATTCACTGAAATATTATTTTGTTTTTCAAATTTTGTAATCTGAGTAATTTTCATAGGGATTTCCAAACCCTCTGTATTCAAAACCGTGGCATAATTTGGATATGAAGATGCACGTGAAACTGTCCCTTTGGGAGAGTACAAAGCACTCACGATTGCTCTAAAAAAACACGCATCATCTTGATTATCAATTTTGACACATGCATGTTTGCTTTGAAATTCATTAGGTAACCATATGAATTTTGAACCATTGCCCATTTCGAATTTGTTGATTGCTATTTCAAGCAAAAGAATTTTACTCAACGCTCAACCAGAGTCACGTTCCTGAAATTCATAGAGTTTATAAAATAACATTCACAACATGCTGATTATACCAATCAATGAAATCCCTATACAAATCAATGATTGCATTAGGAGTATTGAAACATTTTTAATCAACTATTTCACCGTCATTCGACTTTTTGATGAAGTCGCCCAATAATGTCATGTTCACTTTGAGGCATTACATCTTCTCCAAAATTTTAGAAATTCTTGATTTAAATAGAAAATATGCATCACTCAAAAATTTTCGGACTTCTTTGTGTCCCAAATTTATAAGTACACCCGTTCCCATTTAACTCTACTGCTTCGTTTCAAACCTGATCCAATGTATTTATCGTTTTTCATAACGTTTATTATGCATCATGTACGTTTCAATTCCCCAATTTTACTAACGTTTTTCTTTTTTTCCCCAACTAAAAATTTATTTTTTTCATTGCCAACTCGCATTTCCTAATATGTTTTCTAATCAAATTTAAAGACATTCGTGCAATGGAACTTGTGTAATTTTGTTTGATCACATCAATTAATATATCAATTTGCGATAAAGTTTTTGAAAACACCATTTTCACCTAATATTTCAACTTACGTGAAGTTATATGAATGGTGATATGTCGAAGGTGGCGGTGGCGATGATGGGTAGCAGATACGCAAATGGATGCTTGCAGAAACTGAAGGACCGCTGCAAACGGAAACTTGAAGTAGTGCAGTAGATGAACTGGAACCTTGGTAAAATGGTGAACGGAGATGAAACTCAAAGGGAAGCTTGAAGAAAAGTGTTGCTGTTGCGATCAGGAAGGTATATAAGTATCTGGAAATGAAGAAATAAATATTATTTTCAAACGAACTTTCAACATATGTGAAAAAACGATGACAAATGAAAAACACCAACACTAACCTTAATTTTCTATAATATCGAATGATGCAGCTGGATTAGCTTTCCCCCCTTTGAAAGTAATTGAATATTTTCCACAAGAGAATGGACGTGGGATATAAATCAGAGATAAATCACACTGTGTGGAGCAAAGTCACTATGATGCCAATCAAAGTGGCGTCATAGTGACTTTGCCCTACTACTTACTCTGTATGCGTTGTAGACGCACTGCGTCTGATAGTCGTAATACAGGTCCATAGACAGTATTTCAGTATGAAACTTTTGATCGGATAAGTGATTCACACAATTTGAATTTGAGTTTGGTGGAGAGTATATCTCGATTTGGATATAATTTTCTAAGAACGTGGAGTTTGGATTTGTTTTTTTTTAATTGTTTTTTTCCGTTAACCAGCTGTCATCCCTCTACGATCGAGAGCCCTTAGAAGTCGAAACTTGTGCGAAAACTTGTTCTCTTTGGTCTTCAGTAAACTTTTCTCTTACTGCTCAAACAAGAAATGAATTTTTTGCATAAATTCAAAAAATCTAATTTAATTCTTTCTATAGCTATTCGGACTTTCAGCAAGTTTGATCTGATGAATCCATAAAATTGGTTTAACACAACAAACAAAATAATACAGTACAGAAAATAAAATATCAATGGAAATATGCTTATAAAATTTTTCAACTGTGGCAAATGTACAATGAGTTCAATATGAGACCATGGGGATATTGAAAACTGTAATAGATACGATTTTGGGTGAACGAAAAGAAAATAATACGACAAAAGGGGCCATGGGTACTTATGGCATTATAACATTCTCAGAAATAATTGGTATTGACGGAACTGTTTAGTAAATCCTACTGATGGAAATATCATGGTTTTCGAAATGCACATCTACGAATCAAATTATTTGTGTTGTAGTGGGGAAAATCAATATTTGTTCTCATAAATAGTAATAATAATGAAAATGTTTATCAGCAGATAATAAAAAAAAATTGTATACATAGTTTAACAAATGAGACATAAAATGTTGCTGTGGCTACATATTACAATCCATTGCAAATAAACAATAGTTCCTCTGAAGACAGAGCCTGAGCGCAGGTGCTTTAATTATGAATACTCTTCGAGTATGTTTCATTCCTTAAACAAGTGATTTATCTTGACATTAGGCAAACTCCAAATACGAAAAAAAATTAAATTTATACAAATATTGGTTCCATAAAAAATGGTACAAATTGTATAAGTTTCATCATTACTATTCGATGGTGTTCTGCCGAGTAGTTATATCAACTTTTCTTCTTGATAATATAACTGAAAGTTAAAAAAATCTAAAGAAACACGCTTCTATGAACAAGACTGAAAAATATCTGATATCTTCTGCGGCGTCCCGCAACTCTGCTAATTTGGTGGTTGGCTTCCTCTCCACAACAGAACACACATTGACTTCCTATAAATCAATCTGAAAAGACAAACAAAATAAAAAGCTTTTGTTATAATAAAAACATGCAAAAATTTAAAAAAAAAAATGTTATTCGAAAACAATTAAGTTGCTTTGAATTACAAATTAAAACCAAGCGTAAAAACGTGAAAATAACTCCATCTGAAAAAACATTTACTCAACTGAATTCATTTAAAAAGTCTAAACTAAAAACATTGAAAAACCGAACATGAAAACATTTATTCCAATTTAGCTAAAAAACACTTTCGTCACCTAATAGAAAATGTATGAAAAACTTACTTTGTATCTAGAGATAGATGCACAAACACAAAACGAAAAATAACTGAAGATATCTAACTGATCACTGCTGCTGCTGAACGGCAATCGAAAACTAACGTTCGCTGCCCAACTACTTTTATAACCCTGGTGTGATAAGAAAAGAACATTCGAGAATATTCCAGAATAAACAACAGCAAAGCAGATAACACAATAGCCGTTACTCTGCGGTTTTGATATCGAAACTGCTGGTCTGGGTTTTCCGATGACCGTTAGTTCGATAAACGCGCTTCAATGCCAACTGAGTATTACTTCTGGCATAATATTTGAATTTCCTGTTTGCACGGTTTTTCCATAATTGTTAGCGTTGAATGGTTCGTTTCAACGTTAACTGATAACAAATTGAAAAACTTTCATATATTTATAGGTGGAAAAAATTAATCGAAATTCAATTCGCTGGTTATTTTATTTGAACCAGGTTATCCCTTTTTTAAATTAATCTCTATAAGAATTTCTTGAACAACTCTCATTACTATACATGCTAATATCGAAGATACCATGATGAGGATTCTGTAAATTTGAAATTCCATATTTGATGTGATTTTCTTCCGCCCTGCTGGAACGAAATATTCAGTTTTTGTGTCTATTTTTCGAAGATCTTGAAATATCAGCTCCAGCTTATACTTGAATGCTGTATTCTTTGGAACATCACCAACAAATACTGCTAACTGCTCCTCATTGACCCGAGTTAAACGCATTGTTTTCCATGGTGTTCTATTACAACCATAATTGAAATCATTTGCCTTCACGCATATTGTCATGAATTTCACTCTTTTCGGCACGTTGACGTATAAAACATTATTCAATATTACAGTCAGAAGAATAAAATTTGTTTTCAATTGAGGAGACATATTCTACAATGCTTGAGGTTGGATTCTTCTTAACGAATATATCGTTTGCTGCAAATTCCGATTGAACAGTTTGTCTTGAATGCTCAAATAATTCAACTGCTTCACCACATTATCCTTTTCTTCTCCTATGCCCTTTTGGTCTCAGGAAAATGTTTAAAAAGGTTTCTTGAGATCGAAATGAATCCATTGATGCCGAAATCATCGAAATCTGACAACCAGAAGTGGCCATTTTATTGCATATTTGAACTCTCCTCGGTGTAGAAAATCCGAATTCACTATTACTTTTCTTCTTCCTCAATTTTTTCAAACCGGAAGTGCTTATTTTTTGATGATTCGTACAGATCCGAAATATCGTTAATGCGTTCATTGGACACAGATGGATCTGATGTTTTCCTTCATTATGTCAATTGGCGGCCATATTTTTTTTCTCTAAACGACTTACCATCTTTTTCTATTTCTGTTGATAATTTTTCCACTCGGTAGATATTTTCTATTTATGATGTTTAAATTAAAACGTCCCCGTGTATATATTTTCCTCCATAAATTTGTGAGACGTCCTTATACAACTATGATGAGCGCTGACCAATCAGAAGCAGCCATGTTTTTTTTTTAAACTTGACTCCCCGTACCCTCAATGATGTGTTTTTTCTTAGACCTTCATGTTTTTTCTCTCAAATACACCAGGTATACTAAATTTGACGAGAAATCGCCATGTTTTTTTCTTAAATAATATGTAAGACATCCTATATATTTTTGCTAAATACTTTGCTTTCCCCCATTGCCCCAATGACCCATTTCCCACATGACATTTGACACACGCAGCAGTCACGTTCATTTCTCTTAAATTATGCATTTTGAAACACCCTGTATACTTTCCTCATTGGAATCACACCTTCAAACGTTACACCCTCGTTACCTCGCAATTTTCACATTTTTTCAAACATCATTATTATTATCACACTCTGAATATTCCATCTGCAATCATTATTCTTTTTAATATTCGAGCGCTCGAAGCCGGCTTGCGGTAGATAACAGATAACACCGACTCGACTTCGCCGGCTTGCGGTTGATAACACCGACTCGACTTCGCCGGCTTGCGGTTGATAACACCGACTCGACTTCGCTGACTGGCGACCTTGACCACTTCCGCTCCAGAACCCGCATAGACACTCTGCTGTAACCCATTAAAATCAAAAGTGTTCCAAGAAACTACTCTTATTAAGAGAAGCTAGGATGCGACATTGCAACGATATCATGGCTGTTTGGAAAATGTAAGAGATTTTTTGCTTCGAATAATTTTCATCTAATCGGAAAGTTTAATTCATGTTTTACTACTGATTCGACATAAAGTTATTTTTAAGTTGTAATATAGCAAAGTAACTGCTATTACTTTTTTTGAAAATATAATCAATATTAGTTAGTAGATTTTGGAAAAAGGAAATAAATATAATTTACTACGATTTTACTATATTCAGACATTTCAGCAGTTAAGGCTTGTTGTGAAGCGAGTGATGTGAGTTGCCTGGATGTCAATCTCATTATCTGGAACCACCCAAGCATCCATGTAGGGTGGTTTCTGTGGATCTGATGGCCGGTTGGTTTTTCAATGTTCAGTTAAGAGTCTCAGCTAGCTGGCTGACAGCTGATAGTCATCGGGCCCGATACCAGGAGAAAAAAATTATTACACAACCTTTGAAAATTCGAATATCTGTTCTTCATGTCGTGTCGGACGGCATGCTATCGATAATTTTCGCAAATAGAATGTTGTCCAACTCGACATGGAGAACATATAAACAAAGTTTCAACCAGGGTATCCTTTATTTTTTCCTGGTATGGGGCCCGAGGACTATAAGCCGTCAGCCAGCTAGCTGAGACCATTTATGAACATTGAAAAACCGGTCCTAGATATGGAATTTCTCCTTTAACTGACAATAAAATCTCTGATGATGTCAAACGACTGAAAGCGCTCAGTTTAACTTAGCTTTGAATAATTATACTCTACACACTAATCTTTCTCCAAACATTTCAGTTCATACACTTGCTACTCTCAAAATAGATAAAAAACGTTCAGCAATAATGATTTGAAAAGTCCAAGAGCTCGTGACAAAACTCGGCCAGTTTTGTAATGGCTCATGATTGGAAAATTACGAAAGCGTAAAAGCCTAATTTCAACTTTACAACTCGAAATTAGTCTTCTTCATAATTAGTATAATTCTGACTTCACAACTCGGAATAGATGTCGGTTGTTTTAAGTGCTCTAGTTTATTCTATCGTGGTAGCATCTAATACGTGTAAATTCATCATGACTGATAAATATAGAGGAAATAGAAGCTTCCAATTTACACTAAAAATATATACTTGTAAACTCACGCTTACAATTGTTTCGACACACAGTGTCATCATCTGAGCTGAGTTATGAACTCCACAAATTTTGAAGAAGAAACAATTGTAAGCGTGACTTCACAAGTATATAATTTTAGTGTACATTGA
Source organism: Chrysolina americana (assembly GCA_958502065.1). Classification (NCBI taxonomy): domain Eukaryota; kingdom Metazoa; phylum Arthropoda; class Insecta; order Coleoptera; family Chrysomelidae; genus Chrysolina; species Chrysolina americana. The sequence continues at coordinate 49,078,329 of OY293410.1, read as the reverse complement.
AAGCTTCTATTTCCTCTATATTTATCAGTGCTCTGGTTTGTTTGTCGCAGTGTAGCAGAAGAGGTACCAGGGTCGATATTCCGTATTTTATAGGGACATTTAATTTCCACAATTCTATTTTCTCCGACAAGGGCATCTAGTGAAGCCGCAAGCAACTGAAACTGTGGATGTATACACAATCCGGAACTGAAACATTGGATATTATGTTTCTTTATATGAACTCCCAAAGCTCTACTATAAATTTTTTTTCCATGCTCGGTTGCTGTCGATTCAAATTGGGGTGGATTATCAATATCTAATGCAATCTTTCCTAATACTTTTTCATTTCGTCCTTTCATTACTCTACCAAATAACGATGTTTCGAAAAAACATATAAAGCGCATTCACTCTGTCCACGGGTTTTTTTTCAATGGCTTTAAGTATCCTGAGCGATTTGTTGTACTCTTTTTCGAAGAATTCTCTGCAAACCTTTTTAGTTGAAATAACACATTGATCATCCTTTCTCGTCATTTGGCAGATTTTATAAGAATATGGTTCGTGATCCGTTGGAGAGTTCGTTTCACAAATATTGTGGACCTATTCTCCATACCAAATAGCGGTGTGATCCAAAAAACCTACCCCATAGTGAAGACATGGAATAACGTTATCATTTATGATACTTTTGTTCTCCAGAGCTTGTTTCAAGTTTTTACTATCAAAATCATTTGACCTGTTTGATTGTTTCTTCATCCATCTAGTGGTCGTGATGGTAGCCGCTTTCCTCTTAATCAAAGAGGCGTGAGTTCGATTCCCAGCATGGTCACTGGTTTCGTGCATGGCAGCACACGAAGGTGAGAACTCACCTAGCTTACACAAGTCTCTGACTTTTGAGGGTTGCTCGTAAGGGTGCAGCCGGTTGACGGATATAACTATTTTAACAATATTTCCTGGGGCGCTAAGCCTTGGTTATCTTTAATGCAGGCTTTTGAAAAGTTATTCTTACATATTTCCTTTATTCGGTATTTCAAGTTTTTCTTCTTCATATAGACTTCCAATGATATTATTCTCACATATTCCATACCACCTCTCCACGGGCGCATTACTTTTTCTCTCTGAGTCTTCCAACAATAGAGAGGTACATGATAATGTTGAAGAACTCTGGGTTATGATATTCATTTTCAGAACAATTTCAATCCTTTTTTCAACGATATAGCATTGGTAGGAAGCTATATGTTGAAGATGAATGAAAAAGGGACTTTTTTCATAAATAGCAGTAGCTCGGATCGTATATTTATTGCTTGGAATATCTTGGTCAATATTATTTTCCGCAGCAAATTCTCAAATTTTTCTGAATAGTTGAATGGTGGAGTTTCATGGACGAACTCAAAATAAGACAAAGGTTTGTGAACCATACTTCAAAGGAATTCCAGTCATGGATGTAAAAAGGCGCTTCCATAATTTTTTGCATATGAGTTTGTATTATACCTTAGAAAATCTTTTTCATCTCTGTTGCTTTATTCCTGAATAAATGTGCACAGCAAATATGAATTTTCATTTTCTCAACTGGAAATATTTTCTGTTTAGTGACAACATCGAAAGTTAGCTCCAGATAATCTATCAGCTTCAGTCTGTTCCATGCTATGGAAGTTGAATTTATCAATGCCCAACTGAAATCGACAACGTCAGATTTAAAGAGGGCCACTTTTTTTCTTGATGTAGGTAAATAAAATGATTTGAATTTGAGCTGCCATGTACCAATTGAACCTGCATCATGATCACATGATATCATTTCAATTACACTCTATTATTTCTGGGTAGTCGTACTACACCACAATAGTAATACACTTTTTTGATGTTTTGTAAGGTTTCCCTGTTGAATCTAAATGTAAAACAGATGTCTGCTTTATCAAAAATAATTTATTTTTCTGTAGTATATATGTACACATGCAATGGATCATTAAGAGTCCTCATATAATCTGGGTGACATCGAAGCATAAATAACATGTCTATTCTGTCATTAGAGTGCCTATCATTTTTAATATCTCAGCTCTTGCTTTTCGGTACACAGCATCGGATCGAATAGATCCCAAATTATAGGTTTTGGCGCTGTGCCAGTGAAGTTCTGTGCAACAATTTATTTTCAATAATTTTAATTTTGATACCTCTCATTTGTTCAAATACTTCACTCAAATGATTATAGTTAATTGATGTACTGCATGAGTGGGACTAGACTCATCAGAAACTTCTTTTATAATGATAAATAAATATATAAATAATAGCTACGGTTAGCATGGCGAACACTTCAGCTTGGAAAACTGTTGTGCATCTTTCCAGAGCGTAGCTTTCTCGTACACCTCTTCTTCCAGGAAGATGCCTATGCCCGGAGCCTGTTTGTCGGCCAGACGCGAACCGTACGTGTAACTCCACTGTATTACCTTCCTATTTTTCTCTGCTCAGAATAGTACGAGCAAACTTCCTACTCCATCGCAGTCTGTCTTGTGCGCTTTTCACTCTAAGGGCGGAAATAGGAATCCCCTGCTTCGCCCACTTTGCGATTTTCGCATGCCCTATCATCTCTCCTTCATTTTCCCCGACCTCCGAGTCTCGCATACTCAAATGGGCTGCCATTGTCTTCTTCTTGATTCAGACTGGAAGAGGTGGTAGCCTCAACAGTACCTCCAATACCGCGGTTGGGGTCGTTCTCATTGCAACCGATATTAATAAACAGGACAACCTCTGGACCTTACTGAGCTTTCGGCCTATTGTGCTACTTTGTGCGCCTGGCCACCATACAGCTGACCCATATTGGATCTTTGGTCTTACGATCGCCATGTATAGCCAGCGAATAATCTCTGGATTGGTTCCCCAATTTTTTCCTACAACTCTCTTCAGTTGCCATAGGTTTGCTACCGACTTTTGAATAACCCTCCGACGTGCGGCCTCCATGGAAGTTTGAAGTCCAAAACCACCCCCAGGTATTTGACCTGCTGAGCCAATTGCAGCTCTTGGCCAAACATGGTGGGTGGTCCAAACCCATCTTTTTTCCTGCGTTTGGTGAACAGGATCATCTCCGTTTTTGTTGTATTTACTGAGAGCCCTGCTTCACCCGCACCACCTTTCGATTATCCTGCATGCGACCTGCATACGGTTGCAGACGAATCCAATGAATCGTCCGCTGACTCGGACATTTCCATCATCCGCATATACCTGTGCCTCGAAAACTTCGTCTGTGAGTTTACTCAGGAGTTCGTCCATGACGAAGCACCATAGGTGGGGTGAGAGGCAGCTTCCATGAGGGCAGCCCCCCCTCACCTCAGCTTTCAGTCAGAGGTCCCCCCTGGATATCTCATCCCTCCTTTTTGTTAGTGACAATACAACCCAGCTGACTATCGAGTGAGGTGTTCCTCGGGCCGTTAGTGCTGCCTGTATAGTCGTCGTTTTTGCCTTGTAAATCACACTCCACATCGAAAAATACTCTTAGCTTTACCTCTTTAAACCTTAAATTCCTTTCGATTCTTCGCACTACAGTGTGGAGGGCCGATTCTGTCGACCTCCCTTTGATTTCTATGAAAGGGGCTCATCCCCAGAGGCCCTTCCATTAGGAATCTGTACACCACCTTTTCCATCATTTTAAGCGGGAACAGTGTAAGGCTGATCAGTCTGAGGGACATAGCTACTGTGTAATTTCCTTTTCCCGCTTTGGAGATGAAGACTACTTTTGCTAATTTCCAGACCTTTTGGACGTACCTCAGCGCTAGACTTGATACAAACCCTCTCTAGTATTAGGGTGAGGTATTCCAGGCCCTTCTGTACCATTGCCGGAAAAATTCCATCAGGTCCTGCTGCCTTATATGGGCTGAACTCGTTCAGTACCCAGGCTATGGCGTCACGTGTAACAATCCTCCTTGCCAGTTGTCAATCACGTGGGGGACCTGCTATCGGCAGAGTCAGTTGGTAGTCGTCAACGCCACCCGGAAAGTGACCCCCCAACAGATGACTAAGAGAATCTTCGGAGGATGTTGTCCATGTCCCATTTGGTTTCTTCAAGGTTGTTATAGAACCATCTGTTTCGTTGCTGAGTATTCTACATGAGTCTGGCGGATTCTGTTAGAGAGTTGATTTCCCCACAGTAGGATCTCCAGCAGGCTCTCATACTTTTCCTCAATTTCTTCTTGAATTCTCTTCTCGCGGTTTTGCAGTCTTTCCACGCTTCCTCTCTGCCCTCCTCAATAGCCTTGTTGTGGGCCTTTCCAGTCTCTTTTCTCAGACTCTTCAACGCCTGATACCACCAGCGAACCCGGCGCTTTGGAGCCACTTTCGAAGGACATGCCTCTTCGAATGCTCTGAGCATTGTGTTAACTAGTTTTTCGACTTCCTGATCGAGCTGTTCCTCCGAGAAAATCTCTGCCTGATACTCTGATAGCCCTTAGAGACCTCCTAAGAAGGTCTCTCAGTTGGTCGCTCTAGGGTTTCGGAGTGGTGGAACATTCTCCGTCTCAGCGTAGATGTTAAACCTTATCATTCGGTGGTCTGACATCGAAATGTCTTTCGATACCCTCCAGCCCGATACATCACCTAATATATCCCTCGTTACCAACGTGACGTCCATCACCTCTTGCCGGATGCGGTTGACGAACGTTGATTCTGTCCCCCTATTCAATATCTCCTTGATCGTTGCTAGGTACTCAAGTAGCGCTTTCCCACGTGCATTGAAGTCTGTGCTACCCCACATCGTGTTATGCGCGTTGGCATCGCACCCTAATATCATGCGCAAACCATTCACCCTACTGTACCTTACAATTTTTACCAAATTCTCTATTGGAGGCAAGTGCGCATCGTCATATGTTAGATATACGCTTCCCACCATTACCTTGTACTTGACTGCTCTCACTTTGATTGCTATGATGGCAACTGTAGCACCCCTGGTCCCCATCTGCGCACGTGAACCACCTCGGTGTCTCTGGACACCAGGATCACCGTTCTTGGTGCTTCCTTCTCGTCTACCTTGCCCACGAGTAGCTGGTAGTCGCTGCCTTCCAAACCCCTCACTTTCCCCCTGTAAATAGGAGGACTATCTCAGACTTACCAGTTAGGATGCTTTCCAGTTCCCCGTTTGCATCCATGCTATGCTGCAGATTTATTTGACCTACATTCAATGTCGCCATTGCATACTCTCATTTGGATGTGGATGGTCCCTGCCCAGTCTTGTCTGAGGGACCACCGCCTTGCTTGGAGGAGCCTGACTTGAATCCCGGCGGCACCTCACGTACTGTCAGGGTGACTAGCTCGTAAAAAAGCGTCATGTTCTGCTCCTCCAGGCTACGGGTGGTCTCTTGACCGACCATAAAGCTTAGGAACCACCCACCTGCCTCTCCTGCCGGTTCTTTCACCTCTCTATGTTCAAGGAACGATTTTGGAGGCTCAGCACCCGTGTCAGTTTTGGAAGGTCCACTTCTTGACCTCTTATGTAACGAAAGCGGAGTTACTTAGATTGCTCAGTAGAGAACGACGTAGGTTCTTTGGACTATATTGCCAGTTTCGGATTTTTTATGTGGCAGGCAAGTATTTTAAATTTTGAACTTCAAGAATTTGACTGGCTTGGACGCCAGCAATTTTCAATTCAACAGGAATAAAAAGTGCAAAATACCTAATGACATATAATTGAAATAAGATAAATTGACTTCCTTCTGTAACCAGACCAACAATAAAACAATATTTCAAAACAAATATATATTAATAAATTTAACAAAATGTAGTGTCAAAGTAACACGTTGATATTCAAACAATATTACGAGGTTAGACCAAATATTTATAACAAATCTGTGAAAAATTAATGAAATTGTTTCGAGGAACAGGTTACCTTAGTTCATACAGTGTGTAGATTCACAGCCTAGTGATAACTGGAACGTTGTGATTGTTGTTCTGCTAACAGAGTACGAACGAGATGACACATCAGGCAACAATTTCAGGTATGGATTACGCCTCCAGGTTGTACTAATTTGCTTGTGTTTCCTCGTAGATAGGGGTCGAGTTCATGAAAAACGTTTGATAGATGTTAGTTTTACCACAGATTTAAAAATGAACAGTATATGATACCTCACTGAATATGTGATATAATTTTACGTGAAACTTGATTACAATTTGATGAAATTATGTACTCCTCAACACAGGATATTAAATACTGCATTTAAGACAGACAATAGTTTGGGCAGACATATAAAAAACAACAAAGATAAGGTGGAAAAACAAGAAAAGTGTGGAGTCTATAAATTAAACTTTGGTAGTTGCCCCAAGTTTTATCTTGGCCAAACTGGTAGAACCTTCAAACAACGCCTAGCCGAGCACAGAAGTAGTTTTGTAAACGGGAAAACAAATTCCACGTATGCTAACCATTTATTAAACGAAAACCATATTTTCTACAATGATTTTGAAATCCTTCATGTTGCCTTGACACCTTCAAGAAAGATTAAACAAATCGAGGCAAAAGCTCCCATCCATGTCTATATTCTCATAATTTCTAACCACTTTAATGAATGTTAATACCCTTTCATTCGGGCATTCTGCACTCAGTGACACCTAATTTGCGCAACTAAAAGATATTTTTGACACTATTCTCTTACTTCTTTCATACTTCCGAAATCATTCAGCAAATCATCTATTCTACCCAATGTTTCATTTATTTAATTATTTTTATACTTGCAATACTCCAAATATGTTGAATTCCTTTTGGCCCTTTTTCATCAGTGTGGACGGTTCCTGCTACATAAAAAAATATTATTTTCTAAAAAAAACAACAATATAATTAGTTGAGTTCCCACTTAGCGGTGAAAATGAACATTCCCGCTGCTTCTATCTCCAGCGTGTATATGTATGGTAACTTTCAGTGAAATTTGAGCGGTTGGGTGACTACCAGTTGCTCAGATCATTATGTTGAACTCTGTATAAAATCCCTGTGACAGCACGAATTCCCTCTTCCATACAATATACGAAAGCTATACCAAGGTAGGTCCAAACGACCAAAATCATTTTGAATACTATGGCAAATATTCCCGATAATGGCACATAACTTCTTAATTTTCGATACTTTTTCACAAAAAATGTCATCAATATAACTCGAAACATTTTCAAGATGAAGAAAAAAATTATGCCTTCATAATCGAGAATTCTCTGTCTCGATTCTACCACACTCTAAGGGTAGTAATATCGTTTGTCCCTATAGAACTCAATAAAAAAGACATGTATTAGGTTAATCATGAAGAATTATCCTCCAGGACGAGCAAGGCGCCTCCACCATATGTCTATCCTATCGCTTGGGACGTAGTCAGAAAAAAGAGATAATAGGGAAGATGCTCTTCCTACTCAGGGCGTATCCTCCTCAATGAAACAGTCAGAAGTTTTATATAAAAAAGACGTATATTAAATAAGTAAACACAGCAGTCTTACCAGCTTAGAAAATATTCAAATAAAGGGCACTTCAATCAACTCAAACTATCTGATAACTGATGTACAAAGGTTCCTAATCAAAATCACTACTACTGGAGGGCATATCTCTTGGAAGGGCTTTTCCCACCCCCGTTATCCTCGCGCCGATGATCTTTTATCATCTTTTGTTATTATTTGTCAGCAGTTTGAATACGTATCCCGTTTCGCGGTTGTTCTAATGACCTACTTTCATAGCTTATTGTTTATGATGTAATGTTTTGTTTTATTGAAATGAGATTAAACAATCTGTTTTGAAATGTGCATTTTGAATGAGATCGATCTAATATCCAAATATCTGAGTTTTTGAAAATATGCCTTTCTTGACAGTAGGATAGAAAATGGGCCGCAGTGGTCATGATGGTAGAGCGCTAGTCTATCAATCAGAGGGACGTGGGTTCGATTCCCAGCATGATCACTGGTCTCCTGCTAAGAATCGCACGTTAGAAGGTAAGGCCTCGTTAATCCTCAGCTCGCACAAGTTTTGACTTCTGAGGGCTGTCGTTCGTAGGGGATGACAGCTGGTTAATGGAAAAAACAATTTTAAAGAAAACAAAGGTTCGCAACATTTTTGGTTTTCATTTCGATGATAATTTTTTTTCTATTCCAAAATTACTTTTAGGTTTAGGAGTTATCGATAAAAATTGTTATAGGAAAGAGTGGAAAATATTATTTTCAGCAACAGTTTCGAATACACCTTTTTCATTCTCACAAATTACTCCATTTTTGAGCATTTTTGATGAAAACTTGTATCCGAGTTCTCTCATAAAGTTTTCTAAATAATAATGTTGCCATTCATTTTGAGTAAACTTGCTAGTCAGAAGTGATATATGTGATGAGGACTAGGTTAAGTGGAAGAGCGCGGCTTCTGAAATTGGGTGTTTATATATCTAATTGAAGAACTGCGAACTTTGCCTTTGCTATGCAGCCACCTGACTTTGTAAAATATAACATATATCTACATCTATATAACTTAATATATACATAGAATATTATGTGTTGGTGTTGCAGCAATAAAAGCCATATTATTATTATTATTAGTTGTGTGTTACAATTTTCTCTCACTATATTGAACACTTGTTGATTTTTATATAATAGTTAGATATTTAATTTTTTGTGCAGAAATATGATATTTTTTTGCTCATCTAACAAAAGAGACGTATGAATCTAAACAAGCTTTATGATATGCAAAATTTATAGATTTCAGTAGGAATGGGGAATTTTTATTCACCTTTATAACGGACTTTCACGACTTCACGAATCAAAATGTTAGTTTCAAAGTAGGACACAGATTCTAAGTAGTAGTCAATTTCGGTATTGGATATAAAAAATAAATTTTTGTGTTCATCATTTTGGATTGTGTGGAAGTGGTCAAATTATATAGAAGAATAAAAAAAAGGAAAATGAAGAAATGACGCACATCAATAATAGCCACAACTATTTTGACTTTCAAACGGTATTTAGATCATTTTGAAAAAATAACAGAATTTGTGTGGTGTTATTTTTACAACAAACTTCTACTTCGATTATGGACTTTATTACTTGAGTATAATATTTGAAAAGTTAATTGACAGTTCATACAATTCAATTAAAAACAATCACGATCACTGTGTCCCTAAATTATTGACAGGAGGACGAGGCACCATCTTTGGAACCGATTATAGAAACCGACCTCGATTTCCTTTGTTTTGTCTTCGAAATTATGATCAGTCGACACACAAGGGTTTTTAGACATCTTTGCAGAAAGTAACAGCAGTTGGTATGAGTATTTTGCTGATCGAAATTTTTTTTATGGAAATTGATCAAATCAATTGCGGAGCTCCGGTGTAAGTGAAAGTAACAAACACTTGAAGGGCTCATTTATTGAAAGCATTACACAAATTACAATGTAAATGTATAGAAAAAAGGATATTCAGTATTGAGAGGTATTATAGATCATGAAGGAATTATTCAATGTCTCCATCACTAATCTCTAATGATGAAGAAATTGAAATGAAACCGATAAATTTTCAATAATTATTTTCCTGATCGTCCTTGTCCAATAACAACTGTAGGTCTGTATCCATCCTCAGTTGCTACAAATTTCACGCTGAAGGGTGTACCATCCGGGAAAGTGAAGGAAAAGTCTCCATCAACATTTAATGTTTGATCGTTGTCTTTACCAGTGCCAGGTTTCAGAACTCCTGCCTCCGTTCTTTTTATACCATTGCTTGTTTCGAAACTGAAAAGAAACAGCTACATTACGAATTATCATCATTGTCCACCAAGAAATTTTCTCAATGAATGTACCAGAACCTTGATTATATCATACGTAAAATTCAATATGATGTCAAATATTATCATTATCATCATAATAGACTTGGTACATTATATATACATTCTTTGGAGCACAGCGAAGTTGGGGAAATCGTACCTATTATTTGATATGAAAGAAAAAAGCGGTTCTAGATCAACTCAAATGGATGTATCAGCAGCCCTAGATAGTTATTTTTCATTCAAGTATAAAAAATTAAAAAACTGATGAGGGGAAGTCCTCCATAGGGAAACGCTTCTTTCCTTTTAGAGCGAGTTTATGAATGGATAGTTTCCGAAGGGATATTTTTTTCAAAGGGCTTAACTCTGTCCATTTTATAGTTGAAAAAAGAAGAGGCGGAAAATAGCAATTTTTGAACAAGTTTCAATTTCCTAATTTACAGGGAATTGGGTTTGCTAAATGTGTAACAATCGTCGAAGAAAATAAATATTGGAGACATTGGCGAAAATAAATGTGAATTTGTCGCAAATATGTGATTGATTGGTCAATAAGAGGAAATTCAAATTGTCCATAAGAAATACAACGATATCAAAATTGCTTGACAAAAAAATGGAAATATGTCAAGATAACTCATTATATATCAAATGCTGATCTACTGCTCATACCAACAGTAATATTTTGCAGACGCTATTGCCCAACCCAATTACGTTAAGCGAATAATAATTCTTTTCCGCTTGTTGGTTTATATTTTCGTGGGAATTCATGTTGAATTGAAGGATGAACAAAACAACAGCTTTTGTCCGATCTCCACTCAGTCTTGGTTCATTCGTTATGGGCCGTGGTGGCGTGCGGGTTAAGCGCTCGCTTCTTAATTTAATCGACCGTTGGTGCATACGATCACCGGTTTCGTGCATGGCATGTTCAAAAAGGTAAGGGTTACGTCTTTCCTAGCTCGCACAAGTATCTCAGAGACTTTTGAGGGTTGTGCTCGTAAGGGCTGCAGCCAGTTGACCGATATAATAATTTTAACAACAAAAAATTTAAATTTGTCTGTTTAACACTATTTGAATCGAATGCCAGCTGCTCCACGTTTACTTTATTCCAGTGGTTATATCGCTTAATCTGAGCACACTTGTTGAGCATCCTTCCCTCTGTAAATTTCGTCAATGTGAGTGATGTGAAGTGTGGTGCTGTAGTTTTTCCTGTAGCTGAAAAGTGAATACCCCACCGAAACTCGTTAAGTCGTCCCGGAGCGCCACGGTCAGTAATAATAATAGCCGCCCTCTACCCGCACATACTCTGCCTTTGGGTACACTCTATGAGTGTTTATGTGGGAGTATTATTATATCTCCTGATATCAATTGATTATTCTATCCTGGCGAGTTCACCAGTTTTTCAATTCTGCATTATTTTCTGTGTCCAGTTATTCGAAGTTTTCGGTAGATCCTGGAATATCATCAACTGTCACTTTTATATATATGACCGCTTTCAGTACCTTCTGCAAACAAAAACCGAATAATATGAACATTACATTGTATCGAGTATGTTTTGCTCCGAAAATGTGTGGTTTGGTCTGAACTGTCCCAGTAGTCGGGGCTAAATTTAAAAAAAACCCCTACGTTACAATTCTAGAAGCATTTCATGTAACAATTGGATATTTCGACCTCGCTAAATCCGAAAATACCGTTTATCAAGTCGAAATTTCATCCGGAAGTGGGATGTTCAAGATGGCGTCCAAAAAACCCCTAAAATTATTTTCTTCTTTTGGTCAGCCATACGACTGAGGTGTCGATGTCTAAACGTGTTCCATATGTTTTCATATGTTTTGGAGGGCGCTGAATGCGTATTCGCCCTCTAGAACTAATTTGGTACATTTGACGTTCATTAAATTCTAACATTTCAATGCTTTCCATAGTATGGGGGGGTTGTTTGTTCAATAAACTGACTGAAAATTGTCGATGGCGCGCAACTATCGTACATAATTCTCTCACAGCGTTTCCTTTCTGCCGACCTCGCGCGTTTCCTGAGCGGAGATAGAAGCCATGAAGTATGACTTTGGCAGCCTGGAAGTCATTGTGGCTGGTGGTTTTGTGGATGAGACGCATGCCGAGTCAAACAAAGAAAGATACCTGACTCACTCATTTTCAAACCATAAAGAGGCTGATACCAGGATGGTGCCTTCCGTCATCACACTCTTCGGTGCCACTTCCAGGTAAAATTACCAGGAAAAATACAAGAAAATAGAAAAAATCTAGGGATTTTAATTTAATTTTGTTTTGTTTTCTTTTTAGGTACTAGTGTGAATTAACGCCCATGATCAGTATCCGGATTTACCAGACCCGATTAATTGCGACTGAAAAATTGTTAAAGGACGGTTTGTCCCAATATTGATGACTTTGTCACCTATTCCCAAGTCATGTCCCAAATTTGGAGCTTGTGGCTGCAAGGGGCTCTGCGGCACGAAACAGTGTGGCTGCAGGAAGCCGCCGAGGGTGCCGTGCAACAAGATGTGCAAGGTAAAGTGCATGAATGGAGTAGGAGACTACTAATGTAAATTATTTCCTTTTAAAATGTAAGAAATAAAGACTTGGATAAAGTTTAAATGCTTTTTTGAGCTCATGAACGTATTAAGCGCCCTCGAAAACGTATGCAAGCATATACAATACGTTTTCACAAGTTTTTTTGGAATTTTGGCCTATTTTGTCGAAATTTAATTATTCCATGAACTTTTGATGCTCAAAATTAATTTTTAAGTGTCTTTACACCTCCGAAAACATATGCATCGACACCTTAGTCGTATGGGTGACCAAAAGTAGAATATAATATGATTTTAGGGATATTTTGGATGTCATCTTGAATATCCACATTCCGGTTGGAATTTCGACATAATAAACAGTAGTTTAGGATTCAGCGAGGTCGAAATAGGGGGTTAACGTCATTTATCCAATTGTTACATGAAATGCTTCTAGGATTTGGCATTTGGCAAAATAAACCCCGACTACAGTATATTCCAGGTCCTGTTCACTGTTAGATCTCGATGTATCCATGAACTAAATCAGTTATTTGGTGATTCATTTTGGAAATTTCTCTCTCTTTTATTTTCGATCCTAGTTGCTTTTCAGTTTTATTGATGTACTCCTAACTCTATCTGAAATAAATTCCTTCCACTTCACTGTTTAGAAACTTTTCATTCCAACAACGAACTACTATTTTGAATACTACGGTGTTTTCGACTCTCCATCAAGTCACTTGGAATGCCCAGCCTAAATAATCCCGTTCTTGTCTCGCTTCTCAGAAATATAATGATAAGTAACTTTCTTCTCTTTCATAGGGTTGATTTCATGGCCTGTTATCAGTGTTTTATCAATATCCAATCAGATCCAGTTCACTCTATTCCAAATATGATCCATTAGCGACAAGGATGAATTGAATGTATTGAATGATATTCTGGGAATGGGAGTGACATTTCAATAGATTTGACTAGGTGGTTAAGAACTGGACATTTTTTTTTGCTGTTGATATGTTTCAAGAATTGAAAAAAGCCTTAACATCAACCCCTATTTTAATTTACCCTCTTTTGCAATTGGATCCGTGTCAAGGACCGATAGGAAAAGATCTACCTACTGCTTAGGCATCCAGAACGTTATGCCCCGCAGAAACGAAATATTCTACTATAGAATGAAAATTACTTGCCATGGTATGGTCAGTAAAACATTTTAGACCATGTCTTTATGGTAGAAAATTCAAATTTATTGTAGACCATAGGCCCCTTACATGGTTATTTTCAATTAAAGACCCTGGCAGTAGATTAGCCAGATGGCGTTTAAAATTAGAAGAATATCAGTTTGAAGTAATTTATCGACCGGGAAAAATTCATAAATATGCAGATGCTTTGTCATGAATTAGGATAAATCATTTTGACGATTGTAGTAAATTCTTATTAAAAATTCTAATGGCGAATGACAACCCTGAAGAACCTGAAATTTCAGATACTGAAACTGAAGTAGCCCAGGAAACAGTTTTGGAAGAATTGAAAAATTTTTCCAGACTTTTCAAAACTAAATCATTAATTGATTACTCAAAGTTCACATTCACAAATGAATTACTAGATAAAAGTCATAATGACATAGTTGAAAATAATGTCGATTTACCAATTCAAGAAATGCTTTCATATATCTTAGCAGACAAAGAAAATATTAAATTCGAAATATGCCAAGACGTAGTTCGAACCCCTGCAAAAGACCAAATACCAATAATCTTGGATCAATATTATAACGGTAAGAAGAGTTTGCACCGCGGCATAAATGAAACGCTACGAAGAATAAGAGAGAAATATAATTGGATAGGTATAACAAAAGATTTGAACATTCGAACTAGTTCGAATATATTGTGCCAGAGAGGTATCAACAATGTTGAAAGAATACAGGGGTACCCTTCTCTCTAAGCATTTCTACAAAGTGGAAAATAAAGGCAAACATCCGTCAGAAAACAACTACTTCCCTGGCTAATACCACGACGGACATTGAACTATAACTGACAGATGTTTGTGCAACGTTCTTCAAACAAGACCCAATTGCAAGTGCTTGTCTCGTAATTAAACAGAAAATTATCCTTCATTTGGCTGGGAATGACCACCTGCAGACATGCATGTTACGAGGTTTATTGCCTCTCATCAGTGACAGGGTAGGTCGGACAACATTATAATTGTCCTGTCCCTGCCAAATGAATAATAATCAACTGTTTAACTAATATTTCCCCACGGATAACACCACGATCTACAACCAAGTTGATCGAAGCGCCATCCGCACGGAACAAGACAAAACACTCCCAAGCAGCACAGTCTCCGGGAAGAGAAATCTGTAAATATTCGAACTAATTCGAATATATTGTGGAAGAGAGGTATCAACAATGTTGAAAGAATACAGTGGTACCCTTCTCTCTAAGCGTTTCCACAAAGTGGAAAATAAAAGCAAACATCCATCAGAAAACAACTAATTCCCTGGCTAATACCACGACGGATATTGAATTACAACTGACAGATGTTTGTGCAACGTTCTTCAAAGAAGACCCAAAAGCGAAAGAACGTTTCGATAAACACATTCATCATGAAGCCCGATCTTTTAAAATTGGAGATAGAGTTTTTATAAAAGAATCTCAAATATAGAATAAAATGGAAAATAAATTTAAAGGTCCCTTCGAAGTCTTCGAAGTTTTCCAAAATTCAGCACTAGTAAGGAAACCCTAAAACAAATCAAAATTCAAAAGTGAATTTCGATCGACTGAATCCATGCTTTGTTTCAGATCAAGAAAATTAAGACCAAGAATGATTCTCCTACTGTTAGCAGTCAACCAAATTGTTAACGCACAGTAAAAGCTGACCCCTATCAATAACTCAATAGGAGTTTACTATCATGAGAAAGGTGAGATTAAAATCTCAAATGTAAAATGGACTTTGTTAGTAGTGAAAGATATGGTTCAAATCAAAGAAGCTATTGACCATAATGCGAGAATATTGAATGATTTAATTTATCTCGTGGAAACTGATAACCGGAGAATGAAATATTTTAACGGAGAAGTTAGTAGGACGCATATTAGCTTACTGAACAAAGTCGCTTCTCAAGTAGATGAATAATATTATGAGTCGCAAATTGATTCGAATGATTATAATAAAAGAAACAAAAGAGGTTTAATTAATGGCGTAGGTTCAATTTGGAAAGCGCTTGCCAGCAATTTAGATGCCAGTGACGGCGAATTCTTTAACGATTGGATTAATAAAATATATAGGAACGAACACCAAATTGAAAATTTATTAAAAAACCAAATTTCAGTCACAACCTCTGTAATAAAAGAATTTAATGCTACTATTCAACAACTGCAAGTAGATGAAAAAACATTTAATGAGGATATAAAACAAATTGAAACTTCAATTTATGATCTTTCCGACCATTTAGCAATGGTTGATGCGAAGTTGAAAACTATTGAAATCTGTGAACAACTATTAGAAAGTTATAAATTTTTGGAAAATTATTTGAATGACATTCTTAATGCAATTACGTTAGCTAGACTTCATATTATCCACACCTCAAATATCAAACCCAATGACTTAGTATCATCTCCTCAGGAAATATCGCAAACAATTGAAAAGAATTATTTACCTTTGCCCGCGAAACTTTCATCCGTTTCCAAATACTTAGATATCACCGAATTACAAGCTTTTCAAGGTGATTCAAGAATTATTTTCGTTTTGAAAATTCCCTTACGTGAACCCGAAACCTATTCTGTTTACCGATTGTACCCCATTCCTATCCTAGATAACAGAACAGGGTTACATCATTTTTTACCAACGAACAAAAATTACATTGCAAAAGATGATGATTCTATGTTGTACGCCGCTTTTCAGAATTTGGATAAATGTAAACCACTATATTATAATTTCCAAATATGTGATATGAAAGAAAATCACGGCAAAACCCGGAAACCAACCAAAATATGTGAAAATGTTATTTCATATCCAATTGATAGTAATGCAATTTGTGAAGCTCAAATTTTAAGACCATTATACTAGAACTTCCTAGAATGTGTTTACAATTTGCAAAAGATAATAATGTTTTTGAAATTGAAATGAATACTTGGTTAATAACTTTATCTGATCCTTTTCCTGATACAATAAATTGTCAAAAACAAGATATTGTTACCATAATAATTAAAACAAACTCAATTTTGAAACTTTAACCAAATTGTAATTCATTCATTGGAAATACGAGGGTATATGCAAAATACTTTGTAACTCAAGAACATAATATAACTTATAAAAGTTATCCAATTTTGATTCAAACAATTGAATAAATGCAAACAATGGAGCAAATTTGCCTCAATATACCAACAATTCATGGGGTTGTTTCCTTCAAAATATTATGGTTTATTACGTTCTAAATGGAATTAAACCTCACCTAGGTGCTGCCAAACATGTAGTAGCCAAGGTTGAAACGTATTTGTGTCACATGATAAAATAAACTTTATTTTACTCAGTTTGATGTAAAATAATTATATTTGAATATTTCATAAATACACTAAAGAAATGACTTAAGGTTCAAAATTATTCTAGGAGATATTCGATAAAACTACGAGGGATTCTCGAAAAGGTCAATTTTTGTCTTGAATTTGACCTCACTTAAACTACAATTCAAATATACAGGATGACTACTTATTTGTGTGCAGCTCAAAAAGTTGTATATTTTCAAATGGATCGCCTTGTATTTTTGGATTCTACCTAACCTACAACTCATCATCATCGTTGAAATCAGGTCATTACAAGAGAATCACCCTGTATATTTCAGTTGTAGTTCAAGTGATGTGATGGCACATTTATGGTCATTACAAGAGAATAACCCTGTATATTTCAGTTGTAGTTCAAGTGATGTGATGACACGTTTAAAAAAAAATTCAACATGTCCTAGCATTTCACATAATTTTTCACGGATGTCGCCCGATATAATTATATTCCAAATTTTGTTTCTACGTTGTGAAGAAACTAGAAATATCAATTCAGAAAAAGTTTAGGATACAACCCCAAAATTGAATTGATCGCCTTTGGATTTTTTCTTGTAGGGATATCTTAAATCTCAAGTGTATAGAACCGCCCTAGGAACGATAAATGAATGGGAGGAATGCATAAAAGATGTGTACAGGAATCTTACACCATAAATGTTCGGAAATATAAGAAGCGAATTTCAGAATCGTCTCTTCATGTGCCGGGAAGTCAATGGCGTACATTTGATATGTATTCTTTCTCATTCACTCAGATATTTATGTAAAATAATCGTTGTTCTTTATTTTGGATGATTTTCTTAATTTTGCTGCAATTCAATAATACAGTCACCTGCCTTGTCACTTAAATTGCATTCGAAGATGGCACTCTAACGATTTTTAGGAAAACAACTCTTATTCAATCATACCAAAAAAGATATGATGATTTTACTAAAACTAATTAATAGCCATCGAAATGATCCTCATATTATGCCAGAGCTCTAACATAATGTACACAGAAAGAGGCTGAAGTGTAGCTGGCGAAAGAACCAGCATCCGAGAGGGAAAAAAACATTATGTACCACCATTTTGCTTTGAACGAATATTTTTGTTTGAAATTTTGTGGAAGTATAGAGAATTTCAAGACGTTTCGAATGAGGTGTCACTTGACCCTCCATGCTATTTAAAAAAGTCTTTCAAAAATGTGTTGGTCCGCCATTTCGAAAGAGACATTTTTTTCCATTCCGTTCAAAAGTTGGCAGGGGGTTACTTTATGGACAGACACTTACATTTTATATGCCAGTAGCTGAACTAATCATATACATGATTGATACAGAATTAGTATTACTGTGGTCTTCATCATTGCCGTGGGAAATTGTATCTTGTGAAACTATGTAATCATTTCAACACCTATTAATAAACTGATTTGCTTAATTGAGCCGTACTAATTTATAGAGCTTCTTTTCAATTTCCCAGGTAATACAGGTACAATTTTATGTTGTCTTAATATAAACACATGTCTATTATCTAGTGAGAATAAAATTCAAAACAAAATTAAATGGAATTTAAAATATTACAGTAAATATTACTTAAATGGACTGTGTCTGTTTTGTAGTTTACGGTATTGGTCTTTTTGTTAATGTGATACATTCCAAGGAACAACCCAGTTTTTTGGTTATCAACCCAGTCCAATATCTTTACGTTAATCAAATTAAGTAATCAAATTGGTGGCTCCAAAGGACTGTCGAAGTTGCGTTCGAAGAATCAGAGAAAGATCTTTGGAATGAATTTTCATATTATCACTATGAACAAGGATTTTTGTCAATTAGTTTACGCTGAATTGAAACTGAAAGTAATACGAACTGGTCTTCGAGTATGATCATTCATTTTGTTTTGAAGGGTTGACCAAATCATAAATTTTTAAAGAAACTTGGCCTGGCGAATGGTGGCTCATGCAGGGAATGCAGTAAGTTCTAAATGATGCTAAATGAGTTCTATGAAAGTCATCATGGTACAGTGAAAACAAGATTCTTCCATGATTGATGCTTTTCAGTAAATGATCATTTAGGGATTATCATCAAACGATATAATAATTGAATAAAATATCAAATCTCGAAACTCAAAAATCAGAATTCAACGTTCGGAAAAATTTTTAGTATGTCACTTTTATACATGTATGATGAATCAAGAGAAGTTGAGAGATATGATTTAGTAAGCCCACAGCCCGAACATTCTTCCGTAAAAGTTATGTAGGAGGATACATAAGGATCGGATTTCAAAAGAAAATACTCTTTGGAATATATTTTTTTTGTGTTTACACTGGAATAGATTCTAGAAGAGTTATTATAATTGTCAATAATGAGAAACCTGAAATAAATCATAATATCTGGTAATTTGATACCGAAAACTCAATATTTTTGAGAAATCTCTTCCCCTGTACCGAAATAACTACCCAAAAACACCATTATTACTCTCATCCTACATTAGGATCTGTTCTATAATTTTTCATCCAAATAAAATGAATCCAATGAAATTTAGACATGAATACTATAACGAAAAAAATTAGGGAACTATTTACATACTATATAATACAATTCTATGTTCGTTACCCTTCTCCATACATGTGAATGTGTAAATATACCTACTTCTATGTATGCTTTCTTTAAATACTGTAATTCAAGTTAGTACATTGCTATGTGATGTGTTCGATTGCAATTTGTAAAATTCACATTTAAATTATCACACATTTTTTATCTATAATTCTATGAATTTATTATAATTTATATGACTCCGTGAATCTTTCCACACAACGTTTATCATGCTTCATCAGTGAGATAGATAATTCTTGGACAATAAAGCACAGTTTACATTGATTGATTGAGATTCGTGAAACTGCAAAATATGAAGCAAAAAATCTCTAGTGAAATATTTAAATGATTCAACTTTTGAAGTACATTATTCCAGTAATATTTGTGTGATATAAGTAGACGGTTTCTCTAATCTTTCAGAACAAGGTTGCTTTGTAACTGAGAATAATTTATTTTTGAGTCACGGAAATTTCATCTTAAAATGAAACTTTTCTCTATTCGGAAATTTCTTGAAAAAACAGAGAAGTAATAGGGTATTCATTTATCGTATTAAATATTTTACTGATTTTAAATTTTATTCTTGAAGCAAGGCAATAATTGAATATGTTCTTTTCCTGTATTTACGGGCATTTTGAGACTAATTTTGAAGAGTTATCCAATTTGGCGATTATTTTTGTAACAATACAAATTCAAACAACTTCTTTTATTCACCTTATAGTCGACAAGCTAAAAAAGTGTTCTATCTTCTGAATTACAATTCTTCATACATTTTTCTCGATGATAACTTACTCAAAATTATATCCATCCAGCCTCAAATCATTATCAAATTTAACAATTTGTGCTGAAGCGTCGGCATCAGCAGGTTTCGAATGCACAAATGAACAAAGCAACGCACTGAAGACGAGGAGGCTCTTTGCGACAAACATTTTCTTCAGAACACCAACGCAAAGTAAAAGGTCTCTGCAGGTGCAATTCTATAAAATAGCTGAAATATGAGTAATTGTCGGTTTACGCAATGATGACTAAAATTAAAATACCAATGAGCTTGTTGCATCGCATCTTCATTTTGTTATTGCATTCACAAGGTGCTTTGTAGGATTTTGTATTTTTACAATCCTTGTGATAGGCAATTATGAAAATGTTACTTGCCTTTCGGAAAGTTCACGAATCATGCAACTCAACCAGGAACTGAATAATGAACATAACGATGATATTTAATTGAATTTGATGTTATCTTTGTGATTATTTTTTACGCTATGCCTAGGATTGATTTTTTGATGCTTTGTGGATTGTATAAGAAACAGTATTTATCACGTAAACATCCAAAGAGTTTATAAACGCGTTACATACTGTGTGTTTTCTACGTGCTCAGATTAAAACAAGGAAACTGTTTTTTTTTTATTAATTCTTCGTCTGAATTCATTTCAGTTTCAATTGATAGACCAATGCACATTATATCTCTCTCTCTCTAGATTCAGAACCAAATGTGGTATTTTTATATCTATCTCTCAACAGCTTAATTTGTAACAATTGCTTGAGTCTATGAAGTTGAGTCTGAGCAGTATTGAAATATTTCCTTCGGAATTTTATCAATACCGCTAGGGTGTTTATTTTTGAAAGTGGATATGATTATTTCCATTTCGAGAGCAAAACTTACATAGAATATAGAAATGAATTACAGTGTGAATATTCCATTGTTGTATACCCATTTTCAAATATTTTGCACTCTTGTTCTCTTTGTTCTTTGATTGACTGAAATTTTTTTTAAAATGATTCTGGTATAGTTTTGTCAGTGGTTGAGTCTATTTCTTCTTATGATTGTGATGAATTTATTTTGTATAATTTTGACACAGGAAGACATTTTGTTGATATTATTTTAATAATCAGTTGAGTGATTTTGAATAATCAAGTTTTATCTCTTGCTCAACTGATCATGTAAGAGGATAATTATGATATGGATTATTTTTAAAATATTTTACTTTCAAATATATCGGAGTTTCGGAAGGGCATGATGGAAAAAATGGTAATGACAATAATAACCATTTTCTGCTAAGAATAAGTAGAAATGATATTGATACCAGAAGCGATCCCTGCCAGTATTCATAGAATTTATTTGCAAATAACTGGTGTGGTTGCGGAAACTAAGCTGTGTTGGTCGTACAGTGTTATTTTCTTGATCAAATCAAGCTAGAGATTTGGGTTCAAATCCCAGAGCGGTCACCAGCCCGTGCATGACTTCACATGTAAAAGATTTCACATTTCTCGAAAATAATTGTCAAAATTACTTCAAATACACTAGATTTGTAGGTATTGAGATCCAGCACCATGCGTATGATGGTTCATTGAATTTCAGATAAATGACTGTCAATTGAAGCAATAGTCTGGGGCTGTTTTCCCAATGAATCCAGAGTACAATTTGCAATAAACATTTTGGCAAAAATATTAAGTTTTTCCTAGACGTTCATTACTAGGGTTAAATTTTCCTTGCTTTCCTTTGCCTGCTGAAAGCAATTTCCCTTCCTATGAGTACTCACTATCTAGGAGGCACAGATCCGACTCGAACACCCCGTTTTTCGAGTGTAGACCAAAAAAAGTAAAAATGCCAATTTTTTGGCAAAACGCGCGTTATGTGAAATTTACGTAATGTTAATGTTTTGAGTAGTTTTTATTTCTTGGATTTTATTCACAACGAAGGTTACAAATATTCATTTATCCAACTTCTACCTACTTTTCATTGGTACCGACGATGATTCTGAACATTACAAATTTTCATTTATTGGAGTAAACCAGAAATTTCAAATGAAAGCAGTTTACTTGAAATTCTCGTTTCAGTAATATATTGATTGGGAATATGATGAGGATATTGACATTATATCGATAAAATCAGATATATTTAGTTTTATTAAAATACAGAGACCAAAGTGCCAAAAACTATTTCCTGATCTGTTGGATTACACTCTATGAATGAAAGTGGATAACTAAGTTACTTCAATATTTCTTTTTAAATCTGTTTGGACTATTCAATTTAGTATTGGCCCTGGAACTTTTCTGGCTGATACCTAGGGTCCGGATTGGTTCTAATCCAGTCCAAAGCCCTCTGAATGGCGACCGGAATTGGAGGTGGAGTTGGTAAGTGAGCACCAGTGGGTTGGAATCCATTTTCGTTGGCAATATAGGTCAAAGAGATTGGAGTATTATCTGGAGCAGTGTACCTGAAGACTCCTCTTGCTTCATTAGCTTCTGATTGAAGATTTCCACTATTCTTGACTCTGCCTTCTTCTTCTGCTGATATTCCGTTGTCAGTATCGTAGCTGAAAAATAACTGACATTAATTCTTGACCTCCAATTTTACCACGTCATTGCATTACGAGTTTCTCACTTCCTATTATATTTTATTGAATTCAGTATTCGAAAACAAAAATTTCCGTATCTAAGAAACATCTAAATGAGGTTTTCCGTATCCAGTATAGCAGTAAAGCAAAATCTCGAACGAGATAAACCCAATAAATTTGCAAACTTCAGTTATAGGAACGCAATGCACTATAAATATGCAAGAAAGGCCAGTTTAAATGAAATAACATTTGGGAATTTACAGGTTGAATATACATGATTCAAACTATGCCAACTACCTCATTGTGAATATCCATTACCTCACACAAAATCCTGTGATTTTGTACATTCAGAGTGAATATCTGGAATTAAACATTTTGAAATCTGTAGAAATCAAGAAAAACCCAATCAACCATAATAATTATGTTTTCATAACGTCCAGAGAGACCTGCATAATTCTCCAATAATTCAGTAACAAACCAACTACTCCCTAATGAATATAATCCATACAATTACTTCAATCTATTATTATATCTATTATGTTATCAGTGATCTTGTAATTATCCAGTATTTGACGACATGGTGTTTTGGAGTTGAACTGGTTTATAAGATATTACTGTGTGTCGAAACAATTGTATGTATACAGTATCGAAAAAAATTAATCATGGTTATAGACAGATGTACAAGCAACGCAATTATATTAAAACGTAGTCAAGAGAGACGCAATACTGTTCTCCCCTCCTTTCATCCCACTCGCCTCTCTCTGTAGTGACGTCGGACGTTAATTCCATAACCCTTCTTCGAGCTATTTGAGAGAAATTGTAATGCTCTCTCATTATTAAGCATGCTAGAATTGTAGTTTGGGGCTCTTACCTCCACTTGTAGGATCCATCCGAGTTAGGCCCCTCCTGTGTTTGACTTATTATTCGAAAAAAACCTCCTGGGGCATTATATTGTTTATACTGAGCAGATGACAATGCAATGAATACCAAACAAAATATCTACAAAAAATGATAAATTGAATTAAAAGAAGGACTACAATATAATGTTTAATAATACTTAAAATATAATTCAATTCATGGAGAATGGGTGACACTACTTGACGGAAACCGCTATTTATTAGTCAACAATGAAAAATAGACATAACTGGATTGGGCTAGCTTTCGCTGATGATTGGTAAGAACCATGAAATCAGTACGTTGATTTCTTCCATTTGAATCAAAAAACAAAATCAACTATGGTATTCAATGAGCATTGCAACGTGTTTCTTTTAGAAAATACAATTGAACGGTTGTAGGGGAAAGTAGTTGTTTTCTGTTGAGCATTTTCCGACGAAATCAACTGTTGTATAGAGTTTTTGCGAAAGATTGAATTATGTCAGTTTTTCATGAGTAATTTATGGTATTCCGAGAGACTTCAATATTCAGATATATGAGGGATTTTCAAGGAAAGCTGAAACGATCATTTCATCCATTTGAGTTCACCTAGCCTTCGCCGATGATTGACAAGAACCATGAATCCCGTTGGTAGATGTTTTTCCAATTGATTCGAATAATAATTTCGGCTATGATATTTAAGGACCATTATGAATTGTTTGTCGTAGAAGGCTTTGCCAAGTATCAAACAGATATAATTCAATGGTCGCAGTAGTCAGTAGTTGTTTTTGGTTGGATATTTGCCGGCGAGAATCCCTAGAGTATAGGGGTTTTGCGGATGATTGGAATATGTCCATTTTCCATTAGTAAAATGAAAAACAACCAACTTCTTTCCACACACCTACTGTTGACGGGCTAAAATTTGGCAATCAACTTATCACTAACTTGACAGTACTAAACAGGTTCCATGAGTGATGAAAATGTGATCAAACTGTTTTCAAATGTGTATATGTTTAATCAGAATTAAGGAAGTCATGTCGACTGCCCATTCCTTCAATTTTTCATGAATAATCAAGGATCATCATCAAATGCCGCAATATTTCTTTTCAGCGTTTATTCCCAAAAATACTTACCACAGAATTCATTATTTGTTTTCTGCACTGATCACGACAGCACTAGGTATGATTCCTCCAATAGATCTGGTTTATATAGTAAGGCGTTCTCGGAAATATAACACAAGGTGCAACCCTTCTTAACGGTATTCTACATTTTCTGATGATTTTTTTCTAGATTTATTCCATCTCACTCTGAAAGGTCAAGCCGCTAAAGGGAAAGGAGCGTCTTCATATTTGATATAATTCAAACATTTTATGGTAATAACTCTATCTTGTCTTAATTATCATGCAAATTTGGTTGGGCAGATCAAAATGTGCAATACACGTTTAACCACTATATACGATGATTAACATTTCAACTTGTTGATCTGTATGCAAAAACAATTGTTAACGTTTATATAATCTGACGTTAATAAAACTTCACAGAGTTTCATGAGAGTTCCGTTATGGTGTTTTCATTACATCAAACAAATTGAAACAAATTCAGTGACTAATATTTTGGATGAATGAAAATAATGCTACAAAAATCATTCACAACGATTGAATTTAGAATTTGATAAATATTTTGAAATCGACCCACGGAACTCAAGTATCTTGATGCATTAGTCAAATGAATGATATATTTGATAAGTACAGCAAATACAAAATTTAGGCCCACTGCTTTCAAGATTTGAAGATTCTTACCTATCTTGTATTCCATGAATTTGTTTTTCTTGGAAATAAAATGAATATTCAGATTCAGTAAAATTCTGATGAGCAACTACTAAGTGAAAAAGGTTTTTATTATTTGGAGAAAAAATTATTATGAAATAGCTTGTGAAAGTAATGAAGTGACATGCCAATGAATTTTACTCCTAAGTGTCAACAAGTTGTGTCTCACAATACGAATAAAGGTTTGCCATAAAAAAACGCATGTCACACATTTGAGTCATTGGCACAAATAGTTACTTTTATATCTAGTGCGCAAAATGCTACTTTGGTGATCGAGAACTGATTTTCACAAAAAATTGACGAGATTACCAAAGTATTTCGCGCATGAGATGCAAACAAAATTTTTTCTACAAACGTTAAAAATATTGTTCTAAAATAAGTAATATGCTTAGCTTAATATGAAAAATAGTATGGAACTGGCTTAAACTGTTTTTCCAAAGCAAGTAATTACTGTAACTATGGAAATAAAATGGTATTTGTTGACAATTGGATTTTTGCTTGATTGAGGAACATAAGGGTTAAAATATAAAAATCCCATATAGTTTACATGCAGTGTGCGAAGTAAGTATTTCGCACACTACTTCGCGCACGGTGCCATGGTAACGAAGGAAAATGAAAAAAAGGGTGACAATACTTAATTCAATGAGAAAACTGGTATAACTCAAAATTCATTAGTTTTGTTCTCATTCACCTATCTGGCGCAAATAAATCTAATAAATATCAAATCTACCTTCATATGTAGATCGCAGCAGCACACTTTTGAACTGCTTTCTGTTTGAGTGAGTCGGGAATAGCAAGCATTCTGAATTTTGGAGATAGAATAACAAAATGAACGCTCACAAAGGGATGTTGCTTTGTATTGGTTTAGTTTATTGAATGAAAACCCGGGTTTCTTTGAACAAACTATATCATGAGAAAAACAAAACATACTCAATAGCCATCTTTGTTTCATTGTTAGCCAGACAGATTCTTTCATTTTGTGTGCTATAGATTTTATTTTCCTAATTCCATATATGTACCGCG
This sequence comes from Chrysolina americana, assembly GCA_958502065.1. NCBI lineage: Eukaryota > Metazoa > Arthropoda > Insecta > Coleoptera > Chrysomelidae > Chrysolina > Chrysolina americana. Next base: position 49,051,949 of record OY293410.1, on the reverse strand, counting down.
CACATACATTCTAAACACATTGAATACGACTCTGATCATACTTTGTTCAACATTACAATATTTGTGAAGTTGAAGTAGCTTAGTACCAAACCACATAGCATTTTTTTGATTATTTTGGAGAAGTTATGGACTAACTTGAGATTGCAGTAAGCTTTTTTACTAGCTTTTATCACATGCTCAATGAATCTCAACCCACTATCTATAATTATACTCAAGTTTTTCGCAGATTCAAAAATTTTTAGGGTTTCGGCATCAATTGAAAAATGTATCTGATCTTTGTATTCTTTCTACATTTTTCATAAAAAAAATTCGCAATTTTGTTTATGAATGATTTATACTCTAGCAGTGGTTCTTTGACGTTTTAGGTATGAATTATTGAGATCGTTACTTATGGCTAAACACCGATCAATAATGTTTTCATGGGTGAATGAATGATGAATTTATGTATTGTCCGCCCACAGAAGCATACAAATTAACTGAACATTTCTATTTCGGCCACAGCAATTCCCTGACCAAAGAGTAACTTCTTTGGCCCTCTGTGGCAATAATTTTATGAATTAAAATAAGCATGAATCAATTTCATTGCCACCTCTCTGGGCGATAGTTTCATCGCACGAAAATCAGAAGATCTTCTTCTTAAGGGTCGCATTATATTGATGAATTTAACGTCCAAAGCAGTCTTAGGTAGACATTTAGGTGGACATTTCTGTGAATCCATCATCGCTACTTTCTTTCTTTGAGATACTTTTGCATTGTCTTTATACTCCTCTTTGAGTTTATCTCTTCTCTTTGATTCCTCAATATGCTCCTTCAGAGTTCTTTTCAGTTCTTCTTTCTCTTTCGGATTACTCAGAACGTTACGCTTCGAATTTTCTAGGTGGACACACGAGTCTATAAGAGGAGGTTTAAAATGTAAATTAAATTCACACTCAAAAATTTCGCGATATTTGTGTTCTTTAACAATATTCTCTTCTTCTAACGGTTTTTCTATGCACCACTTTTTGTAGGTTTTGTACATAGTAGTAATACTTTGTTGAGGATTCAAATATAGTCTATCCGATTCATTTTTTGAATAATGGCTATCAAATTGAGGAAACAGTGTAATGTGTTCACGAAATAAGTTTGCTGCCATACCATCAAGTTTGTGGTTAGAATCCTGATTCGTTTCAACCATCCCTGCGGAATTTCTAAGGCATTTCTGTACTGCGATGCGGATCCTTTTTACCAGAAACTGAAAACGTGTTGAGGCTCGATTTCATAATGAGCTTGAAGTCGTATTTAGTTCAAATAGCTCTCAAACTGCTACCATAATTGAGTTGCAATTGACAGCTATTCAAACTAAAATATATTTCAAGTTCATTATGAAATCGGGCCTGAGGAAGTATTTCCTGCAGACTTCTTTTTAAATCCCCTTGACCTAAATTAAATATATAATTATTGTATAATCATTGTATTGTCGTGTTCGAAGTCTTTGAATAGGGACTACATCCACACTTTGCGCCAAAAACTGCCATCTTTGCTTACAGTCTGTTTAAGTTTCCACAAACTTTGCTAAATGTTTTTTTCTATTTCTGTCCAAGTTTGAAGCACCATTTAATTTGCATTTTTATTTCTTTCTCCTTCCTTATTTTCCTATTATGTCCTCCATGTTCCTTTTCCAACAACTTCTTTTTCTTAGCTACATTAACTTGCCAGTTTCAAGGTTGTCTTGTTCTCTTTCTCGATTTCCTTCGCTCTTTCTGCTGTTTACTAATTTGTGTTACTTCTATAAAAATTTTGAAAACCCTATCTTCATCGAAATCTTCTATATTCATCGAAACAGTTTCAGATTCATAGTTCCTGTCCTGTGAGGAATCATCAGAAAATCTGGTGATTAAATCTTTATCAGAATGTCGAGAGGCATCATCACTTTCCACCATCGCTGTGGTAATATTTTCCTGTTGTTCATTGTCACCAATAATATCAGTTACGGTTTGCCTCTATTCAATGAAGGGGCACAGGTTCTCGTTGTCACTGAAGTTATAACTACTGTCTTGTATAGGCTCATTGTCATGATTAGAAATATTTAACAGCTCTGGATTGACTTCATTGGCACAGCACAGAACCTTAGTTTTGGTAGTCCCTTTGGTTTTTTGATCTATAACAAATGGTGTATCCAGAAAACAAACTCAAAAATGATCACTTAACTTACCGTTATATTTTAATAGGGCTTATTGCAATATTCGATCAGTTGTTGTGCCGAGAAACATTTTCAAAATAATGTAATGAACTGTTAACACACTAATAAACCCAATATTTCTGTTAGTAAGAACCTAACGCTATCTTTGAAACGGCGCATGTGCTCTCATTATAATGCAGCCTTTTGCGAATTTTCTATATTATATGAGTTTTGTCGGCAAACCTCACACAGAAAATAATCAGTTTCAACTTTGCCCAATGCCTGGCACGTTCTACGTGAACATACTTTGCAATGCATCTTATAACAACAAGCAAATAATGTTAATGAAACACCTGCATACTAGTTTCACGGTTTTGCGGATAATAACGAACTAAAGCTTTTCACGAAACGCTAGGGGCAATTTTCAACTATTTATAATTTTGTATCAACGTTTTACTACTTTTTTCTCATACGCTTATATTTCACACCTGATTGGAATTTTTGGATTCGATAGAAAATGATGAAGGGATGCACATTTCCACTAGGTAAAAATACCAGTTGTCGGTTACTCATTCGACTTCCGACTGGCTCACCCCGCGCATCACTCGATCAGGCCACCTGGCCCCTCTTTCCTGACGTCTCTGATTCCCCAAACGTCCACCACTTCACAATCGCTGTGAGCCGTACCCGGTCATCCCATTCCAACGACTGGAACTTAGATTATTTGCAAGGCAGGGGCGGACTGACACGTTACATCACCCCCCTTTTAAATCTAACTTAACAAGGATGGATTTAAAAATACAAAAAAAACCTATAGACTATCCATTAACTAAAATGATAGGGCCTACATAAAATTATGTTAACACAGATATTTTTTTAAATTATAAATATTTTGAAACCCTAGAGACAATCCGACAGCATCATCTACGACTTCGTATGAGTTAGGACCTTTGACAGATACCACAGTGGCAGGCCCTCCATAGAGTAAAAACAATTTTTTAATTTCTTTATCTATACTTGAAGATTGAGGGTATTTCCTTACGAGCACCCTATCTCCCACCTTGAATGACATTATTTTGTGCGCCTTATTGTGCCTTTCTTGCCGCTTCTGAGCTCGAGTATGGAGCCTATGATGAGCAAGAGTAATTACCGTTTTTTGATCTAACTCTGGCAGTCGCGATTCTGGAAATTCTACCTTAGCTAAAAATTTATTCGGACTCTCCCTACCATAGTGTACGTACTCAGGCGAAAATTTAGTTCCACTATGGAAAACACGATTGAGCCACTTTTGTACATCATCGAGGACCCAAGCCCATTTTGTGTGCTTTGAGTAACACAGAGTTCTAAGTAATCGCTCAATTTCGCGATTTACACGTTCAGTCGGATTTCCTTGTGGAAAATATACTGACGTATGTCTGACAGTTATGCTATGGGTTTGGAGAGACGTGATCCACGCTTGGCTAGTGAATTGAGAACCGTTATCGGACAAAATGATTTTCGGTTTTCCCACCTCTATGAAATATTTACAAGTAAGCTGTCTCAGGATAGACTGAGTGATGGCCTTTTTCAAAGGGTATAATGAAACCAACTTGCTGAAGGCATCAACTATAACCAGAAGTTGAGTAGCACCAAACCGCGACCTAGGTAATGGGCCCATCAAATCTAGACAGACTATTTGATTAATATCTTTTGGAATAATACTGTGCATTGAACCATGCAAATGTGGGGACAACTTAGCTTTTTGGCATAGGTCACATGAGTAAATCAGTTGTCGACAGAGCTTTTTCATCTTGGGCCAATAATAAACCATGGGGAGTTTTTGAAAACATTTGTCTACTCCAAAATGACTTTGGGCGCAATGCTCGTGTTGCACTAGTGGCCGTACCTGTGATGCCGGGATACATAGTTTGAAGCCCCTATTTGTTGTATTTCCGCATCTAAAAAGTAATCCTTTGTGGACACCAAACCATTTCACTATACGACTATCATCTCTTGCCGCAGATAACAACCGATCCAATATTTTTGCACAAAACGGATCCGTTTTTTGGTCTAAAACTAATCGCTTCATATCAGCTAAAATTGCTTTACTCAAATCGGCATTCTCCAAGGCAAAAATCGAGATATTTGTATCCTCTGGAATTTCCATGCGATTCGAGGATTCTTCCTTCGCGGGGTGGCGTGATAACGTATCAGCTAGAATATTCTCGGAACCTTTACAATGGATAATGTCAAAATTGTACTCTTGTTAGGACATTATCCATCGGGAAAGTCGTGCAGTTAATAATCGACACGATTTCAGGAAAGATAACGCCTTATGATCGCTGACTATCGTTAGCTCCCGGCCTAACACAAACGTTCGCCATTTCTTCAAGGCGAAAATTACGGCGGCAGCCTCTTTTTCTGTCACCGAATATCGAATTTCAGGACCATGAAACATTCTGCTTGCAAAAGCTACAATGTTTCGTTGGTTAGAAAATTCCTCCAGCTGGTAAAAACAGGCACCTATCGCATATGTAGATGCATCTGTTTGAATATAGAATTTTTTCTGAGGATTTGGGTGTTTCAAAAGCACCACGTTCAAAAACGCTTCCTTCACTTTACGAACAGCATCCATCTGTTCGACCCCCCAATTCCATATACAATTTTTTCTCAACAGCGAAACCAAAGGCACTAGTAGTTCGGAGTAGCCCTGACAGAATCTGGAATCATAATTCACCAATACGAGAAATGACTTCAACTGTTTTACGTTACGCGGTATCGGAATTTTGGATTGCTGCAATTCTATCAGGATCCATACGTAAACCATCCGTGGATAAAATATAACCAATAAAATTGACTTCCACCCGAGCAAAACGCGACTTTTTTAGTTTAATGGTGGCTAAAGTAGATTTAAATTTTTCGAAAATAATTTGCAAATGTTTCAAATGCAATTCTGGCGTTTTAGAATATATCAACAAATCGTCTACGTAAGCAGTTACCCATTGGTCAGTTTCTGGACCTAAAATAATGTTCAAACCCCTTATGAAAGACCCCACAGACGTGGACAGCCCAAATGGTAGAACTTGAAAAACATAGGTACAGCCTTCGTAAAGAAATCCGGTAAACTGCTGATGTTCCTTCCGAATTTTCACCTGCCAGTAAGAGGCCGTAAGGTCTAGACTTGTCCTTTAGTAAAATTATAAATCAGTTCAGCCGGGTTCGGCGGCATGACATGATCGTGAGCCATCCGTTTATTCAAATATCTCGCATCTAAACAAACTCTTATAGAGTTAGTTATCTTTCTTTCTTACTATTACGAGGGGGCTGACGTATTCAGTCCGACAAGGACGTATAACCCCCCAGTCCATCATTTCTTTCAATTGTCGGTGAACCTCTTCTTTGTATATATGCGGCATGGGATAAGGTTTGATGAAAAAAGGGGAGTAATCATGTAGAATTATTTCATGTTCATAACAATTTATGAGTCCCGGTTGATCATAAAATATTTTTCTATACTCCCATAAGAGATCAAATAATTTATTCTTATGGTCACATCCAAATGATTCAGCTTGAAAAGCAATATTTTTAATATCTTGTTCAGGATAGTATGAGATTACTCTTTTATCAGGAATCGAAAATTCAGAATCGATAATTTCTGTAACAGATATTTGTAAACCCACATGTGGTTCGCCGATAAATGAAAACTCATGAGGAGTCTCATTGAAAACGCCCCTTAGTTTATTTTCGTGAAAATCGATTATCACCGCGTTATCTCGCATCCAGTCACAACCCATAATAACGTTTCTGGCCAGCCCAGGGATTACAACAAAATGATATTCTATTTTTAAATCGCTTACTTTATAGGATAAATATACCTGCTCCCTAATTTTTGATGATTTACTACCCAAAGCGCCCATAACAGTTGCGCATTTTGCCAGTAGTCTTAAAATATTTGGATTATAGATCAGTAACTCATTCAAAAATGACTCGCTTATTCCGGTCACCTGACTACCAGAGTCGATTAAAGTTCGCGTTACGCAACCCTCGATATTTATTTCAATAGTTGGCAACACCGCTATCGCCTTCAAATTGGGCTCATTTTCTTCCAATACCTCATCGAAATTTTCATTGAACAACATTGACATTTCACCCGATCTCGCGTTTGATCGCGTAGTTTCATTGTGAACACCTTTTTCATTATGTCTCTCATCCCCTCGACGCCAATTTTGTGGTCCCTGACGCCCTCCCCGGTTCGAGAGACCATGTCTTTCTCGATCCCGCGGAATAGGCTGTTCGTCCAACCTATCTAGACGCCGCAGATGCCCCTCAATATCTTCGTTTGTTTTAAAACCCGAATTTATAATTCCTCTCCGGACATCATAGGGAAAATGATTAATACACATAGAAATAACCTCAGTTTCATTTAAAGGACTAGACAAATATTTTGATTCTTTAATGATTTTCAAAAAGTAATCTGCTCGCGACCCTCGCTCATCATATGATCCAAACTTGATTTTTGAAAAAACCTCTCTTTTCTTTTCGGTATCCCAATATCTAGCAAGAAATTGACTTTTGAATTCAGTGAATGATGTAAACTCTTTTATTTCGGCCCAGTCTTATGCAGAATTATTTGCTAACATTTTACTTGACAAATCATTCAAATTACTATCAATTGCCCTCATCCTATTTTCGATTGATGACAAGACGTTAATTGCCATCTGGCTACTATTGTCTTTCAGTGTTATTCAGGGACAAACAGAATTCTGACAACGATTTCGTGAGACAATCAGTCATTTTTTCCATCATTACATTTTCATCCACATTGCTATTTGATTCTGCTAATTGTACTTGTTCATCTGAAGGTTCATTTTTACCTTTATCATTTTTTCGTGGCATTTTGTATCAAACTATATCAAAACTATCCTATTATATTTATTATTAGTACGATATTTCTCTGGAAATCTCTAGCCTCAGGTTGGGCGCCAAAATGTAAACCCTTCTCATTAAAAAAAAAACGTTGGGAAATGGGTTTAGAGATTTCCTTGAAATAGGTACCATCAAAATGATTATTTACTAAAGCAATTGACAAAGAAACAACTCACGCACTGTTCTGAATATGTCCGTCACAGCCTGTATGTTCACTTCTTCTCTCTTCGGGTACCCAGCAGCTACAATGATGCGCCGCAACACACTTGACAGTGTAAATATCGGCCAAACTGAGACTGTATCACTCGTTATTAGCGATAGTGGATCTATATCGAATATCTTCACGTGCACATTTCCACTAGTTAAAAATACCAGTTGTCGGTTACTCATTCGTCTTCCGACTGGCTCACCCCGCGCATCACTCGATCAGGCCACCTGGCCCCTCTTTTCTGACATCTCTGATTCCCCAAACGTCCACCACTTCACAATCGCTGTGAGCCGTACCCGGTCATCCCATTCCAATGACTGGAACTTAGATTATTTGCAAGGCAGGGGCGGACTGATACGTTACAAGAGGGTAACCTGATTGATATTCAAACTGCTAGTTTATTTCTATTTTATTCGGGAAACAGCATAGGAAATAATGAACAATAAGTAAAGCAGATGCTCAAAATGGGAACCTCGACTTGTAATACAAGCATCTAGTCTCCTTCGCATTGACTGCCGCACACGTTCAAAAATACCTGGGGTGTTGCGTATGACATTACAAGTATTCATAATTCTATTCCTCAAGTCATTTTCATCGACAACTGGTATCGCATAAACAAGCAATTTAAGGTATCCCCAAAAGAAATAATCCAGAGGGTTCAAGTCTGGAGATCTTGGTGGCCACGGTTGAGGTCCCCACGACCCATCCACTGGTGAGCAAAAGTATTATTGAGATATTCACGAGCGGTTAAACTGAAATGAGCCGGTGCCCCGTCGCGCATAAACCACATATTTCGCCTTACTAGCAAAGGTACATCCTGTAACAATTCTGGCAATGTGTCTTCTAGAAATTGTCTGTACCTCACACCATTGAGTCGAGGAGGAAGAAAATGCGGCCCTATTAGATGATCGCCACAAATTCCCGCCCAGACGTTCACCGAAAACTCTTGCTGAAATCCACTTTCGACAATGGCATGAGGATTCTCGTAGTCCCAAGAATGATTGTTGTGAAAATTTATGATGGCATCCCGTGAAAAACTTGCCTCATCTGTGAATAACACTTCAGACGTAAAATTGGGATTGTTTCCAATTTGTTGACGAAACCACTCACAAAACTCCAATCGGCTGGGAAAATCTCTTGGAAACAGTGCCTGCACCCGTTGCTTGTGGTATGGATACAATAAATTCGTATGCAGAACCTTCCAAACACTTTGATGACTGACATGGAACTGTAAGGCTAATTTTCGGGTACTTGTTGAAGAATTGTTGTCAACTTCTTGAAGAATTGCTTCCTCTAACTGTGGTGTCATTATTGTCCTCGGTCTACAAGGACGCTCAGCCTGTTTAGTTAAAGATCCAGTTTCACACTTGCATGTAATCTGATGAAAGTTCTTTCTGTTGAAATATCTCTGTTAGGATATCGTTCTCGATAGAGTCGACGGGCGTATGCAGCATTTCCATCTGCAAGTCCATAAACAAAATGCATCTCAGCTAATTCGCTGTTGTTCATATTCACTTGACACTTGACAGCTTACTTGACATAACCTATAAACATCATGTAAACAATCAAGAATTTCGTACAACCAGTGGCGTGGGTAAATCATTTAATGTAATTTCGGTAATAATGTCACAAGTTATTTCAACCTTGACGGGTTTGAGATGTAATTAATTCAAAAGTAAATAATTTTTATCCCTTATTTTACTATATAATCGGTACCGTTTAAAATTAAAAAAAAATGTAAAAAAACACAGAGAATTATAACGAATTATTAACCCCCCATTTCTACGCCACTGACTTTGATTGCATAAAGTTTAGCTACTAATTTCCAATAATATCAAACTCAGCGACATTAGCGTACAATAGTTATTATCGTAAATATCAATCAGGTTACCCTCTGCCACACCACTGGAACCAAAATTCAAAATCTATTTTCATGAAAAGAAGCTTCGTATTACAAATGAAAATAACACGAAATTCAATCAAAATCGGCGAACAGTATTTTGAGTAATTCATGAAAAACCGATATTTCATTAAACTTTGGACACCCCGTTACTCGGAAACGAAGCAAGTTATGACACACATTTATATGAACTTTTTGTCATGAAATATGACAAGGAATCACCACCTGAAATTAAAGTTATCATTTGAGATACATACATAATAATATTATCTGATTACAAGATTTCGAAAATGTTATAGTATACCTAGTGCTGATATTTCATGTAAGTGATGTAAACAGATTCATCTGGTGGAGTATTATGATGACATCGTTATATCATTATTATAGTATTCGACTGCTCACTCGAACACCGCTTTGCGTCGTTAGACTAACGGTAGTCCTGTACGAGAAGGGTACCTTTTCTGTAGTTGTTAGTATACAAGTGAGCCCAATTCACCCTATTACCGCATGCGAAAGTTTGTTCAAGAGCGCTACATAAGACGTTTTATACGCCTGTAGAAAAAAACTTGATCCTTATTCATACGGAAAGGTGCCCTCCTGTTCTTGACTGCTTAACCGAACTCTGCTTTGCGTCTTTCGGGTTACGGCAGTCGTATGCAGAAAAGGTATTCTTTCCGTACTTGTTAGGATAAAAGATATTACGCCCACTGAAATCCACTGGACTGAAGTTGAACACTAACCCGATTAAACATCCTCTAGCTATGATTCGAAAATTAAACCGTAACTGCTTTTACACTAATAATTTATTTAATTGATTGAAAATACTGGTACCTACACCATACAACAATGTACATTTACAACTGGATGAAAGTACTTATCTACTTCACGACAGTAACGGCGGATTGTACAAGTTCACCAGTAGTTCAAGTGAACCGAGTTCAGTTGCTAGGGATTAGCCAATGAAATATTTAGTTCCTTAGCAATTGAGTTCGGCTCACTTGAACCGTTGGTGAACTCGTATTGTACAACTCGGCCTGAATATCGATCCCCCGGTTTCAGATTCAGCTCATCCGTACCCACGGGTTCATGGCTGCGCGTGTGCCTCCAGTTGTCATGAATGGTACTGGTCGATATCCCCAATTATTCAAAGGCTCTTAATGAGAGCTATTACCCCTACTTTGATTAAATAATCTACTGTACTGAAGTTGTACTCTAACCCGATCAAACATCCTCTACCTATGGTTTGAAAATTATACCGTAACTGCTTTCACACTCCTGATTCATGAAACCAATTGAAAATACTGGTACACTATACATACGTATACAACTGGATGGAAGTACTTATCTAGATCTCTACACTGAATACCGATATTCTTCTATGTGTGAAACAACTGAATGACAACTCCCCCTGTTTCAGATTCAGCTCATCCGCACCCAGGAGTCCGGTATGGGTTCATGGCTACGCGAATTATATTTCTCTTTCACACAAAGGGTGTCAAAAAAAAAATTATTTGAACATAGTAACAACTATTGGTTTTTAAATATTACCACTGGCAATTACAATTCGATTCCAAGTATTTATAATCAATGAGTGCTGTCGTCTTCGGGTCATCGAACTGTAACTCCTGCATCCCCTGAGGAAGTCTTGTGAGTGACGAACAAGACTGATGCTTCGTTTTCTTGAAAGGATGCATCATCAGTGGGTGGTTTTATCTTCGGATGTTTCTTCAGTCTGTAAAATAGGTACACAATGAAGATGGTAAATGAAATGTGAATCGGTGTCATCCAGAATTGACTACTATCGGATTGCCAGGTTTCTTCTGGGATGAGTTATAACCTTATCTCTTTTGAGGTCAGATGCCATTTTTAGATGTTTTAGTTATTAGAAACGACCAAAATCAGTTGGAGTTCGATGTATACAGGAAAGGCACGGGTACACTCAGATACATCCCTGTGAGCTCCCACAATTTCACACAACAAAAAATGGCGGGATTAAATATCTTGGTTAATTGACTCTTGTCGTTTCCACACAACAAGGAGAGATTCAGCACTAAGCGAATGATTATTAGAAAGGTAGCTGAACTGAATGGTTATTCTGTAGATTTGGTAGACAAATTGATTAGGAAATATAGATTCAAGAAAACCCTTCGTGACTCTTCGACATTTCGAAAAGAGGAAAACCCTCCGAAATATATCATTATCTCATACTAATCTCGAGTTACTCAGTGTTTTGACAGTATTTTCAAGTCCCTTAATATGAAGGTGGTATATAAAACCTCGTATGAGTTACAAACGATCCTGGTTACTCCCGAAGATAAGACAGAAGAAAAAAAGTCGGTGATTTATGAAATTTGCTGCAATGACTAGGTCAAATTATAAGGTCTTCAAAAGTACGGTTCAAGGAACACATTGCTCATAACTGTTTCTCGAATCCAGGAAAATCGAGTGTGGCCAAACATGCTTTGGATCACGACCACCGATTGGATGAAACAAGCTTGAAATTAATCAAACAGTTACATGAAAATAGAGTTCTTGATAAATTCGAGAGTATAGAAATTTCAAAATGTGAAAATGGTATGAATGCGGATAAGGGCCCAATACCATACATCCCCTTGTTTAAGTTTAAACTAGGTACAGTAAAGAAATAATCATTCATTTAAAAAAAATTCAAGAATGTTTTTTTCATAATTAATTAATTCCAAGAATTCAGTAAATATATCTAGCAGGTACAGTATTCAATTTAGACAGGTGTAGTGTTAGGTAATGAATGCAATTTAGCATGGTATGAATAAGATTACGATAGTATTAGTATTAAGTATGCTTTTTTGAACTCCTGAGGATGCCAACTCTGTTGGCAAAACGCATATCGAGTGATATTGACGTTGTTTCAGTATTTTTGGGATATTTCCATTTCTTGAATTCTAAAGTCAGAGGTTGCAGCATGTCTAAGGAAATTTTGTTCAATTTCAGCGGTTTGAATTTCAGTGAAGAGTTGAAGGCTGTTTCGATGTTTAGTTCTTTCAGGATGACAGTTTTGGAGTTTATGAATGCTTCGTTGTTGGTTTTGAATTCACAATCTGTTGGAAGTTTTATCAAATGTAGTCCTTCCAGAACCATTACTTTTGTACTCGAACAAAGTGTAGAGATCTTCGTGGCTTGGGGAAATATTCCTCTATAATGATCTTCTGACATCTCCGGTATCAGAGTTGAATTTATTGAAACTGAAAAGTGTTCACATCTTACTTTTTCATCCGTTATTTGAAAGAAATTTCCTTCACATTGGTAGTTGAGGCCAATTCGTTCACAAAGTGAATTCTGGTGTTGATAGAGGTTAGGATTGGCTGTTGAATAGGTAGTTGCTGGAATGATTATCGTCGAGTTCTTTGTAGAAATAGGAAATAAGTGAAAATTGGTAAATATATCGGAAAATATCAGGGGAACATGGAGGATGAAAACGATCTTACCATTCGAGTGGTAGGCATATTTCGATAAAGTCAAAGTACTTATGGATGTCTCCTGGTTAATCCTCTCCTGAATGGCTACAACTGAAATCTTAGAATTTCAGAACGCTGTTATGGACTATATTTATTCTTGCCAGGGATACTGCTATTTCTATATCGTTAAATGTTTGTAAAATAACTTGAAGTATCAGGATAATTGGATCCAAAACGTTTCTGGTTTCTAGGTAGCGATTGAAGTCGAAATCGAGTCTGTTAAGGTAAGTTTTGACTTCCACTGGGATGGCATCTTGATTATGTATTAGTATCGAAATGGTTTCATTGTAATTTTCCAATATCATGAGATTCAAAATCACATGGCTTAAGATGTTTCTCTGATTGTTTTCCAAGAAAGCAATAGCCTTTTCATACTTCCTAGCGTCTTCTTGGTCCAAGTTTCTGGAAATTGCTTTGATAACACTTCCTACGCCATCTATTAGGCCTCATTTGGATCTAATGAGAGGGTAGAGAGTCTGTTGCTTTTCCTCAGCAGTTTTCAGCTGGAATATCAGTCCTTGATCGAAGTTCTGCAGGTTGAACAAGTAGGGACTGAGAGACACGGAATCATATTGGGATTCTATGGCGGATATCTCATGTTGAAATCATGGGTACTAGTCTTGATCTTTGCATGACCCAGTTAGATGAGTTGGGTTGGTCTTGAGATTTTGCATCTCGATAGTAATTTGTTTCTTTCCACTGTTTTCTTGTATACATCTAAGTACAAGGTTTGTACATTATGGGAGATTCTCTTTTATATGAAGTTCCAGTGTCCCAAAGAAACGGACTTAAAATTACCATAGAGTTTGTGTTATCGAAACGCACTCTAACTGTGTAGCCACTGTCGAAAGTGTTGAATTGACATTTGAAATGGGAACATTCTGAACGTGGCTCACAGAGTCTATAATTATGTTGGTTGAAAATAAAAATATGAATTATTCACTAAACTAAATTATAGTATGAATAATGACGCTGTAGTCTGTAGTACGCAAAGTTCATCATCAAAATAGTTTAAAAAAATGTTTATTCAGACCAGTGTCCTTGACCTCGGATGTGAAGTAAGTACTGTATGCAGATCAAATACTTGCAAACATGGTGGAAGATATCAGTTGGATGAATACATTGGACGCTCTTAGTGCGTTACTAACTGGCTTTACAGAAGTTCCAGTCCTGGATCCTATCGCTGTTGACTACTTCTGACAGGCAAGCCATGTACCCTCTATTTGACTTCTAAGTAGTCAATCCTTCTAATATGAATTATTCTAGTTTTTATCAATTTGTTTAAGTGATTTTTCTCTTGAAAAAACCGCAGGTAAAACTTTTTTCAGCTCTTGTTATTTTTTTTCCTTCTCCCTGGGAATCACATACTTTTATCCTCTCCTATCAAAGTTCTCTTCTTAGCACCCGCGAATTGCAATTTCGTCAACACTTTATATTATTTCTACGAACTGGGTATATTTTAAAACTATCCCGATTAAATAAATAAGAATCATCCATTACAACTGTGTGTTTTGATTTAGTGTTGAAACGAGGAATGATATCCGAACAACATAACTTGTTTCAGAAAAAGTGATTTTTGATATTCTAGCTGGATTTACTTGTAAATATAGATGTAAAGTTGAAGATGTGATACTTCAGAGTTCAGGTAAAGTATTTAGCCTTTTCTAGTGCAATAATAATAATAATAACAATAATAATCGATTCCACTATCTGTGACGATCATGTGTGCTTTTTCATGGTGGTTTACGAATACTGAATATTTATTATGATCAAACCAAGCGTTCTATGAATGTACGTTTTCGTGAACATTTAGCCCATGCTTAATATTCACGAGAAAATAAGTCGAGTGTTGCTGATCATTCATTAGAAACCTAGAATGATATTTTGGGGGGGGGGGCACACGGATCTAAAATTTTTCAGAAACAAAATCGGACGTGCTCAACAAACACTCATCACTGATTTTTATTGTACTCTGTCACTTAAATAACTTTTGAAGAATCGCAGCATTTGAGAGACCAATATTTTCCAAGATAGGAAATAAAATTAAAGCTCAATACTGAATATGGGAGCTGGATTGAAATTAAGTCTGGGGTGGGTTAGGTTCTTACGCTCCTTGTTGGTTGGTTGGTATGTCTGGTACTGATGTTCATTTGTGATGATTCTTGTCATTTCTGTCTATTCAAGCGACTCTGTGGAAAACGTTGTAGTTGGTCTTTTTTTTCGAAAAGTTTCCAAATATTAACGAAGCTTTACGTCGTACTCAGGCAAATTTTGGCAATTTTTGACCTAACTCAGTTTCCAAAAAGTAGTTTTTTTGTGAAAGGCTGCATCTGTCGGAATTTTCAAATAAATTGTGAATTGGACTTCTTCAGACATAAGATGAATTCCAAAAATGCAATAACAAACAGAGTGTCCCATTAAAGAAAAGCAAAGTTGGGTAACGGGAAATCGTAGGCAACTGAAAATATTTCAAATGTTAGATCCTCGGAACACTCCGTATACGAATTTTCAGAAAAATGCTTGCAGTAATTTTCCATACACACATCGACTTGCACAGTTTTGGCACTGACATTGGCTGCAAAAAACTTTGGCATTAATGCAAATTGGGATAAAACCCAGAACGTGTTGGGTACAAAAAATCTACCACAATACCGTGAACAACACCTGTTATAATATGATAGTGTCATATATCTTAAAAACTAGATTAGCGAAGAAATTCAATCCGTTAATTAGGGCATACTACGGATTTCAAAAACACTTCCATTCGATGAACATTTGCTTGAGAGATTGAAGCTAACAATAAATAATATTCGAAACCACTGAAGAGCTCTGTGTTTATTAGAAAGGGCATTAGGAACAATGTTTGGAACAGTAATGAATAAGTGGTACCGAAAGTAAAGTGAAGTATAATAAACCTAAAATAAAAACAAAATATCACATTGGGGGAATTCAGTACGAGTGTCGGATAGTGGAGTTTCCAAAACACCCACTGTAATTCTACCAGGATTCTACTGAAATAAAGATTAGCCAAGAGCTAGGTGGGTATTATGAATTAAGATATATCTTGAAATATCAAGAGTTCGAAGACGGCAAGAAATCGATATAATTCATAGCTCTGCGGTATTGATATTTTGATTGATTTCAGAGTTCATCATTTATGTTTGTCGGTGTAGATCTCATTCGCCATGAATGAAACTGCCCGTTCCAAATAAATATTCCAGATAGTTGGTTAGATATTTTGAGCCTGAAAGTGTTGTTGATTTCCAAAAAGAATTTCATTAAGACCAATAAATCTAGGAATAATTTTTTTCAAAGGTAAAATTTCAGTGAAAAGGGACAATGTTGAATGTTATTGATTTATTGACATATTTGGGAAATAATCTGATCAAATATAACTCTACCGTCGTTCATCATCGAGTATATTTTGGAATTTTCACTCAAGAATTTTTGGTTTAGAAAATTCATCTCGTTAAATTCGAAGATTCATGTTCAAAGAATAAAATCCATGAGTTTCAAAGCTCTCAGGTTTTATTCAGAACAGAAATCTCCGAATTCAACTCGATAAATTCTCAAACAAAATCGTTTTCGTTGTAATTGAAAAATTTATTGGAAGATAAACGAGGTCTTGTTATATTATTATTGTTTTTCGTTCCGTTCAGTTCTTGATATCGAAATTCAGCTATAAAAATATACCAGAGCGTAGATATTATGAATTTCAAAGTTATTTTCAAAATAATTATGGGTTATTGGCTTGGATTTTTAATAATAATAATAATCTCTCATAAAGACTCGTGAAATATATCCATAGGCATAGTCTGTGAGGGTAGAGAATGGCTATTATGTTATTTGCCTTGACACTTATTTGGAATGAATTAATAACGTTTTCAAGTTCAGTATGTTCAGTATTTCATTCATGTATCGTCATAGTTTATCATGTTTATACCCCGTATTATATTCAGCGTTGAACAAACTCCGGAAGATTCTCGAGAGTTTTCGAATGACAATACCGACAGAGTTCCACGACAAGTACTGCGTTGATATTGTCATTTATTGAGTGTTATACCAATTTTTGCACTTGTTAACAGAAAAACCTGTTGTTTAAAACAAGAAGTGTTGTGCTTCACTTTCTTGCCTTGCATGCATGCACGAAAAACACGAAGTATACACTTATGCCGAGTACTTCCGTGGGAACAAGAATCAGGATAAAAAGTGAGTTTTTTATTGCTCGTTATCCAAATTCATTTGAATTATTCGCGTATTGCTGCCCTATTATTATCAATAATATTACAGGCTGTAGAAATTTTATGGAATTCATTTGTAATGATTATTTACCATTCAAAATACTATATTACACAAAAAATCACAATCATAAATTATACCACAATACAGGAATTGAAATCAGAAATACAATTATGGACGACGGAAGGCGGGTCTTTCTTGATCTTCTTCCGGATGGGCAGCATTATATTCTAGAGATCTCAGAATAGCTGCTGGAATAGGAGGTGCAGTTGGGAGATGTGCTCCTTGGGGTTGAAATCCATTTTCATCAGCTATGTAAGTTAACTGAATAGGGGTACCATCAAGAGCGGTGAATTTGAATTCCCCTTGTGCTTCAAGAATATCGGCTGCCTTCGGACGTCCTTGCTCTCTGGCTGAAATACCATTTTCTGCCTCGTAACTGAAAGTAAACAAAGTATATCGTTTTCATCGTCTACCTGTTGTTTTCATGTTTTCCAGATCGGCTGGAAAATACATAAAATACAAAAAGAATCATATGTTCATTATCCTGACCGACGAAATTTGTTGATGACATTGCGACAATTTGTCGTGAAAAAACATACCGAACAAAAATATTTATAGAGTAGGAATTGGACATGGAAATAGAACCCATTCAGAATTAATCTGGTAATATTAAAAGCAACAGGGCATATATTCCAAGGATTGGATCTTTGTTCATTTATAGGTTCCCGAAAAATAACGTCTACATTACATCTACAAAACATTCTAAGTGCTATTGAATATATATATTAGTAGTTATAATTCTTCAATCTTCTTGATCCGTTTGCTGTTCTTGTATCACAAAAAATGCTTCTTGAATCACAATATATAAAATGGCTGGATTGAAAATTGTCTGTATCGCCGTATGGAATGAAAATTTGAAGCAAAATATTATGGTGAATTCAGATGGATCCGAGAGTCTTATTACGGAATTCACTATTACAAAGAATTGGCTAATGATCATAGATGTCATAAAAATACATGTCTGAATCAATAATTTTACGTCCTTGGGTTCTGATTGTTATTTTTGGCATATCATAATAAACCTGTTCTGGCACGGTGGCTCCAATTTCAATAATAAAAAATGCAATGTATAAAACCAATCTGAAAGAGCAGAGAAAAATAGATGATGATTACATTATTCTAAGTTCTATTCAGATAAAGAAGACACCGTTAATTTTTGACGTGAAGAGTCATATTTGTTCGAAACCTTCCCAACAATTTCATATGCTGAATCAAGATACTTGTCACCTTTTGAAGAAATTGCAATAAGACACTGAATCGAAAATTTAACGTCTTTCTTGGTTCTGATTATGATATTCAATGTATTAGTGACTACCCTATTCTCTCACGATGGCTGCGAAATTAATAATCAGGTTGAATTTCACCCGAGGATTTGAACCAATCTAAATGGGAGAGAAAGAGAGATGTTTCTGCAATGAGATTACTCCATTGATGAAAATGGAATATTCTTGTAAGTCTGGCATCGTTCCTGATGACAAAAATGGAAGAAATATCAGTTGTTCACATGAGATTTGGGTTGCTAACAGATCCTCCTCCTCAATGTTCAAGTACGCCCATCAGGCACGCGAATCAATAGAACTTGCTCTCAAGGTTCTCGGTGTAGGAATTAAAATCTTCTGAAAAATCAAGATGAGATGTGGCAGTTGCAGCGTACTCGGGTATAGAAAAGTGATTTGATATGATGCCACTGTTGTCTGTAGACAATTCTTCTGGAGACAGTATACTATACTTCGTGAGTGGTTAATATTGTGCCCCACAACAAAGTTCTAATGATGTTCCCTCAGGCAAAAAGTTGACTCCAAGCTGGCCAAAACCTGTTTATAGCAAAAATTCATTCTCCTCTGTTGTGGCCACTGCCAATGGATGATTTGCTGACGATGCTCCTGCTCTAAGAGATTGACTTACTCAAGCATATGCTGACAATCTGGTCCTACTATCGGAAGTAATGGAGAATCCAAATAACATGATATATTATACTTCAAGGATGTAGTGGGCTTGAAATGACAATTATCCGTAATTTTTGGTATTAAAGTAATATATTCAAAACCCTTCCTATTCAATTTTCAACGCAGCATCTCCAGAAATTATTTAATTTTCTAATAATAAATGTGATACATTGAAAACTATCCTTTCTCTATCTTCAGTGCATTAATCCTTCAGATTTCTATTTGTTTTGAATATGATAAACTTTAAATGAACATAGCAGTCTGAATTTCCACCAGTAGATTGTTATTTGATTTCATACTAACATACAGAACATCCAGATATGTATAGCATATATTTTTTCATTGAGATGAAAAATTATAGATATTTTTCAGTCATCGAGAAATTTTGATGCACAACAATATACTTTTTGTGCATTTTTATAGCGTTTCATCTCTGCCCATGTTCTGAAACGCGTGTAAATGATGATGATCATCAGATTTATGATTAAACGTAGATTCGTTTCCTAGTTCTAAATGAAATGTGGTTATACACTGTACATTCAATTATTTTTCTATGTAATTCAATCTTCAGAAGGAACTTGTAGACTTGAGATGTAGCTATCAACTCACCGATACACCAATCGTTTCCCGACGGACAGTGTTTATTTTTCATCGCAGGTAATAATAATAATACATTGTCTCAAGATTTCAGCATGGGCCGGTGAAAGTGGAGATAACTAGCTGCATGTTAATGACATTACGATTTTTATATATTTCTTGAAAAATCCGTTAAGGCTATTCCAGTCAAGACCTGTCTCCGGAGTCCCGACACTTACGGAGGTCGCGCTGGATCATTTATTCCAATAACCACTCCCAACGCCGTGGGATTAGTGACTATTGAGTCCGAGAATCATGTGCCCTGAGCAGGTGGAGTGAACCAAGAATTACGGCCTTCTGTATTCGTCCGGCTAAGATTTCTGCCATATTTCGGTAAGCTGGTATGAATTTTAAGTTTGTCAGTAGTGTGTCCATTATTCCACCAAGGACCCTATTTTCATAACCACCATTTTGACAGAATGGTTTGGGTAAAGCCTGCGCAGTTCAAAGAGTAGATCTTGATATTAAGTCCGTTTTTCCTCCTCTTTTCGGAAAATGTTTGTTCCGCCAGGAGCTGACAACTCAATGACAAACATTGTCTTACTTTGATGGTCGAGGAGGACTACATCAGGCTTATTGGCTTGTATTTGCCTGAGGGTGGGGACTGAGTAGTTTCAATAGATTCGGCACTTCTCTTCTCCACAACGGACTCAATATCCCCGGAGCATAAGGCAACACGGTGTCCCGTCTACACCGTACGAGTGTCGTAGATGGTAGCACAACACTTGTAGGGCTGCGTTATGCCTGTGGATATAGGCTGAGATCGCATAAGCTGTACAAACTGACAGAAAATGCATTATGGTCTCAGCTGCCTCATGACACGCTCTGCATGTAGTGTCAAGGACCTTCATACCCATCACGCAACTACGGTAGACGAGGGTGTTGAATACACCATCCTGGCAGGCTATTATGAATCCCTTGATTTTCGACTTCAGCCCACTTGACCTGAGAAATGCTATGGTCAGGTTTCTGGATGAGCCAAGGTCTTCAATGTTCTTGAGGAAGATTCCATGCATTGGCTTATCTTTATATGGCCGCAGAAGACTCAACGTTGGCTTTTTGCTGAACTGGTTCCATCTCGGTGACAGAGTTTGGGTTCGTCCGTTCAGTGTCGAATAAGAGTTCATCGGCTGCATGAATTGCTGCCCTAAAAAGAAATGATCCAATCCCTGCTTTTTCATGATCGCATACCAAGCAGAGAAGGGGACCTGAAATCCTGATGACTTTTCAGGCTCCATCCAGCACCATTCTGTTGTGTAGACACTCCAAACTCAAAAATTCACGGCCTCCCCGTTGTCTGGGAAAGTATAACATTGGAACGGACGATTTAGAATGCAAGCTCCTATGCATATGCATCATTTCACGAGTTTTAACATCGAGTTGTAGCAGCTCTTCCTGAGTCCATTTCATTACTCCTGAGGAGTAAAGTACAATCGGAACGGCAAGCATATTAGTTTCAGCAACTTTGTTCTTACCCGACAGTTCTGATGACCAGATCCGTCGAAATTTATAATGATACTTGCCTCGGAGAGAGTTTTTGATAGTAATTACCTCTTGGGTGTGGCATTGTTCCACTCCTAGATGTAGGTTTACGTCTCTCCGGCATCCAGATGATGTAGGATGCTTTCGCCTACGAGCTGAACGTCCTCTTCGTATTTCCTGCATCTTAGATGAACCGTGGCACATTTGTCCTTCCCAAACTCAATTCTGAAAGCATGCTCTGTATGGATGTTATGGAGAAACGAGTCCTCCACTATTTGATCGGGTTCTACAAGGCATCCGAGCAAATGCATGATGAGCTCATGCGATGTTGTATCAAAGGTTGCGCTTATACTGCACGGATTCCTGCGTGATGCATCTATTGATTAGCAGGTTTTCCTTGTAGCCAGCGACCCCTTTCTTTGACATTTTTCGCTCAGATATCCATTCATGAACCGGCTCAACTGCGGAGAATATTCGCATGTATAAGATGCGGGTAAACAGCTTATAACAAGCATTTTATCGGTCTGTAGTTCTTCGGATCAGGCAAATCTCCATTTTTGGGGATAAGCACGGTTTGCCCTTCGACAAACCAGTCCGGAATATTTTGCTCTCCATCTAGCCATGAGTTAAAAACTCTTGCTTGATGGTGGGGGTACATGGAAATATTTTCAACCAATAATTATTTAGGCCTCAGGACCTGAAGCAGCAAAGTTCTTCGAGCCTTTGAGGGCCTGTCGAACTTCTTCCGGGGTCATCGGATTGCGCAGTTCATTGAGCTCAGGCTGACGAAGCCTCCTGTAAAATGCTTCGAACTGCGATAGGGCTGGAGTATCTATGTTGAGTGGTTGCGAAAATCCGTAAATGTCCTTTCAGGATGTTTCTACCCGATCAGCCGCCGGCGGGTTATCCACAATACTTGGAGGCTCTTGGAATAGGCGAGAAGGTCTATCGCAGAACTTCATGCTTCTCGCCTGCTTCACAAGTGACTTTTTTGCAGCCACCAGCATTCGTTCATTATCAAGACAGTGCTGTTTGATGGTAAACAGCACGCCTTGATTCAGTATGTGGTGATATCGTCCTAAATTTGCGGCAATTTGCCGCACAACGGGAGTGAAGGGCCTATTGGCCGTCACGTTGTCCGCCACATACTGTATACGAAATGCTTGTTGTCTCGCCGACTTGATCTTAGCTTCCATCTTGTGAATGCGTCGCTCATGTCTGCCAATCAGAGTGGTGGTTTGCCTCCTCTCTGCTTGGAACAGGGTCTGAGCGGCGTCATACACGGAGTTGATCTGCCAGATATCAGCCTCTTCCTAAAGGACATTGTGGATTTCCACATCTACCCGTGCCAGTTGTTGTGGCTTCAGGGGCTTGGTGTGATGAAGCGCCCTGTGGGTTCTGGTGCCTTCCGTAGGTGGTATGATGCTAACCACTTCAATATTCTATAGGTATACCATTCTATGTTAGGTAATGATGCTAGAAAGACTCACCTCCATGCATATGATCCATCAGGATTTGGTCCATCCTGAGTTTGACTTATTATTCGGATAACTTGTCCCGGGCTAGTTACTAGTGCTGGTCGATATTGTCCTAATGTGCATCCAAGAACCGTTAAAAAGACCACCTATAATATGCCAATGATATATCAGTAAACAATTTTATGAAAATATGTATAAAAACTCTGCAGTATTGATCATAATCCAGTATAGCATACTTTCAGTAAGACACACTTTTTTTCAAATTTTTTTGGAAAAAAAAAGTGCAATTTTATATAAGTATTAGATTTTCTTCTTATGTCTATAGGAAAAATCGCAAATTATGTCTGATAAAGAACTTAAAAAGCAAGGATCCAATCTGAAGAGAATCACCTGTTTCAATAAATGGAATCCTCAAAAACTGTGTTCATTATAGAGTTTCCGCGCTGATAATGAAGAATAACAGCGAACCTGTCAGGCTTTATCACAAAGAATATTCCTGAATGTGATCCCTGTGAATGAGAATTCACTTATACGAATCTTCCTGTTAAGCAGTATTTTGAAAAATTATTGATTAAAAATTCCTGATATTTTTTAAACATTTCTTGAATCCTATGATATGTTTTGTTTGGTTTCTGTTATTTCAACCCTTCTTTTCATACACTTCCGAAGAAAAGGTTGGAAGGTTCCTCAATTTGCTACATACTCAGTGATTATTTGGTGTCGACCCCTCCGAGAGTGATATCAATTTGAATACTCAAATTGTGTGTGTCAAAAACTGTTTTGAAGAAAAGAAAGGATAGAAAATTATTCATCCTGTAGAGGACATATATACTGTCATTTTGGAACATGATGGTAATATCAGTGTTTCTACTTCCTTTCGGCCTATTGGTATTGACCTACTCTTGCACTACTAGTGAGAGGCAAAACCTCAAAACTCTTCAGGTGGTCCCCCTGTCTGGATAAAATTAAAATTCTGGTTCAATTAATTCCTAGGTCATGAAAAACATTGCACAAGTATCTGTTTTATAAAATTCAATTTCCGTCATTAGTTGTTTGCTTTCATGTATTTGCCGTTACAGCCATTATTGTAGTTTTATGGAAGTAAAAAGGGTCAAACATCGGTCGGCAACGACTATTGCTATTAGATGATGTCCCAAAAATACACTCTTCAAATACTGATTCGAAATAAAAAAAAGAATCTGAAACCGTTTACTTACCTAAAAAAGGTAAAAGTAATTAATAATTTCAAATCATGATTGAATTTTATTATCCAATATTGTTAGACCCTCTGGACTTGGTATAGTGAATGTGATTCGCTCATATTTCAATAATTTGTAGATGATTGATACGTTTTCTGGCATGTTTTTTTGGGGCATTTTACCCTTCCACAATCTGAAAATGAGAAACAATAACTCGAATTTGTGTTTATTTCATTTTCATACTGTGAAAGGTTAAAACACTATATCAAGAAACAAAATTCCTGCTCAAAATCAAATTTTCTGTCTATAATAATTGATATCATTTTATGAAATAATCACTGAACATTTTCTACTTCACAATGTTGAATTCCCAATAAAAAATATCACTTAATGGATACCGAAAACTTTCAACTAAGCATCGACTTAATTCTAAATGTAAACGAGACTCAATTTCAAGTTGTTCCTTGATGTTTTTATCGTTTACTCATCAACAGGAATCCAGTGATATCATAATGAATGTGAATGTGAATTAGTTTTATTTGTAGGGCATTATCATATTTCCAAGAAGTATATCTGATTATCAGGAAATTCATCAACTATCCTCATTACTGATTTTAAACTACAATCAATGACAATTTTCTGATTTATTTTTGTCCAAGTGGATTTTTGATCTGTGTAACCATAAAATGTACGCAAAAAATGTAATAATGAACAGGGCAGAATTTTTTACTAAATATTTCTCTCTGGTTCGAGGTGTCGATGAAAATCGCTATATTTTTAAACATTTCCAAAATATAGCAAAAGACATTTTAACACCGATATGCAATGTCACTAGTGGTCACTCTCACTCACCAGAGATATCATGATTGGGCTGCTGTGGTCACTAGTACACTAAACACAAATCCTTGTATTCAGGAATCTAATTTATATATACTGGACCGCCACTCGATATTCATGTAATCGTTAGAGTCCTCCCCTCAAACCATTGCACATTTTTTAAATGCATTTATTTAAGTTTAATGCATCTGCTTGTGAAAGGTCACAAGGATGGTGAAGATGATGTACCGTATTAAATTGAAAGGTGTGGTGAGGATTTGAATGCTATACAAAACATTTATTTTACAGGGTGATATGATCGCGATAGTATGATTCATCGCATTCCTTGAACACTGAAGTGCATTGCAATCGATACCATATTCATGAGAAGTATTGGTATGTTAATCGAGTCATCACACCTCTTCAAGTTGTCGAAATATTATTTGCAGTTGAAACATTATTCAATATTTACTTGGGAGTGGAATATGAATATTCAAATTGCATTTCTGAACGGATTATGGCAAATATTCAATAGCGAATCTATGAATATAATTTGAAGCCGCTATCATTTATTTCATCCTTGGGCACTTATTGGGAGACAAACTATTCGTTGAACCTAAATCTACCGATTCAAAGGTATATAATACGGAAATGTCTTTTCCAGCAGTATATACTGTTTGTGAGAATACAGTTATAGAAATTATTGTCGACAGAGATCGAACACTTCAAAACTCTATGTTACTGTAGGGAATAAAATATTATCAATAACCGATGGTGATGGAATTCAACTTCTTCCCAAAAAAATAATTGATTGTAGTACCTTAAATTTGAAACATTACATAGTTCTTCAACATGATTTTACTAAAGCGAACGTTTTTGTGGCAGTATATAGATATATATATATATATATATATATATATATATATATATATATATATATATATATATATATATATATAGAATTGGAAAAATCTTGAGGTTGCAGTCTTATTGACTTAAGACTGCAACCTCAAGATTTTTCCAATTCTACAAGTATTGTCAGTCACGATTTACCCAACTTTCATATATATATATATATATATCAGAACCACAAAATGATCCATCATCCATTTCATGGGTATACTATCATTTGGTTTCATACAGTACTTGGGACGCGTTGAATATGGCTGCATAATTAGTTAATATCCATTTGTGGGTACTCTTCAACTGTAGATTTTTTCAGAAATTTCCTAAGATCTTCACAAGGAGGATGAATTATTATGTGCCTTTTGTTCGATATGAGCGTTTGTAACAAATTGTCATTGTAACAAATGATTTCGACAAATTCTCATTTGTATTATGCAGAAGGAAGGGTTTTTAAGGTAGGAGATTGTACAGTATTTTTAAGATTTTGAAGATTATGAAAGCTCCTCATATAATCATGAGATTGTATGAGAATAGATTATAATAGTTCAATGTTTTGCAACAGAGAAATTTGTCTGGTCTCGTAGACATTTTTCACTTTTGATATAATAAAATTAAGTTTAAATGCTTCTATGATTGAACTGTGCATTGATGTAGGTAGTTGAGTCTGGCGAAAGATAACACATTTAGTCCCCAGTCCAGCGACCATTTTTCAAACTGATAATAACACTCATAAATATAGTTTGGATCACTTTTTCATATCGAGTATACCACGCTGTGAAATTTTCAGATTACGGAACGGGGGCTTTTCCGCACTGCGGGTATGTACGTAAACATGTCGTTCTGGGCGGTTACCTTTTTGTATTATATTACTAAAAAAATTTATTCGATTTGCAATGTGATAAATAAAAGATAAGTATGCTCGTCCGACAAAATGGCGGGGGCTATTGTCGAGTCCGATATGTCCAACATGTCGCTCTAGCGCGGTATGGTTTTCTGATAATAACAGTCTCAATTTTTATTTTGACATACTAAAATTGGCGTAAGAATCGTAGTCCATACATTGTCCGACAAATTTTCGGGAGCTTTTTCCAGTCAGACAACCGAAACATGTCGCTCATGGCAGGTTAGGTTTCTGATAATAACATTTCGGACACAAAAGGAGGGTGCTAGAATACTACTTTCCTTATCAAAATATGGCATGGTACGACAAAAATAGTGGTGCATATTGCTAGTCCGACAAAAAAGAAATAAATTTCATACATTTAATAATTAATTATTAAATAAGTAATTAATATTAATAATTATTCAGAATCTTCTTCATCAGATTCAATGTCATCAGATAAAGTAGGACTATCTTCGTCTTTGCTTTCAAATGCATCACTGAGATTATTTTGATCTGAAATATTATTAAAAAAGAGTGTGAAAAATTGCATAATTAATCCATAGAACAATGTTACTAACCTAGGAAGGAAAACAAGTGAATGCGATCAATGCATAAGATGCAACTGAGGATTATTATAATATTGAGGTTTTTTTTTTCTCCCTATAGTTTGATAGTAAGTGATTTTTCTTTATACCCAACGAAGAATTTAGAAAGAAAATCCTACTTAAACTTGGGGTAGGTACAAACAAAAATGTGAAATTTGTTTTAACATTTTTAAAGCATAATAATAATAATAATGATAATACTCCCTCATAAACACTCGTTGAGTGTACCCAAAGGCATAGCCTGTACGGGTAGAGGACGGCTATTATTATTATTTGTCGTGGCGCTCCGGGGCGACTTACTGATGTTTCAGGTGATGTATTCACTTTTCAGCTGTAGGAAAACCCGGAAAACCAACAGCACCACCTCGGGTGGTCGGTGTGCACTCCAAGCTAGCACTAGACGAGATTGGCATCTAGACAATTCACCATACACTTGCTTTTCAAACAAGGCATGCGGTCGCCTATCGATCCGATATAAAGTAGTTGAGAAAAATTCTCGTACCTACATCGGACTCGAACCGACTATCGCTATGCTGGAGTTTCGAACGGCCTGTGCCTTAGACCGCTGATCCACCGATCACACGCATACCTATAGAAATTTCTTGGAGCCTTAGACTTTTAGGACCGTCAAACCAATAAAAGTCAAGATGTATAAATACCAGCTTACCGAAAAGAAAACGTGTCTACAAGTGAAATTTTGTAGAAGAATCGGAACAATATACAACAAGACTAGTTTTTTGCCTCGGCAAACTTTTTCCAGTTCTGATTGATAAAAAGTGTCATAGGTTACACCATCGGGGCAAGTGTAACCCAACGACGAAGAACATGAAAAAAATCATAGAAAAAAATTGAAAATCATGGTTATTTTCTATATTGGTACAAATTTTAAAGAAATGTCCTTGCAATCAGTTTGCCAAATAAGTATGACGAAGGATAACAAATAGGGTTTCTTGTTGAGTCGGGTGTAAGTGGAGGTACTGAAATTCGCGGTTCCACTTACCTCGGTTATTGTATTGTTCACAATAATGTACAAAAAGTAAATTGTGACGTTACACAGCATGCGACAAACGTACTATCCGCACGCGCGTGCCGAAAAAATGTTTTTATAATATTTTAATGATTTGCCCCCCCTATTTTATCGGACAAATGTTGTTTATTAATTATTGTGTTATTTGGAAGCCAAAGATTTTAAATTCATTTCTGTTATTATCAGAAACCTAACCTGCCATGAGCGACATGTTTCGGTTGTCGGACTGGAAAAAAGCCCCCGAAAACTTGTCGGACAA
Organism: Chrysolina americana; assembly: GCA_958502065.1. Classification (NCBI taxonomy): domain Eukaryota; kingdom Metazoa; phylum Arthropoda; class Insecta; order Coleoptera; family Chrysomelidae; genus Chrysolina; species Chrysolina americana. The sequence continues at coordinate 49,023,745 of OY293410.1, read as the reverse complement.
GTTATGGACTACGATTTTTACGCCAATTTGAGTATATTAATATAAAAATAGAGACTGTTATTATCAGACAACCATACCGCGCTAGAGCGACATTTTGGACATGTCGGACTCGACAATAGCCCCCGCCATTTTGTCGGACAAGCATACATATCTTTTATTTATTACATTTTCTTGCAAATCTAATAAAAATTTTGAGTATTATAATACAAAAATATAACCGCCAGAACAGCATGTTTATGTACCCGCAGTGCGGAAAAGCACCCGTTCCGTATTCTGAAAATTTCACAGCGTGGTAGACTCGATATAAACAAGTGATCCAAACTATTTTTATGACTGTTATCAGTTTGAAAAAAGGTCACTGGACTGGGGACTAATTATCTATAATTAAGATCAAGTTTGGTGAAGAGTTCAGTTGAATGACAACATCATTTATTGTACTTTTCAAATGAGAAAGATTGCTCTAAAATGACGAGTTCTTCAATTTCTTTTGACAAGCCATACATTCGGCTTTGATTGGTTACTAGTTAGTCAAAGTCATTGGTATATCTGGTTATCATTTCTTTGAGTATTGTGTTCTAATTTTTGTCACTAGGAAGTAACTTCTTCAATACCTTTAAATGTTTTCTTAAATTATTCTCGTCATCAGATTTGAGAGTTCTGAATAATCTGTTCAATATTATTCTAACTCTGTCAAAAAGAGATATTATCTCTCTTCAGTTTATTTGACTCTACGGTTATGTTTGAGGTTAATTCTAGAGGTTAACTTGAATAAATGTAATACATGGATAAATGTTTCGAAGTTATAAGTTCAGCATATCAGGATATCCTAGTTCAACTGGGAGAATAATTATCTTTCTCTTCATTTTCTAGATCAGTAACCCAGGTAAGAAGAATCGTCAGGGTGTTAGTTTGTTTCTCTTGTATGGTCTGCAACAAAAAGTTGGGGTTTTAAAGAAAATGGAATACTTTCTTGTTAATTTATATGTATTTGCTCCTTCTATGATGACCGGCGGACAATATTAGTTTACATTCGATTCAGCTAACGGTAAAGTAAAATTGACTGAAATTGTAAATATGTGGCATATTACTATCCATCTGCTCTTTTTAACCAATCTGAATTCATTTGCATATTCCTTACTAAGTTGACTCTGTCCTTTAAGTCATTTGAAAAATGGGAGAATTCTCGAGTCAACAGCGGTACTACGGGTTCCAGAGAATAAATATTGCCTAGATGATTTACTTGAACCTGGATTTTCAAGAGTAGGAGGTTAGTCCAGATTCCAGAATTCAACGAAGTATTGGCTCTGAATAGGGCACACTCTCAATAAAAATTGTTAGAAAATACAAGAATATTATAGCACATGCGATTCGGGTGCTAGGACCGATGGATGCTGCGCTCACGTCGTTAAAGTTTTATGGACTCTTGGTCCATAAACGTTGTCAGTTAGATATCAGTTACGATAATAGTGATAGTAATTTTTGTTTTTTTCAAATAATTCATCTAATTCATGATTGCTAAGATTGTTCAATGTCTTTAGTTCTTCATTACTAATAATAATATTAAAAATTATTTCATTCTTATTATTATAGTGTTATTGATTGATCAATGCATACATTCTGCCACCGATTATCTAGATAGACGGTATTCATTTGTATTACGTGTAAAATGTAATGTTACTTTACAAGAAATATGGTATTTTCAAAAATTCGATTATATATCCAAAATTTCATTCATAGTTTGCCTCCAACACCCAAACTCCCCTATCTATTCGGAAAGTACCGCCAGGTATTAAAGAAACATTCATTTTCAAGGATTTATTTGGCTGTGAGATGATACCATCCATTTCGAGCGATTATGAGGAACCTTTCTTGGCACCCCATTGCCACATCATCGAGATTTATGAGAAAAAAAAGTTATGTTTCATACAGAAATGGCATCAACAGTGACAATAATTGTAATATTTATAAGGAGTACCCTTCTCTCTAAGCGTTTACAACAAATGGGGATGAAGGCAAACATCTTTCAGAAAACAACTACTTCCCTGGCTAATACCACGACGGGCATTGAACCATATCGACCACATATGTCTGAGAATATATGGTTATGATTTTCCCGTTTTCCCACTATAAAGTACACCGAGTCTCATTAAGAACATTTTGGAGTACATATTCGATATTATTGGACATCAGGTATATTCAGAATAAGTTATTTTGATTCATATTCAAAATGAGCCAAAAACATGTTGTTTTTCGATGAGTAAATCGACTGTAGAGGTATTTCGTAGCATGTATAAATGTATGGAAAATGTTGAATTTGTGCCACTTACCAATAGTCTAGTCAACAAGTGCCATTTAGACCAACTTTTTTCAGCAGTCTCCGAAAATTATGATTGAGGTGTCATTCGATTCGGAATGACATCCAGATGATTTTTGAATAAAATGAAGTTCCGCATGAAAAAATTGTAAAAGTTATTAACAATTAACTAAAAAAAAAAAGATGGCTTTAGTATTTTGTAAATATCTCAAAAACTAATTAAAATTTTTTAAATCTAAAAAAAGATTCAAAAAGAGGAGGAAATTTCCTAAAAAAAAGCTCAATTCCCGGAATTGTAGCATCAATATTTATAATTTTCCCAGAGGGATGAAAATACGGCCGAAAACGGGTACTCTGGCTCGGGCAAGCCACACCCACTTTGGACACTTTAACAATAAAAATTATTTTAAAATACTAAATATGAAAATAAAAAATTGGAAAAATTCAGGCACTAACTGAATAGATTAATGAACAATAATCCGCTTGAAAAAAATTTTTATCACAATTTTTCAGTTAGTTAATCAATAGTTAATTAATAATTTTTTTCTGCTTGAACATGAACATTGCAAGTGTGATAATTGTTGAACTATAAATTTAAGATATTTTTTCTCTTTTGGAGCAATTCTTGAAAGGCTTCAGAATAGAACCCCGTTGGAAAAATTAAAAAGTTTTTATTTTTCAGTTTTTTATTAACAATTTTCGTTGTTGCAAAATTAAATACTTAAATTAATCATTGAAAAAAAATTTTTTTTTTAAATATTATCAATAATCCGTTTTTATGTTATCAGGAACTACATAGAAATAATTTTTTTAAATTTTTATCTCTAATTGTTTAAAAAATTGTTATAAACAAATGCGTTGTTTATAAGATAATTGAAAATTTTTTTATGGAATTTCAATCTTTGATACAAATAATGATTTTTAAAAGAAAAATTGTTCCTTAAAAAAATTTTTTTATTGCTTGAAAACGCATTTGTTAATTAACAATTATTTTCTCCCGCTTCTAATTAATATTAAGGAACCATTTTTTTTTTTAAATCATTATTTGTCTTTCTTTCTGATATAAAAAAAAAATCCATTTTATTTAATTTTTCATTGTTTATGCAATAAACAATTTGTTATAAACTAATACATTTTTACCTTATATTTTTTTTTCTATTCTAATTTCTGTCACAAAAACAGACATGATTTTTTTTCTTTTTTAAATTTTTTTTTATTATTTTTTATTTAATTTTTAAATATAAGTTCTCTCTAACTTCGTCATTCTTACCTGGTCTCCATCCTTAAAATTATTATAATTTACAAACTAATGGAGATACGATGAAAATACTTAAGACTTATTTATTCTCCATTACATAAAAAACAAATTTAGCAGAAAAGTTTAGTTGTTACTTATTTATTTATTGAATTTATAGCAATTGTTGTTGAAAAATACTTAGAGAAAATTTTTTTTTTTTGTTTTAATGCTTAAAAATCTCATCAACTATTAAAAATATGACTACTTCATTCAAGTATCTTATCAATTATTGTTCATTACTCAACATTTTTACCTTCACTTTATCATCTTTATCACTTTATTATACTTCAAATTCTGAATATTACCATGTAAACAAAAAATTTTTGCAGAGTTCATTAGCCTAAGTGTTTTTGAAAGGAAGAATGATCTTTAAATTGATTTTCATTTAACAAAATTTATTAATAAGTAGATATTAACATTTACAATATTTTTTTTTTTTTCATTTTGTTGTACATTCTGTTTATTTTTTGAAACGTTTCTTTGATGGTGGCTCATAGTCTACAGTTTCTTCTTGTCTCATGTTTTCATCGTTCTCTTCGTTCTCCAGCAAAGTTTCCACAAATTGTCCAATAGAGATGTCATAATCAGCACAGGCACTATCGTCTTCATTATCATTTTGTAATGCGTTTTCTTCATCAACATCGCCGAGTTCGTCATTATCATCTTCCATCGCTATCTTTTTGCAATTGCTATAAATTCAATAAATAAATAAGTAACAACTAAACTTTTCTGCTAAATTTGTTTTTTATGTAATGGAGAATAAATAAGTATTTTCATCGTATCTCCATTAGTTTGTAAATTATAATAATTTTAAGGATGAAGACCAGGTAAGAATGACGAAGTTAGAGAGAACTTATATTTAAAAATTAAATAAAAAATAATAAAAAAAAATTTAAAAAAGAAAAAAAATCATGTCTGTTTTTGTGACAGAAATTAGAATAGAAAAAAAAATAAGGTAAAAATTTATTTGTTTATAACAAATTGTTTATTGCATAAACAATGAAAAATTAAATAAAATGGATTTTTTTTTTATATCAGAAAGAAAGACAAATAATGATTTAAAAAAAAATGGTTCCTTAATATTAATTAGAAGCGGGAGAAAATAATTGTTAATTAACAAATGCGTTTTCAAGCAATAAAAAAATTTTTTTAAGGAACAATTTTTCTTTTAAAAATCATTATTTGTATCAAAGATTGAAATTCCATAAAAAAAATTTCAATTATCTTATGAACAACGCATTTGTTTATAACAATTTTTTAAACAATTAGAGATAAAAATTTAAAAAAATTATTTCTATGTAGTTCCTGATAACATAAAAACGGATTATTGATAATATTTAAAAAAAAATTTTTTTTTCAATGATTAATTTAAGTATTTAATTTTGCAACAACGAAAATTGTTAATAAAAAACTGAAAAATAAAAACTTTTTAATTTTTCAAACGGGGTTCTATTCTGAAGCCTTTCAAGAATTGCTCCAAAAGAGGAAAAAAATCTTAAATTTATGGTTTAACAATTATCACACTTGCAATGTTCATGTTCAAGCAGAAAAAATTATTAATTAACTATTGATTAACTAATTGAAAAATTGTGATAAAAATTTTTTTCAAGCGGATTATTGTTCATTAATCTATTCAGTTAGTGCCTGAATTTTTCCAATTTTTTATTTTCATATTTAGTATTTTAAAATAATTTTTATTGTTAAAGTGTCCAAAGTGGGTGTGGCTTGCCCGAGCCAGAGTACCCGTTTTCGGCCGTATTTTCATCCCTCTGGGAAAATTATAAATATTGATGCTACAATTCCGGGAATTGAGCTTTTTTTTAGGAAATTTCCTCCTCTTTTTGAATCTTTTTTTAGATTTAAAAAATTTTAATTAGTTTTTGAGATATTTACAAAATACTAAAGCCATCTTTTTTTTTTAGTTAATTGTTAATAACTCTTACAATTTTTTCATGCGGAACTTCATTTTTTTCAAAAATCATCTGGATGTCATTCCGAATCGAATGACACCTCAATCATAATTTTCGGAGACTGCTGAAAAAAGTTGGTCTAAATGGCACTTGTTGACTAGACTACAAGGCCACTGTGGACATGAAAAATCATCTATGATGGGACCAAATGTAACTGAGTGCCGTCTAGTCTAGTTCTGGAGAACCTTCAAATTCAGTCCCAACCCGAAATGAGAGCTCTTCGATTGATGAATTAATATCGTAAAAATGGAAAAAAAATCCATTTTCAAAGCTCCATATTTCGAAAAATATCCATTTTTGAGCTTTGTGGCTATGGACACTTTTGATCAGCACATCAGGAACTAAAACATATCAAAAATACAGCTGAATTTACGTAAAGCCATTTTCCTTTAGAAATGTGCGGGGTCCTTTAAGCGACACTTAAAGCATTAGGCGACAGTGGTGTGATTCATTACGGTTTTTCATATATTTAGGAGTTTGATGAATCTATATTCTTATTTTCGAACATTCAAAAGTTATCTATGAATTTTCGATAGTGACCGATAAGGCCTTGGAACGATTTTATCTCTTTCGCAATTTTAGGAATTGTGAATTTTTTATCCATTCGGGTTTGGTTCAATACCTTCTAGGATAATTACCTAAGCATACTACTGTTATGCATAAAAATACTGATTAATCTAATTTTATTTTGAGTTCGGCTTCGTATCATCTTTTAAAGACCAAGTGTAGATCACTAATGTGTTCTTTGTGAGGAAGTGATAAAAATTATTATCATCATCCATGTGAGCTTAGCATAATTCGTGTTGTGAAACCCTCGAAATACTGTCTATTGAATGCCGGAATATAGCGGGAGCATTCTTCAAACCACAAGGTATTCTAGTGAATCATTGGTAGTGACCGTTTCCTACGTTGACTGCTGTTTTTGAACTAAAATCTGGGTGCATTTCGAATCAGTAAATTACAGATGCGTAATCCAGTGTGGTAAAGTATTGACTTCTGCTAAGCTTATTGAGAAAGTAAAACAAGATGCCATTTTTAGTTCCTGAGTGTTGAAATCTTCTCGGTAATGCGAAAGAATTTTCACTTGATTGTTTAAGTTGAGTTTCAGTTTCTTTCGTCATAAATCTTTGGCACCGGTGGCACTGCACGATGGCGCGTTCGTTGCGTCGCATCTCCCAGGATACTCTAATGTGCTGCAGCACTTTTACAGACTTCTGTAGCTGAGAGAGTGTGACGTTTCGAGGGGTCGTGATGAGGTTCAACGGCCTGTGGCGAGTGTTCATCCTCATCATTTTCTCGACTGTGATGCCGAACTTTTCGAGCATTTCATCAATTAACTCCTGCTGGTCGACATCAGAGTCGAGACCCCTCAGCACGAACGCGTGCGTCCTATCTTTCGGGAGAGTATAGGTGTGGAATTCCGTCCCCGTTTGCTTAAGAATGTCAATCATCTTTGACCGATCGACTTCCTGCTCAGTGAAAACTTGAGTCTCTTTTCCCGTGTGTTTTAAGTTGAAATCACCTTTCAACTCAGTTTTCAGCTGGACAGTAAGCGATCGGTCCAGATTCAGCCTCCCCTGTATAACGATAGGAGGCAACATTTTACCTTTCTTAGGTTTTTGTGCCTCCTTTGGGGGAGGCTGTTTTGATTTTACATTCTTACGCCCGGAAGTACGTTCCGAGTCGTCTGTGAGAGGCTGATCCTCGTTCAACGACTCGTACGCATTCCGGATGGGTACGGGTTCCTTGCTGGTGGTGGCAATAGCCTTACCTGGCGACTTGGGTTTGATGAAACCATCCGCGTCGACGTTAGTTTTCTCGGGGAGAGGGGGAAACTCATCCTGCACTCGATACCGATTCGGCGATCGTATCAGCCGCCTTGTCTGCCGGAGTTTTTCGATCTCGGCATGGTATACAGCTGTGTACTTTTTCGTATAAAATTCCTTTATTTGCTTGGAGATGGCGTTCCTGATTGCCTCATCTGGAATTTCCTTAAGTTCGGCTGGTTTGTCTAGCGTAGATTTTAGGTACGCCTCCACCTTCGTTTTGACACCATCTTCTATAATATCCTGGAGTTGTCTGATACGTTTGTCTATCGCTTCATGAGTGTTGAGAGGGGTGTCATCCCTTGACTTCCTTCTTCTGACCCTCTTTGCCCTACCCCCTGAGGTGGAGGATTCGGAATCCGAGCTAGAGCTAGAGAATTGCACCTTTCTAGGTGACTCTCTAGCCCTAGCTTCCAGCAAACGGCGATTTTCGGCCGCTTTTTGTGCTCGCTCTATGTCTTTCCTTTCATCTTCAGCCTTTTTCTGTTCCTCCTCGGCTTTTTTCCTTAAGAGCTGTGCTTCGCGTTCAGCTCTTTGTTTTTCCTGATCTTCTTATTTCTTCGTCTTCATTCGAAGCACAGCTCTCTGGAAGCCGACTAATTGCGGCGGCGGTGGTTTCTGGTTAGTTTTGGGGGCGTTGCTCATTGCCGGATTGTTGGCCACGCCTCCCAATCGGTTCACCTCAGTTTCAATCTCGGGAGCGTTCACCACACTTTCCGATTGTGTTGTGAACCGATTGGCGTTCACATCAGTTTCCATAATTTCGTTCGGCACACTTTCCAATACTAATGTGCTTTGGACCTCGTTCGCTACAGTTTCCATAATACTTGTACTAATTTCGAAGTTTTTCCTGTTCCCGACACTTTCCATTTGGTGGTTCACCACCCTTTCCAATTGTGTTTGAGAAATATTTTCGTTCTCGACACTTTCGAAAATAATTGGTTTTGGGTGGTTCACCACCGTTTCCAATCGACTGAGCGTGATTTCGGCAATTTTTGGCTCGTTCACCACACTTTCCAATTCTTGGGATGGCTCCAGGATTGCTCCTGTTGGAACCACCGGGGACTCCTCGCGGCTGCAGGCGTTTCCAGCCATTTCCTGCTAAACTAGATCATTCCATGAGTTGGTTGGAAACGGGTCCATAATGGTTTCCCTATTGTATGAGGTAGTGTGGTGAAGATGGCTATTTTCAACTTTATTTTCAACTTTCGCTCCCGTAGTTGTTCTGGGGCACCGCCGATGACTCCGGGCGGTGCGGGTGATGTTCCAGAGCCATATACGGAGGTTTCGCTGCTTTGCAGACGGGAAGCGCCCTGAGACCTACTCGATCCAGCCTCGTCGCGCTCTCCGCCGCTCAGCAGCTCGTCCCTCGTCTGCTCTTCCTCGTATTGGGAGCGGAAGTTGAACTTCGGGTATCCCGCTTGCCAGTCTTTCCAGCTATTCTGGAACGTGTGGTGGACGGTGACGTTGCTCGTGAGTCCCTCGGTGTTCGTTATCTGTTTCATCCTGTTCCGAAAAGCATGGATGGCCCTATCAAGTTCCTCTTTCGCGAGTTGGGACGCATCCGGTGTAGCACGAAAAGATTCTAAGTCGATTGGGGTTTTAGCTCGTTCTTGGTGGGGGGAGGGTGGCTCCTGGTTGTCATGGTGGGGGTAGGGCTGTTGTGTGTCTGCGCCTTGTAGGTGGGGGGAGGGTTGGTTTTCAGCTTCATTATCGCTTTGGGAGCGTTCTTCGGCGGCTCCTAGTGGTGAAGTCTCCTCGGAGGGGGCCTGGGGGTTGCTGGCCGTCGTCTGCTCCAACGGTGGCGATATTTCCGGCGATATCTGAAGATATCGGGCTAGCCGAGCTGTTTTCAATGTTAATTATTGATTTATTTGGGGTGCTGGCGACGACATTCGCCGGCGTGGAGGCGGTGACGTCCGGCGTGGAAGTGGGTTCCTCATCAGGGGTGAGTCTCCCGAAGTCTACTTCTTGTGGCGCGGCAGCGCATGCCACTATCCTTGAGGATCTACGCCGGCCGACTTGCACTAAGTCGGCGTTCACCACACTTTCAATTTTAGAAGTGACGTCATCGAGAGCTTGTATGTGGGGAGGAACTTGGACGTTTACACCCCCACATACCACGGAGGACTCACCCTTGTCGTTGTTATCAGCTTTTGGCAGCTCCGGAGAAGGTTCTCTGCCTTTAACCTTCTTTTCAGGCGGACTGCCCGTGGAGGAGGTGGTTGTATCCAGGAGATTTTCCGCGGTTAATGTGTCGTTATTAGCATCGTCTTTCGCGAGCGCGACGGGATTCTGAGCGTCTATTTCGCGTGGGGGGACAGTGTCACTTTCACTCTTATCACTCACAGTTGGTTCTATGTCTGGCGTGATGAACTTGATTTTTACAGGCTTTTGGGGTGTCGGCTTCCGCTTCATCGGAGTTCTCTTATCGGATTCACTTCCCGACGTTGTAGATGTTGCCGAGGTGCCATTTCCAGGGGTGCGGGGCCTGTTGAGGAGTCTATTTGCTGATGACGGTGCCCTGGCGCGGCCAAGGGGGTTGTTATTCCTTGATTTCCCTCCCTCTGAGCGACTGCTCAGGAGGGAGCGACGGTTTTTCGTGTTGGAAACACTAGCAATATTTGACTCGGATGGCACTGTCGATACGGGTCAGAATCGTTCAATCACACGTAGCAGTTGCGCACTACGCTTTTGTGACTGTGCTCGAAAGTACGTGTGGACCCGACGGTGGTCTACACGGTACTGCAGATTTGAACTCACGCTCTCTGGCTTATGAGGCGAGGACTCAACCCGCACACCTCCGCGGCCCATAATTAAGTGACTTGGCATTGAATACTCTTTCTGAGAAAGAATCCCTCTGTACCGGAAATGATAATTTCGTCTAGCATAATGTATTGTGGATGTACGAGAGGTAGTTGATGTAGCTGTGGCTTTATTCGTACGTTAAGTTTTGACGAAACTTGAGCATTGGTATGGTATCTCTTGGTTGAATATTTTGTTATCTGTTCACTAATGGAAGTTTGTCTAACAATTCGAAGTTTGAAAAAATTTTTGTTGGTCTTCATTGTCATTGATCGTCGATGCAAGTATCATCTGGTCGGTTATGAAAAATTTTATTAGATCGGCGAAAATCATCATTTACATTATCAAATGTATCACTGTGTGGTCCTCAGTCTGTTTCTATTATCACTTTGTGGCAAATTCAAAGGCAGGAAAACGAAGAAACGAAGAACACTCAATGTTCTTGATTGAAGACAAATGGTTGAAACGAACGGTCAGGAACAGCGATTCTGCTTTAGTTCTGCCCCCTTCAATCCTACTCCAACTGGGCCAATCATATTTTCCAAACCTTGATTTGCCCTAGGTATCCTAGAGGCGGGCAAACCAACTCTCAGATGAAAATACTACGCTAATATGAAACACGACTCTTGGAACTGGTGTAAAATTTCAAGCCCCTTCTGCTTGAATGTCTGAGATCCTCCCTGGGCTTACGTTCTGCATTCTCATTTCTTCTCACGGGAACGAAGCATCAGTTCCTCCAATATTCCAATCGTTCCTGTAACGTGTTTGACTTCGCAACTTGTCTTTTCCATTAAGTATCAGTAATACTGTGGGTCCTCTCGAAATGCCAGGCTGGATGTCTATCAGTGGGTGAGTATTCAGTTGTCCTAGTTTTTTCCTTCCTGGGGTGTGTGGGTAACATCAATTACAAGAACAGGGTATCAATAAATAATTTTACCTTATGAATTTTATAGTTAACAATAGAATCCGAGTTTTTTTTATAGTAATAAAGAGTTTTCAATTCATTGAAACGATTCTGACTGAATATCCCCTTTATTGTTCAATATTTTATTTTTCTGAATGAATCGTCATTTTTATATTCATCTCTAGACCCGAATTAACAGTTTTTATAGTCCGAGTGATTTTTCAACTCAAAACAAAATCAATTTCTATATATACAGCTATTTTTGATGAATGAATGAATGAATGAATGAATGAATGAATGAATGAATGAATGAATGAATGAATGAATGAATGAATGAATGAATGAATGAATGAATGAATGAATGAATGAATGAATGAATGAATGAATGAATGAATGAATGAATGAATGAATGAATGAATGAATGAATGAATGAATGAATGAATGAATGAATGAATGAATGAATGAATGAATGAATGAATGAATGAATGAATGAATGAATGAATGAATGAATGAATGAATGAATGAATGAATGAATGAATGAATGAATGAATGAATGAATGAATGAATGAATGAATGAATGAATGAATGAATAAATAAATAAATAAATAAATAAATAAATAAATAAATAAATAAATAAATTAATGAATAAATAAATAAATCAATAAATAAATAAATAAAAAAATAAATAAATAAATAAATAAATAAATAAATAAATAAATAAATAAATAAATAAATAAATAAATAAATAAATAAATAAATAAATAAATAAATAAATAAATAAATAAATAAATAAATAAGTAAATAAGTAAATAAATAAATAAATAAATAAATAAATAAATAAATAAATAAATAAATAAATAAATAAATAAATAAATAAATAAATAAATAAATAAATAAATAAATAAATAAATAAATAAATAAATAAATAAATAAATAAATAAATAAATAAATAAATAAATAAATAAATAAATAAATAAATAAATAAATAAATAAATAAATAAATAAATAAATAAATAAATAAATGTTTATTGTTACAAAGTTAGCAGTCAGTCTACACATCATCAAGTATGTTTGAAACTCCTTCAACTCATCTTGCCGTCGCCCAAGAGGGTTCAGGAGAGGAAGGGGATCGGGAGGACGCACTGAGATTCGCCTCCCCCATCCCCCGACCATTTCTGGACGAAGGATGGGGGAGCGCACTTTCCGTTCGAATGGCGTTCTCGACAGTTTCCAATCTGGACTCGTTCACCTCACTTTCCAATCTGATGTTGTTCACAACACTTTCCATTTGTATAGCATTCACCATACTTTCCGAAAGTGTTGTGACTGGTTTGGCTTTCGGCACCCTTTCCAATTGACTAGGATTTTCTTCAGTTTCCATTTCTGTAGTTCTCGCGACACTTTCCGTTGGTGATGGATTTTTGAGGTTCAACACCCTTTCCGATAGTGTTGGAAATTTCCTAGATGTTGCGTTCGCTACACTTTCCAATATTTCAATATCCTCCAGTTCTTCTGGTCTTTGAGCCACCGAGGATTCCTTTTGGCGCTGGACGTTTTCGAAGGTTTCCTCTTCAATCATCTGGTTCCAATTTTTAGTTGAAAACGGGTTCGAGTCGGTTTCCTTATTATGTCGCAAAGCTCTTTCGGCTATTAGGCCATCATCGGTGCTATACCTGCAAGTAAGTAATCGTGGAAAAATAGGGTTAAGAAATTTTGAATTACCTATTCGTCAGGTATTTATACAGGAGCAATACTTATAAAAAGTCACCCAAACCATGGTTAACATTGGTTTTGATCACATACATACATGTTAAAATTAAGTAATTAATGTATACAGTATGTCCCGCTTTTCATGAATACACCCTAATATCTCAGTTATTAATAATGCGATTTTCTTGAAATTTTGGTGGTGATTATATAATAGGTAAATGAAGTATTTTGGCATAGTGAACATTTTCATCGACCATAGGCTTGCGGTGTGAGAGGGTAAAAAAAGCTGTTTTTTGGGAAAAGGATATTAGGGCTCATTTTAGATAACTTTTTTTATCAGAATTAGAATCAGCATCCCCAAAAACCACCCAATCCATATTTTCGAAATCTCAAGAGCTGATTTGAGGAGAAAAAGAAAATAAATTCACTTTTTTCGTCTCGGAATCAGCATCCCCAAAAACCCTTTAATTCATATTTTCAACATTTCATGAGCTGATTTGAATAAAAAATTATTCAACTCTTTTTTCAATAAGTCCTTGTAAGCAAAATTCAAACCGTCTTTCAAAATAACCATTTAACACGGTATGTGGAAATTTTGGTTTAAATGCCCTAATCCTGTTGCGTTTCAAACATCTCTATACTTTGTTTTTCGTTGAATTCATTGTCCTCGCAACTGCCCTTACAGTACCAATTGGGTTGTTTCGAAATTCGAAATGTTCGTCGTCCGGATAGTGTCTTTGATTTAAATTGTACCTCCCTGGTCTTGTCTTGAAAACCGCTCTAGTCTTTGCGAACAATCTGTTGATTTTGGCGTGAGAAATTGGTTCTTGATCATGATGCCTTCCATTGAATATTCCAGCAACCTGACGCGTAGATCTTTCATTATTACCAAATAATCGGATAATCTCCACTTCTTCTCCAAGGATATCAGGGGCTCATTTTAGACAATTTTTTTTAATCAGATTTGGCATCAGCGACCGCAAAAACCCCTCAATTCATATTTTCGAAATCTTGAGAGCTGATTTGATTAGAAAACAAAATTAAATTAACTTTTTTTCAATAGATTGTTTATTTCTAACTTTTCATTTCAAATCCCTAATCCTATATTAAATTTCAAACACCTTCGTTTCCTTATATTCTGTATCGTTTGCAACTGCCCTTATACTACAATTTAGGTATTTCCGAAGATACGCACACTTTGTTACCGTTGGCTTGCTGATTTGAGTTTTCATGCAAATTAATGAAAGAGTTCTTTGAAACAAAAGTTTTTGTTTGACATCGGTAATCAGTACGAAATGTCAATAAGTCAAGCAGTGTTACTTAACTGTTAATAAGATGGCACACAACCGAAGAGTAGTTCTTACAAAAAGTAGAGATTATCCGCTTATTTGGTAACAATGAAAGATCTACGCGTCAAGTTGCTGGAATATTCAATGGAAGGCATCATGATCGAGAACCAACTTCTCACGATACCGTTGCCAAAATCAACAGATTGTTCGCAAGGACTGGAGTGGTTTTCAAAATAAGACCAGGGAGGTACAATTTAAATCAAAGACACTATCCAAACGACGAACGTATCTTAGCAGAATTTCGAAACAACCCAAATGGTACTGTAAGGGCAGTTGCGAGGACAATGAATTTAACGAAATACAAAGTATGGAGATGTTTGAAACGCAACAGGATTAGGGCATTTAAACCAAAATTTCTACATACTCTGTTAAATGGTGATTTTGAACGACGGTTTGAATTTTGCTTATGGTTGCAGGGTAACTATCTTAACGACAGACTTTTTCTGAAGAACATGATGTTTACTGACGAGGCAACGTTTACAACAAACGGTGTGGTGTCTAGTCAAAATTGTAGGTTTTGAGCAGCTGAAAATCCGAATTGGGTAATTCATTGTAAAAACCAATACAGTGAAAAAGTTAACGTGTGGTGTGGCATATTCAACGAACGGATTGTTGGCCCTTATTTCCTGGATAACCTGACCGGACAAAATTTTCTAAACTTTTTACAAAACGGTCTCTATGATTTTCTCATGGAATTGCCATTAGCACAAAGACAAAACTTAATCTTTCAATTAGATGAGGCCCCCGCACACAATTCTGGGATAGTTCGGAACTTTTTAAATGCAATTTTCCCTATAAAGTGGATAGGTAGAAATTCTCCTTTGGAACCATGGCCCTCTAGATCGCCAGATATTACCCCTTGTGACTTTTTTCTGTGGGGGCATTTGAAGAATAAAGTGTATGCTACTCGGCAGCGTAATAGAGAGGAACTTTGCTTTGCAATTAGGCAAGCGTGTCAGGAAATAACTCCCCAAACTTTAAGAAAAGTGAATGTACGTTTGAGAAGAATTGTTGAAAAGTGTATTGTTTCAGGAGGTAGTTATGTTGAAAACACAAGAAACTAAAATAAAGTAATTCGTAATTTTGTTACCACTGTTACAAATAAAGAACTTATTAAAAAAAAGACTTAAACTTTTTTTTTTCAAATCAGCTCTCGAGATGTTGAAAATATGAATTAAAGGGTTTTTGGGGATGCTGATTCCGAATCTGATGAGAAAAGTTGTCTTAAATAAGCATTAATATTCATTTCTCAAAAAATGCCTTTTTCTCTCCCCAACTTCGCACGCCAATGGTGAATGAATATGATCACTATGCCAAATGCTTAATTTTTCTAACATAAAATCACCACCGAAATCTCAAGAAAATCGCTAATAACAGATATTCGGGTGCATTGACGAAAAAAGTGAATTTATTTATTTTTTCTCCTCAAATCAGCTCAAAAAAGAGCTTTTTTTACCCCCCCACACCGCACGCTTATGGTCGATGAAAATGTTCACTATGCCAAAATACTTCATTTACCTAACATATAATCACCACCAAAATTTCAAGGAAATCGCATTAATAATAACTGAGATATTAGGGTGTATTCATGAAAAGCGTATGTATATATATATATATATATATATATGAAAACTAAAAGTTCGGGTTGAACCGCGTCTGGAATTTGTTGAAATTCGACGTTTCGGCTCCGATTTTGGAGCCATTTTCAAGAACTGAAAAAGAAAGAAAATAAGAAAATTTATAAATGGTTGAAACGTAATTCTACGCTGAGGTCTCAATCTGCCTACTCCTCAGGTTTAATTACGTTCGGTTTTTGTGACTTGACGTCGGGGTCTCAATCTGCCTACTCCCCATGTCTCGTCACTGGTTCTCTCTAAGGTCTCAATCTGCCTACTCCTTCGAGAGAACTGAGGAATTGTGGGTTGAGGAACTGTATTTATAGTGGACGTGGCTGTAATGGCCGTGTGCAATGTATTGGCGCGAGGTGAACTATGGGCGGGAACTGAGTTGGCGCTAGATGAGCTGTGTGCGGGAACTTGGTTGGCGCTAAGTGAGCTATGTGCGGGAACTGGGTTGGTGGGAAATGAGTTGATGCGTGCAATGAGAGGCTTCCAGGTATTGGGAAGTCTACGTCCGTCGTCGCGAGTGTTGAGGCAATTGGGGCGCTTCTCTATCTCGAGGGCTTCTCGGATGATCCTGGTTTGCAGAGTTTTCTCGGTGGAAATTGTTTTTGTGTTTTTGAAGTCTATTTTGTGACCTGTGTCTTCTCGATGTTTATAAAGTGCGGAAGTGGAAGATGCCTGACGCACAGCAAGTTCGTGTTCGTAGACTCTGGAAGTTACTCGTCTGTTAGTCTGGCCAATATAACTTCTCGGGCAGTCTGAACATGGTATTTCATATATACCTTGAGAATCGTTTGGTATTGTGTCCTTGGGAGATCTGAGAAATTTGGATATTTGGTTGTTGGCCGTGAATATTGTTTTTATCTCGTGTTTTCTCAAGATATTACTGATTTTGTCTGTCACACCTTTGATGTATGGTAGGAAAGCTTTGTGTGGCTGGATACTCTCTAGTGGATCATTTGTTTTTGGAGGACGGGTCAGTTGATGGCGGATAGACTTGTCGATTAGCGAATTGTTGTAACCATTCTGAAGTAAGGCTGATTTCAGTTTGTCCAGCTCTTGTGGTCTATTCTGGTTGTCGGTAAGCTGAATTGATCTGTATATCAGGGAGTTCAATACGGAGTTAGTTTGTGCTGGATGGTGATGAGAGTTTGCGTGTAGGTATCGGTTGGTGTGGGTCTGTTTCCTGTGTACTGTGTGGGTGAAAGAGTTATTGGATTTCGTAATGAGAACGTCCAGGAAAGCTAGGGAGTTGTTCATTTCGGTCTCCATTGTAAATTTCATGTTGGGATGGATATCGTTTAGGTGATCTAAGAACGTGTTTAAGATTTCATTGCATTGAATAAATCAAAAAACTCCAAAATATTCTATTCACAAGTAGGGCTCTACAAAATGACTAATCTTATTTGAAAATGAGAAATCAGTTTTCTCCTTCATTTTGAGAAAGTGTGCGTTTAAAGAATACCTTCATCCCTCTAGTTTATTGTCACAATCACCATTGAACATTAGTAATAATATCACGCTAAATATTTTCGAGATGATCGGAAAATTATCGCTAAATAATCGACATAGGGTATTTCCAATGAAGAATTCCCCTCCAGAACGAGCAAGAAGCCTCCACCATAATGTAATAATGGAACTGAAAGGAGGCTATGAGTCCTGCGCTTGGGCGTAGTTAGACACATTCAAGACTTTAGTCCTGCTCAGTACACGCACTAATGTAGCTGTATGTAGCTCATATTGCATATAGCTTTGAGCTACAGATTCTAGCACTATTCAAACACCCACTACCAAAAGGGTAGAAATACTTCATTAATCAAGTTATATAACTGGATTGAAAAATTTAAATAAAAAATAATGTAGAATACAGAAATGTCTCATCATGAAAGTATTAACAAACATCACCAAACAAAAGGCCAAACCAACGTCTGGTCAATCGCTAATAGCCGACCTATCAGTCACTATCAATAATTATTTTCTTAAAAAAGTCAAACAAGTTCATTATATATGTTCTGATGTGACCGCTAAATATTGGGTGTTTTTGGTATTCTTGACAATATGGTGCAGTGGACATGGAGTACGCAGGCAGCTAATGATGTGGGATGTATTTCCTGAGCATACGTCTTTGTAGTTCCATACATCTGAATTTCACACTGCATGCCAATGAGATCAGGTTGACTAAGCTATTCATTCGGTGTTATTGGTATTCTTGGAAATATGGTACTGTGAACATTAAACTCAGACATATGGAATGAAATATTTTTCCTAAACGTACGTACGTACATTTTCGTAGTTTCATACTCCATTTGGATCTGAATTTCATACTTCATTCCAATGGAATATGGTCGAAATTATATGTGAGTGTAGTAAAACATGTTGAGTATAAAATAACACACATTTGTTATCAAATATTGGGTATCAATAAACATCAAACCATAAGCGAAATGCTACTAAACAGAGAAGTAGTTTTACTACAATTTACAACGGATAATTTATAGAGACCAATAAATCGATTAATATATATTTATTTATAAGTGGTATAAAATCACAAGCAGTTTTATTTCTCATATTTTGAGATTAAGATGAATTTACATCGATTAAATGTTAGACTTTGTGGAGGAAATTTGTTTCTCAATATGATTTTTTTAGGAATATTAACCATTTACAGTCTGAAGATTGAAAAAAATCTATAAAAGTGTAGAAGGGCAATTAAGCCCCCGCCCGAACCTCATTTTCTGTAACTTTTTTCATCATGTATCATTGTAGAATTCCTATCTAGATATGGTTTGCGCCAGTCCTACGTGTTAATTTCCTGTGTTTTATTGTCACAATATGATATTCATGCAATGTACCCCGCTAGAATACCACGCCAACAAGAATATTGTCATAAAAAAAATTTATTTTGTCAACAGTTCTCTTTTTCATATATCTGCCACCATTATCAAACTTGCTGAAAACTCTATTTCCATCATGTTTGGAGATGATAAAATGTTTCTTTGACAAACAAAGATCAATCCAAGTGTTATTCAAAGTAACATTTACATACCGCTGTGTTATTCTTAAAGAATACCCACAACCTACTGTTCTAAGAACGCGTCAATCGGACAAAGTTAAGAAAAATTTCGTATCAGGAGCACAGAAAAAATCGACTAATTCGAACTTAGAAAAATTTCGAATAAAATCGATATTTTCGGACATAGCTGAAAATAGCAGTCGAAGACCAGCGATTTGTGAAAAATCAATAAAACAACTTTTCGGTCCAACATTTTTAATTTGAGGACTTGGAAAAATTTTCGATATTTGGGGACTCTTGTACCACCACTCTTATACCACCCTTTGATACTGACACAACGCGAAGACACCACACTCTCCACTGAGGAAGAGTGAACAAAAATCATGGACAAGAAGCTGAATATGTACACAGAGGACCACGACCTGATATTCAATAAAAGCAACAGGATGCAACGGTCACCACTACAACAGGAAAGCACCGGCACTACGAAAAAGAAACGTATGGAAGAGAACCTAAACCAGACAATCATAAATAACAGCGAGGAAGAAACGGAACCGGAGGGCAGAGGCATACAGAAAGAAGAAAAAGAAAATCAAGGAAATGCAGAAAAACCACAGGAGAATGAGGAAGAGGATGACATGGAAGACATAATAGAGGCTGTCTACAGAATTAATGCAAGTACAGCCAAAGAACAAAATGGAAAACTCACAAAAGCAGACCAAGCAATTATTAGGGGTGCTACCCAAGAAATCAGGGCCAAGCTCACTCGTACCATAAGAAGGATTGGCGCACTACAAACAGCCAATGCGAAACCGACTGGACAAGTTCAATTATGGAGAACAAGAGCATCCATGCAACCAATGAGAGAGACCTTCCCATTACTCCAACCAACCGAAAATAGATACCGACTCCCAACGATACCCGACACACCAAGAATGCCACACATGTACATGGGTGAAACTAGACAACCGCGGATGATGACACCTGGACACTTTAACCAACTGAACACCCAACAGACAGAAGCAGAAAACCAGGAAACAACAAGGACATATGCCAAAATAGCACAAAGAGCCACAACTGTACAAACTACAGAAACGCCATGGACAATCCCACCGAAGAAGCATGAAGTAATTGTAAGACTGTCAGAGAATAAAGACTCCGCAAAAACTATGATGGCCATCAAAGAGATGCTACTCAGGAAAAGGGATGAAGGGCACTAAAAATTGTAAGACAACTAAACAACCAAGAATACAGATGGAAGGACACTCGCCACAGGATAAGGATAACATCAAATATCTAGGGATGCTAATCGACAGAAGGATGCTCTGGATTGACCACGTCAAACATATCAGAAGTCGCACACAAGAGATAGCCAACAGACTATTTGTTGTAGCGGGGCGAGAATGGGGAGCAAGTAGGGACATTCTAAAAATCATATACGAACGGGCAGTCAAACCACTAGTGCTGTACGGCGCGGAAGTATGGGGACAACGATCAGAAGACTCAAGAATAGGAAAACATATACGAGCAGCCGAAAGACCTTACCTCCTTGCCATTACCAAAGCATACAGAACTGCTACAGAACTGACGCCCTACATGTACTAGTCGGTACGACTCTCCTACAAGTAGACGTACACATAGAATATACCCACCACAAAGCCAACAGAAACGACAACAAAGCAATGAAAATCAGAACACAAGACAAACCCCACCCGGCTACAGTGTTTAGAACTGTACCGCAAACGAGGCTGGAAGCTACCATGATATACACAGATGCGACAAAGACGGAAGGGCATACGGAGTTACAAAAACAAAGGACCTTGAAAATTGGCTAGACATCGGCAGAAGAATTAGAGACGGCAACGATATCCACGAAGCGGAACTAATAGCCATTAAAACAGCCGTAGGATGGATCCAGGAGAGAGACGGAGACGTCATAATACATACGGATTCCAAGAACGCCATCGCGACTATAGAAAACACGAAC
Source organism: Chrysolina americana (assembly GCA_958502065.1). Classification (NCBI taxonomy): domain Eukaryota; kingdom Metazoa; phylum Arthropoda; class Insecta; order Coleoptera; family Chrysomelidae; genus Chrysolina; species Chrysolina americana. Next base: position 49,002,948 of record OY293410.1, on the reverse strand, counting down.
ACCGGCAACAAAGCAGTCTGCGAAATCCACAAAAGGGTCCAACAACTGTTGGATGCAAACCAAAGAGTGGACATACAATACCTAGAGAGAACACACACAGGTATCAAATGGGCCGAAAGAAACGCGAAACGCCACACAAATGAGGATAGGATCGAGGAGCATCCAAAAGGGAAAAAAGAACTGAGGAAGGCGAAATTGGAACGAAAACTTACAGAGTGGCAACACAGATGGGGCACCTCCGAAACAGGCAGGAAAACCTATAACATTTTCCCAACAGTAATCAGGAAAAGACTGGACCTCAGCTGGAAGACTAAGCAACTTGTGATAGGGCACGGCAACCTGCAGGCATATTACCATAGATTCAGGCTGAGAGAAACAAACGGTATGTGCCCATGTGGAGGAGGAATTGAAGATCAGGAACACGCGATCGAATACTGCAATATTCCAGAAAGGGTCGATGCCAGAAACGAGCTTAGGGATTACTTAAGCAACAACAACCTGAGATACCCACCGCAACTAAGAAACAACAACGATACAAACAAGGCTATCCTGAACGCATTAAACAACTGGGGAAATCGGGTTATACAAGACGAGGATGAATAAACCACACAGAAATGTGGAGTTGAGGGGCACAACTCGATATCAATCAAAGTCCCGTCTCCCCTAATTTTTGGACGCGAGGAAGATGGGAAGGGTTCCCTTGCCAGATGATTTGGCCAGATAGAGGGATAGCAACATGGCCTCATGCCGAAACCAATGCGAGCCAAACTGTTTGCAGGTCGGAAATCGATTGAGTGTTTAAGGCAGAATATTTCGCTTTTCAGCGTATTATTATTAGGTTTGAGGTAGAAAAATTCTTCGGGGTTTTGGTTTTGGGTGTGATGTGTTTGCTGATCAAAGCCTCAATATCACCAATTTCGTAAGAGCCAGCAGGGATATCGATAATCTGTTTAGTTTTGCCACCGTTTTCAAAGTAGTAGAATTTTGTCCCTTCTTCAATTTTGGGTATACTGTTGTACGAATGGAAGCTGAGCAAAGCCAAACTGTATTCTGAATCAGAATTCAGTTGAATGGGCGGATTGAAATCGATGGAAAGCGTTGAAGAACGACTCATTAACGTAAATATCATAGACATTACTGATATAGTGTCTGAAGCGACCCACCTTAAATAATGAACAACAACCTGGATGAAAAATCATTTATTATTATAATAATAACATTCAAATTGTGTGCTAACTGCTCCATGATATTCTGCTTCTTTTTGTGATGCCGTTGACGACAGTCCAAACTCATTTTGATAATGAATGAAACATGGTAGACGAATATGCAGAGCGAATCGATTTTTGTAGTCCATTGGTAATCTATACCATACATCCAGCAACTCCCAAGATCCTACGTTCCCAATCAAATATTCGATTGACAAAGCTCGCAGTTGAGTATCAGTGAAATCTCGCAATGATTTATATTTATGCATTTCAGCCAACGATTTATGCATCTCAGTGGTGGACATTATGAAGTAGAAACTTTAGGCAGAGATATCCGCAGTTACTTTGATTGAAATTTTGGTATTGACTATTATTATATGTAATTCTTACACCCCTCCCAAAATTTCTTGCCAATTCCATTGGACGTTTGAAATTACCGAAACTATCGAAATATTGTGCGACATTGCCATTTTATTGTAAGCTACCCAATGAGTGCCCGCATTCAAGTGGGAATCCAAGTTCAATACAGCGCATTCTCGCAGCCAAGGACCACAAGTTGGCAACGTATCACGCATAAAGACTCCACGAAAATGTGGAATTTTTATCTGACGAGCACACTCCTGAATTTCCGAATCGTATAATGCTCTATGGGGTAGCTTATCAAGCAGTTTGTTTTGCTTTTTCAGGTAAAAACCACGTCCTTTGCGTTGATGTTGTTTTTTCAGGAACAGTTCAAATCCTAGAGGGGTTTTCCGAAGGTACCAACCAGAACCCAACACGAACCCAAATGCTCCATGGATTTATTGTGACGTTGATCTTCTTCGAGTTTCTTTTTAACATTTTTTGCGTCTATCACGGTTTTTGCTATGGAGCTCGCTCCACCTGCCAACGCACCCAAAGCTGAATGTGCAGCAAATATAGGTATGAGGGGTAGGATTCCTCCAGATTTTGCAACGAATGGAATTATTCCAGGCACTCGTATTTTCTTACGTAATCCAGCTTGACTCAATGCCATTTTAGCAGCTCGCAAAGCCGAAGTACTAGATTTCTTAATATAGGTAAGTAGAATTGTGTTTCCAATTTTCAATAATCTTTTGAAGCAAGTTACCTAGCTTACGTTTCGCTTTCATGGTGGATGTAACAAGCCAAGCTGCAGCCCGTTCCCCAAATTTGGCGTCTTTAGGTGTAACGTCCCAAGCTCTATTTTCCAACACTTGATCTGCTTTATGACGGTCTTCTTGGGAGTCGGATTGAGAGTATGCAATATCGTGGTCTCTGCAGCTTTCGTCCAAAGGATTCACGCCAGTTTCTCCGCTTTGTAATCTCTGTCTCAATTTTGTGCCAGGTCCGCAAAACGAATAACGTGGTAGATGCAATTCGAACGAGAGCTTATTGATGACTGAATTGACAACACCTGCACCAGAGTAAGTCAACGCTGATATTGATGAAAGATACCTTCAATGCGTTCATTTAGAACCGTGGCGCGCTCATTTTTTTCATCACATCATGGAAGTCGTTCAACAAGACAAGACACTGCCTATTGAAAATTCAGATTTTTTGAATGGAGGCCTCAATAGCAGTATGGTTGGGAAGCATGGTAAATTATTACCGGATTCGTTTCGTGCAATTATTTGTGGGCCAAGTGGTTCTGGAAAGACAAATGCCATCTTAACACTGTTATTCCAAATTCGAAAACATCTACGTATATTCAAAATATTTGTACCAACCCAAATATCAGGTGGTTCAAGAAATTTTGAGAAAAGTCAAGGGATTGGGATATTATTCGTTCAGGGAATATGAGGAAATCATAAGCCCTCACGAGGCCAAATCAAATTCCATATTAATTTTCGATGATGTTGCAAGTGATGGTCAACAGAAAATTCGAGAATATTACTCTTTATGCAGACACCGATATATTGATGATGCATACCCTTGTCAGACATATTCAAAAATTGCCAACCAATTGATACGAGACAATTGAAATATGATTGTGTTTTCAAGCAGGATGAAATGGATTTGAAACATGTATTCGATGAACACGTTTCCCCAGACATGACGTTCGATGAATTCGAGACAATGTGTGCAGAATGCTGGCAACAGCATCGATATGGAACCGTTGTGATTATGAAAGATTTTGATATAAATGTCGGACGTTATAGTCAAGGATTCGATAAATATATAAGAATGAAGAGGGATTGATGTGTCTCACAGTTATCATCATGAAACCGTTGAGCAAAGAAGTTGATGTTATTCGAAAGACTAAAATCAACGAAATTGCAAAAGCTATTCGAAAAAAATATTTGGCTCTGAAATTGTGTAGATCTGAAGAAGATGAGTCGTTGCAAAAATTCTTTAAACCTGTATCGGTTCCATTGAGGAAAATAGCAGCAATGCCGCCGCAATCTCCTACTACCCCAATTGAAAAGTGAGGCAAAATCTGAACTCAAACAAGAGAAAGTGGAAGAGCGTGAAACATCTCCATTCGAATCCATCGAAACGACTCCATTCCAATCCCTCGAACATGTTGCAGGTACAGATGATAATGATGGTGATGATGAGGATATCTTTAGCGTAGGCACACAAGAGGAACAAGATAAGAACTTTGCATCAGACATGGATGAACAAGATTTACAGGAATATATCGATCAATATCCTACAATGGCTCAACCATACATTATAAAACATTGGAGCAATGACAAAGAAATCGATAAAGTATACGGTCCTGTACATGATAGTGTATCTTCAAAATGGTTCCTAGGTAACAAATAAATAGATTTCGACCAACGCAGCGGATACATTAAAATGAGTGGATATCGGTGGAAAGCAACACCCGGTATATATGAACTGATATTCCTCAACACACCTGAAAACTATAATAATGATGATATGCATCCAACATTCACAAAAACTCTTTAGGTTATCCGAAAGGTAGTAGAAGATACAAGTACACCGACATAATTAAACCGATGTTTCCTACGTAAAATATCGACACGTACCGGTTTACCTAAAACATCCAACCCTGCAGCAAAAGGTAGCGGTTTGCCTAAAAACATACCTATTGCAATGACATTCAATACCAAACCTATGGAGTTTGTTTATTGGGATGACCCAAACGAACTATGCGAACGCCTCAAATTATTGATAGCCTCTCGGGATGTCGGAAATACTTCGCATGACAATGAGATTATTGCCATTTTGAGTGAACTCAAATAGGCAAATATAATTCTATAAGATGACATGCATCCATGAATACATTCACATTTTTAAAGTAGTTATCGATAAGTTCGGACGTAGCGACAGCACCGCTGTTGGCAGTGGTGATAGAAAGAGAAAATTACCTACGCCCTCTGGAGGCGGCGGCTTGCTGCATACTCCAGATGGCAACATTGATTTTGATAATTTGAAATTGAGTAATGTGAAGAGGCCCACCAATAATACTGATGCTGCCAATAAACAATATGTTTAGATGAGAACACCGATGCATTGGAAATATTGGTTGAGGAACTAATGGAGACGAATTGGAAAGTGGGTGAAATGAGGAATCAGTTTGAAAAAAAACTTCAAACGCTAGATAATAGTTTTATTCAAATGTCGCAAAGAAATGTGGAAAGTTATAACGAGAGTGTTTCGTTTTACAAAAAATTCAATAAACAATATAAAACTGATATTGAAAATATCCAGGGAGATTTGTTGAAAAAAATCTCGGAAATAACCGATATGATTCGTTCACACATCAACACTTTGAAGCAAAATGAAACGGTGGCATAAAATGAAGTGACTCAATTTCGAAACGATATCTCGAAGCAAATCACCAAAATAAAATCAGATATAGTGAATATAAAATCTGTCTATATTGAGGACTTGAAAAAAATCTCGTAAATAACCAATCTGATTCGTTCGTACAACACTTTGAAGCAAAATAAAACGTTGGCAAAAAATGATGTGAATCAACTTCGAGTTGATATCTCACAACAAATCACCAAAATGAATTCAAACATAGCGAATGTAAAATCTGCTGTCGAGGAGATTACTAAAAAATAAAATGTAGTGTATGCATCACCATAATAAAATAGTAGGTTTCGCAGTTTCGTCATCACATATGTGTGATGGCTTCCGAAGACAAGATTCAACTTGTCCGTGAACTGCATAAACCTATTTGAAAAAATTATCCTCGACGTGGACTTGGCTGAAATGAGACCGTACGCCCATCGTAATTTCAAACTCATTTTAGTCGTTATAGATTGTTTCTCGAAATTCGTGTGGACTCGTCCGCTGAAAACAAAAACTGGTGAGGAAATTACTAAAACGTTTGCAGATATTTTGGCATACACGATGCCCAAAAAAATCTACAAACCGACCAGGGAACGGAATTTTACAACAGTGAATTGCAGAATTTGATGGAAAAACATGAGATAAATCACTACAATACGTACACCATCCTCAAGGTCTCAATGGCCGAACGGATTATAAGGACTCTGAAGGAAAGATTGTACAAGTATTGCAGTTTGAATGGCACTTACAAATGGCTGAATATATTGCCTAAAATCACTAGATCTTACAATGATACACTTTATTCAAAGATGGGTATGAAACCTTCGGAAATTGATAAAAGCAACTAGAAACAAATTCTCAAATCAACATATTCGCACTTGAAAATAGCCGGACCGAGAAAATTCAAAGTCGGCGATGTTGTGCGAATTAGTAAGGCAAAGCACGTTTTCGGAAAAGGTTACACGCCCAATTGGACCACGGAATTATTCAAAATCATCAAAGTTAACATTTTCAACCCTGCCACCTTTATGCTGGAAGATATGCAGGGTGCTCCTATCAAGGGTGCCTATATATTGGGAGGAATTACAAAAAACTGCAAATCCAGATATATATCACGTGGAAAAAGTTCTGAGGAAGAAAGGCAAAAAAATGTACATTAAATGGCTCGGTTTGGATAACGAACATAACAGTTGGATCAGAAACGTTGATTTTGCATAGAATCTTATTGGAAACAAACACAAATCATATAATTCCGAGGGGTCTTTCAAATATTTTTTCACAGTCAACAAACATGCAACAACAATTTTAAAACTGGCCACGTGATCTGAAGCTATAGAAGCGTATGCAAAGCACAGACGAATATTCAGTTTGAAAACGAAAATGTCTCAAGACAGTGGTTACGGTAGTGAAGAAGTAATAATAATAATATTGCCCAACAGTTTCCCATTTACAGAGCAATTTTACAAATGATACTATAAGATTACTTAGTAGCACTAATTTATAAATATGAATGAATGACAATCACAAGTCCTATTTAAATAAAAAAAAATTAATTAAATTAAATAAAATAATACAAAAATTCAAAGATGCGCGTGAGATTTATTCTTGAGTTCACAATCACTGCAAGAAAAGAAGTCACACTCACTAGAAAGTTTGTTTGCATTACTGCACATAAAATTTATTGGTGACTTCAACATTAAATTTGTTCGAGCTCTTTTGCATAAGACAGTAGTGTTGTGTCTAGATGTTATTCTTGGAATAACAATATCAATTTGCGACAGTAATGCGGGACAGTCAATTTTACCATTGAATAATTTATACAAGCATAAAACAGAAGCCTGATTTCTACGTTTTCGTAATGACACAAAGTCAACTCTATGCAACAAATCAAGATAATCATATTCCACTGACTAAACTGAATTATAGAGAGGTCATTGCTAGAATATTATTGAAATTTTTACAGTTTCTTATAATGAAGCCATATGATCGATATGCTGAACTGATAATATGATTTATATGTTGATTGAATGTGGGTTACTGATCAAATGGACACCTAAACCTTTAATGGTATCAGTTTTTCCTAATATGACATTATCTATGCATACAAGTAGTGTGCGATAGTGATGGAGAAGATTATAACGAAACTTTAAATGCCATCGACAGAGCATTGGGACAATATGAAATGGCTGCTCGAAACGAACATCAGTTCATGTTGATGGTCTTCCCTATGCCATCCTACGAAATTCGATGTGGCATAAGTCCCTCCAGAGATTTTAGCTCATGCATCATTTTGAAGCAGCAGTTCTTCATTCGATCCATCAATTTTGCTTCTTTTGAATGTGCAACCCTCATTGATATCCTGCAAGAAATAAAGGAAAATTTCTTTGAATCACAAATCGATGAGTATGTATATGAGTATGATCCAATCACAACATGTTGCAGGAATTACATTTACATCACACAGTACATTGAAAGTAATATCAAACAAATTTCCATTTCCAAGGATATCACGAACATGGAGCTGTCCCAACAAGATGTAAACGACATTCTTAATACACACTTGGGGGTGCTGTCTGACCGTATCGCTATGCTGGATGCCATGAACTTTTGTGACTATTATAGAGGTGTTTTTGATATTATTCAATCACGGTTACGTGGTAATGAAACTAATTTAAGTTTGGAAGAAATTATAGAAGGTTTTTGTCAAGCCTCATGTTTAGATAGAATGTTGACTAATGCTTTACGTGAATATTTATTTTATTATAAACCAACATTTTTGTACAAATTATGTGTGTTTAATTTCATCAGACTGAACTGCAAGGCTTTGTAATTCATACCATTTACAGGAAAAAAAAATATTTAACTTACCTTTTATTTGCTCTCAACATTAGAAAGTCCGGTTTCACACAGCAACTCAGCTGTATAGACGCACCCTTTTTTTGTTTTTTTTCTCAAATCGCCATTTTTTCATATAAGTATCAGCAAGCAATCCATGGCTGGAGTTTGAACTACGTCGATACAAAGATAAGGAATATTGGAATAAAACAGGAAATATTTTTTTTTGTGTATTGAAAATTTTTCCCCCACACATAAAATACAATAATTGTATATCACTTAAAAAAATAAAAGTAAAACATTTAACAAAATTTCACTCTTTTCTGATCATGTAAATTATCTCGGCATTCATCTTGACTTTGCAGTTCAAAAAGAACATGTGTAAAGTTATATTGACACCAATAAGCTTTCTGTTGGTAGGCATTATAGATATTATGTAGTTCATAACTGGTGAAAATTTCATGTACATGATTAATTTTGAAATTTAATTTACCATAATTACGACATTCAGCACAATGATATATTTAGATGGTTTCGTTGAATCGTATGCTGTCATATACGGATTATTAGCTTCACTATATTTATTGGAACAAACCGAAATCCCACCCCTTATACCTTTTTCGACAAACATGATCATATCTACATCTCTCAAAATTTCTGATTTACACCCTGTATATCGCAGCATACAATCCCACGTATAGCCAGGCATGGTATAATACCAGGATGGGTCAAGTGAATACGTTTTCAAAGATGACTTTCGAACATTTTCGAAAATATCTGCTAAAATTTGGCTTCATCATCGATTTAATCATAGGAAAAAACACCTTTTTGAGTTAGCAATTTGAACTGCGATTCCGTTAAACTATTAAATTCTTTTTTTTTTAAATTATCAATTCATCTATTGTCAACGTTGATACGAGAGCATCAAGACTTGCACCCAAAAAACGTTAAGAGTCTATAAATCTAAATTGAATGCTGGTTTCACCATCATATTGGGTAAACGAAATATATTTTTCCATATTGACTGGAACTACACTTATGCGGTTGTTTGGCCACTTCTTTTATAATAAAATGGCTATCCCGAAAGATTGTGGAATACAATAGGAACGATAAAAAGCTTCTTGGAGGCAATATTGCAAGATTGATGACTCCAACCTCTAAACGCCCCCGAAAAATGATTATGATCTCTCACAATGATATCCTTCTTTACAAAAGGTTTCTCACATATATGGCATACCCTTGCATCAATAATATTGGGAGTTCCTATCATAGCTTCATTTTTTTTTATTTTTGACTCTACAAATTTAGCAATATTCCTCATTTGTCCTACAAACCATTCCATACAATCAGCACCCCGATGACTTCTATAAAGCGACAAAGAATCATCATGTGCACACTTGAAATAAAAGCCTGCACTGAACGCTTTATGATGTTGATACTTCAAAGTTTTTTCAGAAATTTTATCATAACATGTTTTCAACTGCGATTCGAAATCGGCATACATTATAAACGGGCATTCGTGCATCTTTGATTTTTAAATTCAACATGGTCATATTTTGGAAAAGAAATTTTACATTCATTCATATTCTCACACAACAAAATATGTTCATTCAATTTTTGTTGTGTGGAAAAATAATTGAGGGATCTAAAAATTATAATGACTTTTTTTCAATTGTCCTGCTAATAATCGAGATATATTTTTAATTTGACGATAATGATAAGATATTTCAATATTTTTATCATCAATAGTAGGAGCATCATAGTCGTTCAAATTCGGAAAATAAATATTTTGAATTAAAAGCAAATTTACGTGACGTTGAAGCAATCCTTATTGCCTCCTTCTCCGCCCTCCAGGGGATGAAGTGATATTTTTTTGCGACGAAGCCTGGAATTTGAGGCTTTAGGACCGCGTTCACCCTCCCCGGTACAAAGAAGGACGCCTCAGCAATCTCCACCACAATGGCCTCCCCAAACCTCGTCTGACAAATAATGCTAACTGTCCCTGATCGACCGACGTTAAACGCATTGTTTTCCATTGCGTTCTATTGCATTCATTATTGAAATCATTCGACGCATATTCCCATCATTTTCACGTTTTTGGGTACCCCTACATACAAAATATTATTTACTATTGCAGTCAAGAGTATAAAATTTGTTTTTAATTGCGGTGACATATTCTACAATGCGTGATAAGGCTGGATTCTTCGTAATGGATATCTTGTTTGGGGTAATTTTCGATTGAAAACTTTGTCCTGAATATTCAAGTTATTCATCCACTTCAATACATTTTCCTTATCTTCATAAAATCTAATATCTTTACTCAATTCTTGAACTCGTCTCTCAAATTCCTCTAATTTACGTCTATATTCTGTGGATGACATTGTATTACTAATTATTTTCCACCATATCTCCGTCTTACATCATCATCGTCCCCCCTTCAGCTCCATTTTTTTTTTCACAACTTTTTTGCTTCTTTCACGTACCGGTATATGAAATAACATGCACTTGTATCAGGACCGCATGTAACTTTGGGATCTGACCAAGCACAACTTTTGTTGTGTCCTCCATTCGTTTCTACATTTTTTATTGACACTTTCTTCGATCTACCAATTTCTTCACCATCTCTGCATAAACATCACATCCATCTACATATTTATCAATGACCACGGTCATTTTTTCAATAGCTAAACATATGTCTGAACTTGTCGGAAGCATACTGCCTAATGCTCCACATTAACTTTCAAATCTTAAAACTAACTTTTTGTACCTATATTCACTCCATATCGCACGTTGAAAATGACGGATCCCATCATCATGACGTTGCACACGTTTATGATGGGACGTCCTGTATTTTCTCTTAACTGACATGTTGGTATACCTTGTATAACATTCCGCGTTTTTTTTTCGTTTTCCTCTTGAATTCAAAAATAATGTTCATCTCTCTCTTTCTCATCCACTCACCTGATGACATACGTTGAAATGTATGAACCCCGTCTATACTTCCCAGCGAAAATTTAATTCAAGTCCGATCTGCCCAACTCCAAGAAAAATTTCACAAAACGGCAACACTGTCTCTCTCTTTCTCCTCTAACACCGGAGTTTATTTTACAACCAACAACATTGCGCACGCTCTTCATGATCGAAACCTATCTAAAATACACATATTGCTGTCATATACTCACTTTCAGTCTCTTTTTCCTTTATTATTCAAATCACGCTCGGCACTGCAGAATTGCTGTCAATCTAAGGGATCTACCGCGACCCGATGAACACCAAGAAAAATATCCAAACTGCACGCCCTACTGACAATCTCTTATCTATCTAACGGATCTATCGCGATCACGTCGCAACTGAACGGCAGACCAGCGACGCAACCTACTTCTACCGATCTCCTCTACCCACTCCAACTATTTCCGAATATCTGGTATGCCTGTAGTATATCTACTGCCGTGCTCTCGCAGATGCATCCGGAGGAAGAAAAAGTTGTGAGCTATTTAAGCCGTTCCTTGACCCCTAGCGAACAAAAATTCAGCACTACGGGAAAAGAGTGCCTGGCAGTCATATTCGCTATTGAAAACTTAAGACCTTACTTGGAAATACATTTTACCGTGTGACAGATCATTGAAGCTTAAAATGGCTGAATTCAATCCGAGACCCGGTAGGGAGAATCGCAAGATGGTTAGTCCGACTGCAGCAGTACAATTTTGAGGTAGTGCATCGAAAGGGCCGCTACCGTCTTGTGCCAGATGCTCTATTTCGAGCCGTGCCTGCATGTCGTATCGATGCGATAGCACCAGATGCTGATACCTCTTTGATCAAAGATCGATGCTATAGAAATATGGTTGACAGGGTGTCGAAGGAGCCTATACGTTTTCCGTTGTGGTGAAGTGTAGGCACCAAACTATTCAAACGGGAATAGACGATATCCCGAGCTATGTGAGGAGGAGGGTGGAAACGGACTGAGCTCATCCGGCAAAACCATGATCCCCCAACGTGAGGACACGGATGTATTTTCAAAACCTTTTCTCGGCTCGATAGAAACTTTAATTGGCCCAAGATAAAAGAAGATGTGGCTCGATATGTTCGACATTGTTCAGTATACTTACAGACAAAGCCTGCTCAGAACGCTTCATCTGGTAATTTACTTAGCGTAGCCCTTGTCACTACTCGACCTTTTGAACTTATTAGCATTGATATAGTGGGTCCCCTCCCTCGCTCAGCAGCTGGATACAGCTACATTTTGTCCGTCTCAGACGTCTTCATTAAGTTCGTACTACTTTTTTCGTTGCGGCAAGCTACGGCCAGTATGGTGGTCCGTATTATTGAAGAACAAGTGATCCTGGTGTTTGGTGCTCCTCGCAAAATCATCATGGACAACGGTAGACAATTCAGTGGGATGATATTTAGGGCTTTTCTTGACTTTGTTGGTGGCCTACGTCTCGAAAAATCATCGCATCTGGGACCAATATTTATCAAAGGTAGCTTCGGCCATCAGGTCGTCCAAGCACGAAGTTACCCAGGTGACGCCTAATTTTGTAGTTTTTGGACTAGAAATCAAAGTCATCCCATCCTCTAACTAATGGGGAAGATGCCAAAGAATTCAATCCTGAGATTCGATCGGAGGCACTGAAAGAAGTATTTCGGGACGTTACAAAATGTATCGGAGGAGCTCACGAACGTAGTAAACAATACTATAACTTGCGCCGGAGAGAAGATAAGTTTCGGCTCGATCAAAAGGTTTGGAGGAGGAATTACACGCTATCAGATAAGGCTAAAGGAATAGCAGCCAAACTCTCTCTGAAGTTCAAAGGTCCATTTAAAATTTCAAAGATCGTGTCGCCTTGGTAGTATGAATTAGTCAATGAATCAGGAAAGTCGTGCGGCATTCGGCACGCAAAAGATATAAAGGCTCACCCTCCTAAAGACGAAGATAAGTCTAACATTTCTGATGATGATTTAGATTATTTGTTGGGTCGTATGTGAATTGAGATATTTTTTTTTTTTGTTTTGAAAGTTGAAGCGGAAAAAAACCGTTTTCTAGGAAAAGGGGGTGTTGTTACGGGATAGTTTGAGTTGAGGTAGAAAGGATACAATAATACCATGTATTAGAAAAGAACCGAACATTTTCAATAGTCCGTTTATCAAAATGATTTCCAGAGTAGCTTCATTAACCCAGCCTTGGAGGTCTGTGAAATAAAAGGTAATTAGTGGTTGGAAGTATTACCTAATCTAGAATTTACGGAATCTCTGCCTTCTTGGTAGTTGAAAATTAGGGTTTTGCATTTCTTCTGCATTCCTCGGGTTGAGAGTGGCTCAAATTTGAGAGGCATTTTTACCATACAAGTGGGTAACTGAGGAAAGTATTCCCTAGTTCCATATAATAGAATCGCCAATGAATCTGGATGGCTATTGACAATAAATCAACATTACCCCACATTCGTCTGACAGCTTAGAGTACAATTGAGCTATTTTAGTCTCTCTATTTAAATATCCAGGATTCTCAACATTGAAGCGTCTCTTTTTTTGTGACCTATGAAGGTTGATAAAACGTGTCTCGCTATATTGCGGATTTTCAAAGAAAACCTTGGTAATTGTGGGGTTATTATAGTCAGCGGAAGGTCCGCTGACTAGTTCAAACAGGATTTTTTCCCGTTTCCACATTTCACGTAGAAAACGACTTAACTATCGGAGTCGCTACTCTAGGCCACCTTACATCGAGGGCCTTTTAGCTTAACTTCATTTCCTTATACAGAATAGGTATCACTTCCATAATGCTAGGGTTAGAGAGATTAACCGATGTGTCCAGTCACTTCCTCACATTGCTAGTCCTTAGCTATACCATCACGATTGCCTATAGTACACTGCATGAACACCACAACCAACCATCTCGCATGAGAGCATCAATCACCACAAGTGAGCTGAATCTTTTATGTCTCAAATTGTATGTACTCTTCGCCGTATGGCCTGATGCGGACTCTAGGAAGCATGTGCTTGCTGCTTATTGGCTAAAAACAAATGGGATATGGTAGAATCAGATAGAATTAATGAATTGCTGATTACCATTTCTTAAGTAGACGTGCACCTTAGGTATCGACACTAAAAGGGGGTTCTTATATATGTGGCTTTCGTAACGCTTTACCTTGAGACAAATTACCGATGCTTGCTGTTAGAATTTGTGCTTCAGTTGTAAGAATAAGTAGAACTTCGGTAAATCACCATTTCCTCCCTAGACTCTTCAATACTGCCTTCTACTGTCCACTATAGTTTAATGCTGATGCTGAAGGAAATTATACTCCCCTAACAACCTGAAGTTTCGTTGTTAATTTTCTCACATCCTGGTCTGTAAGGGGTTAGGAATCAATTTCCAACTCCAAAACAAAACCTTAACAATTAGTATAAAACTGTTTTCATGTGTGTAGGTATAGCAGAATATGTAAGTATATGCCTATGAATGTGAGGAGTTCATTGTGCTTGAAAGTATCTCTGCGAGACTCGAGAAAATATTAGACGTATAATTCTTTTTTGTGCCAGAAAAACTCTATTATTGTCATTCGCAAGACCGTAGACTATGATATTATAACTCAATGTGGAATATACTAGAGCATAGTACGCAATTAACATCTCTTCAACATTGAGACAGCTCTTCAAATTTTTTAGTGAAAAGTACTGTTTATTCAACTTTGAGCGGATCATATTTACGCATTCTGACAGTTGAGATTGATTGATTGACAATGGTCCCTAGGGATTTGCAGCTGCTACTGAATGTAACTGTATTACCGTTTATTATCGGTATTCCTTTTGGGGATAAATGATTTGTGAAATTGCAATGCCACTGTCTTAGTATAATTGATGATTAATTGATGTTTTTGGAACCAATGAATGACTAGTGCAATGACCTGAAGTGTCTAGATAGTTTTCGGTGAGTATCAAATGTATTCCAGTGACTGAACCAAACACTCGTTTCAGCTAACTTGCTAGTTGCTCGTAGTTTGTCAGGTAGAACTATTCGGACGACTCACATCAGCACATTGTAGAAAATGTGGAAGACTTACAGCAGCAGCAGTTACATGTTTCGAAGAATTAATTTTTCATCTTCAGCAAAAGGTGGGTTACAAGAGCAAGATCAATATATGGCGAAAAAATAACATACCTATCAAACATTGTTTCAGTCAATTGTCATTACGAAATTATCTGCAACTAGTGGATCATTCCTACGAAACATGTCCTGCTGCTGATGTGAGTCTTCCGACTACATCCACATTCGTAATTACTTGATAGATATTATATTTGGTGGCGTTCGACTGTGAGTTTTTCGCCTACCCAGTTTTATGTTCAGTTCGTTCACCGTCAAACCACCAAAGAGATGAAAAACAATTATCATCAAAGTTTTGATAATAAATACTTCATTAAAAATAGAGCAACCTTCAATCTGTCAGACATTTCCTCAATGCCAAATTCAAGTGGGGAGTTGAAACTACCTGAAATGAATAAAGAAAAAACAACAAAGATAGAGGATGGTTTCAATTAAAATCAACAATGAAATAAAATAAACTTGATTGAAAGCTACTATAAGATGCCATCAAATTAAAATATTTATGAAACGAAACTTTAACAATTTCTCATACATAGCTCAGTCTACTCTAATATATTTGAAATTAAAAAAAAATCACTCAACTCACCGTCCCTGAGATACTATGAGATCAAAATATTTTTAATGATGATGTAATAAAGGGTAGGTATTTATATAATAAAATGAAAAACTCAACAGGTCTGGCTCGAAAAGTTAAATATATTCTTGGAAGCCCCAATCTCTCAACTGATTTTTGGACTCCATTATCGCACACAGTATGCCACACTTTTACTCACTTAAGAATAACTCACCATACAACTGATTATGCACGCTGAACATGTGTACTCGACTGTGTTCGATTAGTAAATATGGCCAAAAACGGCGTGGTGAGGGGTTGTGACGGGGAGACACAGACGAATTCGGACGGAAGCTACCGAAAGCATGGAAATTATGAAGCAGATCATTACTGGTCAATATTTGGTATTCTGCAATAATTGTTCCCGATGATTATGGAGGCGAAATGAGCTGCTATGGCAGATATTATATTTCAGATATATCGGTTCAATAATAACAGTTATTGTTTCTGTCCCAGTTAGTTGTCTGTGTCTCAGTATTATCTATTTATTAAACCGTATTCTAATCACATGCAGTTATTATTGCTGGGACAAAGCTCTTACTTCAGAAACATGGTTTTGGCTGGCGGAAGTGGTGGAAATGAAGAAAAGTCAGCAACAAATTTGATTTGGACGATTTTTCTCGGTGCAGTCAGGATTGGTTCGGTTTTCTCAAATCAACTAATATTTTCATGCAGTTCTTCCAGTAGATAACGGAGGAACTCCTCGGCATCTTGTCGAGCATATCCTATAATCCTATAAAACGTGGAGCGAAACGCTGAATATGGTCTTTTAATGAAACTGTATTCACCACCCGATTTGACAAATCTGACTAGAGTTCTTTAATCACCTCTGTAAAACCTTTGATTGAAGAGTTCTTCGTGCAGGAAATATCGGTATTGATATCTACCATATAGGTGTAGTTGGGTAGATAGATAGACCAACATTGAATCACACTGTTCATAAAGCAGGTATTGCCAATGTTTTTCAACCCGTTAAGCCCAAAAGATTTGAATTTGTTGTTTACAACGGGTCTGATGTTGAAGCTGTTTGTGCTATGGTCTTCAGTACTGCCTTCTTCCATAAAATGACCGATGCGATCATTCTCCCTTTTGTTGAAAAGGTTTGATGAAAAACTAGATCTCAAATTACTGGAAAGTGAATTGTATGGAGATGTAGGATCCTTTCAGTTTCGGAGAGGTTGATACAATTTCTTTAAAAGATGGCAAATCATTTGTCTGTTTCATTATATTGACTCATCTAATATATATGAGTCTATTCTAAAACTGAAGAGTCTATTCCATTGAAAAATTTAAATATCCTCTGTCATTTATGAGGTCGAATGAAAATGATTAATAAAAAATTATTCACAAAACTGGTTTTATTACATTAAAACTACAAACCACAACAGGAAATTTTCATTCATTAGATATATTTATGGTGAATTATGAACAATTATATGATACTCCCTCCTTTCCAGTAAAATTAAAAAGTTTAGTATCCACACTTGATACCTTGGAAACGCCAGAAAATATTTTATTATCGATGTTCGACTTATTGGTTAGCCAGTCCTCAATATAGCCCTCCGCGACCGCGGAAGACTTCCATTCTCCATGTTACTTCAACATTGTTATGTCCGCACCAAAATGGCATACTCTTTCACATGGACTAGTTCCAGAAAAGTAGCAATTTCTTTTGGCATTTTACTGAACTGTGAATGCCAATGAATTGATGGTGTGGTGTGCTTTACCATTCTCATACTCATAGAAGACATGCTCATTATTTAAATTCGATAGTCTGGAGGCTGCATATTTTGTGTAAACGCTTATATATTCCGTTACTACAAAAAATCTTGATCGTTTGATCTCATTATTTGGTAGCATAATCAGCAATTTGTTGCTCATATTGTTTATATCATCCATTTTCATTTGCAAAAGCTCATCACATCTACAAGCCCCAGCGACTGCAACAATAAGTACAACCTAAAATATAAATTGAAAAATAGTTTTTTGAACCATAATAGACCATTTTCGTAGTTCAGACCATGACATTGAAGGTTTCATTTTCTTTGAAAGATCGGAAAAGTAGGCAATCAGAACATTTTCTGAGAAATATCCCACATTTTTCTTCTGTCTATATTCCATGAATCTGCTGGATTTGAGTTCATATACAGTTCTTGATTTATCCGGTAATAGATTTAATTTAACATTTCATGACTAGTCTCTTATCTCAGGTGGTGTTTATGGTAATAATTCATCTCACTTTGAACTACATCCATTTCTAACAGTTATTTGAGAAATTTTCATTATTGACAATGACATTAAAGTGAACACAAACAATTCAACAAACGTCATCAGCGATAAACATAGCAACGAAGAGCCCAGTTACCTTTGATGAAATAATTAAATTATGTGGATATTGATAATGAAGCGCAATTAATAAATATAAAAAAGTCGATTTTGCGTGGAATTGGAACAAATTTAAAGAAAAAACTATGTTTCACACGGCAAAGCAAACCTTGGTTGGTTTCATAGCCTCGGCTGTAAAACACCAGCTGCGGTATTAAATCTTGTGCTTTACAACAAATGACTATTATATGAAACTCAGGTCCCACCTATTGAGCGTGCGAGAAACATGGAACTTCTAAAAGTTTCAATATTTTCTTGAAATAAGTTAAGCCCCAAGCTCTAAAATATCTGTTTGAGATCTGTGTTATTCATACACTGAATATGATTTTGTACTAATCAGATGAAAAGTGAAATAATGTTTGTTTAATATTTTCACGCCTAATTTTATCATTCACCCTTTTTTTGTATGCTTTTGAATTAAATAAACCACTTTCTTCAGATAGTTAAAAAACTTAATATTTCTTATTATTGTGTTTATTTTCCTTTTTATTACTGTTTTTATTGATCATCATATTCATGAAGAAATACTTATTACCAAACAATTTTGTATTCATGGATATCTCGATGGTAAAACACCCGAACAGCACGCTTCATGGACACAAGAGTGCATAACAATTGGTTTAACCTTTGTCTTGAAGCGGCAGGTCTGAACTATCACAATTTATGTGGTGAACATAACGTCATTAAATCACTAACATTAAGATTTATCATCTCGATTTACATTTAAATATTATTGTTTTCATGGGAAGTTTGCCATGCGATTTTTTTTAATGAATATAACTGAACACGACTTGTTTTATACAGAAAATAATGGAAAGATAAACCAATGTAAGAATTTTGAATCACTCCAAATAACCCAGTCTCAATCATTGTTCTTACGTGTATTGCATTGAAGGACCATCCTTGCGGGAACGAGTTGGATGAAACTTCTTCGTGAATTGATAACTTTTACTTTGCAAACGATAAATAATGTGATGAGCGTGCCTACGTGACGTTTCAGTTCGATATTCAAAGTATTATTGACATCTATCAAAATGAGAGAGTCCGTCAGCTACTGCGGTTGACAACGTTGTCACATTAATGGCGTGAAATTATGAAAATATAAAAATATTGAAACTGGTATTGCACATAGGCCGCCCACCTTGAAATATTCCATTTCAATAAATAACACGTTAACAAAAAATACATTGCTAAATGCTATCAAAAATTCTCATTTGAAATAAATGTCAATAATTTCAAATTAAACACAATGTTCCATTGGAAGGAAACATATTTCACTAACTGAACGTTTGGAAATATTTTCATTCGACACTTTCACTGGTGACTTTGTCTGTCCCTGGATGAATTTCAACGATGCGGGCCATTGACCATCGTAGTGGCGAAACGTTCTCTTTTTTCAAAATAACTAAGTCACCTACCTTTGGATTAGCTGAGGTGGTATGCCATTTACTTCTTTGTTGAAGCTGAATTAAGTAATCTCTAGACCAGCGGGTGCAGAAGTGTTGAAATAACTGTTGCATCAGTTGATATCTGGATAGTCTATGAATGTTACAATCCTGGATGTCTGTTTGAGGTGCTGCAGCTAGTGTATCTCCGATTAAAAAGTGAGCAGGAGTAAGAGGTAAGTTGTCATTAGGGTCAGATGATAAAGGTGAGAGGGGTCTGGAGTTGAGGCAAGACTCGATCTGCGTCAACACCGTGTATATTTCTTCATACGTGAGTGAAGCAATCCCTAAGATTAGTCTTAAATGAAATTTCGTAGACTTTACGGCAGCCTCCCAAATACCTCCCATATATGTGGTGATTTCGCGGGAATAAATGACCATTTAATGCCATCTGAAGCTATAAAATTTTCGATTTTTTCTTTATACATTTTTTTTCAATAAATTTGTCAATTCTAGGAAGTGATTATTAGCAC
This sequence comes from Chrysolina americana, assembly GCA_958502065.1. Taxonomy (NCBI): domain Eukaryota; kingdom Metazoa; phylum Arthropoda; class Insecta; order Coleoptera; family Chrysomelidae; genus Chrysolina; species Chrysolina americana. The sequence goes on along the minus strand of OY293410.1, from coordinate 48,983,128 downwards.
CTATGAAATTTGATCCGTTATCTGAAAGAATCTCTGATGGTTTATCTCTTCTAGAAATAAATCGTTTCAATGCATTTAGAAAACTGTCAGTGCTCAAATCTTTTACGAGCTCTATGTGTACTGCACGTGTTGAAAAACAAACAAAAATACATATATACGTTTCAACTAATTTAGATATCTGCAGAGTTCCTTCCTTCACAAGTATGGGAGCAGCATAATCAACTCCATATTCTGAAAATGGTCTGCTGGGAGTAACTCTGGAATTCGGTAATTCGCCCATGAGAAATTTTGATGATTCTGGATTGACTCCAAAACATTTTATAGAAGACTTGACTACTTGTTTTACCAAATTGTCACCATCAATTGGCCAGTAGTTCAATCTTATCAAAGATAATAAGTTTTGTACACCTGCGTGTGAATGTTTCGAATGTTTGTGTGATTTTGGCAAAATAATAGGATGTTTTTGTGAATAGCTTACGTGTGAATGTTTTAATCTTCCTTCAACTCTGATTAAACCATGTTTATCTATAAATGGATTGGGACTAAGGAGTCTGCTATTGACAGGTACTGGTCGAGGTACATTTAGTTTACGAGTTTCTTGTGAAAATTCTACCCTTTTCGAAATTTTATTCAATAATTCCAGAGAATAATCAAGTTTTACACTGTTAAAGTGGAATTGTTTTTGTTTTTATGTAGACTGATAGTTTTAAATCGAATGCAGTAAGCTACTACTCGCCGTAGTTTTGTTAAAGTAGAATATCTTTCGAATATATCTGAATTGAAACTTGCATTAGTAGCTGTTAATGTGATGATAGATTGTTTGATTTCAGGAATATATTCCATTGTATCTAAATTATCTGAGTTATGTGGATAAGAATCCATATTTTCTAGTAAGAATGCTGGACTGTGCCACCAAATTTTCAATCTTTTTAATTCATTAGGATTTATACCTCGAGAAATAATATCTGCCGGGTTATTTTCAGATATTACGTGCTTCCGTTCGTTTATAGCTGTAAAGTCAATGATTTTTGTTATTCGATTAGCAACAAATGTTTTCAATTTTCCGGGATCGATTTTTAACCACGCTAGGACTATTGTTGAGTCGCAATAATTTGTTGCACATGATATTTCCACATCTAGCGTTTGTTTAACAACATGCATTAATTCTGAGAGCAATGATGCGACTAAAAGTTCTAATTTTGGTAAGTTATGTTTACCTTGAGGTACAACCTTTGATTTAGCACATAAAAGTCGAGATATTGTTTCACCCTGTACGTTTTTTGAAAATAGATATATGCAAGAACCATATGTCTTTTCTGAGCTTTCTCTGAAACCGTGTAATTCAATTGCCGTCAGGTATTCACATAGAACGTGTCTGTTAATTTTGATATCATTGATGGAATGAATTTGTTGTATGAAAGTTGTCCACTGATTCATCATATCAGGTGGTAAACTTTCATCCCAAGAAATGTTTCTTTGCCACAATTGACGCATGAATAATTTTTGCTTGTATTGTTGCCGGGCCTATCAAACCTGAAGGTTCGAAAATTCTCGATATCGCGGCTAGAACTGAGCGTTTTGTTATGACTTGATTTTCGAAATTAATATTAACTGAGTAACTTAGCTTGTTTCTTTTTAGGATCCCACGATATTCCTAAAGTTTTTAACTCTTTGCTATCTTGAAGTTCAATTAATTTATCATCGTTCTGTTTGTCGCCTAATATTGAATCTAAAATAAGTTGTTCATTCGAACACCACTTTCGGAAAGTTTGCGCTGTTCAAGATTTGAGTTGTTTCATTGAAAACTTCTAAACCTCTTCTATCATCCATATAAAATGAATGGCGTATAATTTTGCAAGTACGCGGATATTTTTCTTCAAATTCATATGAAAGTTTTTGTAAAACCTTTGTTGCGAGATAGCTTGCCGATGCCGTTCCATACGTTACGGTGTTGAGACTATAAAGTTTAATCGGTTCGGATTCATTGTATCGCCAAAATATTTGTTGATATTTTCTATCTTCGGGATGTACTAATACTTGTCCGAACATCATTTTAACGTCTGCGCTCAATACATATCGATGAAGTCTGAGACGAGCTACGATTGCGAACAGATCGTCTTGAATATTAGGACCCACGAGTAATAAATCATTTAATGATATGCCTTCATTTGTTTTTGCTGAGCCATCAAAACTACTCTGCAACGAGTCGTGGTGCTACTATTTTTAATTACTGCATGATGCGGTAATATATATGAGGGTTGCTCGAAGGTTCCATAAATTTTTTTAATAAATGTCATATGTCCCATTGATTCATACTGTTTCATGAAATCAGTGTAATCTCTTTTCAAATTTTCATCGCGTTTGAATCTGTTTTCGAGAAATTGGAAATATTTTAATGCACTTGTTGCTGAATCGCCTAAATTTGATATTTGTTTTGATAGGGGTAATCGTAATAAAAATCTACCATCCACGGTTCGAATTGTCGTTTTGTATTCTTCGCAGTACTTTTCTTCTTTCGTAAAAATAGTTTTATGTGGTATTTCTTCAGTTTTCCAAAATTTTGTTAATGATTCATCGAGCATTTTTGTAAGATTACAGATCCCGTGACTACCCATCCTAAAGTAGTTTCTTGCAAATTTGGCATGATTTACCGAGTTTGAGTTGATTTGGACATAAAAAAAATACAGGCTTCGAGTAAAATGTCGATTTTTTGTGGTTTGTTAAAGTCTGGATCTGCTAAAGTGATACCTGTTGGAAGTTTGAATGTACTTCTATTGAATTCTGTGAATGGAATTTTTTCAGTTAATCAGTCCTATGCTGTATCACTTCCGTTAAAAATAACGTCACCGTTATTCGCTATTTCTGTTGTTTTGCCATTACCAAGCAATTGCAAAATAAAGGAAATGGCGAATAACGGTGACGTTATTTTTAACGGAAGTGATATAGCATAGGGCTGATTGTTGGCAGTACCAAAAATGTTAAGTTGTATTCGAATGACGTAGATTGAGATTTGATAGTTCCATTTGTTTTCTGTGTGATCGTGATAGCCATTTGGTTTAAACCTGCAATTGGTACTCCAGCATTTTCGTATGGTAAATTCAACCTTTTTGTAAGTTCGTGTGTGATCAACTTGCTTTGACTGCCTGAGTCTAATGGAGCTTTACAAAAGTGAGCATTTCCGAGTGTGTCATATATCAATATTTGAGCCGTAGATAACAAAACTAATTGACTGTCATGAATGTTTGAAATGCTGGTGCTTTGTAATAATTTCGAATCTGAAGTTGAATCTGGAACATTGACGTAATTTTCTGGAAATGATTGTGATAATGAATGTGCTTGTATGGGGACTTGTGCAATAGGATTTGTGACGTGAACCGCTGTCAGTACCGGATTGATTGTTTCAGAATTTCTTAGCTCGAGAACATTCGTGTTTGCTTTGTATGCAATTTTTTGTGAATCATTATTTGAGTGACTATCATTTTGAGCGTTTGAATTGTGTGAATGATAATTATTGTTGTGAATAAGAGTATTGTGGTTTAGATTACAAAGCTTGCATTTGCTAGATCTACATGTCCATTTCATGTGGCCGGGTCTTAGACAGTTACTGCATAATCGTAACTTTTTAATTTCATTGTATTTTTCTTCAGTTGTTCATTCATGTCGTGCTTTACAGTAATGACATAATATTTCTGTACCTGAATCAGTGACTGGAATTTCTGCTTGAAACCAGTTGAATGCAATTGTGAATTATGAGTTTGATTGTTCAAGTACTTGTGAATATTGTGAAAATGTTTTTTATTATTATCTGAGAGGGTTTTCAATGTGAAACATTTTTTTTTTCAAGAAATTGTTGAGATACTCATACGTGGGTTGTTTTTCATTATCTAGTGAATTTTTCCATTCGCGATTCGTGATGTTGTCTAATTTCGACGTGATAAAATGTATCAAGACAACATTCCATTTGTCCGTGGGTAATTTCAAGTTTTTCAGAGCACCTTAATGATGTTGAACTTCTGTTAACTGTCTGAGTGAGGTTGCTGAATCTTTCGTACCACATGAGTATTCACAATTATACGTTTATTTTCATATATTTGCTATCGTTGTAATTTATTCATTCCATGGCTTACTTTATCGCGTGTAGCTCTGCTGTGTTTATGTCTTGTCCGTCTGTTACTCTTCCTCCCTTTTCATTCCATGTTATATTGTTTCTAGTTTTGACTAGCCCGTATGCTCTTCTGTGGTCTTCTTGCGTTTTGGCGTCGGTGTATATGTATGTTTTATATGTTTCTGTTTCTCTTGTATCTATCTTTCTATATTGTTTCGCCGGATGTGATTTCTCGTTGTGCTTGATACTCTATATCCGCCTCCACCTGCAGTGGCACCGTCCCCGCTAAGACATGCAGTGCGTCTGTTGGTGCCGTGTTGTTTGCTTTTGTGATCGCTAGGAAGAATGGTCTCTCTGTCGCTCTTAGGTGTCTCTGTATGCGCGTATCCTTGGTACGGTTTCCCCAGATTTGTGTAGCATACAGGACAAGAGGTTTGACTGCCTTTTCGTATAATATGATCCTTAGTATTTCTTTGTCTGTTCCCCATTCTCTACCAGCGACCACGAAAAGTTTGTTAGCGATGTTTTGTGGTTTTCTTCTTATATGTTTAATGTGTTGTATCCATAGCATTTTTCTATCTATGACGAACCCCATGTATTTGATGCTTTCTAGGTTTGTTGGGTTGTGTCAATCCATGTGTATGTGTGGTGGTGTTGTGTTGTTGTGTGCTGCCCCCGTGACGTACATTATTTCTGTTCTGTTTGTGTTATATGTTAGTTTATTTCTGTCTGCCCAGGCTTTGCAGTCTACCCAGGCTTCGCAGGCTTCCCAGGTCTTTTGCCACTTCTTCGTGATCTGTTGATTAGTTCTTCCCCCTATTATTATGACCTGGTCGTCTGCAAATGCCTGGGTTTTTACGTACTCGTCATTACCGATTGCTGCGTCCAGGGTCTCAAACTAGTCCTCCAAATCTATGGTCCATAGTGTAGGTCCCAGGCTCGACCCCTGTGGACAGCCTCGTTCGGTTTGTCTTGTTACGTTCCCACTCGTTATTGTCCTGTCCTTCAAAAAATCTGCGCTGATATTTTGCGGAATTTCAATGCGTGTCATGATGTTTTTTATATTTGGTGTCCATGCTGTGTTGAAGGCGTTTGAGATGTCTAGTGTAACTATACAGTGAGGACCAAAAGTCCGTCGACCCTCCGTAACTTCTTCATTTTCCATATTACAAAAAATGTTAAATACATAAGTTGTAGGGTTTCATTCGATCTCTTTAATGGTTTAAGTTTCATTCATACAGAGTGTCTCAAAAAAGCACGGTGACTTAGAAGTAATTTTTTTTAAATGGGACACCCTGTATTTCATTGCATTATTACATTCTACGTTGAATTCTGAACAAGTTTGATAAATGGTTTTCTATCAAAAAAGTTAATAGTTTTGGACTTATGAACACTTGTAAATAATTATTTCGACTACTCTTGCGCCAGTTCAATGAGAAAATCGTAACAAATGGATCACAATGTATTCCACTTTCCTATCCTAACTTTTTGAAAGCTATCCAATGTTGCAAACTGCTGATGGCACCATGTGTAACTTACCTCGTCGTACCATTTTACAATTGTTAGAGTTGTTGAATCTCACGAAAAACTAGTACAAATGAAGTTAAATCATTTTATTAACAAATAAGGTAGTCCATAAATACAGATCAAGAATCATTAAAAACTGAAGAGATATTTTAATTTATAACTAAAAACGGTGAGTTTTTATCTATTTCAAAAGATGTTCGACATGTCCACCATGCATTTCTTGACACATTAATAGTCGGGTTGTAAACTCTTCCCTAACATTAATCAAGTGAGGTGTTATTTCTGAACACACTTCAATAATTCGACGGCGCAGTTCATCTAACGACCCACAAACTGTCTTAAAAACTACGAATTTCACATAGCCCCAGAGAAAGAAATCAAGCGGTGAGAGGTCCGGTGAGCGAGCTGGCCACTCTGTTGTACCTCGACGTCCAATCCACCTACCTGGATACCTTTCATCTAAGTAATTTATCACCTCCCGAAAATAGTGTGGTGGCGCTCCATCTTGCTGAAATGTTACATCCAAGTATAATTCATGTGGGTTTTGCGCAACGATCTCATCGATACTGGGACTTATTGTGTCTTGCAGCATTTGGAGGTATCTGGGACCATTTAAATTTTCTTCCAAGAATATGGGACCTACAATGTGGTTACCTAAAATACCAGCCCAAACATTAATTTTCTGGGGAAATTGAGTATACCCCTCGCGGAATTCATGGGGATTCTCATCACTCCAATATCTACAATTCTGGTTATTCACATTTCCATTTAAGTAAAAAGTGCTTTCATTACTAAAGCAGATGTGTTGCAAATAAAGTCGATTTACAACAATTCTTTCTGCCATGGTCTCGCAAAATTCAAGTCGCCGGTCTGGATCATCTTCAACCAATTGGTGCAAAATTTTTATTTTATAAGGATGGAATTTATTGTGTTTCAAAACCCTCTTTACTGATGTTTTAGAAACATCACATGTCTCAGCTACTTGCTTAGTTGATTGTTGTGGGTTATTTACCATTTCGGCTAGTACTTGAATTTCAACATCTTCCGTAATTATTTCCGGCCTCCCAGATCTCGGAGCATCTCTCACGGTGCCAGTTTGGTTAAATTTTGCTACCAATTTCTGCAGATATTTTCGACACATCGGACGTTCTGGAAACCGTTCATTGAAAATGCGAATAGCAGCGTGGTAATTTCGGTTAGCTTCACCAAATATGATAACGGCTTCAACTTTGTCTGCTACTGAACGAGCCATATTAATCAACAAGAGAAATTGAAAACCGTTTGAAACAAAGTTTTGAAAACCTACAAAATGTCAATGACATTTGGAAAAAACAGATAAGAGTTTTTTTTCGTTGTCATGTATAAAATAAACGCGCCTAGCGTGCATAGCCTACCTCATTAATTTATTCGTGAACTGGTGCAAAAGTAGTCGAAATAATTATTTACAAGTGTTCATAAGTCCAAAACTATTAACTTTTTTGATAGAAAACCATTTATCAAACTTGTTCAGAATTCAACGTAGAATGTAATAATGCAATGAAATACAGGGTGTCCCATTTAAAAAAATTAACTTCTAAGTCACCGTGCTTCTTTGAGACACTCTGTATGAATTAAACTTAAACCATTAAAAAGATCGAATTAAACCCTACAACTTATGTATTCAACATTTTTTTGTAATATGTAGAATAAAGAAGTTACAGGGGGGGGCGACGGACTTTTGGTCCTCACTGTATGTGTGTTAAGTTTCTTGCTCTTGTTGTAGTGTATGGTTTGTATGATTTTGTATATTGCGTCTGTAGTGTTTATTGATTTACGGAATCCATATTGCCTCTTATTTATTTTGTTTTGTGTTTCCAGGTGGTGTGTGATGCGTTGTGTGATTAACTTGCCAAGAAGCTTTTCGAGCGTTGGCAGCAGCGAGATTGGACTTTGTCCCTTCCCTTTCTTTGGTATCCATACCAGGTTCGCTTGTTTCCATATTCTTGGAAAGGTACCTTGCTCTGGCGCTTCCTGGTATATGATTAGTAGTTCCTGTCCTATGGTCTCTGTAATATGTACTGCTGCCTCGTTCGAAAAGCCGTCCTTGTCCGCGGCTTTATTCGGTTTTAGCTTCTTGGCAAGTTCGTGTATATCTTCGTATGTGAATGTTATGTCTTTTTCTGTTTGTGTGTGTTGATTGTTTATATTGTGTATTATTTGTGTGTGTTCTGCTGTGTTTTCTGTGTCTTGTGGGAAGTAGGTGGTCGGTGGATCAGCGGTCTAATGCACAGGCCGTTCGAAACTCCAGCATAGCGATAGTCGGTTCGAATCCGATGTAGGTACGAGAATTTTTCTCAACTACTTTATATCGGATTCGATAGGCGGACGCATGCCTTGTTGAAAAGCAAGTGTATTGTGAGTTGTCTAGATGCCAATCTCGTCTAGTGCTAGCTTGGAGTGCACACCGACCACCCGAGGTGGTGCTGTAGGTTTTCCGGTTTTTCCTACAGCTGAAAAGTGAATACATCACCTAAAACATCAGTAAGTCGCCCCGGAGCGCCACGGCAAATAATAATAATAGCCGTCCTCTACCCGCACAGGCTATGCCTTTGGGTACACTCAACGAGTGTTTATGAGGGAGTATTATTATTATTATTATTATTATTATTATTATTATCAGCTCTTTGTGTATTTCGTCTTCGTTTTCTGTCCATGTGCCATCTGCTTTTTGTATTGTGTTTAATTGTGTCTTTTGTTTCTTGTTCCTTCTGAGTAGTTTGTAAGCAAGCCCCCATGGATCATTCTGTCCATTTGTTGTAATATACTCCTGTATGGATTTTTGTTTCGTGTGTTTTATTTCTCTCTTATATGCTCTTCTTTTGTTTTCATTTTGTCTGTCCCCTTGCCATATTTTTCTTGCTTTGTTAGTTTCTGTTATGTGTTTTGCTAGGTCTGGAGACCACCATATTTGGTCTTATATGGGATTGCAAATTTGTTAGAATATTTCTGCTTTTTGCTCAATGTTGTCGTTCTCTTCTGTTGTGTATGCCCTGAGGACTTGCTTAAACTTCTCCAAATCTGCTTTGTGTATATCAAAGTGTTTTTGTGTGGTGTTTATGTGTGTGTGGTGTCCTGTTTCGTATGTGATGTATCTATGGTCGCTTAAGGTCTCCTCGTCTAGTACTGTCTAGTTTTGTATGTTCGTGCCTTTGGAAAATGTGACATCAACCCAAAGGACCACGCACAAACCTTATGGGAAATGGCTTTCGGTGAATTCTTCTGATTTTTTGGTATGATGATCTTTTCAATATCTTGATCAAAAGTCTCCATGGGCACAACGAAAAATAATGGACAGTTTTTGAGAAAAAAATTGCTAAGTTGGCAAAATGGGGAATATGGTATAGTAAAAAGGGAGAAATAGACCGTGTTACTTTGCAACTTCATACCTATTGGAAATTATAACATGCGCTTTTGCAATTCTTTTATGGGTCTTGTGTCTTCAAAGCAACATTTGTGAATAATTGCAGATTATACATGGTGGTGCATAAAGCCAGATTCCGAGGAATGATAAAATAATGTTTATAACATTATGAAAACAACAGATTGTGATAAAATTAGTCAGTGGATATGGATATGGTTCTATAGAAGATGACTCAATTGATATATACGGGGGTAATACAGGAAACAATAATGAAAGTAAAAAACAGTGGGCATATTGATAAGGTTACATATTACAACACTATAAATATGTTTTGTATTTTATAGTTTGATTCGTTTTTGTGTTTTATTTTGTTTGTAAATTGATAAATTAGTCTTTATATGAAAGATGATTTTATTGACATTTGAAAATTATTTATCTGACATTTCATCAACATTAACATTATCCATAACAACGAATATCTACAGGGCTAAATTCAAATAATATTGTACATACCCCCCTCCTTGAAAGGACTAGGGCTTTCAAGTGCAAATTCTTCAAATGAACAGGTTTATTCAGTTTCAATAGGTAGAATGCAAATCTTGGAGTACAAACGCTTCACTACTACTGACGAGGTCTTGATTGAGGCAACCCTGGCAACGCCATCCGGACCAGGATGAATATCGATGATTCTTCCGAGGGGCCAATGGAGAGATTGGCAGTTATCATGTTTGATGAGTACCATATCACCGACCATCAGTTCACTTTGTGTAACCTTCCACTTCTGTTTTTGTTGAAGTTCAGATACATATTCTTTTTCCCACCTTGACCAAAAATGTTGTTGAATCTGCTGAATTCTTTGAAACCTTGACAGTCGATTCTCAGGTATATGGGTTAGAGACGGGTCTGGTAGTGAAGTGAGTTTGCGGCCGATAAGGAAATGGGATGGATTCAAGGGTTCGAGGTCAGTTGGATCAGAGGATAAGGTGGTGAGAGGTCGTGAATTGAGTATTGCTTCAATCTGAGTTAGAACAGTATAAAATTCTTCATACGTTATTAATGCTTTAGACAATACTATTTTTAGGTGATATTTGGAAGATTTAACTCCCGCTTCCCATAATCTCCCAATATTTGGACTATATGCTGGTAAAAATTACCAGTTCACACCTTCATTAGCTACATTTTCAGAGATAATATTGTTAGAGTCTATCAGAAATGATCCTAATTCAACTAGTTCTGAATTTGCAGTTGTACCATTATCAGAATAAATTGTTTCGGGCTTACCCCTTCTGGAAACAAATCTCCTGCCAGGAATGCTTCAGACGACATTTGAGTCACGGGTTCAAGGTGTATAGCTTTTGTTACAAAGAAAATAAACAAACTCACCCAACATTTTACTGACTTTGAACCTCTTCCAAGTTATTCTTTGATATAGAAAGGCCCAGCATAATCAACTACGGTAAAGTTGAATGGAGGTGCAATATTCACTCGATCTTTTGGTAATACACCCATTATTAGGCTTGGTTGAGATGGATTATGTCGAAAACTCTTTACACAAGAACGTACAGTTTTTACAGCTTGGTAAACTGATGTTTCATAAGGAAATTGTGATATTTGCAATCTTCCCCCTACTCTCAAAATACCTTGGTGGTCAATAAATGGACTCAAACCTACAATATTTACTTATAGTTGACTGATTTTATTATTATTCAAATGATCTATGACATCTGAGAAGTGTTGTCTTTGAACAATTCGTACTAGAGTCAAAATAGCAAATTCACATTCATCAACAGTGAGATATCCAATTTTTCGTTTATCAGGAAAACGACAATTGTATATAAATCGTAGAATATAGGCAGTAACCTGTTTCAATTTGTTGAATTTCGAGAACTAATGGAAGAGAAATGGTTCAACAGAATTTTCTACGCAAATATTGCAATATTTCTTAAGTTCAGGAATATTATTTTGTATTTGTGAACAAAAGTTCGGCCATTGATCATACTTTTTAGAAAGCCAGATAGGACCGAGCCACGACAATGAGAAATTAGATAATAAATCTGGTTGAATACCTCTAGACAAAACATCTGCGGGATAATCTTCAGATGTAACATGTCGCCAGCAATTCGATTCAGTTATGCTTCGAATTTGTTTAACCCTATTTGCAACAAACTGTTGTAAAAGGTTCCTTCTTTATCCAGTATAATACTGTAACGATTTCAAGACCGGTCCCGAGACCGGCCCTGATCTATTTAATTATGCACCATCGTTCAACTACAGCAGCATATCTGCTGGCCTATCGCCGAGAACAAGCTGGAATAAAATCGATCAATTCGATACTGTTTGTAGAGCCATCTAGATGAAATGTTCTATACTCCCGAATAATCGAGATAGCCGTGGATGGAATCTGCTTGCGACTATATAACCGCTGGATGACAGTCAGAGTGGAGAGTTAGTTACAGTTACAGAGTTCGCTGATAGATAGCCACAGTAGAAATAAATTGAAATAGTAAAGTAAATGTTTTAGTGAATAATTGTTGTAAATAGTGTTTTTAAATAAATTAGGAAAATTAGTTGCATTAGTGCAGTTTTATTACAATTGGCGTCAGAAGTGTGGATGTTTAAAATAAATAAGTGTTAAAGTGTTCGCCGTTTAAAAACTGATACGTTTATCGCACCTAATAGACAGTTAGTGACCCGTTGAACATTTGAGTGTTTGCAAAGAGTTTTGCACGTCGCGGGACAATAAACTGAAAAAATTTTCTGTGAAATAAATAATAGACTGATATTTCGGTTAAAAACAATTAAAGACAAAATGTTTTCGAGGAGAGTTCACCTAGTTGAACTTAAAGTTAGTGAATTGAAACAAGAGTTAGAGGAGCGTGAATTAGAAACAACTGGAAAGAAGTCCGTACTCCAGAAAAGACTTTCAGATGGACTGATTGAAGAAGGAGAAGACCCCGAAACATTTTTGTTCAAAGTTTCTGGAATAGACTTGAGCTCTATATTGAACAAACTCGACGAAAACACGAAATTATTGGAGGAGAAACTTCAACAGAATTCGTTGAGTCTGGAAGATAATCTCCAACAAAATTCGGTGAGTCTGGAAAATAAATTTCTACAAAATTCAAAGAGTCTGGAAGATAAGCTCCAACAAAATTCGATGAGTCTTGAAGATAAATTTCTACAAAATTCAAAGAGTCTGGAGGAAAAGCTTCTAGAAAATTCGAATAGTCTAAAAGGGGAACTCCAAGATAAATTTCTAGAAAATTTGAATAACCTGAAAGAGGAACTTCTAGAAAATTCGAAAAATCTAGAAGAAAAGCTTGAAGAAAACTCGCACATTTTAGAAGTGAAGCTTCAAGAATATTCGCAAAATCTAGATATGAAGCTTCTAGAAAACTCTGAAAGCTTAAAAAAAGAACTTTGTGGTGTGGCGAATCGGTTAGAAGAAAGAATGGGAACATGGTGGAACTGTGGTAGCAACTGACTATGACATCTGAGAAGTGTTGTCTTTGAACAATTCGTACTAGAGTCAAAATAGCAAATTCACATTCATCAACAGTGAGATATCCAATTTTTCGTTTATCAGGAAAACGACAATTGTATATAAATCGTAGAATATAGGCAGTAACCCGTTTCAATTTGTTGAATTTCGAGAACTAATGGAAGAGAAATGGTTCAACAGAATTTTCTACGCAAATATTGCAATATTTCTTAAGTTCAGGAATATTATTTTGTATTTGTGAACAAAAGTTCGGCCATTGATCATACTTTTTAGAAAGCCAGATAGGACCGAGCCACGACAATGAGAAATTAGATAATAAATCTGGTTGAATACCTCTAGACAAAACATCTGCGGGATAATCTTCAGATGTAACATGTCGCCAGCAATTCGATTCAGTTATGCTTCGAATTTGTTTAACCGTATTTGCAACAAACTGTTGTAAAAGGTTCCTTCTTTATCCAGTATAATACTGTAACGATTTCAAGACCGGTCCCGAGACCGGCCCTGATCTAATTAATTATGCACCATCGTTCAACTACAACAGCATATCTGCTGGCCTATCGCCGAGAACAAGCTGGAATAAAATCGATCAATTCGATACTGTTTGTAGAGCCATCTAGATGAAATGTTCTATACTCCCGAATAATCGAGATAGCCGTGGATGGAATCTGCTTGCGACTATATAACCGCTGGATGACAGTCAGAGTGGAGAGTTAGTTACAGTTACAGAGTTCGCTGATAGATAGCCACAGTAGAAATAAATTGAAATAGTAAAGTAAATGTTTTAGTGAATAATTGTATTCATAGCCTTGATGACCTTTGAATAGAGTTTGGATAAAATTAGGGCAGTATAAAGTTCCAAACGTGGAACAGTCAAATATTTTATAGGTGCTACCTTTGATTTAGCACACATAAGAGAAATATATACTTGTTCTGTCGCTGTGATACTTCTTACATAAATACGCCACCATACGCAACAGAAGATCCGTCACAAAAACCATGAAGCTCAACACGTCTAGAATTCTCATAAATAACATGTCTGGGAATTCTGAGATCATTTAATGATTTGAATTTTTCTTTAAAGAATCTCCATTTGGTATCCATAGATAATGGAATACTTTCGTCCCACGAAATTTTCTGTAACCAATGAATGACGCACTTGACATAATGGAATATATTTTGGTAGCCATCTGAACTGCTTGATTCACAGTTTCTGCGCCAGTCAACAAATCATCCATATAAAAATCATTCATAATAACATTGGATGCTACTGCGTTACAGAGAGAATGGTCCATGGCTAATTGTTTCAAGCATCTAACCGCGAGAAACGGATCAGCTGCCGTCCTATATGTTAGTGTATTTAATTTATACGATTCAATTTTATCATTATGATTTAATCTCCAACTAATTTGCTGTAGCTGACTAGGATGAATCAATATCATTCGATAAATATCTGAACAAACGACTACATTGTGTTTTCTGAATCTTAAAATGATAGATAAAAGATCATCCTGTATTGTGGGGCCTATCATTTGAAGATCATTGAATGACCAGCCAGAAGTTGTTGGTGATGAACCATTGAATACAACTCTGAATTTTGTGGTTGTTCTCATCTCATTGAGAATTCCATGATGAGGAAGAAAATATGATTGTTCATCATCTGATAATGGAACATCAACCTTGACATATGCCCTAATTCAACATATTCATCCATGAAATCTTTGTACATTTGACACAGTTTTGGAATTCTGTCAAATTTATTCTCTAAGGAGAAAAACTGTTTAATCGCCTTTTGCTTGGAATCTCCAAGACATTTTGGAGATTGCTTAAGAGGATATTGGACAATGAATTGCCCATTTTCAGAACGACTGGTAGTTGACTGAAAAATGGTTTCACATTCTTTTTCTTCTTGTGTCAGAATTGTTCGAGAAACTGTACATTCTTCAAGTTCCCAAAATTTTCTCAACTGATTTTGCACTTCTAAATTGACATTATTGAGATTGAGAAAACACGATGGATTCGTAAAACCTACTATTTTCAATGGACCTGACACCACCTAACCAAAAACCGTTTTTTGTTGAATGGGTTGGTGTTCACCTAAAATTATCTGACCTACACATAAAAGTCGATAAAATATTTGGGCACCAAGTAACAAATCGATTTTTCCTGGGACATTAAATGAAGGATCTGCTAACCTTATATTTTGTGAGATTTGAAAAGGGGAAATGATACGTTGTCGTGGGAGATTAGGACTGATCTGAGGAATGACTAGACATTAAATATTCGATTTGAAATTGTTATGGCAAGAATGAATTGTGAATGTAGTTCTTTGTTTTATCTCTGAAGATATTTGTCCGATACCTATCACAGAAGTATTGAATTCTATTGTGTCTAAGTTCAACTTCTCGCATAATTCTTGAGTGATCATATTTGACTGGCTTGCCGAATCAAGTAGAGCTCTGCAAGTATGTGTATTATTAAATTAATCAGTTATCTGAACCAATACTGTCGACAAATATACATCATCAGTTTCAATAGTATTCTGATTTGATAGGTTAATTATTATTTGTGATATGGATTCAGATTTCTTAGAAGAAGAGGAAATTTGAATTTGTGAATCATCATTGATTGATACTTGATTAACTGGTTGTTTTTGATTTTCGTTGGTCTGCTCAATGTGCAATAATGTGTTATGTTTTGAACCACATTTCACAGCCAACAGTCATTAAACAGTTATATGAAGAATGATTAGGTTTTAAGCAATTCCTGCATAATTTCAATTGATTAGTAGTTTGTATTCTGTCTCGAAATGATGAATTAAGAAATTTTGGACAATTAAAAATTGAGTGGTTTTCTTGGCACATTTTACATTTCATTTGAAATGTTGAAGAAGTGAATGTATTTGTTTGATTGAATTTCAACTTATGAAATTGAACTTTTGTATTATGATTTTGAGACTCATTTGAATTTTTTGTTTGCAGTGAGTTAGATTTACCTCTCAAGAATGATTTGAATTCGTCCAATGAAGGAAGATAAAATTTTATTTTGTATTCTTCCCATTCTCGAGACGTGACATCGTCAAGTTTTTGACTCATAGTATATAATTATTGGATCCCTTTTTGATATTTCTATTCCGAGAGACTTAAGAGCTTGCAAATGTTTCGAAATTGCATCAATTAATCTCTGAATGTCATTAGCTGATTCTTGTATAATTTTAGGAAAATTGAAAAGTGATTTCAGATGATCATTCAATAATGAACGTGTGTTATCGTATCTTTCACGGTAACTTCCAATAATTTTTGTAATTTGCAGCAGTGAATTCTAAAGGTACAATAACCTGTTTTGCACTACCTTCCAAAGAGGATCTCAAGTAATGATATTTGTGAATATCAGTCAATGTTTTGTTATTATGTATGAGTGATTCATATGTATCTCGGAATTCTAACCAATATTCTAAGTTGCCATTGAATTTGTTCAGTTGGATTTGAGGTAAACGAATACCATTTAATGCAAACTCCTGAATTATCGTTCTGCATTTGGATATGTTTATTGTTTTCAATATCAGAAATTTTGTCATCGTATTCTTGAATAAACTTTTTGGCTTGCGCTACCAACATGAAATATAACGATTCAAATGTTCTTCTCTCTTCGATTAGCTCGGGTGAAAGAACCATGACACTTTCCAAAGAATTTTGACAAATGTCAAAATCTTCGAAAAGATTTTCACATCTTCTTAATCTATCTTTAAGTTCAATCATTATTACTTTATCGATATCATTATAACCCTTTTCAATTATCTTTTGATGTATGACTTCAAAATAATCACCAAAAAGACGCAGTCTAGCATTGATTGATTCTCTTTGTTTGATTAAAGGTGTGATTTCATCATTCAGTTGCTGTCCTCTTTTTGGCATTATGATTTTATGAAATTGAAAAAGATTGAGGCAATACTTGATGAAGGATTTGGGAATAGATAAGGAATGGTATAGGAATAGGTAAACTCACTATCACACTTTCTCTGCTTGGCTCTCGATGACGGCTGAATCAACTTCGAACTCTAATGAATTGTCTTCTTGGCGCTAAAATATCCGTACGAAGGACCATATATTTTGTATTTTATAGTTTGATTCGTTTTTGTGTTTTATTTTGTTTGGAAATTGATAAATTAGTCTTTATATGAAAGATGATTTTATTGACATTCGAAAATTATTTATATCACATTTCATCAACATTAACATTATCTACAACAACGAATATCTACAGGGCTAAATTCAAATAATATTGTACAAATATGTACGAAAAACCGTGACGCAGGATTTATTGAAGAATAACCTTGTTGAAACTACTTTTCACCGTCCTGATCAAATGTCTCGATAGGCACAACGGAAAATAATGGACAGTCTTCGAGAAAAAACGGCTCAAAGTCGGCAAAATAGCGTTTGAGGAAATGAAACCTAGTTGAAGAATTCAAATCGACAATTCCAATGAATAAGGATCAGTTCCGCAATATCTATACCTACTGCGATTCTGTACCAGTAGAAGGTGGAGACAGATATATTTATAAAAAAGCTCTCTTGGCTTTTTTGTGCAAACTTGAACAATGGCTCTCCGACGACTTTTAGAAAGTAATTTTCAAATATCTTCCACGGCAATGCACAAGTATGGAAATTTCAAAATGTGAGAAGATCACTTGAAATAAGATTCGTCCCAGATAGTATTGGTTTCGGTTCAATCACTTGGGAACAATACATTCAACGCCATGAGCTCACAAATACATTATATAATCCAAGTCCTGAACAACGTAAAGCCATTGCATACATAGATGGGACGTATTGTGAAGTGGAGAAAAGCAAGAATTTCAAAGTTCTCCGTCAATCTTACTGTAGACACAAAAATTACCATTTATTGAAGCCAACATTAATTGTTGCTCCCAACGGTTATATTTTGCCAATCCAAGGACCTTACTTCTCCGACCCCAGAAAAAACGACGCGTCAACTTTGCGACATGATTTTCAGCAAGATATTAATGGTACCTATAAGAAACTGGTTTGTTGAGGATGACATTTTTGTTGTTGACCGTGGTTATAGAGACGCCATTCCTCTTCTGCAAGAATTAGGTATTGTACATGAAATGCCCTACAGTGGACAGCATGTACAACAACCTACTACTATCTCGCCAGATAAATAGGATAGAGAACATAATAGAAGAAGAAAATCACAGGAGGAGACGTGGAAGATGGATACCATTGGACCACCATCATTTTCCTTATTTTCCCAGGCTGACTCTGGACTATTTACGAGATTTGACTGTCGGTACATATCAATTGAGACTGGCTTCATCTTATATACAAGATTCAAATCAGAGGGAAGCATCAAATGAATTTCATTTCGATATCCCACTTCGGTTTCCCGGATTACTGTGTTTAAGAGTTTTTCCCGTCATCGCCAGGTAGAATGATAATAGTTTCATCAGCATTGAGACTTTTTATGGCAGCCTTTTCACCCCTTGAAATGTTGCATTTCGAAGGTTTAGCTTTTCTTAAAATTTTTGCAGATTCGCTTCGTAATTCTTCTTTGACATCATCAGGGAGTTTTCCAATTCCGGCTTCTACGTTTGCGAAGACCAATCATCTGATAAAAGGGTCTTTATTACCAACAGAGACAAAGAAGAAACTATGCAGATCAGAAGCATTACCACCAAGGCTCTATGGATTGCCGAAAATTCACAAGGAGGATGTACCACTGAGATCGATATCGAGTGCCATAGGATCACCAACCTACAACCTCGACAAGCATTTGTCGGACATGCTGCAGAAACATGTTGGGAAAACTAGGACTTACGTCCGAGACTCCACCCAATTCATCGAACAGTTGAAGGAAATCACCTTGGAGCCAAACGTCATTCTCGTTAGCTTCGATATTGTATCCTTATTTACAAATGTTCCACTTGAAGAATCCCTCAGCTACATAGAGGAGATTTTTCCACAAGATATTAACTTATTTCGACATTCACTAACGACAACTTATTTTCAGTGGAATGAAACCTTCCATGAACAAGTTGATGGAGTCGCCATGGGCAGTTCACTTAGCCCAGTAGTAGCAAATTTCTACATGGAGAAATTTGAAGAAAGGGCCATTCGAACTTCAGAAAAACGACCGAAGCACTGGTTGAGGTATGTAGATGACACGTTCGTTGTTTGGAGCTACGGAAGAGAAGAACTTCAGAACTTCCTAAACCATCTGAATAGTTTTCATCCAAAAATCCAGTTCACCATGAAATTAGAAGAAAACCTTCAAATTCCATTTCTTGACGTATTAGTCACCAAAGAGGGTAATCATCTAGGCCACAAGGTGTACAGGAAGAAATCACACACATATCGATATCTACACAATGGATCCAACCATCATCCAAAACAGAAGCGAACCGTCATCAACACCCTAGTGAACAGAGCTTTGAGAATATGTGAACCAAGGCACATCGTCGAAGAAATGCAACACCTTACAACTGTGTTACAAGCGAATGGGTACAACAAGAAAGACTTCATCCGTGCTATGCGCCCAAGGGAGAAGAAAAGGAACACCAATGAAGAGCAACCCCAAGACACTGTCTATCTGCCATACATAGAAGGTGTCACCAACAGAATTGGAAAAATTCTGAAGAAGGAGAAAATTAACACCGTCTTCAAACCAACGAAGACGATATCGGAATATCTAAGATCAGCCAAAGACAGCAGAGATCCACTCAAATCAGCGGGAGTCTACAGAATTCCATGTAACTGTGGGAAGGTCTATATCGGACAAACGAAAAGGAGCATTGGTACCCGCCTAGTCGAGCATAAGCGGAGTTGTCGTTTGGGACGAAACGAGAAGTCCGCAGTAGCTGAGCATACATTGTCTGACGGAGAACACAAGATCCTTTCGGAAAATACCGAGAGACTAGCAACGTCGAATAATTATTCAACAAGAATGTATCTAGAAGCAATAGAAATACACAAACACCAAAAGAACTTCAACAGTAAAGAAGAGAGAACATATTTACCAAAGATCTGGCACACAGCATTGAAAGGGGCCAAAACGAAGCCATGTCACCCGAATCACGCGGAAAGTGCGCGTGAACCCACTATTACAGAAAGTGCGCGAAAAAACATCACTATAAATAACATGGCAAACTCGAAAGCTTCAGTTTCAGTTGATACGTCTAGAAGAGTACTTTAACCACGCCACTGAAGATGACTGCCGCAGTTGCAGTCGAAACGTTTGGAGATTTAAACCAAAGAAGACCACGGCAAAACCCGGAAACCAACCAAAATATTGACGCCAGCCGTGAAAGCTTACATTCCTACATTTAACATATATCTTTCCGAGAGTCAGGTATGATCTGAGCCATGAAAGAAAGTTACCACTGAAACCAAGTGAATGAAGTTTTTCGCATATAATATGAGGGTCAATAATGTCAAATGCTTTCGATAAATCAAAGAAAAGTGCACCGACATACTTTCTCCTATCAAGTGAGACACACCTAAAAAAAGAGCAAATGCACTTTCCATTGACCTACCTGGGCAAAAACCATGCTAAAACTTAGAAATTATGTCAAATTGATCTAGGAACGCTAGCATCTAACATAAACGGACCTTTCGATTATTTCACATAATAAATACTGTGGGAACCGATAATTTTCGATAAGCGTTAAGTCACCTTTTTTCAAAATCTGTATTACTAGTCCAATTTTTAGTTTGTCTGGGAACTCTCCAGTTTCTATTGAAATATTTATCAAAAATGCTAAGAATTCGCAAATTGAATTTCTAATGTTCTTCAGTAGTTTTGTTGAAATGATCTACTCCAAAAGAGTTTGTATTCTTGAGGTTAGAAATGACTTCGAGTATATCACTAGGATGCACTGGAGTGAAATAAAAAGTCGATTCAAAGTGTGCATTGATTGTGTTCCTCGCTCTGGTGGAAAATTATGAACCAAAAGCGTCGACAATTTCATCTTGAATATTTATAATTTTGATTTCTAGCAATAATTCTTGATTTATGTTTTGTTTTCCTTTTCCACTTTTATTTTTTACTATGTTCCAAATTTTTTTCTGCTTCTGTTGTTGGCTCATGTTTCACAATTGTTTCATTGTATATTTTATTTTACATTTGTAGTATGGTATATTTTTTATGTTGTGATTCTAATCAAAATTGTATTTTATTTATACATTTTTACCTTTGAGAATGTAAATTAGCTTTTATGTGCTAAATAAAGATTATTATTA
Source organism: Chrysolina americana (assembly GCA_958502065.1). Taxonomy (NCBI): domain Eukaryota; kingdom Metazoa; phylum Arthropoda; class Insecta; order Coleoptera; family Chrysomelidae; genus Chrysolina; species Chrysolina americana. Next base: position 48,962,333 of record OY293410.1, on the reverse strand, counting down.
TTATTATTATAGAGCACCCTGATTAAATGCGTACTTTTCCTCATGTATTTTCTTCCTATATTTTTTTTTGAATCATCATATTTTTTTAATTCTAAATCATCTACATTTCTTGTTATCCAAAAAAGATTTTTCAAATTGTTTCCCATGAAAATGATATATTCAGAAACCAACAACTTTTTACTCAGCTGAGCTTCGTGATTAAAGGTTCTTTTTACCGTTGGGCAAGTCAGTTCTATCCAATATGTAAGTATATTCAAAAAAATTTCGTAAGCACACTGAAATTTTCATAGACATCGTGAAAGTTTTCATATCAAAGACAGTCTTGAAGTCGAGCGAAATTCTCTGTGCACGTGTACATGAAACTTATTTTTCGTCGAGTATCTTTTTTTTCTACTGAGAGATCAGTTAATTCAAATGAAAAGCGTAAATGATCGGCGAGGTTAACATTAATGGTATTTTCGAGATAAAGGGTTTGGGAAAGATTTTTTAAAAAATAGTCTATCTTTGAGATACTAGTATTTCCATTTGAATAAGTGAAAATTCTTGTCGGTTTCAGGTTTTCAAAGCCTAGGTTAAAACTATGTAACAGATCATTCAATAACGTTCTATCCTTTGATTCACATAAATAATTGATATTTAGGTCTCCACAAATTATAATATTCTTGAATTTTTTATCACAATAGTCAAGAGCAATGAAAAGTCTATCCAAAAAGATTTCAACACTTTAATTCGGTGGTCTATACAAAGTCATCAAACAGTATTTTCCACCGTTTGCACAAGTTTCATACTCTAATTCTACCGACATTATGATTTAAGCATAATTCATTTTTGAATACCAATTCTGTTTTTATTAAAATCAAAACGCCACTGTGAATATGGTTTTGTCAAGTGAAAAAAGATGCAAGTATATAACCATCAAAATGGATCGTGTCTATATTCAAGTTACTGCACCCAGTCTCAGATATGCAGAAAATATCTGGATTCTCGTCACTTAAACTTACATTGATTTGTTTATCAGTTTGTAATTGTTGAAGTTTATGTACTTTCTTTTGATAATAATAATAATAATATTTTCATTTGTACAAAAAAGTATTCACAACTGAGTAAAACTAACAGTGATCTGTATAAAAATAAAAATAAAAAGAAGAAATTTTACCTATCACTTATAAACAATTTGTTTTAAAATTTGATTCCCAAATAAACATGCATGAATAAGTCACTGAAATGAGTATAGCAGTTATCAGCTGCTATCTCACTTGTGTGTGACACTAATGATTTTTGACGCACAAAATAAAATCACCTGTACACTATTGAATATCGAATCATTAAAAATATATAAATATATAGTCAGTAAAAACTGTATATGGTGACGCAAACATTGTAGACTGGTATATAGAATTTACATAACATATCCACATTTATGAAACAAACTAGGACATATTTACAAAAAAATTCAATAGGTGAGTAGAGATTGGAATTTTTTCAATAGAATTTTATAACATACCACAGAAAGTGGTATGTATTTTAAAATTAAATGTTAGTACTGTACCTGAATTATAAAATTCTCGAAAAAGGATCTACCATATTCTTTTATCCATATTTTGGCTTTATTTTTGAAATTGTTTTTATTTATCATATCATTTGTAGTTAATGGTATGATGCTATATAGACGAGGTCCGAGGTAACTTGCGTTTCGCTGGCCTATAGATTTGTCACAACGAGGTTGCAATACATTGTTTTTGTGTGTGTCTTGTGTTATGATCATGGATCGTAGGCTGTAAAGCGATACTTCCTTCATTAATATTTTTTGAAATACTCAAACAAAAGATTTGTCATACGTCGAGTACGCTAGATTCCCTGAACAAGTCATCGCTAAGGTGAGTAGGAACTTTGCGATAAATAATTTTAAGGATATATTTTTGTATAACATTCAGTTTTTCCAAATAATTTTCAGTCACTCTTCCCCATCTTATTATAACGTATTGTAAATGTGACTCCACTAGTGCATGATATAAAGTTTTTAAGTTTCCAATGTCAAGAAACTCTCTTATTAAACATTTGAATTTATGTAATAATCCCTTACTTTATTTAATATATTTTTGACCTGCAAGTCCCACCGCAGATGGCGATCTATAATAATCCCAAGATATTTTATTGATTTCGTAGCTATTTCCTATTTTTAATGGACCCATATTCGGTAAGCCGCTGACGAAGAGAAAAGTAAATATTTTGTTGTGGTGAAATTCAACGTCAGTTTATTGAAGCTGAACCATTTTTCTATTTGCAAAAAGTCATTTTCAACCAGTGTTTTCAGTTCTTGCCATGAATCAGATTTATAAAGAATGGCTGTGTCGTCAGCAAAACTCAATATGTTACCTTCAGTTTTTATTTCGAGTAGGCCTTTAATATAAATCGTGAATAATAATGGTCCTAGCACTGTTCCTTGTTGGACTCCGTAGGAAAGAGTCTTAGTTTTTCCTATTTTTCCATCAATACTCGCATGTTGTTCTCTTACAGGTAAGTAACTTTTCAATATATTATACACTTTTCCTCTTCATCCATAGGCTGACATTTTATTCAAAAGTTTCTGGTGGCAAACAGTATCGAATGCGTCGGACAAATCGACAAATATGCATAGAGATTTTTGTTTTTTATCTAGTGCATCATAAATGTACGAAATTAAGGTAAGTATTGCATCTTCTGTCGATTTTCCTTCTCTGAAACCAAACTGTCTGTTCGAGATGACATTATATTTATTTAAGAAATTCAGTATCCTTTTTTCCAGTATTTTTTTATTATTTTTGCTTCATTTGAGATTAAGGAGAGTGGTCGATACTTAATTTATTTGTGAGAAGAATTGAAAAATGGTGAGAGAAAAAGATTCATAAATAAAGATCATAGGGTACAAACTATAAAAACTGTTAACTAAATATTATTGAAGATAAGGAAGGCACTTGAACAAGTTCTAGAAATACAATTCCAATTGATATCTGCCTTAGCGAACGAGGTTAGTTGCTCGTTTTGAGAAAGTAACTAGGTATGCCCCCTACATAATTATTGACCGCATTTTTTCCTCTTGACCTTTTTAATTTCTTTATTTTCATACAACTATTTGAGAAACTGTATATCATCTCTTCGCATATCCCAACACTTCTCACCTATGTTGCTGATTTCAGTTAATTAACTTCATCAAATAAACTTTTCTGTGATTAATCGGTACTACTAAAAACTCAGTTATCGACATGCTTTTATAGACGTGAGAAAGGGTTGGTAATAATAAACTGTAATAAACTAAACAGTATTCAATTTATTATGTACATTATAATATTAATAAACGATCACTAAATTATCCGATATATAGGTATAGTAAAACAGTGAAAATATTGTTTATTTCACTCTACTTCAGCCAATGTCAGGCATTGAATGCCTGTCCTTTCATAGGCAGAATAGGGCATCCAAAATTGTAACTGTAAACAATTGTAGAAAATTAATTTTTTTAAATGACTTTTCGTATTTTCCTTTCCTTTTCAGATAAGTGGACACAAAATTGCTTCATACAAATGTGGAATCTCAATAAGATAGGACTATCATTTTCCAGTCAACGACATCAATAGAGGTAAAAGCTGGATAATAAATACAATCTGGTGAAATAATGTCCGTTTATTTCCTTTAGAGTTCAGTTTAATAAAAAGTCAGTATTTCCGACCACTCGAAAATTGTAAATTCTAATTAACCAGGTTGTTCACTCAACTTTAGTAACTTCCACAAGCAATTTTTTTGAAAAGTTCATTTATACAAATGGTGTTATCAAAAATATTGAAATAATTTATGTTGTGGTATGGTGCTGTGGTTTGTGCATCCAATTCGTAGGCCGAGGGTCCATGGATTGATTCCTTGGTCTGGCAAGAATTTTCCATTGAATTCTAGTTGTAGATTGAATTCGAACTTCTGTATTCTGACTAGGAAGAGTCAGTGACCATTCACTGTGGGATTCAAATTAACAGTGCCGCTCCCGGGTTGCATATGGAGTTGGTAACAAAGAAAAGAAGAACTTTTTCAACTGAAGGATCTATGTTGTTGGCCATTGGACACATGGCGATGAATACAATTACTACTACTACTATTGAAATAATTTGGGCAATTCATGCAAATTTGGTTCTACCACGTGCATACTTCTAGCTTCCACTTATCAAAAATAAACCGAACCAAATAATATATTGGTGATCATTTCATATTTTTGTTTGTAATAAAATTGTGAAGATGTATTTTGGTGGTACACCATTATTCAACAAGGACTCAATTTTTTGCTTGATCTCATACAAGTACTGTAGGAGGAATTTGGGTTTTTCATTCAAATTGTAGAGAAACTGTGGACACGTTTGTTTCTGACTTCAAAATCAACATGTTGCACTTGGATACACTTAAAGTTTGAGGGTTACACCAAACACATGTTTCTCTTTATTAGAAAAGGAGATGGTGACGCAAAATATTTGGTCATTCATACCAGTATGGCGGTTCTTTGTGCTAGAAATCGCACGTTAAAAGGTAAGACCTCGTTAATCCTTAGCTCGCACAAGTTTCGACTTCTGAGGACTGTCGTTCGTAGGGAGATGACAGCTGATTAACGAAAAAAATAATTGTAAACAACAATTTTTTCAGGGGTCTAACTACGGAATGACAAAAAGGAAAATGATGGTCATAGCACTGGTACCGGCGGCCCAATCGCGTGGGCATTATTCGAACGTGTCGGATAAATAACGAGTGTCGAACGATTTGTTCCACAAAAATGCTTGTATTTTCCGATAGTCGATAAAAAAGTAGTATGCGGTAGCGTAATGCCATACTTCTCTGGAGTGACTTACAGCCCCGCCTTACAGACACGCATACATTAATTTAAAAAAACAATTCAACTATTTGTACCAGGATAATTTTTGCGCAGTTAATCATCGTCGAGTAGCCATTCACGGAAATCACCTTGCCATATGTTTCAGACGGTTTCCAATTGCCGCCATACCACCGCAAAGGAGCAAATTTTTTTTTACTAAACGATTTGTACCAGTATTACATTTGGATTGTTGGACAGTATTTGATAAAATGTTACCGATATTATATATCCCATACGTCTAGTAGGGGGAAAAGTGCTGCCTCACTTGAAAAACATATTTTTCTCCAAATGATATTAAAAGCGGCCGTTTAATGACACTTGGAAGGCTTAGAAGTTGTACTTTTAATGCCTAGGTAGAAAAAGTCCACTTTTACTGCCTAGGCATAAAAAGTTCGTTGCTATGCAACCTTCCAAGTAATAATTTAAATCAAACTGGTTATTAAAATTGATAATGCCAAAGTAAACAGTAAACAAACAAATTCAACAAACGTCATCAGCGGTAAACATAGTAACGCAGGGCCCAGTTACCTTTGATGAAATAATTTAGTTATTTGGATATTGATAATGAAACGCAATTTAAATATGAAAAAGTCGATTTTGCGTGGAATTGGAACAAATTTGAAGAAATAATTATATGTTTCACACGGCAGAAAAGCAGATTTAATGCCTTGGCTGGTTTCATAGCCTCGCTACGCTCGGCTATGAAACACCAGCCGGGGTTTTAATTATTGTGCTTTTATGCCTAGTAAAACAAATAACTATGGTTCGACACGATTCGAAAATACGACTGTAAAATACGTAAAATCAATTTTTACATCTTGGAATCATTGTCTGTTCGTCTGGATGTAATTATACCTAAACAAAAATTATTCCAGATTGTAACCATGGGGCGGACGACTGTCGGAAATAAATTTTGACGATTTGTAGCAGTATGTAACCATTATTATATTTGCCATACTTCTAGTAGAGGGAAAAAGTGGCGCCATACTTGAAAAACTTGGTTTCTCGACACGTTTTCAAGGTACAAGACATAAAATCATTTGGTTCAGTATGGCATCACCGTATTTGGTTCGTTTGGATGAAATTCAACCTAAAAAAAATCATTCCATGATATAACTATGATGCGGAAGTCTGTTACACGCGAGCAAGATAGGAAAAAAAATATTAAAATGGAATGAATTGTAACAGTGTGGCATTTAAAATTTTCCAAACTTGAAAAAAAAACTATACATTATGTCTACGAACACGATGAGCCAAGAACTCTACAATTCTAGAAATCTTTCGAGCGCCGGAAGCCGTACAATATTATACGACATAACATCTGGTTATAATACAAGATTGCCGCCACCTAGGAATTTGAAATTTTGTATTTATATTCGTCAAACCTCAAACTTACAGGAAAAATTAGTGCCATACTGGTACAAATCGTTGGAATTACGAATAAAATCTTAGAATTTTTAAGAAATATTGTACATATTGGCCACCTCCCATGATTTTGAAGCCATTTTCAAGAACTTTTTCAGTTCTTGAAAATGGCTCCAAAATCGAAGCCGAAACGTCGAATTTCAACAAATTCTAGACGCGGTTCAACCCGAACTTTTAGTTTTCAAATATCTGACCGCGGAAACCTATCTGAACACACACACATATATATATATATATATATATATATATATATATATATATATATATATATATATATATATATATATATATATATATATATATATATATTTCATTCCGAATCAAAATAAACAGAACATACTGAAAATCGAGTTTCTTGCCTATTTGAAATAACTTGAAATATTACGGAACGGTTATAAACTCAAAGATAAACAAATATATACAGGGTTAAGATAAAGTAATGCACAAAATTCATAAAACGTACAACGATCACTTTTGAAAAAAATGCAAAAACACGTCAAACTGTTTTTTTTTATTCCGCATCTTTTGACATAAGTTACAAAAATAACACGTCAAAGTTGTCAAAGTTATGACGTCATCAACAAATTTTTTTTATGGGAAGCTAAGACTTTTATTACATTATGTGATAGAGCTTGTGTTTTTACACAAGGGAAAAATAGTTGCAGTAGGGCTCACATAAGAAAAACAACGAGAAAAGGGATAAAAAACGAAATAACAAAACCAATTATAAAAAGAGGTCAAACTTAAACTCATCTAGTAAGAACATGTGTTCATATAAAATTTTTCAATTGTTTTACTAAAACAACGGTTTGTCAGTGTCACTCGTACAATTAGTGTCACCACAGTTTTATTATTATGGCTCGTTAACCGAAAGAGAAAGGATAGAAATTCTAATGATGGTAGGTTACGGCGATCGCCTTCGAAGTCATGAAGAAGCATGAGCTTTATTTAACGCAACACATTTTGAAAGACCTCCAATTGCTAGAAGCACAGTAAGCAGAATTGTTGCAAAATTTGATACAAGGGGAAGCGTGAGGAATGTTCCAAAATCTGGACGACCAGGAATAAGCGACGATGTGAAGTTAGATATTTTGCTGTCAGTAGAAGAACACCCTCACGCAACTACAACCGAAATTGCCTTACAAGAAAATGTTAGTCAGTCGTTTGTAGTAAAGATGTTAAAAAAAGAAAAACTACACCCATACAAAGTTCATTTTGTTCACGAACTCTCAAAAGATGATCCGGACAGACGATTGGAATTTTGTGAAATCTTCATGCGGCATTGTGACGAAAATCCAAATTTTCTTAATAGTGTAGTATTTTCCGATGAGGCAACGTTTTGTCTAAGTGGTTCTGTAAATCGACACAATTCTCGCTACTGGGCTCGGGAAAATCCCCACTGGATGCAGACAAAACACACCCAGCGTCTCCAAAAAAATAATGTTTGGGTAGGAATCGTCCAGGGAAGATTTATTGGTCCTTATTACTTTCGCGGGAATTTAACAGCTGAACGATATTTGGAACATCTTCGTATGGCAGTGCTTCCGGGCCTACTTGCGGCATTTCCAGATCCAAATAATGGGGATAACTTGGATCCCAGTATTTAGTTCCGACAAGATGGCGCACCACCACATTATGGTCAGACTGTTCGACGATTTCTGGATAACCAGTTTGAAGGACGGTGGATTGAAAGACGTGGACCAATGGAGTGGCCACTTAGGTCACCTGATTTAACCCCCCTTGTTTTTTTTCTGTGGGGACATTCGAAAAGTCGGGTCTACATTAACCAGCCAGACAATTTAGAAGACTTAATGGAAAGAAATACACACGAAATGACTCGTATAACTCCGCAGATGATCGAAAACTCTATAAATGCGGTCCACCATCGTCTTGGCCTATGTCAGTTAGTAAACGGGACACAGTTTGAACAATTCCTATAAGAAATAGTTTTGGTTTAATGGACTGTTTAGTTAATTGAAAAGTTATTATGAAACTTACGTTTATTTCGTTTTTTATTAATTTTCTCTTTTTTTCTTATGTGAGCCCTACTGCAACTATTTTTCCCTTATGTACAAACACAAGCTCTATCACATAATGTGATAAAAATCATAGCTTCCCATTAAAAAAATTTGTTGATGACGTTATAACTTTGACAACTTTGACGTGTTATTTTCGTAACTTATGTCAAAAGATGCGGAATAAAAAAAACAGTTTGACATGTTTTTGCATTTTTTTCAAAAGTGATCGTTGTACGTTTTATGAATTTTGTGCATTACTTCATCATAACCCTGTATAACAGATGACTTGAGCCCTGAAGATCGCACTGTTCATAAGATACTACGTGGATATTTGAATACAGTTAAGAAAAACGGACTGAAGCCTACTATTAGGCAAAATAAATTAATGATAAAAGGTACAAGGTATACTGCAGACCAACTCACTGCAGAACCAGATTTAATTACGAAGCAACAACCTTCCAAACCTGTGTTAATCGAAACTTTTCCTGAACCAGAAAGTATGCAAAAAAGGAAGGATTTGCAATCACCAGAAGAATCTTCCTCGAAGAAGCCAAATCTGAGACGAAAATATTAAGTTCACTTTGATTTGTTGTTCTCTTTGGCAATTGTAAATTATATTCCTTGTCATATATTTTTTTTTTCATATCTCCATTAATATTTTTTGTAATGTCATTGTCTCTTTGTCATGTGAATACGAGATCCATTACAAATGGTTTTGTGTAATTTAGAGGAGAAGTATTTAATATTTTTGATATCATAACTCTTTCTGAAACCTGGCTGAGTGATAGAATTGATGATGAAAGAATTGCTTTGTCCGGTTATGATCTATTTCATAAAAACCGTGGAGGTCCTGGTGGGGGAGTCGCAATATATATTAAGTTCTCCTTAAACGCGTCTCTACTTAGCAACCTCCAAAACGTTACCACTGAACAACTGTGGTTAACATTCTCATACAACAACTACAAATATGCCGTTGGAGCTCTCTATAGACCACCCAATCTGATTTTTTTACGGAATTCGATGACGTTTTATCGCAAATTGTAAGCTTTTTCGATTACACTCTTTGTGCGGGAGATCTTAACATCGATATTCTGGATTCAACGGATAAGTTACACATTCAACTGAATAACAAAATCTGTCCATATGAGTTACATCATTTTCTGCTCCCAAGCTCTGACTGTAAGTGACCGTACTGTATCTGATTGCTCTCGCTTCTCCGACCACTGTGTGCTTGTAGAATTGAAATTCCAGTTCAAACTAATATTGATTTTGAGTATAAGTTTAGGGATTTCAAACACTTCAATTCCGATGAATTTTACTACACATTAACTCATTCTGATTTTGACTCAATTTTGACAATAGAAAACGTTCGGATTCTCTGTTCTTTGCTGTTAAACTGCTTTGATCTTCATGCGCCTGTCAGAACGGTTCGAATAACTAAAAAAAAGGCGAATTGGTTGACGGCTAATCTCAAACTTATGTTGCGCCTGCGTGATAGGGCATTGATCAGATACAAAAGGAGTAAGTCCCAGCATCACTGGGAATATTATAAACAACTAAGAAACCAAACAATAAATTTTGAAAAAAAGCCTACCTGGAATTCAGTTTGAGAAACAAGAAACATATGTGGAGGGAGCTCTCGGACTTGAATATCCATAACAAAAAACTGAACAAAATACCAAGTCATCTCAAGAATGTCGAAGAAATTGATAATTTTTTCAGAGAATGCTCGACCAGTAACGATGTACCGGATGTTAATCTGCTGAACTTTCTCTCTAGTCATCACATCAATGGTCACTACAATTTCATCTTTTGTGAAACTTATGATGAAGAAGTACCTAATCAAAAACCTCCTGTCTATGAAATCTAATGCAGTTGGCCCAGATAATATAAGTGTGAAAATGCTGCTCCATTGTTGTACCTTCATGCTGTAGTGCATTACACATATTTTTAATGAATGTATCAGAACAAATGTTTTTCCAACAAATTGGAATAAGTCGCATAAAATTCCTCTAGCAAAAAATAATAAACCTGAAAATTATAACGATTTACGTCCCATTAGTATATTGTGTGTCATCTCTAAAATCTTTGAAAAGATACCAAATGAACAAATTCGTAATTATTTAGATCAACAAAACATTTTACCCCCTAGTCAATCATGCTTCAGACCCGATTACAGCTGCACAACAAGTCTACTTAAGGTTGTAGACGATTTATTGGATTCCATAGATAATAACCAGTTGAGTCTTCTAGTGTTGAAAGACTATTCCAAAGCATTCAATAAAATCAACCATCAACTTTTGTTGTCTCTTATGAAATATCTGGGATTCTCGTTGAATGCCGTGGAACTCATTAGTAATTACCTACGGAACCGCTCGCAACGAGTTATTTTAGGTCAAAACATGTCGAATTTTCTAAATATAAATTGTGGAGTGCCCCAGGGATTAATAATCGGATCGCTTCTTTTCGTCATATATACCTCTCAATTTCCCAAATGTCTCAAATACACCAAGATCCAGAGCTATGCCGACGATACACAAATTTGTAAAACATTCCCAGAAACTCTCCTAAATACAGCTTGTGAGCAAATCAATGAAGACCTAAATAATCTTGTGAATATCTCCAGAAATTATTGTTTGTCTATTAATTCTTCTAAAACTGTAGTTATGCTCTTCGGTCGCAAAATAATGAGACACAGATGCATGAATAATATCAATGTTAGAATTCAGAATGAGAAATTAACCCTTTCCGAATCTACCAAAAACCTTGGCCTGATGTTAGATTCCACCTTGAGATTCTCTTCCCATGTTTCTCTAATCTTGAAGAGAGGTTTCAGTAATTGATAATCAATTTACTCTAATCGAAAAGTCCTCAACCCAAAGCTCAGGCAAATCCTCTGCGAATCTCTAGTACTCTCTCATGCAAATTATGCCAACTCCGTGTACGGTCCAAATTTATTACAAGTTGATAACAAGAAGATACAAAAATTACAAAACTCATGCATTAGTTTCATCACCGGTACAAGAAGGCGTCAACATGTGTCGAAACATTTAAATAGAATAGGATGGTTGAGTATGGAAACCAGGAGAGTATTCCATGCGTTCGTTCAATATCACAAAATAATTTTGACACAAAAACCGAGCTACCTACATGAAAAAATCAAATACAGAACTGACATTCATAATCTGAATTTGAGATTCAAAAACCAGCTCACTACACCAGCTCACAGGACCTCTGCTTATCTGCTCTTTTTCATACAATATCGCATGGCTTGTCAACCGGTTACCCAATAATCTGAAAGCACTATCCCCAGAAAGGTTCAGAGAACGGTTATTACCTCCTCCAGAAAGAACATTTGAATTTACTGATTTAGTTGTAATTATTGTATTTCTTGTAATTGTGTCTGAAACTTGAAAAAATGATTTTCACTTTTTTTGTCATGTGTTGATTCATCTATTTTTAGTTACTACTAAGTGTTTTTTGTAGGTGTGGTCTGTTCTAAGTGTAAGAATTGCCCAAGGGTTGAATGGAAGAGCAAGCTCTGAACACGTGTCTCTGACAATGTATTCAGAAATTGAATTTCTACCTTTTGATAGGTACAAGTGTGTGATTCTGTCCGGATAATTTACTCTGTAAACTTGATAATTATCAATGAAAGCATTTATTATTATTATTATTAATAATATTCTGTGTCACCACCTCTCGGTCTATATATGTTTATACAGTGCAGCTTTCAATAACACTCCCCCACTGTTCACTTTTGAACGGTTTGACGTACAGACTTAAAAAAAATGTTTGGAGAGTTTCACCGATAGCACTTTTTTAAATAAAAACACATTGCGATTGCTCGACAGATGGTGCGAGGGGGTTCATGTGTCACATCGTTGAAAAGATGATTTTTTTTTTTCAGAGTTGTCCCATATGTGAAAATAATTCAATGCACCAAACAAACTAAACTTCATAGAAGAACGATTTTCAATTCTGATCAATTTTATACTAGAATTTTTTTATATAGTCTCAGATAAAAGGTGCTCAACTCTTGTCCAAATCCATATTTTTTACACTACTCATATACCGTAGACAAATTCTAAGATTTGATCATTAAAAATATGGTTCTAGTACATATAGAACTTGTGGTGAAAAATATAAAGTTTTCCTTATACCGCCTAGAAAAAAAAATTGTTAAGTTTTTTTTCGTTTCCCAGCTGTGAGCCAAGGATCAACGAGATCCTACCTTTTAACGTGCGATTTCTAGATAGCTAAGTGGACACATGTATGTATAAGTTGAAATGGTACACGTAAAACTCTTCAGAATGGGAATATAAATCAATAGTATAAGGTATACTGCATTCGTCACACATCACGGATAGTTCGAGTTCCTGAAATCAGAATCATTTGTACAGTTTTCAGAGATCTGAAGGTGGAAAATAAAATGCTTCATTGTATGGATGACATGAAAATATTGAGTTCAACAGAAGAGAATGGGCTGAAAGAATACAGAAAATTCTACAGTTTGCAAAAGAGTAACGACTGGATTTGAAGAGAAAGAAATGCCAATTTCTGAGAACACGAATTGGGTTTTCGGGGTTTATAACTGAAGATGGAAGAAGAACAACAGACAGATGCAGTAATTTTTTAATTTGACAGGATATTTTCGCAAATTCATCGCATCTTATTCAATTGTTGCAAAACCTTTGAGTGATCTTTTGAGAAAATAACAACGTTTTGCATTTGGACTGAAACAGACAAAATCTTTTGAGATACTCAGAGAACTCCTTTTTAGTGAACCAGTATCAGATGTTCACAAGCAAGGCGGAAAAACCGAGTTGCACACAGAGCAAATATGGTTAAGGAGCGAGTCTAATGTCTTATGTAAAAGTCTAACGAAGACAGTAAACCCTACTCAGTGTACTACGTGAGCAATAAAACTACACCTGCTGACGATAAATATGGTAGCTATGAACTCGAAGTCAAGCCGTCAAAAATTTACGAATATATTTACTCAAAATTCAATTCAACATTGTTACAGATTATTCCGCTTTTGAAACGACTTTGAACAAGAAAGACCCAACCACCAGAGTTGCAAAATGGATTTCACTATTGGAACAGCATTCATAAGAAATTGAACTTCGAAAATTAAACAGAATGTCGCACGTAGATGCTCTGAGTCGTTATCCAGTTGTCATGGCAAAGAAGAAGACGTTTATGGAAGGAGATAATGTGATAGAACGACTAAAACGAGCATGAAAGGCGATCAAAAAGATATGAATACACTTTATAAAATGATTAACGTGCCACAAGGAATCATATTGGGTCCAATTCTCTCTTTACTTCACATCAATAGCATGTATAACGTAAAAGGTGTAGGAGGAAAACTCATCTCTTAAGCTGGTGATACCGCTATTGTATTTATAGGGAATAATTGGGACGTATAAAAAGACTGAACATGGACTCAAAAAAATAAACAGATGGCTTAGTGAAAGTAAGCTCAGCTTGATTATCGAAAAAATCAAATGTATCGCATTTTCATCCACAATAAGATAACAACCTATGAATGAAATTATGTACATGTTCATCATAAAAAAAGGATCAAAGATATGAAGTACCTTGGTATACTGACCAACATATTGGTTGGAATGAACATATCCATCATTCTACAAGACTACGTAAACTGATACATAAGAATTCAAGGAGGACTATGCCCTGGCTGTATTCGTCTTCCATTATTTCATTGTTTGCAATGGTATGGAGAGTTTTTCCGAATTTTATTTCTTCAGCAAATTTTGCATTTTTTTCACAATACCCTTCCAATTTCATTTTTTGTTTCAATTTTCTCAAATAGGTGTATATTCTGTACTGTGGTTTTGGGATTGGTAGTAACCCTTTCAGGTAGCATTTTTGTGAGAATCACCAAACGATAATCGTTATGAGTCAGTCATTATTCAGAATTATATAGGATCAACTGAAGTACATGTATACCCAGTTTCTTGTACCATTGGACAGATTTCGAAGACTCGGATAATATGATACCATTTGATCCACATAATCTATTCCACTCATATTCCTTTTGTACTCTGCAATAGTGATTCAAATATTTAATTACTCCTTTGTGACACAATGTATAAGACAAATCAATCACTCACTTGAAGAAATGTGTGCCATTATTATAATTTGATGAATTCAGTTGGAATTCATCAATGTTTTTTCTTGCATACAAAATTCAGTGGTAGATGTACAGTGTGTCCATAAATTAACCCCCCCCACTGTTAACTTTTGAACGGATTAGAATTTTCACATGAAATTTTTTTTGGAGAAATGGCAGTTCATAAGCTACTTTCAGACGACAAAAAAAAGTCTATTTTTCAAAATGGCGCCATTTTTAAAGAATTTTCGTCGAGTGATACCTCATTCGAAATGTCTTACAATGCTCTATACGTCCGATAATTTCAAACAAAAATATACTTTCAAAACAAAATGGCGGTACATAATGTAAGAACTCTCTTAGAGTAACTCCATCCATGTTAACTTTTGAACGCATTAGAATTCTGTTTTGACAACAAAGAATTTTTTTTTTATGACGTCGGTCGGCCATTTTTTTTTAAAGGCTATGGGGTTCGAGTGATACATCGTTTGAATTGAATTTCAATTCTCTACACAACAACAAAATTTCAAACAAAAATATTCGTCCAAAACAAAATAGCGGTACATAACATTATGTACCGCCATTTTGTTTTGGATGTATATTTTTGTTTCAAATTTTGGGGACGTATAGAAAATTGTAAGGCGTTTCGAATGAGGTATCACTCTCCCCATGAAATTAAAAAAATTCTTTTAAAATGGCATGCAGAAAGGCATAATGTTATATTTAATGAATAATAATAATAATAATACTCTCCCTCATAAACACTCGTAGAGTGTACCCAAAGGCATAGCCTGTGCGGGTAGAGGACGGCTATTATTATTATTTGCCGTGGCCTACAAGTTTGTCTGAAGTCTAGGCTGAACATTTTTCGTATGATTTTTTTCTGTGTTACAAATATTTTACAGGCATTCATGGAGTTTCCCCATTGGATTAAATTATAACATAAAAATAGGCAATGGCTTTTTCTTCACAACTCCTCTTCTGTTTTTCACATCAACCATATCGTTCTGAAACTCTGTAGATATCTACAACACGTCCTTCGTATCCCATCACTTACATATCATGACATGTTCCCTGTGAACAACTTACGTTCCACCCTTTTTCAGTTTTGCAGTTCCTGTATCTTTGGGAAAACATTTTGTTTTTGTTCTTAGTGTACCTGTGCGGTAAGTACGTGCTATATATAGCTTTTTTGCTAAATGAAAGCTATTGTAGAAGTTTCCTTTCATCGAATACGTTACAACTTTTTCCGCATTTCCAACACCGCCATATTGATAAGCTTGTCCTATATAGGTATACCATAACAATACCGATTCAGTGAGCATGTATAACTTTCTACCATTGGTATTGGTAAGTATACTGATG
This sequence comes from Chrysolina americana, assembly GCA_958502065.1. Classification (NCBI taxonomy): domain Eukaryota; kingdom Metazoa; phylum Arthropoda; class Insecta; order Coleoptera; family Chrysomelidae; genus Chrysolina; species Chrysolina americana. Next base: position 48,946,498 of record OY293410.1, on the reverse strand, counting down.
TGCTGCGACCTAATTAGATTTATTGTGCCCCATCTTCTATTCAAGGTATACAATAAGCAAGACAGCAGCCCCTCAAGCCCCAATTCCTTAAGGAATTTTAGTATTTTGAGGGGGTCTACTCGGGTTTATTTCTCCCACAGTCAGCTGGTGTGATGCCAGTATATTCAATCTCTTGTGATGTACAGCATAACACTCCATCAATATATGGTGTGGTGTTTCTGGATGTTCCCCACAGAATCTGCAGGTGCTGTCCTTCTCTAAGCCCAGCTTCCTTAGGTATTCTTTGAGTCTGCAGTGCACCTTCAGAAATCTCGTGATTGTCTTTAGACTAGTTTTGCTGAGGTTAATCAGTGTCTTCGATCTTCTCGGTTGAAGTTGCCGAGAAGATCTTTGGCCTGCCTTAGTCCTGGAAGTCTTTGCCAGTATATTGCTTTCATTGCTTCTTCAGTTTCATTGAGTTCTTCTTGGAAGTGAGATTTTCCAAGTCCGTAAAATGGTTCTGGCTCGATCAGTGGCGTTGATGCCCCTTTTCGTGCCAGGGTCTGCTTGTTCATTGCCCTCCACTCCGACGTGCTCCGCCACCCAGAGGAGGATCACCTTGTTGTTCCTGCCTAGATCATTAAGTTTTTCTAGGAATTGCCATACTATCTTTGAGTTGATGTTATAATATGAACTCAACGCTTTCATGGCTGCTTGAATATCGGACAGGAGCTTTTTACCATACTTATGCCCTTTATTTTTCAGGTACTTACTTCCTGAAAATTAGTCTTTTCCTGCAAAGCACCATTGACTCCTCTGATGACAGGTATTTGTTAGGGTAAAATATAATTGCTATTTTGTTTTGAAAATGATTCAGCAATGGACAAATTTTATATAAGTAGTCTTCCGGCATACTATTCCCTTCGTCATTATTTTGGGCAAAATATAAAAATCTCAAAATCAGAAAGAAGAGATCGCGGCTCATGTACTTTGAGAAACATGTCATGCCAAAAAGTCAATGTATTTTTCAATAATCTCAGATTTCCAACGAGGTATTCTTGACTGTAACAAAGTAAACTGGGAAAGAAGGACATACTCGACATATTTATTTGTTTCATCAACAATCGGTTCCAACAGGTCGTCTCCTAACAGCAATCGAAAATAATCGTACCTGGGCAAACCTGGTGATTTCTGAAAATTAATATCTTCCACGCCTGTACAGTTATCACTCCAAAATGTATTGACATCACCACTAGCACTGGTATCTACATCACCAGTACTGATATTTACTTCATCAAAAGCAGTGGTATCTGCCATCACGTTGTCATTAATATACACCGATATCAAATAATATCTACATACTGAACAAGAAGCGACACTTCTATCAGCCCCTTTGATGTTCAGTAGGTCATTTCTGGTGACCTTCGCCATTTTGTTAGGGTGCTAGAGGTGGGGACACAGAAGAAAAATTTATTATTGAACGACAGACGTTTCATTTGCTGCAAAATGTAAACAGATATTATTATTAATGATTATCTGATTCATTTATCACGTTATCGTAGGAGTGAGAGTCGATTTTTTTATTAACAGAATTTGTTAGATTTGTTTTTTTCACCATTAGAAATAATAGATAGAATGTATATATTTTATCTGAAGATTTTTTTTATTGATCAATTAAACATGCAGAGATGAATTTTTATTTTTGGTTTTATGATCGATAACGAATCGTAAAATAGAAAAGCTCATAAGGAGTGTTTCTTTTTTTTGTTCTAGCTCTAGCAATAACACAAGAAAAATTTAAAATAATTAATAAAAAAATTCAATATTTCAAAATAATTTGAAGAGAACATTTTCAGAATATTTTGAAAATACCCCTACAGAATGTTTTTTTTATTATGGAACTTTTTCTCCTATTAAAAGTGTATCGATCACCGTTTCTAATATTCTCATGGTGAACATCTTCATCTTGGACTGACTGTATATCATCAATAAAAAAATAAACACAAATATTAATAATAATAATACTCCCTCATAAACACTAAATGAGTGTACCCAAAGGCATAGCCTGTGCGGGTAGAGGACGGCTATTATTATTTGCCGTGGCGCTCTGGGGTGACTTACTGATTTTTGGTGGCGTATTCACTTTTCAGCTGTAGGAAAACCTATAGCACCACCTCGGGTGGTCGGTGTGCACTTCAAGCTGTCACCAGCCGAGATTGGCATCTAGACAACCCACAATACACTTGCTTTTCAACAAAGCATGCGGTCGCCTATCGATCCGATATAAAGTAGATGAGAAAAATTCTCTTGTACCTACATCGGGCTCGAACCGACTATCGCTATGCTGAAGTTTCGTTAGACCGCTGATCCACCGATCACTGACCACTCTCGAAATACACACCAACTCAGTAATTTATTCAACTGATTATTCACAAATAACTGTTATGCTAATGAGCAAAACGTTAATTTTATATGAAAGATGCAGTCATCTCGAATAAAATGGATGTTATTTCTCCCACAATTTCTTATACAAGCATTATTTTGGGTCGTTATGAAAGCGAAGTGAGTTCAAACACAATTAATTGTAGTGCTCAACAGTGGATTCACTGTTCATCTCCAATTTTCGTTTTTTGAGTGATATAACGTCTTCTTGTAATTTTTCAATTTTAGCATGTGATTTCAGTTTACGAGGGGTCAGTGAACTCAATCTTTGTTGGGTCTGTGGTGCTACAATACTCATGGAAGGTGGGGTTGCCGAACTAAAATAAAAATCAGTAATGATAATACACTAACTCAGCCACAGTAATCTCCTACCTTCCAGCCATGGAATCTATATTATATAGATTGGTTTCATATATTTCATTGATATTCGAAGAACTCGTATGAATTTCCGACCTAAAACTCAAAGTTCATTTTAGTACTCATGTTTTAAATATTTTATTTCAATTTTCACCTTCTCATGGGTACAGACTGTTGAATAACAGTATCTGCCGGAACATTGGCAACGTACTGAATTGGCACTGCGTGAGGTTGCAAGTTGCAATCTATTTTGTAGGTCATTGAGGACATATGTTGTGTGGAGTGTTTGGCATCACATTCCCAAATTACCATGGAGGAGCTCAACGTCTTTATTGCATTAGACAACTTCTGACGGCTACAGAGATTCAATCAATCCTGGTATCTAAAATACAAAAAGATAACATTCTGACCTACTGTGACAAATCTTTTGGGAATCGAAAGAAGCTAATTCTTCCATCGTTTATGGTGATATAAGACAGGAATGACCAGGTTTTCTCCTTGTTTGAATACATAAATTATTCACAAGTTGTACATATCAATCACAATCAATACATGAAAGGCTTTCTGTATATAAATATATTATATACAGGGTTATGATAAAGTAATGCACAAAGTTCATAAAACGTACAACGATCACTTTTGAAAAAAATGCAAAAACACGTCAAACTGTTCTTTTTATTCCGCATCTTTTGACATAAGCTACAAAAATAACACGTCAAAGTTGTCAAAGTTATGACGTCATCAACAAATTTTTTTAATGGGAAGCTAAGAGTTTTATTACATTATGTAATAGAGCTTGTATTTTTACACAAGGGAAAAATAGTTGCAGTAGGGCTCACATAAAAAAAAAACGAGAAAATGAATAAAAAACGAAATAAACGTAAGTTTCATAATAACTTTTCAATTAACTAATCAGTCCATTAAACCAAAACTATTTCTTATAGGAATTATTCAAACTGTGTCACGTTTACCAACTGACAGGCCAAGACGATGGTAGACCGCATTTATAGAGTTTTCGATCATCTGCGGAGTTATACGAGTCATTTCGTGTCTGATTCTTTCCATTAAGTCTTCTAAATTGTCTGGCCGGTTAATGTAGACCGACTTTTCAAATCTCCCCACATAAAAAAATCAAGGGGGGTTAAATCAGGTGACCTAAGTGGCCACTCCATTGGTCCACGTCTTTCAATCCACCGTCCTTCAAACTGGTTATCCAGAAACCGTCGAACAGTCTGACCATAATGTGGTGGTGCGCCATCTTGTCGGAACCAAATACTGGGATCCAAGTTATCCCCATTATTTGGATCCGGAAATGCCGCAAGTAGGCCCGGAAGCACTGCCATACGAAGATGTTCCAAATATCGTTCAGCTGTTAAATTCCCGCGAAAGTAATAAGGACCAATAAATCTTCCCCGGACGATTCCTACTCAAACATTAATTTTTTGGGTACGCTGGGTGTGTTTTGTCTGCATGCAGTGGGGATTTTCCTGAGCCCAGTAGCGAGAATTGTGTCGATTTACAGAACCACTTAGACAAAACGTTGCCTCATCGGAAAATACTACACTATTAAGAAAATTTGGATTTTCGTCACAATGTCGCATGAAGATTTCACAAAATTCCAAACGTCTTTTTTTTAACATCTTTTCTACAAACGACTGACTAACATTTTCTTGTAAGGCAATTTCTGTTGTAGTTGCGTGGGGGTGTTCTTCTACTGACAGCAAAATATCTCACTTCACATCGTCGCTTATTCCTGGTCGTCCAGATTTTGGAGCATCCCTCACGCTTCCCGTTGTATCAAATTTTGCAACAATTCTGCTTACTGTGCTTCTAGCAATTGGAGGTCTTTCAAAATGTGTTGCGTTAAATAAAGCTCATGCTTCTTCATGACTTCGAAGGCGATCGCCGTAACCTACCATCATTAGAATTTCTATCCTTTCTCTTTCGGTTAACGAGCCATAATAATAAAACTGTGGTGACACTAATTGTACGACTGACACTGACGAACCGTTGTTTTAGTAAAACAATTGAAAAAATTTATAAGAACACATGTTCTTACTAGATGAGTTTAAGTTTGACCTCTTTTTATAATTGGTTTTGTTATTTCGTTTTTTATCCCTTTTCTCGTTGTTTTTCTTATGTGAGCCCTACTGCAACTATTTTTCCCTTGTGTAAAAACACAAGCTCTATCACATAATGTAATAAAAGTCTTGGCTTCCCATAAAAAAAATTTGTTGATGACGTCATAACTTTGACAACTTTGACGTGTTATTTTTGTAACTTATGTCAAAAGATGCGGAATAAAAAAAACAGTTTGACGTGTTTTTGCATTTTTTTCAAAAGTGATCGTTGTAGGTTTTATGAATTTTGTGCATTACTTTATCATAACCCTGTATATTGATTTCACATTGTAACCAATGAATCAGCTGTTCCTACAACGCCATTTTGCCAGTAAACCTGCGCACTGGAAAACGATTTGCCACCTCCATAGCTACTGTCGGTTCTTGTTCAGTATGTAGTAATTCTTTACCGATATAGCAGTTTGATCAGCGGGCATACATAAAACGAACAAAGTTCGAGAGTGTATATCTGTGTGTATACCTGAAACAACAATGAATTGGGGTGTATGTATAAAAGTTTTTCATAAACACCTCGCTTTCATATGAAATAAATCAATGAAAATTTTGTGATCAAACAAAATATACAGATTTTCAAAATTGTTGCTGTCTGGCCCTGTAAATTACCCCAGTCCAAACTTCTCCTTCTCCGTAATACTGAATAAACATTTTTTCACAGATTTCACGTTCATATAAAAATACACATTATTTCCGTCATCTTCATCAGAATCGATGTGGACGTAATACGAATCAGAATCAATGTCTATGTCTCCTCTTCTACATCTGAGTCTTTAGGAAAACGTGAAAGTTCATCATCGGTGATATTTCTGGGGATTCGTATTCTTATTTTACGCTTCGTACTTGTTGAAGTACTTGCCTCATATGACTCTTCGTCATCCATCTTGTAATACTATTCACATACATTCAAATCTTCACGAATAACGAACCTTTTCTCACGTGTTGTCATCACCACGATGCATATACGACAATTGCTAGGATACAACTACCTGTTATATTCAAGAAGGTCACCGACGCACCCGTGCGTCATGGGCATGTCTGTTAAACCGGTTTTTTTCTCTCTTGATTATTTTTGTTTTCCGGGTTAGTTTACAGCACCCACTCCGTAACTCCAGTCCCCTGCACCAGTCTGTACAGGTTGGCTGTTGTATTATTCGGGACTAAGCATAGGATTGACCGTTTCTGTCTCTTTGCCACATTGTCTGCAAGAAAGTTCTCTATTGTACAGCCCCATTTTGTGCAGGTGTCCTCTCATGGGACTGTGACCAGTGAGAAGACATATTAAAACGGTTTGTCGCACTGGTGCGTCAGGGGCACTGAATGTGTTTCTACTTCCCGCTGACACTTGAAATATTCAAAATAAAAATGAGGTCAAAAAACAAGCCGAAATGTTTATACAATCACATCATAGGGACGTCCTAAAATTTAGGATTTTCTCATTTTTTTTTATATTTCCCCTCCTCCATAATACTAATTTGGATAATTGAATATTGTTCCTTTTACTCTGTGAGTAGCTAACATAAAAATGTATCATAAGAGAAGGACCCATTTTACAAGCCAAGCTTTTTTGGCCTCTTTTATCGTAAAAACGAATTTTAAATAAACTTTTCCAGTTTACTTAGTTTAATACTCTATATTTTGCTTCAGAAAAATATCTAATTGAAATAGTTAATTATGACATACTCCCCCCTAGTAAGCAATGCCAGATTTGGCAGCAGTGAATCCTAATTCGTATTATACAGATCTCAAAACATAACATTCAGATCCAAGTTTCATACCTAAATGAGTTTGCAAGAAAATATAATTGTTTGTCACTCGTTTTTCTATAATTCAATACGATTGAATTAGATTCGAACCAATCCTAGATGTGAGCCATGTCAGTAAACATTATTTCGTAAAGTTTACTCTTTAACTTCATTTTGCTAAATCCCATGTATTTGTTATATTTTGTACTGGTCGTCTGGCTACATGAAAGATAAATCAAACCTACTAGGAATGCCATTAGCCGGTATTTTCTACTTTTTTCAATTAAACTTTTAGTTCTATGGAACAAAATCAAGAGACAAAAATTTATGGAATAAAACAAGAATTCTGAGTACTATTTTTACAGAAATCAACTCATTAAAAAAGTTCTGGCATTGAATGAAATAAATGAAATGAATTTTCTACATCAACCGTGATTTAAGGAAGAAATTGAAAACTCAATTCTACCTTCCGTCTTTGCAGATATGCTATCGCTCAAAGGGTTGGACTGAGACACGTTTTTCATAATTCACAACGATGGAATTCCTTAATTTTTCCACAAGAATTTATTGAAATCCTTTATATGTACATATGATTATACAGTGTGGTCCAACAAAAACTTACACCTCGATTTTCCGACGTTAAAATGAAAATGTGGAAAATTGCTTGGACCGTCAATTTCTGATTCAACTTTTCCGCTTTTTCCATCCCCGTAACTTCAACACCCTGACGGGGGTGAGCACGACTCCTTAATTTTAAATAGGGATGAAGAGTTTTGCGATGCCTCATTTTAAAGATCTTATCGAGTACTATCTGATCCTGAAATTTCGCTTAGAAAGTTCCGTCGATAACGAAATGACATGAAATAGTTGAAGAGTGCGTACTTTTGTGAAAGAGGTAATGAGGAATTTATACTGAGAATGTTATTATTATCCGACGCTTTTTAAAGGTATCAATCATTTATGTTATATTATTTTTGTCCAAAAAAGTAGAAGGACCATATTTTTTATTTACCTTAGTATATCGTGAATGTGTAAGAACGTTAAAAGTGTGTCAAAGGTATTGTAAATTTGTAGTAGCATTAAAATGGTGTATTCTGTAGAAAAAAGGGTGGAAATGATAAAATAATTTTTTTGAAATAACAACAGCGGCTTTATTTAACGACTGACATCCTGTTGAAAAATGTATCTGCTGCGTACGTTGTGCAACTGGTTGTCAAATTTGCCGCTACTGGTTCAGTCGGAAACAAAAAGAGGGTGCATGAAAGAGACGAATCGATGGAAGTGACTGTCTTAGGTCTTGTAGCAATCGATCCAATCCTTGGTACTAGGAAATTGTCCGATGTATCCGGTGTTTCATGCACAACAATAATGAGAATCCTTAAACAACATAAATTCCATCCTTATGAGATATGATTGGTTCAGGAACTGAATGAGGATGATCCCGATCGACGACTCCAGTTCTGTGAAGTGGTCAGTGAAATGATTAAAGGTAATCAAAACTACATGTTCGATATCTGTTTTTCGGACGAATGTACATTCTACCGTGACGGCGTTGGTCAAATGAAAATCCAAGATTATTTCATGAAGTGCATACTCAGCATCATCCCGAAAAATTAAATGTTTGGGTGGGTATTCATGGACATTACATAATCGGCCATTTTTTATACCCGGTAATCTCACTGGCAAAATTTATTTAGATCTATTAGAGAACGCTATTTATCCAGCCCTCGTGCAAGTATTGGGGAATGACGAAGATCATCAAACGATCATGTTCCAATTAGATGGTGCACCACCTCATTTCGTTCAACCTGTTCTTCAATTCTTGGATGAAAATTTTCCTCCCGCCTGGATTGGAATAAAGATATATATCCACAGATCACCAGAATGGACTTTTTTCTATGGAGTCACCTGAAATCCAAGATCTGCGCTACCCAGCCTGAGTCACTGGATAATTTTCGACATCGGCTCATTAAGGAATGCCGTCAAATTACACGAGATATCTTGAGTAATGTATGTGAACGTTTTCAGCAAAACTTGTATTACTGCATGGAAGTGAATGGTAACCATTTCGAGCATTTAATATACTAATCACGAAAGTACGTAGGTACTCTTCAACTATTTTATGTAATTTCGTTATCGATGAAACTTTTGAAGCAAAATTTCAGGACCAGATAGTACTCGATAAGATCTTCAAAATGAGGTATCGCAAAACCCTTAATTCCTATTCAAAATTAAGGGGTTGTGCTTACCCTAATTAGGGGGTTGAAGTTACGGGGATGAAAAGAGCAAAAACGCTGTTTCCCCCTCAATCAGAAATTGACGGGTTCGAGTGATTTTCCACATTTTCATTTTAAAGCCGGAATATCGAGTTGTTAAGTTTTCGTTGGACCACACTGTATGAGTTTCTCGTAGGCTCGTGTCTATCAATTCATTTATTCCATATCTCAGTTTCACAAACACTTGTTCGCTGATGAAAATCATATTTTGTAATTAAAATTATTGGGAAAACATATTTACATATCAAGAGTGTTAATTCACGTAATTATCTTCAAACTAACTTATTATTTTATGATTATTTATCGGTAACCTAGAGATTACCATGTCTCATCCATTAGAAGTAAACAGCTAATTCGATACACCTACTTGATGAATATAAATGGATACATTACTAGTAGCCGGAGAGCCGTACATATTAATTTTTAAAATTCTAAGTAGATGCGAAAATCATCAATTTACATAATTTTACAAAGTATCTGTGGGATTTGGCCGCCCATTCTCAGGTTTCTTTGGGGAAATTATTTATAAAGTTCTGACCTTCATAAATGTGATTCTTTTTAGGGCTAGAAATAAAAATAAAGAGATTTCTCACCTAAACGGTGGATGAAACAACCCCTACTTCGCAAGAATCTACTCGCAATGGACACTCTATGCTAGTTTTCCTTCTTTCGCTCTGAATCCGTTAGTCGGACAGATGTTAAGCTTCGTACAGACCTGAACATTATGCCGAACAACGAACCAAATCCAAAAATATATTAATATTAAATTTATAATATATAACATAACATAACATATAAATAGATAAAACCCCTCCTAAAACCATCACAAGCCGCAGTGGGGAAATGAGTATAGGATAGGGTTTTATAGGGTAGGGGGAATGGGGTTTTTCTACCTTGCCCTCCTGTGTATACAGGGGGCAGGCAAAACCTACTTTCGCTTACCGAGGCGAGCCCTACGTTGTTGTGTAGGCCTTCGTATGCTGTGGGTGAGTCATCTACCCTGGTTTCGCAGCCCTGTCTCCTTCGTGTTATACAGGGGGTATTATTGCGTTACTTGTCAGACATAGGGTTATCGGGACCATGTATTGTCGAGGTTTCCTCACACCCCCGGAAAAATGTCGAAAAAACCGGGTTTGGACATGGTGCACGTGTGATTACTCACTCCTCTTCCAGAGACTCATGGAAAATATCCAGCGCTTTGTAAATGAGCCCGTGCTTCAACCTTAAGTTGTCGCGGGCTCTTATTGTCGTCATACCCCTGGTCAGTTTACTTCCAAGGATGAAGTGTCGAAAGAATTTATCAGACTGTTGTTTGATAAATTCTTCGATTTTTGGAACATCGGCTAGCTCTCTCAATGCGTCTAGCCGAATGTATCTATCACTATTCGTGACGATACGGAGTATTTTGTTCTGCATCGTTTCCAGGCGCAACATTGTTGACTTGGGAACGCTGCAGAACACTGGACAAGCGTATGTCATAGTCGGTCTTATGACCTGCTTGTAGACTAACACTTTAGTCTCCATAGCCAGTCTGGAGTCTCTCGCAATGAGGGGGTAATTCCTCTTTACCGCATCGGCGGCTCGCTTCAATGCCAGACTGACATGTTTAGTAAAGGTCAGTCCACGGTCCAGCTGTACCCCCAGGTACCGCGCGGTGGCTGAATCGTCGATCTCGGCGCCCAGTGCCCTGAATCCACCTCGAATTTCCACGTTTTCACGTTTCACCTTCTTGGTGAAATTCATGAGCTCTGTTTTCGCCGAGTTTACCACTATCTTGTTTTTTCCCATATACGGGACGATTTCCCCCTGCAGGTGATCTTTCACACGCAGTGCCGCCTCATTCGAGGTGGGCTCCTGCGCGTAGACCGCGGTGTCATCTGTATATATATATAGCCGTTTTGGTGTTCTCGTGCATTGGGAAATCGTACGTATACAGGGAGTACAAGAGTGGTGCCAAGCACGACCCTTGCGGCACTCCTGCTTCGGCTCTCCTCATCGAGGAGCTGGTGTCGTTCACTTTAACCCTGAAGGCTCTGCCCACGAGGTACAAGTCTAATATCTTTACCATTTGAAAAGGCATGCCTGCCCGTAACATCTTCATGACGAGTCCTCCTATCCAAACCGTATCGAACGCTTTCTGTATGTCCAGCAGGACCATAACTGTGTTGCGATCCCGATTGAAGCCTTCCTTCACCTCGTGGACAATCCGAGCTACCTGAGAGGTCGTAGAATGGCCTCTCCTGAAGCCGAATTGCTCCTCCGGGATGAGCTCCAGCTCTTCCTCGAGATCGCTAACCACCAGGTCAAGGATCGACGGGGCGTTGCCGTTCCAGGGATAATGCGTAGGCGTGTCCGGATGGTCCACTATGATGTTATTATTCATGGAATATTTCCAGAGTGCATTTCCGTTCGGGTTGGCTTCCGTTCGACCGGCTAGACTCCACTCCGGGTGTCTCGCGTTGAAATCCCCCGCCAGCAGCACTCTGTGCCCGCTGCTGCAGAGAATATCCATATCCAGATCCGTGATTTTGTTCCTCGGGGGGTTGTATACCGAATATAACCTCACCCCAGAGTCGAGTTCGATCGTGCTCGCTCTCTGGGGCAGGGGTACATGCGGTACACAGGACTTTATGAGAATAGCTACTCCTCCCCCTCTCGCTCCATCAGGGCGGTCCTGCCTGATGGTGGTGAATCCCCTGAATTTGAGTTTATGCTCCTGCTGGATGCCCGTCTCGGACAGGAGCAACACGTCAATCTTATGTTTGCGAATGAGATCAGATACAAGGTGGTACTTGGTTCTGATCCCATTCACATTGAGCATGCATACCTGCAATGGCATGACAGGCCGTAGCTCTGGATATTATCCATGACTCTCCAGAAAGCCAGGAATTTTTCGGCACTTGTCCGGGCCTTTGTTAGGCCCTCGACAATATCATCCATGGCCTGCAGTAGGCCTTTAGTATTTACGAGTTCTTGGATAGCCCTATGCCTGTCCATGAACCCGCTCACAGCATCCGAAGTGCTCGGCTGACTTATGCCTCGGCCGACATTTAAGGGTTGGGATTGGGGTAGGGAAGGGACACTGCGACTTACCCTCTCTTGTAAATTTTCTTTTTCTTCCTTAGCCGCTCTCCTCTCTTCCCATATATTTTTCTTGACCGGCGGGGCCGGCTTGTAGGCTGGTCTCTTCGGCTGCCGTTCCTGCCGCCGGTCGTCCCGCCTCCTGACATACTCGATATACACCTCGCACTCCTGGGTGCACGAGGTGTGCATCCCCCCGCAATTGCTGCAAAGGGCTAGCGTATTCCTCGGCTTGGTGCATGTCCTTGACCAATGCCCACCTGCGAATTTCATGCAACGGACAGGTCTGTTGCAGTTGGATTGGGCATGTCCCCAAGCCTGGCATCGGTAGCACTGGGTGGCTTCCCGGTTGTTTCTCTTCACCTCCCAGTGCGCTATCACTCCCGTAACAGCACGGATGGTCTTATTCAGGAAGCTCTCTGTGACTTTCTTGTCAGTGTTGACAATAAAGAGCTTCCTGTCCGTGTTGTTGATGCCGGTAATCCCGTATGTCTCCAGCCCTTGCTTCTGGAGGTCCTCTTTGATTTCTTCGACTGAAGGGTTGGGGTCCAAACCCTTCAGGATGAACACGTGTCTTCTTTCCCCCGGCATCGTGTACGTGTGGAATTCCACATCGGATGCCCTGAGGGTACTTTTAAGGGCGGCATGGTCCTCTGCTGTACTAGCGTAAATCAGGGATGATTTATTCGTAAACTTGTACAGCAGACTTCCTTTGACGTGTTCTTCGAGTGTTGCCTTGCTATTTCCATTTAACTTAATCGTACCCTCGATGATGATCGGTGGGCATCTTTGTTCCTTTGTCTTTGCCGGGGGTGGTTCCTGTGTGTTTCTCTTAGATTTCCCCTTTCCTTTCGCGGGGGGTGCTGGAGTGGGGGTTGAGTTGTCCTGCTGCGGGGGCAGGGGTGGGAAGTCCCTTCTACTGCTGGGGCCTGCCTGCTGTTCGATCCTTCGAGGGGTTTCCGGTTCTTCATCCTCCGACAACGCCTGGAACGCGTTGGCTGTGGCTAGAGGGGGCTCCTGTAGATTTAGAGGTACCCATTTGACCTTCCTGGTCTTATTGGGGGCCTGGTATCCCTTTTCATCTTTTGTCGGTGATTTTGAGGGAGCTTTCAGCAATCTTAACATCCCCTCTAGCTGTTCCTTCTGTACCCTGATCTCCTCGGTGTACAGCTCTCTGTAATAGGAATTCACCTCGCTTACCTCCCGTTCCCTTATTCTCAGCCACGGGAAGTTGTCCAGTTCTTCAGGGATTTTTACCACCCTGCAGAACTGCGAGACCTTTTCGTTCACTTTAGCCCTCACAGTGTCTTCCAGGGATTTAATTTGATCTTTAATTTGCGAGTATTTGTCTAGGTCTCCGTCCTGCAGGGTCCCGTCGCTCGGTCTTGAGGTCGGGGAGGTGAAGCCTTGATCAGGGTTTGTTGGCGTTGTCGGCTGCGTCAGGGACTTCCGCTTCTCCAGGAGCCTTGACTTGAGCTTAGCCTGCTCGTCCTCCTTCCGGCGTTGGACTCTGGCTAGCTTGTCCTGGATCTGCTGCTCCCTGATCTCATTCCCGATTTTTACCAGTCCTTTGGGACTCTCCCTCGGGGGATCGATCTCCATGTCTTCCTCTGGGGGGGGGGGTATGTGGCTACCCGTTAGTGAGTCTGAGAGTATGTCGCTATATTCCTCCAGCTCCTTCCTGATGTCCATCCTCGCTCTTTCCTGGGGGCTGGTCTCCTCTGCCTCACTCTCCCTGGAGCGGGAGTCCTGGAATTCGATGGACTCGTTCGACTCTTCAGACTCACTTCTAGAAACGGCTTTCTTTCCGGGATCGAGCGAGCTCTTTCTACTGCCATTGACCTGGTCTTCCAGGTCCCAGTTCTTCAGCGTTCGATTACCTTCGACATCGAACTGGACGGCAAAGATTTTCGTTCTGACCTTTTTTAGAGGGGCCTGTAGCTCGGGTCTGTTCTCGATCCCGGTCGGCTTGTTGATGATGTTCTTGAAGAATTTCCTCCTCTCTTGCGAACTTATTTCCTCAGGGCGGGTGGGTTTTGACTTACCCGTCTCCCGTTCCTCCCTGGCGTATTCGCTCGCGAAGTCATCTTCGAGAGGAGGTCCTCCTTCTTTTTGACGTTTATGGGCACTCTCCACTAGGCTTGTCGACGCTCCTGGCGCAGGTCGTTTCTGCGCCTGCGCAGTGGGTTCTGCAGCAGGAATTTTCTTGTATCCTGGGCTTATTGTTTTCTTGGGGGCTGATGCCCCTTTTTTATGGGTCCCCGGGGTGGCGGGTCCTTGGGGGGTGAGTGATTTCTCACCCCCCGGGGTGCCTAACATGCTTGCCTTATGTGCCCGGACGTTGGCGAATCCGTCCGCGTCCTTTTCTGCTTTGGTGGTGGGTGGGTCCTATTTGCGCAAAGTGGGTGGAGCCTCTTTGCTTACTCTAGACTCAGTTCCCAAGAGCTCAGGAGAACTTGGCTATAGAGTCGCGGTTCTCCTATCTCCTGCTCACCTCGTCTAGCAGCGTGCACCCACTTCCGACTCCCGTTCGTATTTCGCAAAAATTTTGTTTTATTGAAAATTTTTGGCAGCGCGGTAGTGTAGTCGGGTCGGCTACTCCCGACACACTGAACAACGAACCAAACAGCAAACAGAACGGTGAACGGACGTTATTGATTGCAACGAGCCGAACAACAAACGGAACGTTTGTGTTGTTCCCAGAATGGTTTCAGAAGTTCTCCGTTCATGATGGAAAAAAAGTGTAGCATCAGCAGCAGCGAATATATATTCATTATTCGTTATGTGAAAATGAAAATCGCGAAAAACAAGAATATGGTGGCAAATCCATTAAGGACGCCATTTTCTTCCTACATTCCTCTGCATCCATATTCAGAGTGTTGGAAATTTCATCCCAAGCGTCTTGTTTTTTCATTTTGTTAAAAATGTTTTGGATGTTTTGCTTACCACAACTCCTTTGTTTGATAAAAATTAATTTGTCCAGAAATTTTTCTTTCATCCACTCCATTGTGTAGACACAACAAACACTCAAGGAGACAGAAGACGATAAATTCACTGTACCGAGGTTCACCAGAAACGTTCTGTTCTTCGTTTTGTTTTGATCCGTCCAAACCTACCAACGCTTTTGCGAGCATTTTCTTTGATGTCTGAAGGTGCGTATTTACCAAAAAGCGAGCACGAGCGAATACTCGTGTATGTTTGCTCATGTTTGCTCGACATATTGATATCTCGTCTACACCAGAGCGAATACGTTCAAGTTCGAAGTTGATCCATCTACTTTGTGCGAGCAGTACGAGCGTGGTAAATATGGCTGACCATGAAAAATTATTGTTAGCTAGTACTGCTTTCGTTGTATTGACTTCATTAAAAAACAAAGGAAGAAACGATTATGACAAGCCACTGTATTTAAAAACCGACATATTTATAGTAGCAGTACTCTGTTACGAGATTTAACAGGAGAACAGGATTACGGAATGTTCCAGAATTTTGCCGAATATCCATTAAAGATTTTAAAACTTTGCTCCAACTACAGGAGAGCACTTTTGAAGATTAAAATCCCGTTCATACTGAACTAGCAAGAACATATACTTTCTTTGAGGTACCGCCTTCTTCTCGATCTTTTTTGAACGCGAACATGCAATCGTCCGCTCGCTCGCTAGCCCGTACTCACCAGAAGATTATTGATACAGAATGCTCGCTCGCTCTTGTTCGCTCGTGCTCGCCTTTTTGGTGAATACTCACCTTGAGAGATAACCGACAAGTGATGGAAACGCCACCAATCGTTCGGCAAACGATCAGGATTTGCGAAACTGTTCGCAAACGCGTTCATAGAACCGTCCAAATTAGTGTTCTGTTTGCCGTTCTACTAGGGGAGGTAGTGTCAAATTTTCATGGGTGATATTACTGAGATTGTCCATCCGTTTATACCTTAGTATTCTCTCTAAAAGTGACGAAAAAATATGTTAGCTGACTCGACTCCGTGACTTTAGATTGTGAGAGGCTGCAGATCTAGTGAGAAAACAACGAGTTTCAGAGTATATTACTGATGGTAATAATTTGCAGATAGCTAAATGATTGAATTGGAATCGTATAAAAAATGTTAGCTGCATAATTTATGTGACAACCTGTTAGCCTATTATGTAACATAAAGTTTGAAAATTGGACCATTTTACCAAGGCTAAAAATGATATACTGAATAGTAATCCGTTTGAAAATTATAAAAAAACATGTTAGCTAGTGCTCAGGTGTGACTAAACGCGTATGAGTATGTACCTAAGATAAAGTTTGAAAATTGGACCATTTTACCGAGGCTAAAAATGATATACTGAATAGTAATCTATTTGAAAATTATAAAAAACATGTTAGCTGGTGCTCAGGTATGACTAAACTTGTTAGCTGCGCGTATGAATATGGAAGAAAAAGTTTGAAAATCGGACCATTTTACCGAGGCTGAAAATGATATACTGAATAGTAATCAGTTTGAAAAACATAAAAAAACTTTTTAGCTGGTGCTCAAGTGTGACTAAACCTGTTAGCTGCGTGTATGAATATGTAAGGAAAACTTTTAAAATCGGACCATTTAACCGAGGCGGAGAATTATATATTGAATAGTATTCAGTTTGAAAATTATAAAAAAACAACTTAGCTGGTGCTCGGGTGGGACTAAACTTGTTAGCTGCGCGTATGAATTAGTAAAAAAAAGTTTGAAAATCGGACCATTTTACCGAGGCTGAAAATGATATACTGGATAGTAATCAGTCTGAAAATCATAAAAAACATGTTAGCTGGTGCTCAGGTGTGATTAAACCTGTTAGCTGCGGTAACCAAATT
Organism: Chrysolina americana; assembly: GCA_958502065.1. Classification (NCBI taxonomy): domain Eukaryota; kingdom Metazoa; phylum Arthropoda; class Insecta; order Coleoptera; family Chrysomelidae; genus Chrysolina; species Chrysolina americana. Next base: position 48,929,653 of record OY293410.1, on the reverse strand, counting down.
CAGTTATTCTTATCCTCTTTGTTAAGCTACTGCTAGTAAAATTACCAAGATTTGGGAAGAAAAATAGATTTTGTTGTTTGTTGCACCTTCCCGTCTTGTTTCCGGTATTGCTTTTTACGATCACCAAGCGAATCTGGTCAAACGCGTGCACTGAGAAGTAAAGACCATATAAATAGCTTATGTAGTTGACAATCATCGGAAATGGAATCAGTTCCTCCAGAAAGTCGTTTGGGCTATTCGTTCTGCAAGACATGAAGTGTGACCCCTACTTCGCTATATTCGGACGCGAACTCGAAATTGCCGGCTGCACTCCAGACTTGACTATTTGACCCATTCAGAACCTTTGGAAGAGGTTTTCAAAGACATCAGTGAACGACTCAGACATGTTTATGAAAAAAGTTGTAAACTCTATAACCTTCACAGGCGTGATGAACGTTCCACACTGAATCAAATAGGTTGAAAACAAAACTATGTGATATACGATATCACAAAACATTTCTCAGACAAATTACCCTCTAAGTTTGTTGGACCCTAGACAATTTCTAAGATCGTTTGACCTTGGTCATACCAAATGAAAAAAATTGCGTTAAAAAGATTGCGGGGTGTGGCATGCCAAAGACCTAATGGTTCATCCACCTGGTGAAGACGTGGATGACGAAAATATCCATATAAAGTTAGCTCAGTTATAGCTCTATGCTTGTCTAATACAATATACAGTTCGATAACCCCATACATCAGCAGGTTATTGTTCGGTGACCCAAAGACGACAGCATTTATTGATTGTTGACATCAGCATAAACTTTGATGTGAATACTTTGAATCAATTGTAATAGGCAGTGGTAATATTTGATTATTAATTGTGGGTACTCTTTTCAAATATAAAAAAAAAACTCCGTTAATGTGAAGGAGGCAGTTGTGAGGATAGTGAAAGAGTCCTTAGAAGATCCTTATCAACTATTCCCGAACCAAATTCCAAAGAGATGCAAGTACTCCAGAAAGGATCCCGTCTGTAAAAAAATCCTTTTCAATACTGCCCATCAAGAAGGCATAACATATAGAAACGAAAAATAAACACATTTTTGTTAAACACATTTTTGCAACGAGTCATCATTGTCATCCTGTAGGCATAAATGCTTGGTCAATTCTAAACAACATTTTTCGTCCTCCTACCCTAATTTCACAAAATCCAAATTTAAATATCAGTCCCCTTCCAACCACCACTGTTCCCCAAATACCTGAACAAACTCCTTCTCCCCTCAACATAGCAAATTAATTTGACCTGTTGAATTTTTGGATTGTTCCCGAATACGACGGAAGTCCAAATGAATTATATTAGTTTATCAACGTATCGACAATGCTACTGAACGAACAAATTTAAATGCAGAGCCGAAGACGTCATCTCAGTTTATGGGTGTAGCTAATGGAATAGCATTAGAGCACTGTTAGAAATGAAATGTTAATTTAACATTAGTTGTTGCCCCAGTGAGTCCACTCTAAATTTGTAGATAAATTCTCATCAAGAGATGGAAAGAAAAATAACAAAAATTGCAGAGTGGAAATTCACACTATAAATTATTTATAACGCACTAAAATGAAGAACAACTTACACTTTGTGATGGGCTCAAATATCATATATCCATTGGGGAAGTACCTATACCTCGATATTAATTTTTCATTATGCACTCGCTGAAATGACAAGTAATTTTCACTAGATATTTTGTGAAAATTCGCTACAAGCAGTTGATTCCACTAGATATGAAATCATATTTTTCATCCGTTAATATATTCACCACACTTTCATTTGTCAATTACCACAATGAATTTTTTTTAAATTCACTAGATAAGATGTCATTTTTACTTGATATTGTGTTAAAACTCACCCTTAACATTTGACAATTCCACTAGGAATGATATCACATTTTTCATTTGTTGATGTATTTACCACACTTTGTATGTTGTAATATTTCACTCACTCAATGTCTTTTTAACTTGACATTTTGTTAAAATTCACTATAAATAGATACAAATTTCCCAAAAAATTAAAACGAATTTTTCATCATTTAAGGCATCAATAACACAGTAGTGAATTTTCACATCAACTGTTGTAATAATCCACTCCATCAGATGCACTTTTCACTTGATATGGACATTTAATTTTTTATAATTTCCTTCTTTTAAATTTTCAAACGCAGCTGGCATGTTATAGAGCCATAATATATTCTTTCTACAAACGTCAAAAAAGACAAGGTTCGCACATTGACAACAATATGCGAAGTGACCCTTTTTTCATTTTTCTTCGTTACCATGACACCGTGCGCGAAGTAGTGTGCGAAAAATACTTACTTCGCAAACTGCATGTAAACTAGATGGGATTTTTATATTTTAACCTTTATGTTCATCAATCAAGCAAAAATCCAATTGTCAACAAATACAATTTTATTTCCAAAGTTACAGTAATTAAATTAATATATCAGTTCTCGATCACCAAAGTAGCATTTCATAACTATTTCTGTAAAAAATGCGGTGAATAAAACACAAGTGTGTTTCTGACCATACCTCATATCCTGATCAGTTATGAAAATGAATCCATAACACATAAAAGGTAATGTTGGGTTATGCTCCACCATCACCCTTGTACTTACAGGAAAGGAATAATACTAAGGTATATGATGAAAGGAAAATAAAGATAATTTTATTATTTTCAAGTGATAAACAATAAAAACACTTCTGTGGAATAAATTTCAACTGTCCCATTCTTTGGTATAATTAAATTCATGATGTATGCCACCAATTTTTGATTCTCAAAAAAAGAACTCCTACAGGATAATGCATATTTCATGAGTTGGTACATTATTTTGATATCACGAAAAAGTTTTTTATGACCACATCGAATATCTGAAGAAATCAGAGCTATCTGTTATATATCAAGGGAAAATATATATCAGCAAAAAAGTATTGGTGATCTTTAAATGAATCTGTCACAATCACTTCACCAACATCTGTGACATATATAAGTAGGTGATATTATACTCAATGAAGAAGTTTCCTGACCGAATTGACAGGTATAAAATAATAAAGAGAATACTTCAAAATTCGAGAGCTGAACCCATTTTCAATATCAAAATTTGAACACGTTTTCCATGTTTATAGGATATTCCTGATTTCAACAGAACAAATACAAATACCTACATGTTAATTCACCCACATTTAGCAGAAACTAAAATAGAATTCCTCAGGGTAAAATCAGATAATGATTTTAAGCAGGGTGAGTCATAAGGAAGTACATAATCCCACCTCAAACCATTAAAAGGTGACTTATTTGATTTCTTAATAATATAGAGAATAGGATGATTCACATATTTCTGCCGAACAGATTTTTTGTAAATTTTATTTTTCAAAATATGTATTTTTTTTGTGGAATGTTAACCTACTGCTGAATTCAAAAGTAAAAAAATGGACCGTTATCATAAACAACGTTGGTTTGAATTTCATTATCTACAAGTTTCATTATGTATAAGGTTTTTCTAAACAATGTTATGGAATTTACAAAGTGCATGACGGAGGCATCAAAAATCACTCACTCAACATGTTTCTCACATATTTCATGTAACTTAGATTTTTCATTGAAATGAAAGATACTTAAACAATAAATACCTCAAAATACAAGAAGTTTGTGGAAAAATTTATATCGATAATTGCACACCAACTTGAAAGAGGTGAAAATACCAAATAGCTATTTTCCCACAAAATTAACTTAGGTATATTAATTTTTTTATTGAACCTATTACTGGATTTGTATTGTATCATGAAAATGATGATTTGAAGCATAGGAAATACGAGGATCGTTTTTTTTATCAAACTTTGCATGTGTAAGTATATGTTGTTGAACTCATGCATCAAATTACTGCGATATGCGAAACCTTTGATTTTATTTAGTTAAAATTGTTATTTGTATTAAAAATTATTGTGAAAAGGATATTGATTGTTACGTAAACTGTTCATGACTTAAAATTTTCCATATCACAGTTCACAAAAATAATATAACACATGAACGTGTTGATATCAACCAAACCTGAAGAATGTAAAAAATCGAATACACTTTCGAAAAGATATGACCAAAAGAATGTTTTTTGTCGAATTCCAAGAATCTTGTATATATACTGTCTATCAATGGAATGGAAGATACACTCTTTAATGATTTTGGTATCCCTCCAACGGGGTTAATGGGACTCTACAGAATGTGATATTATGTCGAGTTCCTCAAGACTGTATTACATAATTCTGAATAAATAAAAATATAACATTTCATTAGAAGTTTTGTTCGTATTATAAAGATTTCACAGATTTGTCAATATCAATTATAGTTTGAGTGAGTTAGGTAGGCAGATTCAAAGATGACACCAAGTCAGTGAGACAGCAACTGAAATTATTTGTGATAAAAAACGTGAAGATAACAAATTCCATCTAGAGCCATTAAACTATCGAATCACTTACAATACCACACCTTTTTCCAAAAAATTCTGAAAATGTCAAGAATTCTGGCCAAATTATAGCCCCAGCAGTGTCATATATTTGGAAATCATCTTCTGCAGTGTCGGGAAAAGTTCATTTCACTGAAAGTAATGAAAAATTAAATATAAGAAAAACAACTACTATAACAGATAATGAGTTATTTTATACAGGTAGACCACCAACGAAGTAATGCCAAATAACTACCCCATATGACAATATTCATTACTTAGATATTTTGTACCTGAAGAATGTTTGTTGTTGTTTTGTTATCACTAAATTCTGACCTACACTGAATCTCCCAGTGAATGGGGACATAAAAATTATTTTTAAAAAATATTTCCAAGAACAAATTATTTCCATATTCCCAGTTGGCGCATTGACAGTGTTGCCACTTCTTGGACAAAAATTTGATCGCAGTTAAACAGGTCTTTTGATTAAATCAAGCTGAATTAATTAAAAAAATAGGGGTTTCTGACTGGTCTATTTCATGACGAGGAAATTAATCACCACCATAATGTTTCGCACCCAAATTTTGAACTCATTTCGCGAATGGAAATACCATTACCTTTACGATGTACTTATCATGAAGTGGCATAAAATAAACTTATATAGGTGCTCAAATACCCATAGATACATACTGCTTTGTTTATTGATATTCACTGTCATTATTTCTTCAGTATTTTTATTACCATTGCAAAATTAGCAATGAAGGAGATTCAAGAATTATGTCAGCTAATGTTGCCCATATAAATACTGTGTTTGACAGACATTGTGCAAAACTTGGCAACATTTGGTGTACCACGCTGCATAGATTGTTGGGGATTTTATAATTTGACAGATTTGACTAAATTTCCTGTTATATTTCCCTGGATTGGATGTGAAAGTCCTCAGCATCAAAAAGTCAATTATACAATATAAGAGAATTATTGAATATCATGTTGTAGTTATACATAATACACAGGATATACACAGGATATGATGGGACGACTGCAACATTGAATAATCACTTACACATAGACTGTTGAAAAAACAACTAATGGTTTGACGTTACTATAACAAGTACTCTGATGTCATTTCAACTATTCCAATTGTATATTTTTCTCGAATCTGTTTAAAGATTTGCAAGTACCAATTGGTCAATATTACTTTCCCCGTAGTTATACTTTTCAAAAGTTGATGTTAAATGACCAACACAGTAAAGTGATTCAACTAGAGAATTAATGTCATTATCTTCACTTATTGTGTGTGCCTTTCACTGGATATTTCGGAATGACTGCTACGTTGAATATTCAATTACTCACTGACTTGAAAAAAGTCAACTGAAGATTGATGTAATAATAACAAGTATACCAATGTCATTTCAACTGTTCCAATTATACTAATCCACTCAAATCAGTTTATAGATTTGCAAACCTAAATGTGAAATTAAATTCATTGCAGTTATTTATTTTCAATAGTTGATGTTAAATAGCCAACAGAGTTTAATGTTCATAAAGATATATATGTTGATGAATTCTTTTTACAAGAAAGAGTTATACTAGCATCAAAAAAAGTTACTTTCATTCATTCGTGAATTAACAACATTGAATAATTTTCAATCGACAACAATCTCTGTTGTAGAAATTAACATTACATTTCCAAGAGTGAGGAATTTCAATCCAGAACTTCGCCGACCAAAGAAACGATTATTTCTTGACAAGAGATTTAGTTAACTTACTACAAGATCGGAATGAACCCCCACAGCAGTTCTACGAACAAGTCATAGGACTTTTGAACATCATTTCGAACTACATTCAAATACACACTGTCGACGAAACTGTAGAGACAAAAGCCGATGAATATTTTCAACGGACATCTCAGCAGTCAAGATCCATTTATCATCGACATAAGACGAGCTCTAATCAACAGCTAATTCCAATGGCATTAAGGAAAAGCTGAGAAAATCTTTAAAAAAATCAACAAGGATATACGAGAACAGAAGACAAACATCATAGAAATAAATATAAAAAGAGAAACTTCCATCACCTACAAACTTAATACAACAATGTCCAAGAGCATAAAAAAAACAAGGTATAAAAAATCAACGAGAACATAAAAACATGGAAGATAAACATCATAGAAAAAAGAAATAAGAAGAGAGAAACTCCCAAACAGTGAAAAGAAAAAAATTGGTACCACTCTTTTTTCCAAAATCCATTCATAAAGAGCATACATTAACTGTCTGATTAATTTCAAACTTTGGTTCATGACAATGGATTGCTCGATGCATTCGAAAGTCTAGAAATTGCAACATGTAAAAATAGTCTGATAAGGGCCCAATACTATACAGCCTCATAGTAGAGTAAAGAAATAATTACTCATTAAACATTTTCATTCATCAGTCAATAATTCTCAAGAACGTTGTCATCGTATCCAAAACAAATAGGTAGAAATAGATTATAGCAGGAAAGCTATAGATAAAATATTCAGTGAATAATTGTATCAGGTATAAAATTCAATATAGTCAGGTATGTTGATAGGTAATGAGTTCAATTAGCCACTTAGATGCATGATATAGAAAAGATTACCATAGTATTAGTATTGAGTACGCGTTTTTGAGCTCCTGAGGATGTCAACTTTGTTGGCGAAACGCGCGTCCCAGGTAGCACTTCAAATTGGTTGAATTTTGATTTCATATTGTGCCAATATGGATACATTGTAAATGTAAAAATTATATTGATCCAATATGGATGAATATTATAAATACAATATCATATCAACAATATTGGGTGAATATTGGCTTAACCGATTCTTTATATATATTGGCAAGTAATATTTGGTTAATATCGCTTGAATAATTGAAAAAAATATCGATAAAACAATATTGTCTATATATTGTTTTCAACATCTAGAATGAATATTGCAATCCCAATATTCCTCTCATTGATTATCAGATGAAATCGGTAAAGAAAAAATTTCGATCAGTCTATCCTTTACAGGACCCTCCTACTCCTGACGATAGTTCATCTGACGATCCCCAAGAAAGTACAAATAACTAATTTGAAGAACAACCCAGGAATCTTGCCCTTTCGGATGGGGACAGCAAAAATCAAAGTAGCCACCCATACGTTTTTACACTACATCGATTTCAAACCAATATCAGATGAAATCGAAATATTAGCTCAAAATTATAATGTACTAAAATCATCTCTTGCGAACTATTACCTCAATTCTAAATATTTAACATCTCTACACGAATATACTGAACAACACATTGATTATCAGATGAAATCGGTAAAGGAAAAATTTCGATTAGTCTATCCTTTAACGAACAGACAAAAAAGAGGACTAATCAATGGTTTAGGGAATATCATTAAATCTATTTCTGGCAACTTAGATCAAGAAGATGCCGAACGCTATGATGCCGCAATCGAAAAATTGCAAAACAATCAAGAACAAATTGTCAACTCTCTAAATCAGCAAATATCGTTGACCCACAAAATTTTTAAGAATAATAATGAAACATTTTCATTAATGGTTCATAACCAAAATGTAATCAGGGAAAGTATAGAACAACTGAATAACAACAGCACATATTTCCTGTCACTTGTAGACACGTACACCCAAATAAAATTCGATTTGGATACACTGCTTTCAATTCCCACAAGTATTGAAAATGCTATATCATTTGCTAAGCTTGGTACTTTACATCATAGCATATTATATATCGATGACATGAAATCAATATTCAATTCTCTTCTCGAACATCATTCCAGAGATCAGTTAGTTTACTCAGATACTAAAGACACGTATAAACAATTTGATATAACCCCAGTTGATGCATATTTTTCAAATACCAAACTAGTTTTTGCGCTGCATATCCCCTTAGTCCACCCTGATGTCTTCACCCATTACCACCTCTACTCAATACCCACACAGAATTCCATAACAATTATTCTATCTAGAATGAATATTGCAATCCCAATATTCCTCTCATATCGATTCTAGGAATAAAACCAATATTGTATATCCAATTTCAATAACATATTGGTTGAATATTATTTCAGAAATATCAAACAAATCATTATGACCATATTGGGTCGATATTGTTTGAATGATTTTTATCAATGTCGATAAAACAATATTGTCTACATATTGTTTCCAACACCTAGAATAAATATTGTAATCCCAATATTCCTCTCATATCGATTCTAGGAATGAATCCAATATTGTGTATCGAAGTTTGATAACAATTGGTTGAATATTATTTCACCAACATTCAACAAATCGTTATTATTTATGTTATATCGATATTGGTTGAATAATTCTTGACAATATCGATAAAGCAATATTCCACATCTGGAATGAATATTACAACCGCAGAATTCCTCTCATATCGATTCTAGGAATACAACCAATATTGTGTATCCAAGTTTGAAAACATATTCAACTAATCATTATAATGTATGTTGGGTCGATATTGGTTGATGTCGATAAAGTAATATCGTCTATATATTATGGGAATCTCAATATTCCTCTCATATCGATATTAGGAATATAAAAACAATATTGTATATCCTAGTTCAATATTCAACAAATCATAATTGCCTATGTTGATCAAACGTTAAACGAAGATATCATGCCAATATTGAAATAATTATATTGATACAATATTACAAAGAAAACTTATTACCAATATTTCGATATAAATATTGATCCAATAATCAATAAATAATATTGAAATAAATTATGATAAAACCTGTGGAACAAACCGCTAGAGGGCTCTACATATGAAACATCAGCTGAAACCTAAGGAAATATATGAAGTACTTTTCACAACTTGTTTTTTAGACAGTTCGCTAAGTGGTTATCATTACATTGAATATTTTGCCTATATTTTCATAATATTATACCAATATTGTTCCAATATGAGAGTGCTATCTGTGGTCAAGTGATATTGACGTTGTTTTAATGTTTTGGGTAATTTCCATTCATTGAAATGAATGAATATTCAGAACATTAGGTGTAAATAAAATTCAAGAAAAGTACATTTTGAATACAATGAAACTTTACTGTTTAAATTTTTTATATTTTCTGAAATAACCATTCTATTCGTAAAAAACCGAAAACAGCAATTTTATTTTTTCCTGTATAAGTCGGGAAAGGCGAGAGTCCCCGTAGATTTTCTCTGACAAATGTACTGCTCACCACAATAGTTACATTTTTTCCATTTAATCGTCTTTGTATGTATTACGGTTTAGAATATAGCAACGTTACCACATGATAAAAGAAACGGCCTGTATATCCAGTGATAAGGCACTCAACATGATCGTACGCGCAATTAAAAATCTATTGGTATCACTATATTTAAATACATTTTTCGGTCAATTGTCCTTTCGGGCAATTGTACATTCGATCAATTGTGTTTCGGGAAATTGTTCACTCGGGCAATTGTCCATTCGGGGAACTGCTTTCGGGGAATTGTTTTTCGGGAAATTGTTGTCGGGCAATTGTCCTAGATCCATTTTTTTTCTGATTTCTTCAAATGTGTCTGTAAAACATGACGATTTATTAGTAGAAAGCAGATTGTTCAAGTGAAAAATATTCCTGCTATATAGCCCAATGAATCATTTTGTGGTTACGAAGTGAAAGTGATGTTTTCAGCTAGTAAACAATAGTAGTAGTTATTCAGCAAATTTGGTTCCGCAAGTAACTAGTAGTAATGCTGGATTTACCTTTCAAACTATTTATAATTGCCAGTTTTCTACACTCTGAATTGTTGCTTTCAAAAGCCTTTACCTGTGATACATTTTTCAGAAATTCTCAACATTCCTATAAGTGGTTCTTCATTCGTTAACATGAGCTATGAGCAAAAATTTTTCCACTAATTTTGATCCAAGATATTTTAGATTCATTTCTTTTTATAATTCTGCAAATAGGGAAGCTTGCATTTCACGGGATTCTTACACACTCTTCACCCCACAGGGATACGGACGAAAATCCACGATATGTGACAAATATATCAATTGATTTACGAGGTGTTGTGAAATTGAATACAAGTCGAACATCAGAAGAACATAAATGTTTTCATGTCTCTTCCGTCAAGTAGTCATTTTCACAATTCGATAAAGACTCAATTGGATTTCTCTCTGAAATACCCCTGTATATTCAGTTCTGTCCCAGGAATTATATATTGCCGCAGTCTCTCATTTAAATTAGTAGAAGGTTTTATGAATCCTCTTCATTGGTAAGTGAATAACTGCTGATATAATTGCGAAATATACGATGTCAGTATGTTAATCAACTCTTTCTATGAATACATCTTCTTCAAGGAATTTCAATGTTCAGGTAATCCCATTATTGATGAAGTGCATATTATATTATCTTCACAGAAAACGATTGGGATTGTTAAAGATGCAGAAAATCCGAATTTGTTACTTACCTAATATTTCTTGTGTAATGTTAGTTTCTACACCTGCAATATCATATCGTTAATATCGTAAATGTTAGCCCACAGATAGTTTCATGTTTTATTCGTTGAATATAGGTGGATTGCATTATAATTCCGAACTCACTTCAATAATGTCATTTTGTAAAATGCATCCACTGTCCTATAATAATAATAATAATATTAACATTACAAGAGAGACAACTAGATATGTATACAAATTAAATAAACGCAGGGGAATAACGGGGATCTTCAGTCAGGATCGTTTCAACGGATTACCAACTCTTCATTGATAAAAAATCAAGCTTTCATCTCTATTTTGAGTAGGGATACCACCTCTGACTGAGAGGCATGAGCGATGCATTCACAAGATGGAAGCTAAGATCAAGTCGGCTAGACAACACGCATCTCGTATCCAGTGTGTGGTGGATTACGTAGCGGCCAATAGGCCTTTCATGCCCACAGCTCACCACACACTAAATCAAGACGTGCTGTATTCCATCCAATGCCTTGATAGGATATGAATTCTGGTGGCTTCAAAAAGGCACTAGTGAGGCGGGCGAGAAGCATCGTGGAAAATATGAAATTCCGTGATAAACCTTCACGCCTATACCAAAAGTATTCAAGTGTTGTGCATAGCTCGCCGGTGCAACGGCTGACCGGGTGGGAACCTTCTGAAAGAACATTTAAGAATTTCTGCAACCACTCAACGTAGATACTCCAGCCCTCGCAGTTCGAAGCTTTCTGCAGGATGCTTCGTCAGCCTGAGCTCAATAAACTGTGCAATCCTATAATTCCGGCGAAAGTTCGACGGGCCCTCAATGACTAAAAGTACTTGGCTGCTTCAGGACCTGATGGGCTAGTTGTAGTAGTACTTTTGGGGAGGTTGTTCTACTACCCCCTACTCTCCTCATGCATGGTGTTCTGTCTACCTATGGTTTTCACCTGCTCTCCTCAAAATCTGGGTGTGTAGTGTGTATGTGCTTGTCAAGGGAGCGAGTTCCTTTGATCTGACTCGAGCACCGGCTACCAGACCCGCAGTATCCGATCCGAGGCTCCTCCTCGGCTTTCATTGGAGACTAGTTCTCCAGTTCCCACTGTGAGTTCCTCCCATTCGCCTCCTAGGTAAAGTCCTGGTAGGGCTGGTTCTTGATCGGATGGTGCGGCGGCCACGGGCGATTCATTCACCAGCTACCAGTTCCGCAGCACCCGATCCATGACCCCTTCCTTGCTCCCACCGAAGACCAGATTTTCCAGTTCCCGCAGCGAGTTCCTTCGATCCGCATCCTTGTGAAAACCCTGGTAGGGCTGGTACTCAATCTGGCGGAGCGGCGGCCGCGGGTGATTCATCACCGGCTACCAGTCCCGCAGCATCCAATCCGAGGCCCCTCTTTAGCTTCCACTGAAGACAAATTTTCAAGTTTTCGCATCCCTCTATAATGTTTGAGTGGGTATGTGTTGAGTGTCGGGAGAACATGTGTGTTTTCGACGTTGGTGTACGGTGAATTAGTTCCCAAGGGTCGCCAATTCCGTTGGCTGCATCGCCTCAGCCACTATTGGTGGAAAAAAATGCTCTCTCTTGCGAGATATTTTAACTCATAACTAGATGAAGATCAGCAGATTTCGAATTAGTTTGTCGAGGGACGAGCCGTGCTTATCTTCAAGAACAGAGATTTTTCTGATCCCAAGAACTACAGATCAATAACGTGCTTGAAAGCATAATATTAGATGTTTACTCACATCTTATATGAGAGTGAGTAAATAGGGTCAGAGAAGGGGGTTTCTGGCTGCAAGAAGAACCTGCCGATCGATAGATGTATCACGCAGGGCTCTGAGCAGTAGGAGCGTAACCTTGCAATGGCCTGGATCGATTATCGCTAGGCATTTGATATACAATCGCATGAGCAAATGGATGATTGCTCAGATGCCTCGCGGTATCCGATCAAATAGTGAGATGCATTGAACAGCTGATGCCGCTCTAGAGGACTCGCTTCACCATAACATCTGGTCAAGTCATAGTCCAAACAGAGCAAGTTATCTTTAGGGGCGTGTTTCAAGGAGACTTCCTCGGCCTTCTGCTATTCTGTATCTCCTTATTTTCATTGTTTGTCGCACCACGGAAAACCTGCGGATACAACTGCGATACTCCCAGCAACCTGAGTTTTAAAGTCACCCATATGGTCTACATAGAGGAATTCAAACTATACGCGTCCAGAGAAAAGGCTCTTCATCAATCCTTAAGGGTGGTGCAAGAGTACATGCATAATTTCGTCATGGAGTATGGGATCGACAAATATGTCCCATGCGTTCCCCCCTTTCTCCAGTCCTTGCAAACCTTTTCATGGAAGACTTCGAAACTAGGGCTGTAGAAGCATTTGACCACAAGCCTACTTGCTGGTTCAGATACGTGGACGACATTTTCGTCATATGGCCTCATGGTTACGAAATCTTAAACACATTCTTAGATCACCTAAACGATATCCATCCCAACATGAAATTTACAATGGAGACCGAAATGAACAACTCCTTAGCTTTCCTGGACGTTCTCATCACGAAATCCAATAACTCATTCACCCACACAGTACACAGGAAACAGACCCACTCCAACCGATACCTATACGCAAACTCTCATCACCATCCAGCACAAACAAACTCCGTATTGAACTCCCTGATATACAGATCAATTCAGCTTACCGACAACCAGAATAGACCACAAGAGCTGGAAAAACTGAAATCAGCCTTACTCCAAAATGGTTACAACAAATCGCTAATCCACAAGTCTATCCGCCATCAACTGACCCGTCCTCCAAAAACGAATGATCCACTAGAGAGTATTCAGCCACACAAAGCTTTCCTACCATACTTCAAAGGTGTGACAGACAAAATCAGTAATATCTTGAGAAAACACGAGATAAAAACAATATTCACGGCCAACAACCAAATATCCAAATTCCTCAGATCTCTCCCATGGACACAATACCAAATGATTCTCATGGTATATATGAAATACCATGTTTAGACTGCCCCAGAACTTATATTGGCCAGACTAACAGACGAGTAACTTCCAGAGTCTACGAACACGAACTTGCTGTGCGTCAGGCATCTTCCACTTCCGCACTTTATAAACATCGAGAAGACACAGGTCACAAAATAGACTTCAAAAACACAAAATGAATAGTTCATAGTTTTTATTCATTGTAATTTGTATGCACAGTGCCGATGATAACCAAGAAGTTTGAAACAGCTGTCCACTGTTTACGTTTTTCGGTGAGTATTGTTTGTAAATTTGAAAGCATTATATTTTTTATTTTTTTTCTCATATCTTACATGTCTTCGAGACGAGAACTCTAGTACTCTATATTTATATGAAAACTAAAAGTTCGGGTTGAACCGCGTCTAGAATTTGTTGAAATTCGACGTTTCGGCTCCGATTTTGGAGCCAATTTCAAGAACTGAAAAAGAAATAAAATTTATGAAAGGTTGAAACGTAATTCTACGCCAAGGTATCAATCTGCCTACTCCTCAGGTATAATTACGTTAGGTTTTTGTGACTTGACGTCGGGGTCCCAATCTGCCTACTCCCCATGTCTCGTCACTGGTTCTCTCTAAGGTCTCAATCTGCCTTCTCCTTCGAGAGAACTGAGGAATTGTGGGTTGAGGAACTGTATTTATAGTGGACGTGGCTGTAATGGCCGTGTGAAATGTATTGGCGCGAGGTGAACTATGGGCGGGAACTGAGTTGGCGCTAGATGAGCTGTGTGCGGGAACTTGGTTGGCGCTAAGTGAGCTGTGTGCGGGAACTGGGTTGGTGGGAAATGAGTTGATGCGTGCAATGAGAGGCTTCCAGGTATTGGGAAGTCTACGTCCGTCATCGCGAGTACTTTTAGTCATTGAGGGCCCGTCGAACTTTCGCCGGAATTATAGGATTGCACAGTTCATTGAGCTCAGGCTGACGAAGCATCCTGCAGAAAGCTTCGAACTGCGAGGGCTGGAGTATCTACGTTGAGTGGTTGCAGAAATTCTCAAATGTTCTTTCAGAAGGTTCCCACCCGGTCAGCCGTTGCACCGGCGAGCTATGCACAACACTTGAATACTTTTGGTATAGGCGTGAAGGTTTATCACGGAATTTCATGTTTTCCACGATGCTTCTCGTCCGCCTCACTAGTGCCTTTTTGAAGCCACCAGAATTCATATCCTATCAAGGCATTGGATGGAATACAGCACGTCTTGATTTAGTGTGTGGTGAGCTGTGGGCATGAAAGGCCTATTGGCCGCTACGTAATCCACCACACACTGGATACGAGATGCGTGTTGTCTAGCCGACTTGATCTTAGCTTCCATCTTGTGAATGCATCGCTCATGCCTCTCAGTCAGAGGTGGTATCCCTACCCAAAATACAGATGAAAGCTTGATTTTTTATCAATGAAGAGTTGGTAATCCGTTGAAACGATCCTGACTGAAGATCCCCGTTATTCCCCTGCGTTTATTTAATTTGTATACATATCTAGTTGTCTCTCTTGTAATGTTAATATTATTATTATTATTATAGGACAGTGGATGCATTTTACAAAATGACATTATTGAAGTGAGTTCGGAATTATAATGCAATCCACCTATATTCAACGAATAAAACATGAAACTATCTGTGGGCTAACATTTACGATATTAACGATATGATATTGCAGGTGTAGAAACTAACATTACACAAGAAATATTAGGTAAGTAACAATTTCGAATTTTCTGCATCTTTAACAATCCTAATCGTTTTCTGTGAAAATAATATAATATGCACTTCATCAATAATGGGATTACCTGAACATTGAAATTCCTTGAAGAAGATGTATTCATAGTGTAACGCTCTTTTTTTCCAAACTGGATAAAAGGCGGACGTCACTATGGCGCGTCGGTTGTTGAGCTTATTTTGTTCTCTCTAGCGAGAGCACCTCAAAATTCAACGGGTGCCTCGGGCGCCAGTTATTTAAAGTGGTATGCTCCACTCTCCCAAATTCAACGCGGAGGGAGGCCCAGGGCAGCTTCAGATGGAGATACGGTATTCCAGGGGTCAAATATAGTATTTCATGAGCAACAGTGAGCACGGGACTGCAGGCTTAAAGTGCAACCCTTGCGATTCATGGAATACCGGCTGCTTCGCTAACTTTCAAAGTTTGCATGCAAGATTGCGTTGAAATAAAATAAACAAAAAGGGGTACAGTGACAAATGGGAAATTTATTGCTCTCTGTCTGCACGTTGACATTCAGTTACAAAGGCAACTAAGACAAATACCAAATGCTACCCTAACTAAAAAAAACCTAGCTTTCCTAACGGACGGTGGAACAGGTTCGGTACGGTAAGCGGGTTCTCGGTATGTCACACGGTTTGAGCAGGGAAGATCTTTCGGAGACGTTTCACGGGTGCTTCAATCAGATCGATACGTATAAGAAGCGATTTACTCAATTTTCGAAACACCCGGTATTTTTAATCGACCTAGAGTATCGGTGACTATGACGGCTGTGCTCTGAGGAACTTAATTTGCAAATACCCAGTATATTTGCCCTTACAAACGGCTCTTTCACGGCCTACGGCAAGTTAGCCACTGCCACTATTCACAAAATAGAGATTTCCAATTACAATGAATTCGCGTGTGTTCAGCCAGCAGCAACTTTGACAACACCTTAGGAACACTAATCAAAGCTGTATTATTCTTCGAGTGAAATCGGATCCTGCCAGTAACAGATTACTCTGTTCCTTTAGGGATGCTAGTAACACACAGCCTCTATGACGGTCGTTGGAAAATCTCTAATTTGAGCACAGTCTCGTTTTAACCAAAATATGCACACAGATTGATTTCTACACGGTTTTAGCAACGGGTCGCGATCAGGTCCATCCAGCAGCAACTTTGACAACACCTTAGGGACACTGAAGAAAACAATTCTCGCTTAACACCTCTTCACCTTAGGGAAGAGATGGCGAATGATTACTTGAAACGGCCGTCGGAGAAATCTATTCTGATAAATCTTACGGATTTATTAATAAGTCACAGCTACCAAAATAATGTAAAACTATTTCACGATTCTGATTGCAACACTCAGTAAGTATCAAACGGTCAGATAAATAATGCAAGATAAAATATCGGAATGCTTACGGGTGTTTTCACTGGAATACGGATGCACAACGGATCAAGGAAATAATAATCGAAAATTTTAACTGGCAAACTAATTCTTATTTGACAAACTGCTACCACGGAAGTCACAGTTCAAAAAAGCCCTGTCTTGAAGAGGATTTTCGTATTTATAGAAAATCCTTGGAATGTCAAGGTTGTCGCTTACAGCGTACAGAAAAAAACGCAAAAAGTCCGCTCTGACTTTTTAAAGTGCTGAAAACCTTCGGATGAAAACCTGAAGTTGGAAACTTATTGCAAAGTAAATTTTTAAAGGACAAAAACTGATCGTGTGCAAAAACGGGACGGCACTTCTTGGTAAAGTACGGAAGCAGTAAAACCGGTGTTGAACATCAAGGAATTGAATTAAATTTGTAAACAAATGAAAGTGAGGTTATATCCTCCCTTACGGTATCGGAACCTGTTTTCCCGCTAACATTATTAACTAAAATAATTCCTAGCTCAACAGAAATAATAATAATAATAGAAAGAACAGTAATAAGAGTACTAACAATAATGATGATAATAATAATAATAAAATAATAATAATAAAAGTAACGGAAGAAATGGTGCAGAATAGAATTTCGGACATAGCAAATAAAGAAACTCCGAAACATGAAAGGGTAGCTCAACGAAGCGTATTATATGACCTACTCCAAGGCGTAAAATTATGCTTCGTTACATCCCCCTCTCACTTCCGGTTGAAAAAAATGAAAACTTAGTTTGCATTTTTTTTTTTTTTTTAAACTCAACTTTACCCTTACTGGAACTACATGCGATGACTGGCTAGGAACTGACGGTACTGTCTGGATTCTTCTGTCTAGACGAACGTGATCTGGACTACCAGAGAAACGATTCGGCATCTTGACCGAGGCGGTGAGGTCGTGATCTGTCAGGCATACTTTGACCTCAGATCCTGGACGGAGACTGACAGGAACTAGGGACATTCAGACCCGGGAACGGTTTCGATTTTCTGGGTGAATGGTTCGTGAGCGGCGGTTACAACTGCAGATGGTGCACTGCGTTGCCTTCTCAGCTACTGTGGGTGTTGCCGTCTGTGTGCGGGCGTTATTGCGGCGGAAGGTGGTGCGGGGGTAGACTGCGTAGCGCACATCAGATCGACTGTCGTTGGTCGGGCAAGGGCAGTCGCGGGACATGACCCCATCTCAGCCACATCGTGAGCAGAACAATCGTCTAGAATTGGGGCAGTTGTAGCGGGTGTGACCCTGATATCCGCATCGCCAACACAAAGTGTTGCTCATCGGGAGGTACAGCGGACGGGATTCTTGGAAAACGTCGCTTCGGCGGGCTGTCGGCGGGACCATCCGGGCCAAGCTTGCGGGAAGCATGGACACTGGAACCGGTATGGTTGAGGACGGGACTTCGAGATCGGCATTGTATTTTTCTTCGGAGAACCATGTTCGGAGCGTCTTGGTGGCGGGCAGGGTTGATGGTACGGCAAAGTAGCTATTGCCACCGAAAGGATCGTCACTGGAGTCCGGAACGGCACTTTGGCTGCTAAGGAGTTCATCCACTGGAGCCGTGGCGTTTTCGGCGGCGGGTGGCTGACTTGTCTCAGCTACGGCTTCCGTCGATTTACTAGCGGAGAGGAGTTTGGTTGGGCCGGACTTGACACCTCCTGGATCGGCTTCCTCTAGCATGCACCACTCCTCTGATAAGGGTGAGGTGCTAAGTTCCAACGACTCGGACATTTTCGGGCCTTGGTTGAAGCGGTATGTTTTAGGGATGAGTAGCGGTAGTTTACGGAATTGCAAACCTGTAATCAGATCGGGTTTTAGCGCCAAAATATAAACTGCATTCATTCGGTCGGTCATACGGTTTTAACTACGGCTCTCCGGGGGAATGGTGACCCAAATCCATCGTCCCGTTGGGGTCGGCAGTTGCAGACGGTAGCGGCGGTAGGGCGATACACCTTCAGGTCTGAGCTCGCTAAGGAGGTACCGTAATCGGGGGGACCACTCGGAGACGGCCCCACATCTCAGATATTCTTCAGCGGCCCACACACGAAAGGCTTTGTCCATAATGCTTGGGCCATCGAGCGGGTATGGATTATCGAGGCTCTTCAGTAGCAAGTCGATAGCGATGTGACCTAGAGTCTGTTCGAACCGCGGAAGGACGGCTAAATCCTCAATCAACTCCCCTAACAGGACCACGGTTGCGTCATCTAGGCGCCGGATTTGTCGTCTCGTCCAATATTCGAGGAGGGAGTTGGAATAGGGAATTGGAGGGTACCAGACGTCGGACGGGGGTGCAACCGGAACAACTGGGGTGTTGTTAGGTTGCCGATAAGGGAAAAAATGGTATCTCGGGGGTGAAATGGAATTGCGGGGAAAGGTCGAGCGCATCGGACTGTGCGAGACTGGTGTGAATCTCGGGGGTGAAATCGCTCTTCCAGGCGAAATAGGCGGCTCAGGCTGGTCAACGGGCGGACGGTTGGCCATGATACCTACAATGTAATACCCTAGAGATCTTCGGTCGCCTGATACGGTTTTAGATCTTTTATATGTACACGGTTTACCCGCTTGCCGTGGGGACCCTTGAGATCATACACTACGGGGGTGAGGACTTTAATAACAGTAAATGGACCGGTAAATTTGGGTGCGAGTTTAGCTGCATGACCATGTACTCTGGAGGACAGCGAGTGCTCTTTCTTCAGCACCTGGTCGCCTACGTGACACCTCCAGTCCCTACGTCGTAGGTTGTAGTAACGGCTTTGGTTCGTGAAGGCTCGAGCCAAATTCACACTCACCAACTCATGGACTTCTCGCAACTTGTCCATATTCTTTGTCCAGGCGGTTGGTCTCGGCGGTTCATCTTCGTTCTCGGGAGGGCCTACTGGAAAAACTGATTTTGGCTGATTGAGTTCTCTGCAAAAAATTTAAAAGGGCCGGGGTGAATCCCGTTGATTCCTGGCGGGCTGTATTCAGTGCAAATTGTAACTCGGGTAGGTAGAGATCCCATTTTCGGTGGTCATTGGCGCAGTACTGGGAAATCATAGTCTTAACGGTTTTGTTTGCCCTTTCCACGGGATTGGCTTGCGGAGTGTACGGAGGAGTGAAACGGTGATGAATGCCTAATTCGGAGAGAAGGTCAGTGAATACATGGCCGGTATATTGGGTACCATTATCGCTGATAACGGTATCGGGACGGCCAAAACGCAATACGATGTCTTCGTAAAAAGCTTGGGCTACGGCACGGGAAGTGGCCTTGCGAAGAGGGCGGACTTGTAACCATTTTGTGAACCTATCCTGGAATACACACAGGTAGCTGTTTCCTTTGCTGGACCGTGGTAGTGGACCTACCAGATCGGTAGAAACAGTACTCCAAGGTTTCACACTTGGTGACGGGTACATTTTTCCTGGCGGCTGTTGCTGAGGCACCTTATACTGCTGGCACGACAGGCATGCTCGGACATACTGGGAAATCTCACGAAACATTCCAGGCCAATAATACCGCTGAGCAATGTGATCGGTAGTCTTAGCTATTCCCAGGTGACCAGCGGTCACCGCGTCGTGGTTTTCCTTCAAAACCTTTGTTCGCAGTGGTTTAGGCACACATAACTTTCACGGATCCGTCATTTCGGGCTCAGACATGTCACTGGCATCCCAGAAATGACGGAATAGTTTTCCTCCTTTTATACAATAATCCGGAAATGTCTCTGGCATACGGCTAACCTCTTCCTTCTTCTTATCTTACCAAGAACAGGTATGTTTCTCTTCGGCGGATTCGACAGCCAGACAGTTCGAATTTGGTTCAGGACAGTCTGGCAGTGGTTGTCGAGACAACGCATTTGCCACTCGGTTCAAAGCACCCTTGCGGTACTGGACTTCGTAGTCGAACTGCTGCAGGAACATTGCCCAACGCGCAATACGACCAGACGGACTTTTGGGAGATCGGAGCCACTTGAGAGATTGATGATCACTCAAAACGGTAAAACGATAACCTTCCAGATACAGCCTTAGCTTCTCTACTCCCCACACGATAGCTAGACATTCCTTCTCAGTAACAGAGTAATTTTGTTCAGGGGGAGACAGAGTTCGGCTAGCGTATGCTATCACATGCTCTTGGCCCTCCACGGTCTGAGTTAGGGCAGCACCTAATCCATATTCACAAGCATTTGTCTGTAAGACGAACGGTTGGGAGGAGTTAGGGCACGTCAGTACAGGGGCTTCAGTCAGACAAACTTTGAGTCTCTCAAACGCATCATTTTGGGCATGTTCCCACCTCCAGCGATAGTTCTTTCTCAAAAGCTTGGTCAGCGGAGACGCCAATTGAGAGAAATTCTGGATGAACCTGCGGTACCAGGATATCATCCCCAGAAACTGTCGGAGGTTCTTAACGGAGGTAGGGGCGGGCCATTTGATGATAGACTCGACTTTGTCGGGATCGGTTCGGATACCTTCCGGAGTGACTAGATGTCCAAGGTACCGGAGTGAACTCAAACAGAACTTACATTTTTCGGGATTCAACTGCAGGTTAGCTTCCTGCAATCTCCGGAACACTTTGCGTAAGTTTTCTATATGCTCTTCAAAGGTTTTACCTAGGACGATAATGTCGTCCAAGTAGGCAAAGGCAAACGGTTCCATGTCAGGACCAATTATGGTGTCCATAAGTCGCTGAAACGTTGCTGGAGCAGAATGTAATCCGAACGGCATGACAGTAAACTGAAACAGGCCGCGTCCTGGTACAGTGAACGCAGTTATCGGCTTACTGGCGGGGGCAAGGGGTATCTGCCAGTATCCCTGTCTGAGGTCTAAACTGGAGATGTATTTCGCTTCACGGAGTTTGTCGAGGATGGCATTGATAAACGGCAATGGATACGCATCTTTTTCGGATACGTCATTGACCTTCTGGAAGTCTATGCAAAAACGGGGCTTGCCATCTTTTTTCCGGACTATGACCACGGGAGAGTCCAGGGGCTGCTGGAGGGCTCAATTTGACCATCGTTCAACATCTTGTCCACTTCCTGATTAATAATCTCCTGCATTTTCGGGTTCTGCGGACGATAACGTTGCTTAATCGGGTCAGCATTTATTAATCGGATGTGGTGTTGTATCCACGGCGTTGTACCTTTTATTTCTTTGAACACGGGCAATTCAGACTCCAAAAATCTGTCTAACCGGTATTGTTGCAAGGGGTTAAGGTTTCTCCCTTCGGCGCTCTTAACATGGTGTTCTGTGTTTTGCGTAGAATTTTCCTGCACGGGAACGTCTTCCGTGTCTCTTAGCGTGCTAGACGCAGGCTGAAGAGGGCACGCCTCTTCGGGAGCTGGTGTGTTCCCTGAGAAAGAGATCTTGGCTTTTGCGGACTCTGTATGGCGGTAGGTCACGTCCTCCTGGTTTAAAAACACCGTAGCACTACCCAAATCTACTCGGAAATTGTGTGCTCGTAAAACATCCATGCCCATCACTATGTCAACTGTGAGTTGGGGCACAATCAAGAGTTCGGCGGATATCTGTCCTTGTCCAATGGTCATGGTCGGTCTAAAGCTTCGGTTCACCGGGATAAGCGAACCGTCAGCCTGCCGAGACTGGCGCACGGTATGTGGCAACAATGGATACCCATAACGTTCGCTACAGGCGCCAACGGCCGGAATTGCGAACGTTCGGGTTGCTCCGGAATCAATGAGAGCCATAAAGGTGGTGTCACCTATTACCACCTGCACAAACGGTCTATTGTCAGTGGTACGGACGGCGGAGACATGATTCGAGGTAACTAACGGCGGAGGCTCGACGGTTCTCGATTCTGTCGAGCCTCTGGCCCGTTTCCCGACCGGCTACATTCACAGTCCCGTGAAAGTACACCATGTCGGCCACAACGGGAACAGAATATTCTCGGATGATTTCGGCAGTTACTTCTCATGTGTCCAACCTCACCACACCTCCAGCAGGTCGTTTTCGCTTGCTCAGGTGATGGTGGAGTTCGTTGTATGTTCCTTGGGGGCGGCGGCGGCCTGTCACGGAGAGGCGAACTGTGTGCATATTGTGGGTGCATTACTGCCTCATTGGTGTGGCGGCCCGTACTATTTCGCTGAACAGTACGGCTGTTGGCAACGGCGGTGGTTGTGTTGACCATATCACAAGGTCGGGAGGGCGAGACAGACGGCAGGGGCGTTTGTACATACGGACTCCCTTGGAGTAACAGAGGGGGTGTTGAAACGGTTAACGGTGGGGCGGTCGGACGGGCGGTACAAGAATATGTAGCAGGAACCTGTGATTGCTCAATTTCGCTGCGCAACAGTTCGTATTCTCTGACGGCAGTAGCGAAGCCAGTGACGTCAGCAAAGTCTATTCGCCGAATATGACGCCTGAACTCTGGGTGGAGGTTCCTATAGAGCCAGTTCAGTTCCTGGTCTGGGACAATACCTCCGTGGCGGCGAATGAGAGTCTGCAAGTCAGTAATATATGCTGCGCCACTCTCAGATAACCGGTGCAATCTTCTACTGATGGCAACCTCTAAGTCAAAATGGTAGTTTACAGTGAAGAAAAAATTCTGAAAGCCTTTACAGAACTCAATCCAATTACCCCAATATCTCTGGTTGTTCCTGAACCATAAAGCCGGCATCTCCTGCAGTAACTCAGGCATAACCTGAAGCAGGCGGTCAGGATGTATACCTTGCGAGGAACGTATCTCTTCCAGCCTTTCCAGAAAGGTGGCGGGATCTCCGGTTCCATCAAAAGAAATTCCCCAACCTTTGACATTCAATGGGTTTCCTACAGGGATCGTAGAAATTCCGGGCTGAGATAGGACGGACTGTACTCCTAAAAGTGTGCCACTGAGAGCACTGGTTACGACTGGGGAACCTGTACTTGTTACGGTAATCGTGGGTAACGAAGCGGTGGTCGTGATTTCCACAGAAGTTATTGGGAACACAAACGGCATCGAAGTTATGGGCACGGGAGTAGCTCGACCCTCACGAATGAACTTGCTGAGGCGTCGGCGTTTTTCATCTACCGTACCGGTAACGGCTAGCTGAAACTTAGCTAGTTCGATATCTAACTCTTTCTTCCGCAGAAGATATATCCATCCGACTCGAGTGTCGACAGGGGGTCCTCCTGTCGAAACATTCGGGGTCGATGATTGTCCTGTAACGAAGACCGGGACCTCTTCGGGATTTTTCGGATCAATCGGCATCTTTATACAATCCTGTACGAGCGGACCAACGGCTTGATGTATGACTAGAACTTCCTTTTCCTAGTCAAATGGTCGTTTCTCGAAAACTGTGAGTGACACCAGCAAGAGGTTGTCGGAAATGGCTTCTACACCCTCGAAAACCTAGTAAACGAGGTGTCTCAGTACTTTTATGTCAAAATTGACAACTTGTCAAAATGACAGGACGGCGGGTATTGACGTATTTCGGGGTTATATCACCTCTAGAAGTGATTTGAAACGGTTTTGTCACTCTAAAATAGCAATTCAAGTTTTTGTCTTCGAATTCAGTTTTTCTTCAACTTTCGGTTATCAGTATCCTCTGTATACTAAAGAAACGGTCCCTGCTTGGGCGCCAATTTGTAACGCTATTTTTTTTCCAAACTGGATAAAAGGCGGACGTCACTATGCGCGTCGGTTGTTGAGCTTATTTTGTTCTCTCTAGCGAGAGCACCTCAAAACTCAACGGGTGCCTCGGGCGCCAGTTATTTAAAGTGGTATGCTCCACTCTCCCAAATTCAACGCGGAGGGAGGCCCAGGGCAGCTTCAGATGGAGATACGGTATTCCAGGGGTCAAATATAGTATTTCATGAGTAACAGTGAGCACGGGACTGCAGGCTTTAAGTGCAACCCTTGCGATTCATGGAATACCGGCTGCTTCGCTAACTTTCAAAGTTTGCATGCAAGATTGCGTTGAAATAAAATAAACAAAAAGGGGTACAGTGACAAATGGGAAATTTATTGCTCTCTGTCTGCACGTTGACATTCAGTTACAATGGCAACTAAGACAAATACCAAATGCTACCCTAACTAAAAAAAAACTAGCTTTTCTAACGGACAGTGAAACAGGTTCGGTACGGTAAGCGGATTCTCGGTATGTCACACGGTTTGAGCAGGGAAGATCTTTCGGAGACGTTTCACGGGTGCTTCAATCAGATCGATTCGTATAAGAAGCGATATACTCAATTTTCGAAACACCCGGTATTTTTAATCGACCTAGAGTATCGATGACTATGACGGCTGTGCTCTGAGAAACTTAATTTGCAAATACCCAGTATATTTGCCCTTACAAACGGCTCTTTCACGGCCTACGGCAAGTTAGCCTCTGCCACTATTCACAAAATAGAGATTTCCAATTACAATGAATTCGCGTGTGTTCAGCCAGCAGCAACTTTGACAACACCTTAGGAACACTAATCAAAGCTGTATTATTCTTCGAGTGAAATCGGATCCTGCCAGTAACAGATTACTCTGTTCCTTTAGGGATGACGGTCGTTGGAAAATCTCTAATTTGAGCACAGTCTCGTTTTAAACAAAATATGCACACAGATTGATTTCTCCACGGTTTTAGCAACGGGTCGCGATCAGGTCCAGCCAGCAGCAACTTTGACAACACCTTAGGGACACTGAAGAAAACAATTCTCGCTTAACACCTCTTCCTGCCAGCAGCAACTTTGACAACACCTTAGGGAAGAGATGGCGAATGATTACTTGAAACGGCCGTCGGAGAAATCTATTCTGATAAATCTTACGGATTTATTAATAAGTCACAGCTACCAAAATAATGTAAAACTATTTCTCGATTCTGATTGCAACACTCATTAAGTATCAAACGGTCAGATAAATAATGCAAGATAAAATATCGGAATGCTTACGGGTGTTTTCACTGGAATACGGATGCACAACGGATCAAGGAAATAATAATCGAAAATTTTAACTGGCAAACTAATTCTTATTTGACAAACTGCTTCCACGGAAGTCACAGTTCAAAAAAGCCCTGTCTTGAAGAGGATTTTCGTATTTATAGAAAATCCTTGGAATGTCAATGTTGTCGCGTACAGCGTACAGAAAAAAACGCAAAAAGTCTGCTCTGACTTTTTAAAGTGCTGAAAACCTTCGGATGAAAAACTGAAGTTGGAAACTTATTGCAAAGTAAATTTTTAAAGGACAAAAACTAATCGTGTGCAAAAACGGGACGGCACTTCTTGGTAAAGTACGGAAGCAGTAAAACCGGTGTTGAACATCAAGGAATTGAATTAAATTTGTGAACAAATGAAAGTGAGGTTATATCCTCCCTTACGGTATCGAAACCTGTTTTCCCGCTAACATTATTAACTAAAATAATTCCTAGCTCAACAGTAATAATAATAATAATAGAAAGAACAGTAATAAGAGTACTAACAATAATGATGATAATAATAATAATAATAAAATAATAATAATAAAAGTAACGGATGAAATGGTGAAGCCAAACCGTTGTGCAGAATAGAATTTCGGACATAGCAAACAAAGAAACTCCGAAACATGAAAGGGTAGCTCAACGAAGCGTATTATATGACCTACTCCAAGGCGTAAAATTATGCTTCGTTACAATAGAAAGAGTTGATTAACATACTGACATCGTATATTTCGCAATTATATCAGCAGTTATTCACTTAACAATGAAGAGGATTCATAAAACCTTCTACTAATTTAAATGAGAGACTGCGGCAATATATCATTACTGGGACAGAACTGAATATACAGGGGTATTTCAGAGAGAAATCCAATTGAGTCTTTATCGAATTGTGAAAATGACTACTTGACGGAAAAGACATGAAAACATTTATGTTCTTCTGATGTTCGACTTGTATTCAATTTCACAACACCTGGTATATCAATTGATATATTTGTCACATATCGTGGATTTTCGTCCGCATCCCTGTGGGGTGAAGAGTGTGTAAGAATCCCGTGAAATGCAAGCTTCCCTATTTGCAGAATTATAAAAAGAAATGAACCTAAAATATCTTGGATCAAAATTAGTGGAAAAATCTTTGCTCATAGCTCATGTTAACGAATAAAGAACCACTTATAGGAATGTTGAGAATTTCTGAAAAATGTATCACAGGTAAAGGCTTTTGAAAGCAACAATTCAGAGTGTAGAAAACTGGCAATTATAAATAGTTTGAAAGGTAAATCCAGCATTACTACTAGTTACTTGCGGAACCAAATTTGCTGAATAACTACTACTATTGTTTACTAGCTGAAAACATCACTTTCACTTCGTAACCACAAAATGATTCATTGGGCTATATAGCAGGAATATTTTTCACTTGAACAATCTGCTTTCTACTAATAAATCGTCATGATTTACAGACAAATTTGAAGAAATCAGAAAAAAAATGGATCTAGGACAATTGCCCGACAACAATTTCCCGAAAGACAATTCCCCGAAAGCAGTTCCCCGAATGGACAATTGCCCGAGTGAACAATTTCTCGAAACACAATTGATCGAATGTACAATTGCCCGAAAGGACAATTGACCGAAAAATGTATTTAAATATAGTGATACCAATAGATTTTTAATTGCGCGTACGATCATGTTGAGTGCCTTATCACTGGATATACAGTCCGTTTCTTTTATCATGTGGTAACGTTGCTATATTCTAAACCGTAATACATACAAAGACGATTAAATGGAAAAAATGTAACTATTGTGGTGAGCAGTACATTTGTCAGAGAAAATCTACGGGGACTCTCGCCTTTCCCGACTTATACAGGAAAAAATAAAATTGCTGTTTTCGGTTTTTTACGAATAGAATGGTTATTTCAGAAAATATAAAAAAATTAAAGGGTAAAGTTTCATTGTATTCAAAATGTACTTTTCTTGAATTTTATTTACACCTAATGTTCTGAATATTCATTCATTTCAAAGAATGGAAACTACCCAAAACATTAAAACAACGTCAATATCACTTGACCACAGGTAGCACTCTCATATTGGAACAATATTGGTACAATATTATGAAAATATAGGCAAAATATTCAATGTAATGATAACCACTTAGTGAACTGTCTAAAAAACAAGTTGTGAAAAGTACTTCATATATTTCCTTAGGTTTCAGCTGATGTTTCATATGTAGAGCCCTCTAGCGGTTTGTTCCACAGGTTTTATCATAATTTATTTCAATATTATTTATTGATTATTGGATCAATATTTATATCGAAATATTGGTAATAAGTTTTCTTTGTAATATTGTATCAATATAATTATTTCAATATTGGCATGATATCTTCGTTTAACGTTTGATCAACATAGGCAATTATGATTTGTTGAATATTGAACTAGGATATACAATATTGTTTTTATATTCCTAATATCGATATGAGAGGAATATTGAGATTCCCATAATATATAGACGATATTACTTTATCGACATCAACCAATATCGACCCAACATACATTATAATGATTAGTTGAATATGTTTTCAAACTTGGATACATAATATTGGTTGTATTCCTAGAATCGATATGGGAGGAATTCTGCGGTTGTAATATTCATTCCAGATGTGGAATATTGCTTTATCGATATTGTCAAGAATTATTCAACCAATATCGATATAACATAAGTAATAACGATTTGTTGAATGTTGGTGAAATAATATTCAACCAATTGTTATCAAACTTCGATACACAATATTGGATTCATTCCTAGAATCGATATGAGAGGAATATTGGGATTACAATATTTATTCTAGGTGTTGGAAACAATATGTAGACAATATTGTTTTATCGACATTGATAAAAATCATTCAAACAATATCGACCCAATATGGTCATAATGATTTGTTTGATATTTCTGAAATAATATTCAACCAATATGTTATTGAAATTGGATATACAATATTGGTTTTATTCCTAGAATCGATATGAGAGGAATATTGGGATTGCAATATTCATTCTAGATAGAATAATTGTTGTGGAATTCTGTGTGGGTATTGAGTAGAGGTGGTAATGGGTGAAGACATCAGGGTGGACTAAGGGGATATGCAGCGCAAAAACTAGTTTGGTATTTGAAAAATATGCATCAACTGGGGTTATATCAAATTGTTTATACGTGTCTTTAGTATCTGAGTAAACTAACTGATCTCTGGAATGATGTTCGAGAAGAGAATTGAATATTGATTTCATGTCATCGATATATAATATGCTATGATGTAAAGTACCAAGCTTAGCAAATGATATAGCATTTTCAATACTTGTGGGAATTGAAAGCAGTGTATCCAAATCGAATTTTATTTGGGTGTACGTGTCTACAAGTGACAGGAAATATGTGCTGTTGTTATTCAGTTGTTCTATACTTTCCCTGATTACATTTTGGTTATGAACCATTAATGAAAATGTTTCATTATTATTCTTAAAAATTTTGTGGGTCAACGATATTTGCTGATTTAGAGAGTTGACAATTTGTTCTTGATTGTTTGGCAATTTTTCGATTGCGGCATCATAGCGTTCGGCATCTTCTTGATCTAAGTTGCCAGAAATAGATTTAATGATATTCCCTAAACCACTGATTAGTCCTCTTTTTTGTCTGTTCGTTAAAGGATAGACTGATCGAAATTTTTCCTTTACCGATTTCATCTGATAATCAATGTGTTGTTCAGTATATTCGTGTAGAGATGTTAAATATTTAGAATTGAGGTTATAGTTCGCAAGAGATGATTTTAGTACATTATAATTTTGAGCTAATATTTCGATTTCATCTGATATTGGTTTGAAATCGATGTAGTGTAAAAACGTATGGGTGGCTACTTTGATTTTTGCTGTCCCCATCCGAAAGGGCAAGATTCCTGGGTTGTTCTTCAAATTAGTTATTTGTACTTTCTTGGGGATCGTCAGATGAACTATCGTCAGCAGTAGGAGGGTCCTGTAATAAATTTGGTTTTGTTACTGAGGCTCGAGGTTTCTTGAAAATGTTTTTGTGATAGGTATTACGATTGGTTTTCAGTTTCAGTCCTTGATCAGTTATGACAGTTTCTTTAATAAATAGGGGGTTTAATTTTTTTCCACGTGTTTTGACATCGTGTCGATAAACTTCGTCATTTTTAGTGTAATTTGCTGGTTCTTCCCGAGTTAGATTTTGTTTTTCAATATTTTTTTCTTTCTGTTTTTGAGAAATGTCGTGTATGTGGTCGAAAATCTGAAGTGTTTTTTGTTTATGTTCTTGTATATAATTGTTTAAAATTTCGTATTGTATGTCTAAGTCGAAGGTGTCTTTTGTGTCGAGGTGTCCTCCCACAATATCGATTGGCTTTTGTTTGGTGACAGAGTGTATGGAGTGGTTGTACCCAAAAATAGCATAGGGCATTAGACTCGTTACTTCTGCACGGGGGTTTTCAAGTTTTAAAACCCTCAAATGCTCGAGTAAAGTTGAATGAAGCCGTTCTACGGGGGCATTGCTAGTGGAATTTTTTGGGGTTACAAGGTGAAGGTCAATTTTGTGAAGTCCGTTAGCGTCGAATTTTTGAATTCTGTTCCGCTATCGGCTACAATTTTTAGGGGTAATCCATGAAATGACATGAATATGATAAGATTCTCCACGATAGAGACTGCATTTGCCGCTTTTAGAGGAAGAGCTTGGGCGTATTTTGAAAAGGTGTCTATGATAGTTAAAAACTTTTGGCTATTGGCCTGGAAAACATCAATATGTACTACTTCAAAGGGTTTCCTAGGTGTTGGTGTAATTTGAAAATTGATTTTCGGTGGGCTTCTGTCATATTTTGTTCTTTGGCAGATATCACATTTATTTATATAGTTTCTAACATCGTTAGCACAATTTGGCCAATAGTATTTTCTTTTTATTTGTTGTAAGGTTTCTTGAATACCACGATGATTTGTTTTAGTCTCATGATTGTATACTAAAAGTTATTTTTGTCTGTATAGTTCTGTGATGTTTTCAAGTTTAGTGTTGCATTTTATTTTTGAAAGTTTGCATCATAAGGTTACTGAGACTTTCGTACAGTTTGTTCGAATCATCGTCATTGAAATAAAAAGCGTACGTCTTTTTAGGCTGTCCAAAGTCTTTGAAAAATGTGATAATTGGGGAAAGGTCATTGTCCACTATATAAATGTTCCATAAATTCTTCTTGTTTGGTTCCCATAAACATTTTTTAGTAGTCCTTCTGGGCAATACCGATTTAGAAATATGGATTTGATTTTGAAATACGTTAATCGGTGATTCACTTGCATTTATTTCTTGTACAGGGTCCTCGGCATTCGTGTGGACTGTTTCATTATTTTCTTCGTTTGGGGTTGGGGTGATTTCTTGGACTGGTTCTTCCCCGCTTGAAGTTGAAGTTTCAGTTTCCACTTCGATTTCGTTTTCGTCTGGGGTTTCGTCGAGGTTATTGACTAGGGATGAGGTGTCCGGGTCCCGTGTACGAGTTTGCTCTACGTTGAACTTTTTCATATATTGGAGGAATGGAGATGTTTCATCTATGTCTTCCGTTCTGGTCTTCGAAGTGTTTGGTTGTGGTTCTACTTCGTTGGCGTGGATTTCAATTCTCGATAGGTCATCTGCATTGGTGTTTTTTTTTCCTTTTTTATATCGAATCTCGTAGTCGAATTCTTCTAACTTCAGTTTCCATCGGATTAGTCTCGAGTTTGGCTCCTTCAGCGACATCAGCCATTGTAGTGGTTTGTGATCTGTTAAAATAACAAATTTTCTACCGAAAAGATACGGTCGAAAATATTTTGTTGCCCATACAATCGCTAAAAGTTCCTTTTCAATGGTGCTATAGTTTTGTTCAGCATCGTTAAGCGTCCTTGATGCGTAGGCAACAGGGCGGTCAGACCCAACAGGAACTTGTGATAAAATAGATCCAATGGCCGAATTTGAAGCGTTTGTGGTTAGGTTGAAGGGTTTGTCGAAGTCTGGGTATTGTAGTATGGGGTCATTTGTCAGTAAGGTTTTGCAATGGTCAAAAGCTTTAAGGAAGGTGGCGTCGTGTTTTATTTCAGCGCCTTTTTTCAGACAGTTTGTGAATGGTCTTGTGATTTTTGCAAAGTACTTGATAAATTTACGGTAATACCCTAAAAGTCCCAAAAATCCCTTTATCTGTCTTGTAGTTTTTGGAATAGGATAGTGCATTATTGCTCTAATTTTATCTGGGTTTGGTTTTACGCCCTGTGGTGTTACAATGTGTCCGAGAAAAGCAACTTCCTTCTTGAGAAATTCTGATTTATCAATCTGAATTTTCAAGTTTGTATCGCGTAGCCTTTGAAACACTCTTTTTAAATTAATCATGTGTTCCTGCAAAGGTGTTGAGTATACAATGATGTCATCCATGTATACCAGGCATATTTCGTTTTGCAGCCCTTTCAAGACGTCATCCATCACCCTACTCAGAGTAGCTGGGGCATTCTTCAAGCCAAAGGGGACCCTCAGGTACCCGTGGTGACCGTTCTCGACATTGAATGCGGTCTTTTGAACGTCTTCCGGAGCCATCTCTATTTGATGAAATCCGCTCGCCAAATCTAGGGTGGAGAAATATTGGCACCTTCCTAGCTTATCTAGGATGTCACTGATGTTTGGCAGGGGGTAGCGATCGTCGATAGTCTTTTCATTTACCTTACGGTAATCGACCACGATTCTCCACTTTTTCTTCCCACTAGCGTCTGCTTTTTTTGGTACCACCCATATAGGTGATGACCAGGGCGAGTTACTGGGGCGGATGATATTTTGTTCGAGCATGGAATTTATTTGTTTGGCTACTTCCGCTTTGTGAATGAAGGGATACCTATACGACTTGGAATAAACGGAAATTTCGTCTTTTGTCTTGATTCTATGTTTAACCTGATTAGTAAATGTCAGTTTTTCCCCTTCATAATGAAAAATATCCGAGTATTTGCCGCATAAGTTTTTTATGCGTGTCTATTCTTCTTGATTCATATGTTCTGTACGAATGAGGTTACGAATGTCGTTTTCGTCTGTGTGAAAGGTGTTTATGTCCGCATGAAAAAGTTCAAAGTTTTAAGGTGAAAATGGATGAGTACTGAGTGGCTCAAATAGTTGAATTTCGGAATTATAGTCATTTCCATTTTCTAACTCGACCCATGCGTATCCGTTATTAGCTGTAGTTAGTGTTTCTCTTATCAAACATTCGTTTATTTTTGTTGGAGGGACGAAGATATCGCCCGTGGATTGACTTACAGGCACTTTAATTTTGGTTCCCGTATTGGGTTCTATTTCGACAAAAAATAATAACCTTTTCTTTGTTTCATAGTACTGAATGTAATTTTGCGAAGATGGAGTATACAATATTGAGTTTGAAAAATCAATTTGAGCGTTCAGTTGCTTAAGTATATCAAGTCCTATCAGTCCATCAAAGTATTGGTGAAATTTGAATAAATGAAATTTCAGCATTTGTTGATGGTTAAATTCATCGAAAGAAGGGATGCTTGCACAATGATCACGTTTTGATTGTTGAAAAACTGATGTGACTGTAAATGGCTCTTTGAAAATATTTTCAGGGTAAAATTTGTTTGCAATATCGGGGTTCATGAATGATTTAGTTGCTCCTGTATCTATTAAAAGTTTAATAGGTGGGTTTTTGATTTGTATGTAAGGGAGTTCTGTTTTGTCGTATATAGTATTCAGTTCAATTATGTTTCGTCCCTGTTGGACCTCATCTCGTGAAAATTTTTGTTGTGTTTCGTCATAGTAATCGAATTGTTCTGTCTCTTCTACGTAAGGTTCGTTCGGGTAATACTCTTGAGGGTGGAATTCGTCGGGTGTTTCGTAATTTTGGTCATATTCAAAATTATGGAGTTCTTCAGAAACGAAGTTACGTCTCTGATGTGGGTTTGATTGGAAATAGTTTCGAGATTGTTGTTGATAGGGGGGTCTGTTGGAATTGTTTTGAAGATTTTGTGTTCTAGTTACAATACTCATAGGGGTAGGTTTGGAAGTGGTTGGTCCATTATGGGGTTTCCACACGTTTCGGGGTGCACTGAATACTTCCTTGTTAATGAAATATCTTTGGGGTGTACCACTTTGGCGTGGTTGTATCTGAATTGGTCCCCTAGGGAATTGAGGCTGACTTGAGAAGTTTTGGTGATTTTGAAATTGTCGGGGAATATTTTGTTGCTATTGGGGTCTATCAGAGTGGTAGTTTTGGGTGTATCGTTGTCCAAAATTTTCAATCTGTGGTCTTATAGTAGTTGGAAATTTATGAAAATTATTTACTTGAGATTTTTGAAGGTATCTAATATTGTTGTCTTCAATTATATATTTTTGGACTTCAGCCAAATTATTTGGTTTCATTGACCTTACCATAGAACTTTGAGGTTCTCTTAAACCAACAAATAATGTGTGTAGTGTGTGTGAATCATAGAGTAATTTTTTGCTCACTTTAATTTGATCATTAATTTCATATAAATTGACAAAATTATGGAGTAAGTTGAGTGTAGACACTACCCTTGAAAAAAAATTCAATGAATTTTCACTGGGACTTTGTCTCAATGAACCTAGATCTGATAATAAACTGCTTTCATTTCTTTGATCACCAAAATGATTAATTAATAAATTTTTAATGGTATTGAAATCATTGCTACCACTAAGCGAAAATACTTCTTCAGCTGGTCCAGTTAGCTTGGAAAATATTCCATTCAGTAACAATTTATTCTGAGCACAATTTACGTTTGCCGGGGTAGCGTCCCAATATGTATTCAATAGATCGGTAGATGTTGAAATAAATCTGTATATCCTGCACGGGTTATCGTCAAATTCCGGTACAATTTGCAAATGTTTTATATCAAATACTGGTGTTGCCATTATTATTGATTCAACTATTTTTTCTAATTCTTTTGTTTTATTACTATTTAAGCTGAGAGCTTCTAATGATTCAACTAAATCTATCTCAACTTTTGCGCCAATATCACTCAAGGAATTTGGAAAAGTTGAGGAGTCTGACATATGAAACGAAAAAGGGATCAATGAGTAACTCACAAAATAGCCTTTTTCATCCTCTGGTGTTGGTGTCTCCGGAGCTGAAGTTCTGCAACCTGCCCTCGAACTGCGGCTAATCCAATAATGGTACTTTCACAGTTTTAACTTTGTTTTTCTCGTTCCCGAACTTTTTCTGCCGGTTCCTCTCGATGAAGAGTTGAGACTCAAGGATACCTAAGCGGTAGATGCCTTCGAGATCCTACAACGACTGCGCCAAATACGTATTTCAAATATCGAATAACGTTTTTATAAACACGAAAATTATTTATTTAGACAAGTTTGTACTTCAAAGATTACATCAAGACTGAATAAAATTCCATTTCGCATTTTGAATGTAAAAATATAAAATTAGCAATTGTGGAATTGTAAGATATATGATTTTGCTGAGTCAGCGCTTCCTGGATGGGTGAATGTACGGAGCGGACGGTGACCGGTACGTAACTCGGTATTCACTCTAATTTCATCTTTCCATTTAAAAAAATGGTCATATTCCATCTCGTATAAGTATTTAGATTTCACAGGCAGTAAATTTCCTATCGCTTTTTCAGCTTTGAACATCACATTCTGTGGGATCTCCATAATTATTGTGAACACAACCGTTTTCAGTTTCCTCCACTAACAAGCTTGTCAATTCTTACAAAATTACAGCGTCATTTTATTAAATAAACAACCCTTAGCAACCTCTTCAATGTTTCCATGGCAATTGCATAGAAGCTCCCTTGTGCTCAGTTGCCGACAAGAACGTAGTTAATACTGTGAGAAGAAAAATATGAAGTAAACAACGTCGTAGCTGTATAGGGTGCTCAATAATTATTTAGCTTGGTAAACAAGAGGTTTAAAACATTGTACAACTTAATTGTGACCCCCCTGATATAGTGAAATAAAAAAGAGAAGTGAAATTATTTAATTTATTGAATAAAGACAAAACGCAGGTGAGCAAATAAAACAAAGTGAAAACAAAGTGAAGTGAACAGATGAATTAAAAGGGGAAAAACAATAAAGGTAACAACAATAAAATATAACTTACATTATAATTATCACAAAGGGGAAACGTGTCATGCTGCCCATGATTGAAACTCAAAACAAAATTATAATTTTTTGTGAACTACCACCCAGTAGTTTCAAACGACTAATGATCTAAATGAATCCCTGACTTTCCAATCCCCGTGAAAATACTGCTGACCATTATTGCTTCATCAGCATTTTGGCCATTGAATATTGAGGTACCGAATGAAACCCAATACCTCTGCCGGTAAATGACTGGCGTTGAACTTTGGATTGCAGGAAACACTGTATTTCAATAAATGTTATACAGGATGATGAGATTTTAATAAATGACTGAACTATAAGATTTTTTACATAAAAGATATCCAAGTATTATTTTTGTTTTCAAGTTTGGTACATTAATTTTGAATTTTGAAAAATATTTTTACTGGGTGCTATTTCTTATACTTGACAATATGATTATTATTATTTTTCGTCAGGAATTTCTCAGTCAAGCCTTATCTCCGGAGCCCCGATACATCCGGAGAAAGGGCACGCTGGAGTTTCGTCGACCACAGTGAGCCACACATCCGTGGGGTGAATGATTACAGGGTCCGAAAATAATGTGCTCTGAGTAGGCGAAGTAAACAAAAATAAACGGCCTTTTTTTGGTTCTGGCTCAGTCAGTCCCTGTCTACGGAGCCCCAATACTTCTGGAGGGCGCACTGGTAAGTCTTCATTCCCAGAAAATACTCTCCACGTCCGTGAGGTGTGTGATTACTGGGTCCGATAATCATGTGACCTGGGTAGGCGGAGTGAGCCGAGAATTATGGCCTTCTTCATTCTCCAGGCAGGATTTTCTGCTACATCACGACAAGTCGGTAGAACTTTTGGATTCCAGAGCAGCATGTCCATTATTCCACCAAGTACCCCTATGATCAGAACCACCGTTTAAACAGAATTGCTTGGGTAAAGTCTGCGGAGTTCAACGAGTAAGTCTCAATATTTCATCTATTTCCTCCACTTTTAGAATGATGCTTGTTCCGCCAGTAGCTGAAAACGCTATGACCAACATCGTCCTAGTTTGATAGTTGAGGATTACATCAGGCTTATTGGCTTGTATTCGCCTGAGGGTGGGCAATGAGTAGTCCTCATTCTTCACAAAGGACTCAGTATGTCCCGGAGCATAGGACAAGGCTGGTGTTTTGTCTATACCGTACGAATGTCGAATACGGTAGTATAACATTCGTAGCGCCGCGTTATGTCTATGGATATAGGCTGAGACCACATGAACTGGAAAAACTGACAGCAGATGTATTATACTCTCGGTCGGCTGCTCCACGACACGCTCAGCATCTAGGGTCTCTGACGAGTGCCGTTTCTTTGAGTTACGTTATAAAAACCCACACAGCACATGTACGTACAATGGATCAACAATGGACGTTCAATGGACGTCCAGGACACCACTATGGACGTACAATTAAAGTTCAGAAAACGTACAATGGATGTACACTGTACGTATTTTGGGCATCCATTGTATGTCCATATTTGGTGAAATGGATGTACAGAATATATCAAAATAACAACCACTGTGGATATTTTTTGGACATCCAAGGTGTTCTGCAAATAATTAGCAGTACTTAGGTAGATATCATAAAAGTAAAAATTATATAATTTCCCATTTAAACATTATTTGTCATTGAATAAATAATTACAAAATCTTCTTACTGGAGTTATCACTAAAATACGGTGAAACAATAATTGAAAGTGAAGAAGCACTTGGTGTCAATTTTTTACCCATACCATGCATTACCATTGTATATTAGCCTGAACTGAACTGAAACACAAAACACAACACTGCAGTCATATCTAACCTCACATATTCTTCTTCTGCTTCAGCTGATTATTCTTTTATCGTCACCAATCGGTATTTTGGTTCTGTGTCATCGATCATTATTTTATTACACCAAAGAATCTAGGATTACCAATATTCAAAATCCATAACTATTTAATGCATTTGCATGAATTGAACGTCCAATTGATGTTTACGACTGGACTTTCAAGTAATGTCCACTCAATGTCCTCTCAATGTCTAGATATAGTCTGACAAAGTGCGTTTTATCTAAGTATTACATTTCCATTAGGGATGAAGACAAAATAGCATAAACAGGATAATTAATCATATGTATCAAAAATTAATTTTTTTTTTGTACATCATATGTACGTACAATGGATGTACATTTTCGAATATCCACTGTACGTCCGTTTCCTGTACGTACAGTGGATGACCATTAAACATCCATGGACGTTTGGACTACAGCTGGACGTAAAACGGACATCCATTGGATGTCGTGTGCTGTGTGGGAAGGTTCTCGTTTTTATGAGTAGACTCGAGATGTGTATCGAGCAATATTTGAGATGGTTTGTGGTTGAATGCTTGCAGAATTGAACAGACTTTTAAGTGAAAGGTTTCTATTTACAACTCTTACCTCCTATATTATATGAATATATAACAATACTCATCATGCGACTACGGTTGGCGGGGGTGTTGAAGACACAATCTTGGTAGGCCATTATTAATCCCTCTGTTTTCAACTTCAGCCCACTTGACATGAGAAATTCGAAAGTCAGGTTTTGGGACGAACCAAAGTCTTGAAGAAGACCCCATGCATTGGCTCATCATTGTGTAGGGTTTGTTGATTGAAGGGAGTACTTTGAAGTATAAAAACTCTTTTGATAGTTGAGTTGAGCGCTTTCGGTTGATACGCCATCCTCAGAACTCATTTGTCAGAAACTAAAATAGCGAGATTCCTGTGCTAAACTCAAAACTGGAAAATAGTTGTGAAAAACATACCTGAATGAAATTTCGGTTTTAATCTCCTCAACGAGTAAATTACAGAAATATTATCACCTAGACATTCGACCGAATAGATAGATAGATATATACCTTATTGTCCAAGAATATTCTTATTGACAAAGATGAAGAATATAAATGTAAATTCAGGTCAATAAAAATTGGTATGAATAAAATACAGATAGGTATAATGTAACCAAACGCATAGATTGAATCAATAAGACCAGAAATATCATTTAAGGTATCCCGGGACACCATGAAATATTGTCTATGGTCATACATGTCTACCACTCGTGAATGTATCAAATGACAGTTTCAGTTTTCAACTCGACCTTTCACTTCAGAATCTTTCGAAATACATTTTACAAAAGATCCTATGATAAATTAATGATGTAAGGATGAAATGTCATAAACAGGGACATTTCAGAGATAAATAGTTATTCGGGGTAGAAATGTTGATAACTCTGTGAGAGGCAAGAAATTTAGATCGTTATTCGGAATAATGGTCAGTTGTAGTTTCAACTCGTAGCACTCCAGATGTGATCTTTTAGTTAGTTATTGACTGTGTAAATTCTGGTAATTTTTCCATAAGTCTTTTGGTTTCAATTCAAATTAAAAAATGATGAATAGCTTAATTCTCAGTATGAATAATTTAGTTCTAAACAATCTTTCTCATTCCTCTGGAAAGTTGATTCTTCCAATCAACGTTCATAACAATCATTATGATATTTTTAGTGCATTCAAATTTTAATTTAACTAGGTTATTGTTCTAAATATCCTAAAGATGTTAGTAACTCATCTTGCCTCATTTATATTGCATTCATGATCAATTCTTGATATATGTTGATATCAGTTTCAATAACAATTAATTGCTGGTTGTCCTTTATTAAATATTTCATTGTTTGTTTTTATTTTGTTAATTAATGTTATATAAATATTTGAGTGTTGTTGAATCCTGTTTATCATTTATAAAAGTTCATAAACGGGCTCTTCTAGCCTTGTCAAATCAATAACATGGATAACCAATCAAGTATTAACTTTGCGAATGAAGTAGGTTTTTCGATGAGTTCCAATTCCATCCTATGCAGAGAAAAAGTGACAGCATAGCATCCAAGGAAGGCAAAACGATTGAGAAACTAAGGTGAGATGGAAATATTCAATTCTGTGAGGTATAATGCAAATTTTTTAGTCAATAGAGCCCAACGTTCCCATATATTTAATGATATTAACGATTCCGCTCGGTCGTATCGTATCTAATGTGACAAAATGTTATTCAATTATAAAGAAAGCTTTTGTTATAATAAATACAATACATACAGTCAACATAAATATTAAGAGATAAAGAGTAATAACAATAATAAAAACAATAAAAACAACCTTGGATAAAGAAAATGCAATTACATCAAAATATATGAAAATATCTCAACAACCATAAAGAACCCCGCACACCTTATATGGGAAAATGGATCTCCGTCAAATTTCTTGAATTTTTGATATGTTGTAGAATTGATCATTCCGATGAAATGTTTCAACGGGCGCAACACGATCCTATGACTAGTTTTCGAGATACAGGGTGTTGAATATGAGAAACATTCACTTTTCATCACTCTGTATCTGCCAAGTTACGATTTAGTTCGGATTTATCATTTGTGGGATCATCATCATATCCGTGTATGATGAATTCATGAGAAATTCATTTCCAAACCTTTTCGTAGTACAGGGCGATTTCACTTGAAAACAATGTTATTTTGAGACTTTCATAATTTAGTTGTTTTATAAAGAGAAAATGCGAGAAAAGGTAGAATTATCACATAATATTATAAATTCATTTCATCTAGCATCACAGTTGATACAATTCATACAAGGTGATTCACAAATATGGAAACATCGAATTTTGTTTTTTGGGACACCTTGTAGTAATAAACCAACCTAAAATGACAAAATTCACTTGAAGAATGTTAAATGATATGTTCCATCGTATACAGAGTCGAATGATATCAATTTGAAAAATTAGTTATACTTAAAAAAATAAAAACCTTGAATTTTTAAATCACCCTATATCTCATAAGATAATAGAGAGAACTGAGGACTCGAAGGAGTAGGCAGATTGAGACCTTAGAGAGAACCAGTGACGAGACATGGGGAGTAGGCAGATTGAGACCCCGACGTCAAGTCACAAAAACCGAACGTAATTAAACTTGAGGAGTAGGCAGATTGAGACCTCAGCGTAGAATTACGTTTCAACCATTTATAAATTTTCTTATTTTCTTTCTTTTTCAGTTCTTGAAAATGGCTCCAAAATCGGAGCCGAAACGTCGAATTTCAACAAATTCTAGACGCGGTTCAACCCGAACTTTTAGTTTTCAAATATCTGACCGCGGAAACCTATCTGAACACATATATATATATATATATATATAGATATATATATATATATATATATATATATATATATATATATATATATATATATATATATATATATATAGAAGTAAATAGAGTGATTTATGTTTTGATTCCGAGAGCCACCATCATCTGTCGACAGATGTTTCGTGGTTTCCCACTCATCAGGACAGCTTTATGGTTGCTCTGTGCTATTGTTGTAGAAATGCTCAAAATGTCAAAATCATAGTCAACCTCATTTTCACGTAAGTATAGATTCAAAAC
Organism: Chrysolina americana; assembly: GCA_958502065.1. Classification (NCBI taxonomy): domain Eukaryota; kingdom Metazoa; phylum Arthropoda; class Insecta; order Coleoptera; family Chrysomelidae; genus Chrysolina; species Chrysolina americana. The sequence goes on along the minus strand of OY293410.1, from coordinate 48,888,112 downwards.
CCGACACCAGAGGGAGTATCCCTTATCTTGAATTCCCAATAGCCATGGGATACATATTATGTGTGCCATCTGGCAAGGCCGTACAAGTTGTTATAAGTTGAAATAATGTTGATTTCACTTCACTGAATTCCTTACTTTTACGTTTTGAATAAATATCAAATAAGTATCTTCTCAATCACATCAGGAGACTTCAATGGATAGGTAGAGTGGTCATTTATTAGCGTAAAATAGTGAAATATATGGACTTTTTCACAAATTGTTCGCCTTATATATAAAAAACCTGTTATAGGAATTTGATGAAAATTTTGTACGATATGAATGAAAGTATTTCGAGTTCTCCCGTGAAAAAATATCGCTATCTTTTCGGACTCCCTTATGAGATATAGGGTGATTTAAAAAATCAAGGTTTTTATTTATATAAGTCTAACTAATTTTTTAAATTTTTTTAAATTGATATCATTCGACTCTGTATACGATGAAACATATCATTTAACATTCTTCAAGTGAATTTTGTCATTTTAGTTTGGTTTATTACTATAAGGTGTCCCAAAAACCAAAATTCGTTTTGTTTCCATATTTGTGAATCACCTTGTATGAATTGTATCAACTGTGATGCTAGATGAAATGAATTTATAATATTATGTGATAATTCTACCTTTTCTCGCATTTTCTCTTTATAAAACAACTAAATTATGAAAGTCTCAAAATAACATTGTTTTCAAGTGAAATCGCCCTGTACTACGAAAAGATTTGGAAATGAATTTCTCATGAATTCATCATACACGGATGTGCTGATGATAACACAAAAGATAAATCCGAACTAAATCGTAACTTGGCAGATACAGAGTGATGAAAAGTGAATGTTTCTCATATTCAACACCCTGTATCTCGAAAACTAGTCATAGGATCGTGTTGCGCCCGTTGAAACATTTCATCGGAATGATCAATTCTACAACATATAAAAAATTCAAGAAATTTGACGGAGAGCCATTTTCCCATATAAGGTGTGCGGGGTCCTTTATTTACATTTATCGAAACAAAATGTGTATGCATACCAATGATGATAATCATTTTAGCATCGTATTACGGAGTTTGAGACATATCAATATAATATTCTTGTATGTGATTTTGCAAGTAGCAGATTTTTAACCGATCTTGTTAAAATAATCTAATAGGTTCTTGGTTGTCTGTTGTAGGTGATTTCCTTCATACATATAAGAGTGTTTAGTTAAATTCAGTTTAGGTATTGGCAGGTGAATATTATTGTTACCACTCTGTTTGGTATTATGAGATCTTTCTTTAGGAGTATCAGTAACATATCTCTTGTGAATACATTTATTTTGCAGTACAAAAACCTGATTGAGGAGTTCTTGACTACAGAATCCCCAAAACGCAATGCCATTTCGTAGATGGAATTCTACTAGCGCAAAGTAAGTCGATTTAGCTGTGGATATGTCGAGCTCATTTGCGACAACTCTCACAGCAAATGATGCAGATGCTAATGATAATAAAAGGAAACCTGGAACCTTCCGCCAGTTAAAAAACATCATCTCTATGATTGAACCCAAAAAAAGTCAGCATTTTTCATTTTCTCAATCTTCCATCAAATTGCTTCTCAAAATATCAAAAAGAGCGAGACCACAAATCATCAAGTTCAAATATCAAATTCTTATACCTTGTTGTCAAGTAAACTCTTTCAAAATGTTTCACAATTTCCAAACGAGTGTTCACAAGATAAATATTATTACAGAAGACTATAATGAGATGGGAATTTTAATAATTCATGACCTAACCAATTTTCACTCTCTCTGGTATTGAATGTAACCAAAGACATCCTGGGTGTACCCCAGACGGTAACTCAATATGAATGAGGCAAGAAAAAAATCAAACTTGTTGAGTCTTTTTGATACTGTAAATAAGGAACAAATATGAAGAAGTAGAAACAACTGATCCATGAAAAACAGTAGTGTGTAGTCCAACCATTGGGATAACTTGATATCAATCACACTAGAAAAATAGACATATGACCAAAACATTTAGACGTTATATTCAAGTTGGATTTATATGCTTTCAGTAGTGAAAATGCGCCCAGATTATATTTCCGAGAAATAGCAATGCAGTAGAAAGGTGAATTATTTGTTTTCATATGAAAAATAGTTGAAATAGACTGCCAGCTGAAACAACTCTCGTTGAAGCAACATTTCAATAGCCAAACATGGATCTTATTGATTGCGTATGTGAAATAGCAAATATCATATACAGACGGCAAATAATTCACCTACCGAGAAAAAGGGACATGGAACAAATCGTTTTTCTGTACCTGTCTGGGTGGTTACATAACTGTAACTTTCAAGCCTGTTGGTATGTCGTATCGGTTACTGTTACGAGTATGCTTTATTCAACCTCTCCGAATCACCAGATAGTCGGAGTGGACGACGGTAGCAGTTACACTTTGGCTACCCCATATAGTAAGGGTAAACATCTTGGAGAAAACCGCTCATGGGCATTACCTCGAAATTCAAATGAACAAGGTTGTGAAATATGATACCCGCAAAAGATATAGTTCACTGATGTGCGCTGACCATATCATATCATATCATCATCAATAGCTACTCCTAAAAATTTCGTTTCATCATGATATTCATGTTATTCATGTCGACTCTAGTGGATTCCATTCTGAAAAACATACTTGCAATATTGATTAATTGAGATTATATTTCCATGCCACTTATCTGAAATTCTGGAGGAATCGATTTCACGTTTAAAATTACTTCAAGGGAAATTTTGACCAAGTCGAAATCCTCTTCTCTCCATATTATCCCACAAATTAGAAAAATTGGGGCGAATATCTATCAGAAAATAACTACTTTCCCCTATGAACATTGAATTATATCTGACATCTATGTGTGCTCTATTCCTACAGGAAAACACTATTGAAAGCGCTAATTGTAAACGTGCATTGGCTATCCCCGTCTGGTTGGGAATGACCACCTACATACATGACATATTTCAAGGTTGTTTCCTCTTATCACTGATGAAATATTCCATAAAATATTAGAGTCATCCTGTCCCACCCAATCAATGTTAACACCCAAAGCTCAGAAGCAAGAACCACTCTTGTTCAACATAGACTACATAGTCCAAGAGATAGCGTCCAAATCACCGTCTGATCGCATAGTGGATGGAAAAATTATATAAAGTAGTCCTGAACTTGTATTATATGAAAACCGGTGACTAATTTATTACTTTTTTGTAGGTCAAAATCCGACCAAGTGCGTTGTGCGTTAAAATTCGTTTATACATAAAAAAAACATTCTTAAATATGATTTTTGGTGACTGCCACTCAACATCGGTTGTTGGGTCGTGACTGCCAATCAAAAATGGGCTAATAAAAATTTTGGCAAAAGCCGGCTCATCGCATATGAAGGAAAACCGGATACGACGTCATCGAACACATTCAAAGACCATTGCCGGGTGACTGCCACCTCAAGGCTGTTGCTTTCTAGTAACTGCCGGCCCTCAAAGTTTGCTCTGCATCGCCCGGCGCACTTGAAGATTGCCAAGATATCAGTATTCATTTGTATGGCATTTCGGCCGAGATATTGATATACGTATAAAATATACATATAGTATATCATAAACCAAGTGTTAAAAATGGAATGTTCATAATAAAAAATCATAACATTATATATCAATATTAATTATAATTTTTATTTTCGACAAACAAGGGCCACATTCTTAATGCGAGAGCTAAAGTGTCACTATCAGTAACGCTATCACTAAGTTAACGTCTTTTGAAATGCTTTCAATGTTCTCTGAATTATCATCTTCATCCGAAAGTTCTGACTGTATTATTATATATTTGACGAATTGAGGAACCTGCTCACCCTTGAACCACACAAATGCATATTTGTTATTATTCTCGAACCACCCATATTCGATGGGACAAAGATTGATGGGGAATTTTTGATGAGCGTGAAACTAAATATTTGCAAAGTATTTTACTCGTAGAACTTGCTCTATGAGTTCTGATTTGCAAGAGGAGATTGTCAAACCATCATAAGTCTTTGCCTTTTTGCAAATTTCTCGTTGACGTCATTGACCTTGAAATTATCCCAGAAAAATGGATAATCGCGCCTTGTGTACATGTCGTACGCCCTTAAAGCCATACATGTGACATACAAATGATTCGATATTTTCGAAACTTGCATCGTCGATAGCTTCCTCGTCGCAGTCCTCAAGCTTTGCAAAAGCTGCCTGTTATTCCTCAGAATGTTGCAATAGAAAAAAGGACTGAAATCGCACCCTGTAAATACGTGGTACCCAGGTAGCGATTTGCAAATATCGGGGCCGAGATGAGAATACAATTTCGCGACATCAATGTATCGCTGCCCATTTGAAACTCCGACGTTCATCCATATTTTCATTCCGCTAGTTACGTGTTCCATTTTTGTAAGCATTATTACCAAAATGTTTGTATCGGAACAACGTATCACAACGTTTGACTTTCCATTCGACCTGCAAACATGAAACAGGATTTTTATGTCAGCCTCTTCGTGTTTTTCGCATCATAATTCGTCGACGATGATCGAAACAACATTTTCTCCAATGATTTCGAATTCGTGACATTGCTCTGCGTTAATGTACAATGTTCTTGAGCCAAGATTACTCGCGTATTCATACTTACGCCATTCTTCAATGAAAAACTGGATCAAAGCTTTTTTGAAATTGATATTTTCCAAAGCTTTTGTGAAATCGGTACAGCACTTTGCTGCGGACCAGTTATTTGGAATCTACGATCTGAAGAGCTGAAGTAGGAATCGAATATCACCGTGATTCCGAGTGAACTGTGGTTTAGAAACACACTCAAGCATTTACTTGCGATTTTGCCATGTTGAAGGGATATTTCTTTTATTGTATGCAAAACAAAAAATCAAGGACAACAAGATCGACCTCGCTCGGATGAGAGCTTTTTGATTTGCGATTCGAGCGATTTCAGGAGTACAGACTTGTCGGTTTTGTGTATGGATCCATCGACGTGACACAATGTTGAAAGCATGGGTGTCAAAGGTCATTGAAAAACTCCGCACATGTCCAATTTCTGATCCCCTGCTATTCCCAAAAATCTACCAAATGAATTAGGTTGCATTTTTACCTCTTGTACTTTCCCTGCAATCTTGATTTTTGTTGGTCTGTGCATCAAGAAACGTCAATACTCTCGTTTTTTCAATTGGTTTTTTAAATCGGCCTTTGTCGACGCTGTACTTCTGTATAAATTTTTCTCTCAACTTATTACCCGTGTATCCTATCTGAAAAAGACTATTGCAAATCAACTCGGACACTGCTTCTCCGCTTGAAATATCAAAAAGTGATTTCTGTGGAACGTCGGGGTCAAAGGGGTTGACATTTCCTTTAATAGTAGCCAAAACACAAGCTACAAATGAAGATGCACAGAGGCACAGAACACAGCTGCGACCGATTCTTCGAAGGGGCCGACGCGACGCGACGGCTGAACGTGAATTCGCAGAGCAAACTTTGAGGGCCGGTAGTCACCAGAAAGCAACGGCCTTGAGGTGGCAGTCACCCGGCAATGATCTTTGAATTTGAATGTCATATTCCATTTTCCTTCATTTTGCGGTGAGTCGGATTTTCAATATTTTCATTAGCCTGTTTTTGATTGGCTCAACAACTGATTTCGAGTGGCAGTCACCAGAAAACATATTTGAGAATGTTTTTTTCTATGTATAAACGAATTTGGACTCACAACGCAATCGTTCGAATTTTGACCTACGGAAAAGTAATTATTTTATTTGTAAATCAACGAACGCAAGGTGCCCGAGCTGGCAGTCACCGGTTTCCATATAATATACGTTCATCCACTATGCGATCAGTCGGTGATTTGGACGTTATCTCTTGGACTAACAGGGATGCATAAACTCGAGCATAGTTCGAAAAGTATGTCGGAGAGTTTCGAATAGTACGAATAATTTTGAGAAAGTCCAGTGTTATAACGTTATCTTAACTCTCCTAGCACTGATGAGAGGAGACAATTTTGAAATGTCATGTCATGGAAGTAGGTGGTCACTTTCGACCAGATGGTGGATAGTATTCCATGTTTGATTACAATCAGCACTTGGAATCTTCAATTCATCCAATCAAATTTCATATCAGTCATCATGATTTTTCTACCTAATCTAATTTATTTCCTAGTTTAATTCAATATCACTGTCTCGTTTTCAAATCTTGGTAGTTGTGAATATTTTTTCATCAATTCAGTATAGATATTTAGGTATCAGTGAATCCTCTCTTCCATTCATAAAATTTCTTGTCTAGTTGAGAATAGAGATCTCAGTTGATAGAGTTGAACAGTCTAAGTAAGTGTTCGCGAGCTTAGTGAATTTCTGAACGAATCCAAATCCAACTTGTGAAGAGAAAGTAACAGTATAGCATCCAACGGAGGCAGAAACGATGAAGAAATCAAGGTGGGAAAAAATCTTAAATTCTGTGACGTATTCTAAGTTTTTGACACAGAGCCAACTGTTCAATAACATCAACGATTTTGCTTGCTCATGTCAGATGTGTCAAATGCTATTCAATTAAAAATTAGCTTCTGTTTTATTCGAAAGGGAAAGTAGTTGTTCCTGACAGATATTTTAATTAAATTTTCCTATTTGTGGGATAGTGTGGAGAGAAGGGTATTCCAATTTTAACAAAATAATTCCTCTCATTCACTACAAGAATGTTTCCTCTACTGATGATATACTTTTCCTTTGCTTGTTGGTTCATTTCTATTCTGACATTTCCAAGTTCACAATAGAACTGACCATTTCTAACATCATTTAAGTTTACCAAAATCCTCATACAATATCAGACAGCAAAAAAAAGTCGTGATGGAGAGCATAACATTATTTTTGGCTACAGAGCACCTGGGGGTCACAATTATAAGCAAACCCTAAAAAACAAGTTCTTGCTTCTGATGAAAAAAAAATTTCAATGTAATATAAATATATTCATATATCGTAATGATACATTAAAATATAATTTATATTGAACGAATTATTCAGACTATACTCCTTCAGTGGTCTTCGTAGTTCAGAAATTGAAGAAATCAAGTTCCCATTCGAATTTCGAAAAAAGTCCACGAGAAATGCTGAAAATAAAGGAAATTAGTTTGCTGTCAATAACAAACTGTGAGTCATATGAATATAATTATCACAAATGAAAACCGTCTGAATATACATGGCAGAAACTACAAGATTTTCAAGATTGTCCATCATTATCTTCTTCAGGATGAGCTGCGTTCCAGTCCAAAGACCTCTGAATCTCTATCGGTATTGGTGGGGGAACAGGAAGATGCGCTCCTTGAGGTTGAAACCCGTCTTCATTGGCAATGTAGGATACCTGAATCGGCGATCCATCCGGTGCTGTATATTGAAAAGATCCCTGTGCTTCTTCTGCAGGTTGATTTGAATTCACATTCCTCACTTTTCCTGACTCTTCGGCAGATATTCCGTTATCCGCTTGGAAACTGAAAGAATAAATAAACAAATTCATTCATATTGATAAAGCATTATTAAACTTGTCAATACAAAAGAAAGCGACAAGCATGAAACGGCACAGGACAAAAAAGTGGAGAACAAAATAGAGCTAAGAATAGGAAAATTTTGTTCTGCCACAGGTATTTCATGGCTGAAGGTTTCTGAGAATTATTATCAATCAGTCCCATCGCTGATGAATATGGAGTTAGAAGGTTTCCATCATCATCCAGTCCAGACAATGCTCGCATGAAATTTTGCTATGGAAAAAGTGAGATATGAGCTCCCTAGCATGCTTCCCGAAGGGTTGTCCAATCACAACAGAGTGAGTGGATCTTATCTATCAACCAGTCTCATTTATTCACACATCATATTTTCCCTTTCTTTGTATGTGACTACTCACTAAGCATGATTTCATCTTACTGTGAAGTTTCCTTCGTAGTATCACGCAGGTGACTACAGCTGCCTCTGTGGCAACGATAGTTCATAGTCTTCTATCTGAACCACAAAATGTGCAGTTGTTGATTCCTTCTGAATCTTGCATCCAAGGGTCGCCCATCTTTGCACTTGGCTACACCGAACCGATGATGACCAAGAAATGTGAAACAAATGTATAAGGCTCATTTAAACCATGAGGGGTGCAACCAACTTTTGATGTTATCATTCACAAGGAAAGTTGCATCAACTGCTAAGGTTATCAGCGACGGTCCTAGACCTTTCATCTTTTTTCATTTTCAAATATTTTCCCTCACCATTCCATGTCATGATTATATCTTTGTAGGTATGTAGAATGGAATAAATACAATGGGTTTACAATGCTCCAACTAAGATTACTATGGGGGCAGCTGTAGCTACTTGCGTAATATCCTTTTCCAGGAATATTCAAATGAGAGAAAACCATTTAAATGGATTCACCGGAGGAAAGGGACCAAATTGAAAAAAAGGTTCCTTTCTCAGTTCTCTCAATATTCTGAATCATTTTCGATTCCTCTTTCGAAAATCATAAAGGTTATTGGCAATCTTCAGGCATTAATCAGGGTGAAGAAACATTTAAAGTATTGTCGACAACTCAAAGCATACCAAGCGTTGTAATTTCATCGAGGTGTGTCACAGCCAACTTGATGATCATCAACAAAATTCTTCAATAAGTAAGTTATTAAGAAACGAATACCAATTCTTGATACATGATATATAACGAATTGAAATTTAGTGAGGAGACCGTCCAATAACAATATATTGAAGGAACAGGTTTCATTCCTTTTGGCAGACTACGCGAAGAAGTAGGTACGTTCATGCAAGAGGATTTCTAATAAATGAATGCTTCCACAATCAGTAGTATGATGAAGGAAAATGTTAAATGCATATGACAAAAACACATTTCAAAGAATTTTCAGTAAATGTGATGATGGTTTCGAAATTCCTGATGATGATGTCTTAGTGAGGTTTTATGTAGTTTTTAAATCATTATCCTACCAGTTCATGTGTTTGGACCTACAACCCACATCAAAAGGGAAGGAGGCTCATTGCATTTCTGCCCTCGACTTGAAAGTGTGTATAAAGGTTTTGACAATGTTTTTCGCTCAAATGATATGAAGAGCCAATCTTCTTCATGTTCTGGTTCCTACGAAAAGGACCATTCTGTGATGTAGAAAATAATAATTGGTGTTCTTGAATATTTGCAGACTCAATGTCTCAGGAAACACCTTCCGATGCAGAAGAACGACCCTGGGCATATTTCCCTCAAAGTGACGACAAAAGAATGTGAAGACTGATCTCGACAGATCAGTCTCGATGAAATCGCTAACGGTGAAACGATCCATGATATTCGAGAAGAGCCTCATCCTCGAAAGGTACCATCCTTTCTGTGGTTTTCCAAAGAAATGAGCGACCTTTCAAGCGAAGCATCACCGATAAAACGTATTATTTTTTTTATACAATCTGAAAGTTTCACGGTTCATTTGGAGGCTGTACTACTTATATGGGAATAGTATTTCGGGACAGACCGGATTTGTGGATCATAAATCATAACCCGTTAGCAGATATTGAAATAGTTCCCCTTACGAAATAGAAAACCAAGTTTTGAAAAGGAAGTTAATGACCGCACGTGGGTTTCCCATTAAGGGATACTGATTATAGTAATACCTATCATCGAAATAGAGGACATCGTTCTCTCACCAATACTTCAGTATGCTTTGTCTGATCGACTCGGCCATTGTTTGATGAAGATCCATAGTGATTGTACAAACTACACGGAAAAAGTTTCGATCTTCACAAACTTTATTTTATCACGTTTCGCTTACACAGTAGCTCCACTTGAAGCATACAAAAGCTACTTGTTTAGGAGGCTATATCTGATATTTTGAATATATAACTCATATTATTCTTGGTTATATAACTTTTTCAGAGTTGCATTCACTAAAGAAAAAGATTGTCTTGAAATAATGACGTTTTCAAGTTTATTACGAGTTTTTTCATTTGCAGGAGGATATTTCAAAGGTAGATAATTGTTTTCATCTCCAGATGATTCATAATCATCCTTCCTTGTGGGGGTTTTTGCTTCAGGTTTCCTCCTTTGATTTGATTTTTTCCCCATTTCCATTTCCACTCAGTATTCGGAAGTTTCAAGGTGTAAAATTGAAATTTCTGAATATCGCTGTGTAATTCAACTGAGTTATATGAGAGTTATATCATTTCCACATCTCTACTCCACCAATATTTTTGAAGGTTCATGAAAATTTCTTGGGTTTTGTTGTTTTTGTTTATACTGATTTAACTTCGTATTCGAATTATTATTTACTTCAATGTCACTTAAAAAATCAATTACTTTATGAAATAAGTATAAAATTGTTTTATAGTGTACCTATAAGGGTGTCGCTTACTCGGTTATAAACAGTTCATATGCCAAAATGGTAGTGTATGGGAAAAAATCTTGAAAGTTTGACAATAGGGTAAACACGATTAAAATTCCACAATTTTTATTATACTCGCGACATGTAACAAATCTAAATATAAATAAAGCTAGATAAAGCTACCCTGTAGCGAAACATGTCGCGAGTATATTGTAGAATTCTAATCGTGTTTACCCTAGTGTCAAATATCATGGAATTACAAAAATCTTAAAAGGATGCACGCTTTAAATACTATATAAAGAATTTCATAATAATTGCTGTAAGTGCACATTTCATTATACTATGTTGAACTGGACTCAAAAATTTACTGATCATGAATTTCTCTTACATAAACTTGGCAAATACTAGCTTCCAAAGGCGCTTATGGAACATTTATTCATCTCTTGTAGCAGGAAGTACCATATACATGACTTAAAATTTCCCAAATGACTTAAAATATAATTTATTATTATTTTTGTTTATTGCAATATGGTGTCCCATTCAACATATTGATTGACTTCTTTGGAAAGTTTTATTGCTTGATCTTAATTGCTAGGGTTCGTTAAAAATTGCGACTCCGAAAGCACAGTAACCATGGCACATTGTGTTAAATTTTTCCTTCAATAAATGTATTCTTTGACAGAAGTAACCATATGGAGTAATAAGAGAGTAGTAGCTCAACAATTAGATACAAAAATGGATTAATTCCGTTCTCAGTGATGCAAGTGTAAAAATCGATCTATTCGAGAATATGCATGACTAACACTTATTTGAACGCACTATCCGTTTGGTTAGGTTCTTTGTATCCTTATTCACATGAAAAACGAATATTCATATTAGGCAATTATGTAATTTCAATGATTATTCAATTATCAGAAAGCGGCAAATATGGTCAACAGTGGAGATGATGTTATCATCACTGTATCATCACTCAATTGGATTTATGATGAATGCCGACATCAATTTGCTTTTGAGAAAAGTGGTCAGTTGTAAATTACAAATAAGTTAATGTTAATTTCCATTACCTCCACTGATAGGATCCATCATAGTTTATATCGGATGAGGCGCTTATGATACTCGATACTGGTCCAGATCCTGCTTGAAGACGATTTGACTTCTGACACAACACGCAACCTATAACAGCTCCCAGCATCACCTGAAAATGTCCCGTAATGTATTCTTCTTCAAATCAACGATACAAATTTGGCCAAGTTGATGAAAAATATCAATTCATCATTATGATGTGAAACTTTGCTCAATCATCCATAAATTCGCAATTTTTCCTTCTGTTCTCCTCTTTTTCCAGACTTGATGAACCCAATCTCGTTTCCTCACTTCACACTATAAATAAAAATCACATGCAGTGCCGGCACCATAAATGCTGAGTATAAATAGACAGTAATACGATCAAAATTCTGTATGGTGAATGAGGACCAACAACTGGTTTATATTTTTCTCTTCGATCAACAGCAAAATACTGCGTTCGCATAAAATTATCAATCAGCAAAATATAATTTTTCCTGCATGGGTAGTATCATGATTGACCTCCAGGCAACTAACTGACATTCATTAGGATACAAAACAATTATATGGTAATTCCAACCATAGGGTAAAGATATTATAGTCATTGGCTACTTAAATACTAGCTCGTAGTCAATCTCTTCAAATCCAATATTTTTGGACTTTAGGAAGAATACTACTATTGAGGAACCTTGCTAAAGAATAATACTATGAGATGTGCCCAAGTTCCACTTAATAACTGAAATAAATTTGATTTCTTAATAATGGATAATTAATTCACAGTTATCGGCAGTATGAATAACAGTGATTGGCATGACCAGATTGTACGAGACGTTATTATTATTTCATTAAATGTTTTGTTTTACTGAGCAAGTCTTGCAATAATATTGCATATAATATGGTATTCCTGTGGATGGTGTGATCCTAATGATGCAACTGTTATGGTATGTTCGTCCATGTCTATGGCATTTGATTCCATTTAATATCATGGTGATGTTTCTAGTACAAGTAAAGCAGATTTTACCATCAGCAGTTTGATTAGTTGGATATGTTATTCTCGTGCAACTGTGACGCATGACAATATATTAAATCGGCTATTACTTGAAGAATGTTGGGGAGTTGCCAGCTGTCAAACCTCATATCGTCTTCCTCGTCACCTAACCAGGGCCGGGATTCCGAAGTCACGATCGAGCATGAATCGTGTCGTTTTCACGAATTTGACGATTCCGAGCCTATACGCCGATCGTATATGTGTTGCAAATAGCCTACATTTTGACGATTAGTTGACGAAAAGTGGATTCCCAAGTGACGAGTAGGCCTCAATGGTGTCGTCTAGACGATTTTGATGATTCCGAGGCTATATGACGATCGTAAATGTGTTGCAAATTGCCTACATTTTACGATTAGTTGACGATAACTATTTTCTTGTCTTCAGTATATCTATCTTAGTCTGATATATGTGTTGCTCTTTTTATTAGTGGTCATTATTGCTTGTGTATTTGTTTCCATCCCGTTATTTACCTATGATCCATACTTCTGCAGTAGGGATTTTTTATTCAGAATGGCTTTCAGAGCAACCCAAAAGTTTACTGGGAGTTGATAATGAATTTCATGGGGAAAAGGGCATAGCTAAGTGGCGAATAGATTACCCTGTTGAAAAAAATGGGGAATTCTTTCGAATATTTCTGAGGGTTGTGCTCGTAAAGGTACAGCCGGTTGACGGAAACATTTACAATTTTTTTATTATTATTTCAAGGTACCGTATTACAACTGTTGCAATATTTTTTGGGAATATTAATATTATTAACGAGTTCAAGGAATAGGGTGTAGGTACCTATAATGATATACAAATAAGTATGCACCAAATATACGTATTCCTTTGTATTGAATTTCAACAGAAAAAGCAACAGAATTACTGGAACCTACACTATGCGAGAATGGATTCCTAACAAAGATATACATTAACAATTAAAGATACATCTTATAATGATAATAATAGGAGTAGTGTGTACATAACTGTAGTACAATAATTATTAATATTATTATAGAGTATTATACCTATCTAATTAGGTATATACGTACCTATCCCGGTTTACTTCAATATCAATCGAGTTTTATGCCAGTAATGTAATTTATACGCTGCAATAATGAAATAAGAGGCTACTTCAAAAGTATTATATAGAGGTATAGGCATTGTTTAAATAATATTTAAACAATGGTATAGGTTACCTATTGCCATTAAAAATTTCTTTATTTTTTAAATACTCCAAAAACAGCGGATGAATGATTACAGAAATAGTCAGGCAATTTGTCCAACAAATTCAGTGAAATTGTAGACAATCGGAAATTTCCAAACCTTCTATAAATGCATTTCTACTTCTTAAACAATAAACAACGGTCACGATTATCTTTTCAACGTTAATTGGAATTGGTAGAGGTACACCTACCTATCATGAAAACTTGCCACTAATATAACTTGCTTATGTTTTCTGAATAGAACATTTACTTTATAGCATCCTACAGGCATAGATTACAGGGGTAGTATGTAATCTGTGCTACAGGTATGCGCAGTGATTACAAATTTTTTACAGCAAACTTGCAGAATAAGTATATGAAAGTTGTAACAAACTTGCACTTATAATACATTTGCAATTTCAGTACAATATACCTCTCCTCTTGTTACTCTTGTTTAGATTCAAGGAAACCATAGGCAAAGAATATATGTAGATATTCTTTGCCTTAGGTACCTACCGATACAAGCGCAAAAACAAACATTCAAGAAATGAATATCCTTCACAGAATAAAATGTTCAATCAATACTCTGGACTCCTTCAACTAATAATGTAAATTTAAAATAAAAACAAACTAGAAGATTGAATAAAATATATTGAGAATATCGAGAATATGTCAATTATCAATTCAAAATTTTATGTTTAATGCGGTTTAATTCATCATCTTACCGTTCCATGTTGATTTTATTGTGTTGACTGATCGAGTACCGAAATCACCCGACGATTTTATTGGGAATCAATTATTACAGTCGAATCGTCCAATGTCATTTAGGTAGGTATTTACAGGATATTTCCAATCAAACCAAGAGGTCCTGAGTTCAAATTCCGGTTTGTCCACATTTTTTTAATTCACTTCCAATTTTCATCTTTCCGTTTGCTATGCCAAAAACTTATTCTGGATTTTTAATTCAATTACATACGTTAATGCTACTTCATTTTTTCATTTCTTCTTATTTTCTACGATCTACGATCAAGTTACCTCCATTTTCATCAAGTACCGAGAATACCTGACGATTACTTCTTGTCGTCTGAAGTTCGAATCGTTGATCGTTCGTTCGTGATCGAATCGAAAGTTCGGAATCCCAGGGCTGTGTTGTGAGCGACTCCAAGATGGAGTGGTGACGTCATCATCATGGAGCTCATCGTCATCGCGGAACATCAAGTTCTTCTTCTTCCCACCAGATGGCGTTACTCGTGTGTGGTTCTGTGAGTGGGAGATTTGAATTGGTTGTGTGATCGGTATCTGAAAAAAAAAATAAGATTTGCGCTGAGATTTGAACTCGCGCCGGCTGGGTTGGCAGGCGGAGATCTAAATAAATAAATAAATAAAGGTTTATTGTACATAGTTAAATTGAATTCTACACTTCATCTGACATATTCATCACTCCGGAGACTCGTCTTGCCGTCGCCCAAGAGGGTTCAGGAGAGGAAGAGGTTCGGGAGGACGCACTGAAAGCCGCCTCCCTCATCCCCTGACCGTTTCTGGACGAAGGATGAGGGAGCGCTTGTGCCAAGGGGTACATAGGGTCCCGGCGAAGGGGCGCTCGTAACCTCCCCCGCTGATGGTGGCGGTGGGTCGAGTATTCCAGATGATAGCGGGTGTGGTGCGAATAATCCATGCCTCCTGCAAATCTTATGCATGTCGTTCAGTTTGCCTCCTATGCAGAAAATGCTTTGTCTAAGGTTTGGTCAGAGGTGATTGTTTCGATGTTATCCCAGAAAAGGCTGTTGCAAAAAACCGGGTCATAGTACTTCGCGCATTACCTAGATGCGGCTTGGTTCCCTAGGGAACCGGTTCTTCCCATCTTTCCTGGAAGATGGCCAAAGATTGATAGATCAGCCCACCGTGTTTGCGGGGCTAAGTATCATGTATTCTGAGCCTGGTAAGGTCTCTCGTTATCGTACTTTTGGAGAGGTGAAACCTGTAGAATTTCTCCGATAGGCTTTTAACATGTGTCGGGATGGAGTCGACGCCAGCGAGGGCGCGCAGCGCATCCAGACGAATGTACCTATCACTCTTAGTGATTATACGAAGTACTTTGTTCTGCATCCTGTCCAACCTCATAAAAGGGGTTTTGGGCAGGCTGCAGAACGCTGGGCATGCGTACAACATGGCTGGCCTGATGATTTGTTTGTATATGGCCATTTTGGCCTCTAAAGACATGTGTGAGCCTCTGGCTATCAGAGGGTAAGTGCGTTTTACCGCAGCCGCGGCCCTCTGTATAGCCAGGTTTATGTGTTTCTGCCATGTTGTGCGCTTGTCGAGCTGTACTCCCAGGTATCGCACATTGGTCTTGGTCTCCAGGGCTTTGTCCTTGACCCTCAATTTCTGAGGAATCTTAGAAAACCTAAATTTCCTCGAGAAATTGATGGCTTCGGACTTGGCCGGATTCACCACAATCTTGTTGCTCTCTAAATACGGGATGATCTCACTGTCCAGACGGATCTGGACCTGCCTAGCAGCTGCGGCGCTGGAGAACGATTGAGCGTATATAGCGGTATCATCCGCATATATAGCCGTCCTCGTTCTCTCGCACATAGGGAAATCATGCGTATGCAGAGAGTACAAGTGCGGGGAGAGGCTAGACCCCTGCGGGACACCTGCTTCGACTGGATATTCTGCCGATCTCGTGCTGTTAACCCTCACCACAAAAGCACGATTCGTGAGGAAGGAGCCCGTGATCCTTACCAAGTATGAAGGCATACGTGCCTCAAGCATTTTGCAAATTAGACCTTCAATCCATACGGAGTCAAAAGCTTTCTGCATGTCCAACAGGACCATGACCGTGTTCATTCCTCGGTGAGCAGCCTCTTTCACCTCGTGAACAACCCGGACAATCTGCGAGGTCGTTGAGTGACCTGCACGAAAGCCGAATTGCTCAGCGGGGATCATTTTGAGTGTCTCCTCGAGGGAGAGCAAACGTTTCAAGAAAATCTTCTCTACTACCTTGGCGACAACGCTCAGTAGTGATATGGGTCGGTAGCTATCGAGTTGGTGGTCATCCTTGCCTGGCTTCAAGATAGGTATTACCAGTGCCTTCTTTAGGCAATCCGGGTAACACTGCCACTTAAGCATCGCATTTATCAGATGTATCATCTGGACTAGGGACTTTCGCGGCACGTTCTTGAGAAGAATTGCGTCCAGCCCATCCGGCCCAGGCGCCTTATTCGTCGGAAGCCGTTTTATGACTTCCGTCAGCTCCTCATAGTTCGTCATCATTTTGGCAAATCTATGAGGGCCGATAGGGGCGGGCATCGACCGTCTGAAGTCGTCGGTTATCTCAGACTTTTGTCTCTGCCCATCACTAACGTCCGGCGCCTTTTTGTGAACACTGGCGAAATGCTCTCCAAACAGTTCCGCCTTCTGAGGGTCCGTCACTGCGCGTGCGTCACCCCTCACTATGGCTGGGATGGGTTCGAAGCGCTTCGAAATGCGCTTCGTCATCCGCCACAGAGAGTTGTCCTGCACGTCCAGCTTCTCCAGTTTGTTTTTCCACACCGTGTCGTTGTCGTCGTTAATCAGCTCTGAAATCTCTCGTCCTAACCGGAGCATGTCGTTTTTATGCTCCGGAATTTTTGTGCTTTGCCATTTCTTTCGGAGAGAGTTTTTCAGAGTGATTAACGCCCGAACTTCGGGTGGAATCACATTCCGGTTGCTCCTGATCGTAATCTTCCTGACAGCTCGATCGCGAGCGATCTGAATGTCACGAATCAGAGCTAATGTTACCTCCTCAATTTCGTCACGAGAAATGTCGGACCTAATAACGGTCCGGACATTCATGAGCCTCCGAAACTCGGCCCAGTCTGCATTCCTGTAATCATATCGAAGGACAGGTGGTATGTCCTTTCCCCAATATTTCATACTGAACAAGACCGGGTCGTGATCGGAGGTCATCTCGTGTACGGCCTTGAGTTCGCTCAAATTCGTCACATTTTTGTTGACTATCAGGTCGATTATGGTCGGAGTGGACCCGTTCCAGGGGTAGTGAGTAGGCTCGTCAGAGTGTACTACTACCACGTCGCTGCTTAGTGAGTACTCCCACAGTGTTTTGCCGTTGGCGTTGGGCTGGGAGCCGCCGCTCCACTCAGGACGCCTGGCGTTCAAGTCCTCAATCAGCAACACTTTGTGACCAGTGTTACACAGATTGTCCAAGTCGGACTGTGTAAACCTATCCCTTGGCTGATTATACACCGCGAACACGCAAGTCCCGTCGGCAAGCTGTATGCCAACGTGCTCGATCGACCTCTGTTGTGGCGGGAGCCGCGTGAACGCGATGCCATCCTTGACAAGGATGGCCACGCCCCCCCCCCCCTCACTGCCTGAGGGCGGTCCGCCCTGACAGTAGAGAAGCCCTTTAGTTTGAATCTATGGTCCTGTCAAAGCCATGTCTCCGAGATGAACATCAGGTCTAACTTGTGCCTGCCAATAAAGTCAATAATAAGCGGAAGCTTATTATTGACTGAACTGGCGTTAAACATGCATGCCTTCATTCTTTGCTCAAAAATTGTATCTTTGGCTGTCCCCCAGGATTTCCAGGGCAGCCATAGCCTTTTCCAGCGGAGACTTTGCTTGTGCCAAGCGGACGATCAGATCATCCATGACACGGCAAAGTTCCGCAATGTTTAGCATCGATCCAACCTGCTGGATTTTACTTACCAACCGCCATCTGATTTGGATTACCCATGTTGGACATAGCGCCCCCTGGCCCGGCGTGCCTATGCACCGGCGACTGCGTGGGCGGAGTGTAAGGAATTGGTGGTGATCCTGCTGCCTTTTGGATTCTTTTCCCAGCCTCTTCAGGCTTTGCCGGGGGAGCACTCTGCTCCTGAATCCTCTTCTGCCACGGGTTCGACTTAGGCGGTGGCGCTGGCACGTACCTCACCGGTACCGGTTTTTTGGACTTATCTTCCCTCTCCTCGAGGAAACGAACTCTCTCCCGATAGATAGGGCACTCCACGTTGCTTGCAGTATGGGAGCCGCCGCAGTTCACGCAGGTTGCCTGCACCTCGCGAGCTACCTTGCAAGCGCGCGTCGGATGATCCTGTGCGCACTTGAGGCATCTCGCTTGCCTTTGGCAATTGGAGGTTGCGTGCCCCCATTTTTGGCACCGGTGGCACTGCACGATGGCGCGTTCGTTGCGTCGCATCTCCCAGGAGACTCTAATGTGCTGCAGCACCTTTACAGACTCCTGCAGCTGGGAGAGCGTAACGTTTCGAGGAATTGTGATGAGGTACAACGGCCTGTGGCGAGTGTTTATCCTCATCATTTTCTCGACTGTGATGCCGAACTTTTCGAGCATTTCATCAATCAGCTCCTGCTGGTCGACATCAGAGTCGAGACCCCTCAGTACGAACGCATGCGTCCTATCTTTCGGGAGCGTGTAGGTGTGAAACTCCGTGCCCGTTTGCTTAAGAATGTCTATCATTTTCGACCGATCGTCTTCCTGTTCAGTGAAAACCTGAGTCTCTTTTCCTGTATGTTTCAGGTTGAAATCTCCTCGGTTTTCAGCTGGACAGTAAGCGATCGGTCCAAATTCAGCCTCCCTTGTATAACGATAGGAGGCAGCAAGTACGTTCCGAGTCGTCTGTAAGAGGTTCATCCTCGTTTAACGACTCGTACGCATTCCGGATGGGCACGGGTTCCTTGCTGGTGGTGGCAATAGCCTTACCTGGTGACTTGGGTTTAATGAAGCCATCCGCGTCGACGTTAGTTTTCTCGGGGAGAGGGGAAACTCATCCGGCACTCGATACCGATTCGGCGATCGTATCAGCCGCCTTGTCTGCCGGAGTTTTTCAATCTCAGCATGATAGACAGCTGTATACTTCTTTGTGTAGAATTCCTTGATCTGTTTAGCGATGACGTTCCTGATGGCCTCGTCTGGAATTTTCTTGAGCTCCGCCGGTTTGTCTAGAGCAGATTTGAGGTATGCCTCCACCTTTGTTTTGACTCCATCGTCTATTATGTCCTGGAGTTGACTGATGCGTTTATCTATCGCTTCGTGCGAGTTGAGAGGGGTGTCATCCCTCTACTTCCTTCTTCTAAACCTCTTTGCCCTACCCCCTGAGGTGGAGGATTCGGAATCTGAGCTAGAGCTAGAGAATTGCACCTTTCTAGGTGACTCTCTAGCCCTAGCTTCCAGAAGACGGCGATTTTCCGCCGATTTTTGAGCTCGCTCTCTGTCTTTTCTTTTATTCTCAGCCTTTTTCTCTTCATCCTCGGCCTTTTTCTTTAAGAGCTGTGCTTCGCGTTCTGCTCGTTGTTTTTCCTGCTCCTCTTGTTTTTTGGTCTTCATGCGAAGCACAGCTCTCTGAAAACCAACTAATTGTGGTGGCGGCGGTTTCTGGACAGTTTTGGGGGCGTTGTCCAATGTGGGATTATTGGCCACGCCTACCAATCGGTTCACCTCACTTTGAATCTCGGGAACGTTCACTGTTGTATTGTGAACCGATTGGCGTTCACAACAGTTTCCATTATGTCGGTCGACACACTTTCCAAAACTAATGTGTTTTTAACTTCGTTCGACACAGTTTCCATTATACTTGTCCTAATTTCGATGTTTTCTCCGTTCTCGACACTTTCCATTTGGTGGTTCACCACCCTTTCCAATGGTGTTTGAGAAATTTTTCCGTTCAATACACTTTCGAGTATAGTTGGTTTTGGGTGGTTCACCACCGTTTCCAATCGACTTAGCGTGTTTTCAGAAATTTTTGGTTCGTTCACCACACTTTCCATTTCTTGGGATGGCTCCAGGATTGCTCCTGTTGGAACCACCGGGGACTCCTGGCGGCTGCAGGCGTTTCCAGCCATTTCCTGTTCAACTAAGTCGTTCCACGAGTGAGTTGGAAACGGGTCCGTATTGGTTTCCCTATAGTATGAGGTGTGTCGGCCGACTTGCACTAAGTCGGCGTTCACCACACTTTCCATTTTTGATGTGACGTCATCGAGGACTTGTATGTGGGGAGGAACTTGGACGTTTACAACCCCACATACCACGGAGGACTCACCCTTGGCGTTGTCGTCAGCTTCTAGCAGCTCCGGAGAGGGTTCTCTGCCCTTAACCTTCTTTTCGGGCGGACTGCCCGTGGAGGAGGTGGTGGTATCCTGAAGGTTTTCCGCGGTTAAGGTGTCGTTAGCATCGTCTTTCGTGAGCGCGACGGGATTCTGAGCGTCTATTTCGCGGGGAGGGACAGTGTCACTTTCACTATTTCCACTCACAGCGGGTTCTATGGCTGGCGTGATGAACTTTATCTTGGCTGGCTTCTGGGGTGTCGGTTTCCGCTTCATCGGAGTTCTCTTATCGGATTCACTTCCCGACGTTGCAGATGTTGCCGAGGTGCCATGTCCAGGGGTGCGGGGCCTGTTGAGGAGGCGGCTGGCTGATGACGGTGCCCTGGCGCGGCCAAGGGGGTTGTTACTCCTTGATTTCCCTCCCTCTGAGCCACTGCTCATGAGGGAGCGACGGTTTTTCGTGTTGAAATCACTAGCACTTGTTGACTTGGATGGCACTGTCGATAGGGGTCAGAATCGTACAATCACTGGTAGCAGTTGCGTACTACGCTCTAGCGACTGTGTTCAAAAGTACGTGTGGACCCGACGGCGGTCTACAGGGTACTGGAGGCGGAGATCTAAACAGCTACACCACGGATGTTATTGATTTAAAGAAGGTGAATAGTATGTATTTTGTGATAGCGGATGGGCGGCAGGAGAGTCATGAAATATGTGTTACACATCATTCGAAAAAAAAATTATGGCGGTTCAACGGTGGTCTAGCGTTTCAACAAGCTATGTGTATAGGGTGTCTCAAAACGTATCATTTAAGAGAAAAAAAACATGGCGGCTGCCTGTTCGATTTATTATACCAGGTGTACCAAAATTCCATTTAAGAGAAAAAACATGGTGGATGCTTGTCTTATTTAGTATACAGGGTGTCTCAAAACGTATCATTCAAGAGAAAAAAATGGCGGCTGCTCGTTAGATTTCGTATACCAGGTGTACCAACATATTATTTAAGAGAAAATAACATGGAGAGTGCTTGTCGAATTTAGTATACCAGGTGTATCAATATATAATTTATGAGAGAAAAAAATATGGCGGCTGCTTGCTAGATTTAGTATACCAGGTGTCTCAAAACATACCATTTAAGAAAAAAAAACATGGCTGCTTGGGACAGAGAAAAAGGTATCATTGGGGACATGGACATTTAAAATACGAATCATGAAAAACTAAGCAATTATGGTTTAAAAAAATTGAGGTGGAAGAAAAGTAATAGTGAATTCGGATTGTACACATCGAGGAGAGTTCAAATATGCAATAAAATGGCCACTTCCGGTTGTCCGATTTCGATGATTTTGATATCAATGGATTCGTTTCGATCTCAAGATACCTTTTTAAACATTTTCTGAGACTAAAAGGGCAAAATCTTCGTTATTAGTATAGATACAGAAACGTGCGTATACTCTAATAATACAACTTTTATGGGAAATCAAGAAAATAATAGAATTTCCTTCCGTCAACTGCCATAAGTGCCATAAACCTCACATTTTAATGCGTTGTGTAATCATCGCTCAAATGTTAGAAGTCGGTTCGTTAACGTTTAACATTTTTCGTTTAGAACGTCGCTCAATATATCAGTGATAGGATATAGACAGATTGACAGACAGGCAGAGTGACAGATAGTCAGTTTGATCGAAGCAGAACGAACTACTGAACTAACCTTATGAAACGTTAGTTTTAGTCGCATTTTTTGCATGTTTTAGCGTTTCAAATTTTAGCTGTATTTTCGAACGCGAAAAACGGTTATTGTGGTCGCATTTCAACGTGTTTTAGTGTTTTCAAATTTCTGTTGTTTTTTCGAACGCGAAAACGTGTGTTTCGAGCAATTTTGAAATGTCATGTCTCCATAAGAAATACATGTAAACATACAGTTTTTCGGTTTAATTTCAGGTTGTTTTTTAGAATGCGAAAAACGTTTATTGTGGTTGTATTTTTGCGTGTTTGAGCGTTTCAAATTTTAGTTGTTTTTTGGGACGCGAAATGGTAATATCGTTAAAGAAAAAAATATAAGACAAATAAATAAACATGGTTGTACAGAAACATAAAAAAAAACATGGCTGCTGCATGTATGCGTCAAATCTCAGATGGAAAATGGGTCATTGGGGATAGCAAAGTATTCAGCAATAGTATATACAGAACGTCTCACAAATTATTTGAGAAAAAAAACATGGCCGCTGCATGTATGCGTCAAATGTCAGGTGAAAAATGGGCCATTGGGGTGATGGGGATAGCGAGGTATATACAGGGCATCTCAGACATTATTTAAGAGGAAAAAAACAACAGATCGTCTGAAAATGCAGCAACTACTTGCCTATGCAGAGAGAAGGTATTACATCAAGCTTTCAAAACTACACCGTTTCGTTTTTTCAAATCGCTTCGTTTTTCGAAATAGCGCACCGTTTCGTTTTTTCAAAATACTTTGTTTTCAGAAAAGCACACCGTTTTGCGTTTTTCATCATCAGGTGAGGTTGGATAAAAAAATATTTTCAATGGAAAAATTTACTATACAGTTTTATCTTGGTGACATATCGCAAAGCCATTTGTAAAGAATATCTACGTTTCGAAGACTGCAATTATAGTGGAGTTGAGTATCAATGTGATGCATACAAGGTGAGATAGCATCGTTGTTTCCGAATGCTGGAACCATCCATGACGTATTATCATAGTCCTCCAAATTCACAACACGTGTAGGTAGGTCCAATTCATGAAATTTTTCAGTAAGGTAGTCACGTTTTTGAAGTCCTCGTACATAAATGATATCAACATTTTGTAAATTTTTCTTGAGGATGGAATCTAATTGGTGATATTCCACAAAGCCAGAGGAATACGTCAATCCATGAACGTTTCGCTTCAAGAAACAGGCAGTACGTTTATTTGCTCTACTCAAAGAGGAAAATGGTATGGTTCGCAGCAGCAGAAAATTACTACATTGAATTCCAATCCTATTGGCAATCTCCTTTGGGTGGAATTCTTGCTCGATGGTAAAGCCTTGAATATCTATAGGAGCTATTCTCATGTTGACTCTGTGATTGATACTGAAGTGAAAACCATATGTTCAGTGTCGTGCACAATGATGCAATAGGCTGTAGTATTTTGGGGAAATCCTTACTTTTCATGCTCTCGTCCCTTCTGGAACAATCAATAACAAAGAGAGTCTTGCTAACAAATTCGGTGGAGCTCAGCAAAGGATTATGTTGATTAGTAATTTTTTAGCTAAGACCGAATTGTGCATAGTTGAAATAGGCTTGCAAAAAATTTCCCTTTGCAAAATTCAGATGCATATTCTCTTTGGGATAATTCTCACCGTTCAGAGTGAGCGTTATATTGGTAATATTCGAATGAGCGAATATATTGGGATCATTGTTGAATTTGGTGTAATCACGATCTTTTTGAAAACATACAATCACATAGCAAGAACTTTCGAGAAACGATGAAGTCTTGACGGCCCATACTTCAATTTTTGTACCTTGTGTGAGAGCGGGCAATATATGAAGTTTCCATTTTCTGAACGGCATGATGATAGGAGTATCAGCTTGGATGGCCTTCAAGAGTTGCAATTTAATTTGATCATGCGAAAAGATTCACTTCACTTTGAGTTCAATATTGTCAATTTCCAACTTGACTGCTGTTGTACCAGCCGGCGATCCAGCGGTCTCCTCTATTTTGAAGCAGTTGCTATCATCTGCAACTCGTACTAACCGATGGTATGTTTGCCATAGGTAACACATTGATAATCGTTGAAAATATTCAAAAAATGTTTGATGGGTATGAGCATGTTGAATGATAGATCAGTGGTGTTGATAACCCCAGCATTGCTGGGGAAAGTCCAACTTGAATTGGCCAAGTGCTTGATATCTTCGTCGGTGTAGGTGAGAAAGCCTCTGACAGACTAACAATTGCAACTTCACGAATCGTCTTCAAAGCATTCACGCCAGTTTCTCCGCGTTGTAATCTCTGTCTCAATTTAGTGCCAAGCCCGCAAAACGAATAACCTGGTAGATGTAATTCGAACGGAGTAAGTCAACATTGATAATGATGAAAGATACCTTCAATGCGTTTATTTATAACCGTGGCGCGCTCATGATTTTACATCACATCATGGAAGTCGTTCAACAAGACAAGACACTACCTATTGAAAATTTAGATTTCTTGAATGGAGACCTCAATAGCAGTATGGTTGGGAAGCATGGTTAATTTTTACCGAATTCGTTTCGTGCATTTATTTTTGGGTCAAGTGGTTGTGGAGAGACAAATGCTATTTTAACACTGTTATTCCACCCGAACGGAGCAAAATTCGAAAACATCTACGTTTATTCAAAATCTTTGTACCAACCCAAATATCAAGTGGTTCAAGAAATTCTGGGTAAAGTTAAGGGGTTGGGCTATTATACGTTCAAGGAAAATGAGGATATCATAAGCCCTCACGAAGCCAAATCGAATTCCATATTCATTTTCGATGATGTTGCATGCCATGGTCAACAGAAAATTCGAGAATATTTTTCTTTTTGCAGACACCGAAGCATTGTCAGACATATTCAAAAATTCCCAAACAATTGATACGAGACAATTGTAATATGATTGTGCTTTTCAAGCAGGATGAAATGAATTTGAAACATGTATTCGATGAACACTTTCCCCAGATATGTCATTCGATGAATTCAAGACAATGTGTGCAGAATGCTGGCGAAAGCATCGATATGGAACCATTGTGATTATGAAAGTTTTTGATATAAATGCTGGACGTTATCGTCAAGATTTCGACAAATATATAAGTATGCAGAGGGATTGACAGTTATCATCATGAAACCGTTGAGCAAAGAAGTTGATGTTATTCGAAAGACTAAAATCAATGAAATTGCAAAAGCTATTCTAAAAAAATATTTGGATCTGAAATTGGGTAGATCTGAAGAAGATGAGTCGTTGCAAAAATTCTTCAAACCTCTATCTACCCCATTGAGAAAAATAGCAGCAATGCCGCCGCCGCCATCTCCTACTACCCCAATGAAAAGTGGGGTGAAATCTGAACCCGAACAAGAGAAAATTAAAGAGCGTGAAACGTCTCCATTCGAATCCCTCGATACGACTCCGTTCCAATCCCTCGAACATGTTGTAAGTACAGATGATAATGATGATGATACCTTTAGCGTAGGCATACAAGAGGAACAAGATAAGAGCTTTGCATCTTACATGGATCAATAAGTTTTACGGGAATATATCGATCAATATCCTATAATGGCTCAACCGTACATTATAAAACATTGGAGCAATGACAAAAATATAGATATAGTATACGGTCCTGTATATGATGGTGTGTATCTTCAAAATAGTTCCTAGGTAACAAAGAAATAGATTCCGACAAACGTAGCGGATACATCAAAACGGATGGATACCAGTGGAAAGGAACACCCGGTTTATATGAACTCATATTTTTAAACACATCTGAAAACTATAATAATGAAGATATGCAGGCATACATATCAATTGTAGATTTGTCGAACATTCACAAAAACTCCCTAGGCTATCCGAAAGGTAGTGAACGATACAAGTATACCGACATAATTAAACCGATGTTTCCTATACGAATCAACGTAAAATATCAATACGTACTAGTTTACCTAACACACACGACCCTGAAGCAAAAGGTAGCGGTTTGCCTAAATCACCTCTTGCAATGACATTCAATGCCAAGCCCATGGAGTTTGTTTATTGGGATGATTCCAACGAACTATGCGGACGTCTCAAATTATTGGTAGCCTCTCGGGATGCTGGAAATACTTCACATGACAATGAGATTATTGCCATTTTGAGTGAACTCAGAGAGGCAAATATAATTCTATAACATGGCGTGCGTTTCTCCATACATTCACATTTTCAAAATGGTTGGTTATCCATAAGTTTGGACGTAGCAACAGCAACACCGGTGATAAAAAGCGAAAATTACCTACGCCCTCTGGAGGCAGTTTGCTGCACACTCCAGGTGGTAACATTGATTTTGATAATTTAAAATTGAGTAATGCCAATAAAAAATATATGGATGAAATCGATAGAAGAAATGCTGCAACTTTACAACATCAAGGTGAACAACACCATTCCGAAATAGTTCAGCTGAGTGACAAAATGGCAAAGATGCAACATGAAATTGAAAATGAATTGAATGCAACAAAAAAAATCTGGAAAAGAAAACTGAAACACTTGCAAGTAATTTTATTCAAATAACGCAACTAAGTGAAAAATTCAACCAACAATATAAAACTGATATTAAAAATATTCGTGGAGATTTGTTGAAAAACATTTCTGAAACAACCGATTCGATTCTTGCACACAAATTAAAATGGGATATTAAGCACAAGGAAATGCTGCTAACCAAGAATGAGTTAAATCAGTTTCGAATTGATATTTCACAGCATATCACCAAATTAAATTCAGATATAGCGAATGTTAAATCTGCTGTCGAGGAGATTACTAAAAGACAAAATGTAGTGTATGCATCACCATAATAAAATAGTAGGTTTCACAGTTTCAATCACATACGTGTGAAGGCTTCGAAAGACAAGATCCGACTTGTCCGTTAACTGCATAAACCTATTAGAAAACATTTTCCTCGACGTCGCACCATCATTTAAGGCTTAGATGATTTATGGCAAATGGACTTGGCTGAGATGAGACCGTACGCCCATCAAAATCGTGATTTCAAACTCATTATAGTTGTTATATATTATTTCTCGAAATTTGTGTGGACCCGTCCGCTGAAAACGAAAACGGGTGAGGAAATTACTAAAACGTTTGCAGATATTTTGGCACTCACGAAACGATGCCCAAAAAATCTACAAATCGATCAGGGAACGGAATTTTACAACAGTAAATTGCAGAATTTGATGGAAAAACATGAGATAAATCACTACAATACGTACAGCATCCTCGAAGCCTCTATGGCCGAACGGATTATAAGGACTTTGGAAGAAAGATTGTACAAGTATTTCAGTTTGAATGGTACCTACAAATAGCTGAATATATTACCTGAAATCACAAAATCTTACAATGATACACGTCATTCAAAGACGGATATGAAACCTTCGGAAATTGATAAAACCAACGAAAAAGAAATTCTCATATCAACAATCAGCCACTTGAAAATAGCTGGACCAAGAAAATTTTAAGTCAACGATATCGTGCGAATCAGCAAGGCAAAGCACGTTTTCGAAAAGGATTACATACCCAATTGGCCTACGGAATTATTCAAATCATCAAAATCAATATTAACAACCCCGCCACCTTCATGCTGGAAGATATGCAGGGTGCTTCTATCAAGGGTGCTTTTTATGCAGAGGAATTACAAAAAACTGCAAATCCAGATATATATCTCGTGGAAAAAGTTCTGAGGAAAAAAGGCAAAAAAATTTATGTTAAATGGCTCGGTTTGAATAACAAACATAACAGTTGGATCGAAAACATAGATTTTGTATAGAATTTTATGGGAAACGAACACAAATCATATAATTCCGAGGGGTCTTTCAAATATTTTTACGCAGACAACAAGCATGCAACAACAATTTTAAAATTCGCCACGTGTAAAAGCGTATGCAAGCACAGACATATTCAGTTTGAAAACGAAAATGTCTCAAGATAGTGGTTACGTCAATGAAGTTGAAGTAATGTGTGGTAGTCATGAGGAAGATTACAACGAAACTCTAAATGCCATCGACAGAGCATTGGGACAATATGAAATGGCTGCTAGAAACGAACCTTAGTTGATGTTGATGGTCTTCCCTATGCCATCCTACGAAATTCAATGTGGCATAAGTCCCTCCAGGGATTTTAGCTCATGCATCATTTTGAAGCAGCAGTTCTCCATTCGATCCATCAATTTTGCTTCTTTTGAATGGCCAACCCTCATTTACATCCTGCAAGAAACTAAGGAAAATTTCTTTGAATCACAAATCGATGAGTATGTAGATGAGTATGATCCAATCACAACACGTTACGGGGATAACATTTACATCTCACATTACATCGAAAGTAATACTAAACAAATTTCCATTTCCAAGGATATCACGAAAATGGAGCTGTCCCAACAAGATGCAAACGACATTCTACATACACACTTGGGGGTGCTGTCTGACCGTATCGCTATGCTGGATGCTATGAACTTTTGTGACTATTATCGAGGTGTTTTTGACATTATTCAATCATGGTTACGTGACAATATAACTAATTTAAGTTTGGAAGATATTATAGAAGGTTTTTGTCAGGCCTCATGTTTAGATAGTACGTTGGCTAATGCTTTACGTGAATATTTATTTTATTATAAACAAAAATTTGTGTATGATTTATGTAATAAATAATAAAAAGAAATTATGTGTGTTTAATTTCATCAAGTTAAAATTTTTATTAATTTGCAGATATTCAAACTTAAAAACATTTTCAACTTACCTTTTTTTGCTCAACACTATCCCCCATTGTAAGCTCAATCACATTTTCAAAGAAAATACTTTATTTTATAATTTTGGGAATAATTGAAAAGAAACGACTACTTGTCTCCCAGTATTACGATTCAAATTTTTTTAAATTAAATTCAGTTTATTTACATGAAATACATGATTATGCGCTTTTTCAAAGAAAAATATTGTACTTACATCTTATTATTGATGATTGTGCATACACGCAAATAAGTCTAACATCTAGTACTCGAAAACTGATATTTATCGCTCATCTCCAACCACTTTTATGACCCTGATGTGAAAACAAATTTCATAAAAACATTCGAGAATACTTGATATAAAATTTCAGAACAAGCAAAGCAAATTACGCACTAATCATTTCTCTGTGGTTTTGATAATGAACGACTTCCAACAATTTTTTTTGCACTGTTTTTCTATTACCGATAATGCTGGCTCGGAGACCGCGCTCCAATGCCAACTGATATGAAACGAATAACAGAAGTTCATAGCAGAATGTTTGTATGGTAATGATAAAAATAAAATTCAACTTTCGAATATTTTTATTTAAACCAAATAACCCATTTTTTCATTCACTCTAATTACTATACATGCTTATATCGTAGATACTATGATAAGGATTCTGTAAATTTGAAATTCCCCTTTTGATGTGATTTCTCCCGTCCTGCTGGAACGAAATATTCAGTTTTTGTGTCTATTTCTCGAAGATCTTGAAATATCAGCTTCAGCTTATACTTGAATGCTGTATTCTTTGGAACATCACTAACAAATACTGCTAACTGCTCCTTATTTACCCGAGTTAAACGCATTGTTTTCCATTGTGTTCTATCACAACCATGATCGAAATCATTTGCCTTCACGCATACTGCCATGAATTTTACTCTTTTCGGCACGTTCACGTATAAAACATTATTCAATATTGCATTAAAAAGTATAAAATTTGTTTTCAGTTGAGGAGACATATTCTACAATGCTTGAGGTTGGATTCTTCTTAACGGATATCTCGTTTGCGGTAATTTTCGATTGAACATTTTGTCTCGAATGCCCAAATCAGTCAACTGCTTTACCACATTCTCCTTTCCTTCATAAAATTGAATGTCTTCCTTTAACTCTTGGACTCGTCTAGAAAAATCTTCAACCTTCTGTCTGTATTGTGCAGATGCCATTCTGTCACTGATTATTTCAACTGTTCAATGGCAATAACATAGTTTCCAAAAATAAAGTTACCTAACCCTCTCGCCACCCACCTGATAATGCATACCAAAAAAGAAGCAGAGTCAAACTAACACGAAACGAAACGTACTGCGGAGCGATTCCCTTCAAAATGTGATCAAAATAGACGATTTTCGCGTTCCAAAAAACAACTCAAATTTTAAACGCTCAAACACGCAAAAATGCAACCACAATGAACGTTTTTCTAAAAAACAGTCTTGAATTAAACCGAAAAAACTGTATGTTTACATGTATTTCTTATGGATATTTGACATTTCAAAATTGCTCAAAATACACGTTTTTGCATTCGATAAAAACAACTGAAATTAGAAACGCTAAAACATGCCAAAATGCGACCACAATAACCGTTTTTTGCGTTCGAAAAATCAGCTAAAATTTGAAATGGTAAAACATGCAAAAATGCGACTATAATGGACGTTTTATAAGGTGGGTTCAGTAGTTCGTTCTGCTTCGATCAAACTAACTATCTGTCACTCTGTCTGTCTGTCAATCTACCTGTCTCCTATCACCGATATATTGAGCCACGTTCTAAACGAAAAATGTCAAACGTTAACGAACCGACTTCTAACATTTGAGCGATGAGTACATAACGCATTAAAATGTGAGGTTTATGGCACTTATGGCAGTTGACGGAAGGAAATTCTATTATTTTCTTGATTAACCATAAAAGTTGTCATATTAGAGTACCCGCACGTTTCTGTTTACTAATAACGAAGATAGCCTTTTATGCCCTTTTGGTCTCAGAAAATGTTTAAAAAGGTATCTTGAGATCGAAACGAATCTATTGATATCAAAATCATCGAAATCGGACAACCGGAAGTGAAAACCGGAACTGGCCATTTTATTGCATATTTGAACTCTCCTCGATGTTGACAATCCGAATTCACTATTACTTTTCTTCTACCTCAATTTTTTCACACCGGAAGTGCTTATTTTTTTATGATTCGTATTTTAAATCCCCATATCCCCAATGATACCTTTTTCTCTGCCCCAAGCAGAAATGTTTGTTTTTCTCTTAAATGATACGTGAGACGTATGCTAAATGAGACAAGCACCCACCATGTTTTATTTTTTCTCTAAAATGGTATGTTTTGAGACATCTGGTATACTGATTCCTACGAACAGCCACAATGTTTTTGTTTATATATTGATACACCTGGTATACTGAATTCGACAAGCAACCTCCATGTTATTTTCTCTTAAATAATATGTTGGTACACCTGGTATACGAAATCTAACGAGCAGCCGCAATTATTTTTCTCTTGAATGATACGTTTTGAGACACCCTGTATACTAAATAAGACAAGCACCCACCATGTTTTTTTTCTCTTAAATGGTATTATGGTACATCTGGTATACTAAATCAAACGAGCAGCCGCCATGTTTCTCTCTCTTAAATGGTATGTTTTGAGACACCAGGTATACTAAATTTAACGAGCAGCCGTCAATTTTTTTCTCTATTACACACTATACACAAACGCTAGACCACCGTTGAATCGCCACCCGCTATCACATATACATACTATTCACCTTCTTTAATCAATATCCTCCGTGGTGTAGTGGTTTAGATCTCCGCCTGCCAACCCAGCCAGCGCGAGTTCAAATCTCGTCAGTGCAAATCTTTTTTCTTTTCAGATACCGATCACACAACCAATTCACATCTCCCGCTCACAGGACCACACCCGAGTTACGCCATCTGGTGGGAAGAAAAACTTGATGTTACGCGACGACGACGAGCTCCATAATGATGACGTCACCACGCCATCTTGGAGTCGCTCACAACACTTGTCAGGTGTACAACTGACAGATGAGGAAGACCATATGACGTTTGACAGCTGGCAACATAACAAATGTAGGTTTGGTGGGTTAGGTAACAGATGACAGGTTAGGTTAAGTTACTGATATTCCGTGACGAAGAAGAACAGACAAATGACTGGTTAGGTGACAGATGAGAGGTTAGGTTAGGTTACTGATGTTCCGTGATGAAGAAGAAGAAGAGACAAATGAAAGGTGACACGATGAACGCAAAGCAGCAACACTCTGATCACTCCAAAAAGAGCTAAAATTGACAGAATGGACCTTAAAAATCTTTATGGAGATTAACATGTAAAAATGATTCTTGAAGCCCCCTAGCATAAATATACTCTTATCATTTTCTGATTTTTTTCAAACATTTTTTCTTTCCATTTTTCCTCTTGTTTCTTTTTCTTAGCTTCTAGTTTTCCCATTTGACTGTTTCTGCAGTGAGTACTCGTTAGAACAAATGGTAATCGTTCACTATAATCCTTTCCCCATCTTGAAGAAGTTTTGGACCAAATAACGTGATCTTAAAGACTGGAATTTAGTAGAAAAACAATCACAGGAAGCGAAGTGGTCGTGGTGTTAGAGCGTTTGCTTCCCACCCAGGCGGCCCGGGTTCGATCCCCACTGAGCTAAAGTGGTTCGGAATCTACTTGTATGTGATCTTTAGGTCCCGGATGTCCCGTGCTCGCACAAGCTCTGCTTCTAATGGGTTTCCCCCGAAAACTAAAAAACATATTCAACAATATTTTACGTTATTTTGGTTGAATATTGATTTTATACTGGGCCGGTAAAGATATACTGTAAATTTAAGAATAATATTTATCGAATATGAGTGAACATTGAAGAAAAATATAAGTTATATTAGTGATACTGATAGAATATTGACTCAGCCTATTCTTACGTAGATTATCGTCAATATTGGATCAACATATTGTTTCCAACATCTTCAAAACGATATTGTTTACATATTGTTTCCAACATCTATAATGAAAATTGCAATCCCAATATTTATCATATCAATTCTAGGAATAACAAACAATATTGTATATCCAAGCTTTATAGTATTGGTTGAATATTATCTCATCAATACTCAACAAATTATATCAATTTATATCGAGATGACTTAGGTTGAATAATTCGCAACAATTCCGATGGAACAATAAATATCATCTACATACTGTTTCGAACATCTATAATAATTATGGAAATCACAATATCACCCTCACACCGATTCTAAGGATGATAACAATATTGTATATCCAAGTTTGTTTGCATATTAGTGGAATTTTATCACACCCATATTTACCTTATTTATTTAACTTATATTTATAAAACAATGGTTGGATAATTCTCACCAATATCGGTAAAACAATATTGTCTACATTCAAGCTGGTCAACGGAAAAAACAATTTTGAACAATTTTCAACATCTAGAATGAATATGGCAATCCTAACATTCCTATCATATCGATTCAAGGTGTAGAATAGTATATTCTGTAACAAGGTTAGAATGAAAATTCGATGTGAGTGGAAAGTACCGAGCGCGAGCCGAAGGCGAGCGGGAGGGACCACTAGCATCACGAATTTTCATCATAACCGAGTAGCAGACTATACTTTCTCCACGATAAAAAATTTTAAAATATTTTTAAATGGAAACGAAGAAAAGATAATTTCCACACGAAATAATAACTATTATTTTAAAACACTGTTTATCTGAAAGGACTAATCCTGGACTAACCAGAACAATTTTTTGTATCGCCAAGATGCATTAAGAATAAATTATTGAATAAAAAAAAATTGCTCTGCCGGTGGCTTGAACCCACAACCTCTCGTCGATTAATAAATAAATAAATAAAATATATTTTCTAAAATTAACAATGAATATTCCACCAACTTCTACAAATCATGACAAATTTCATTTCCTTCTTTCTTCGGCTCATGTAGGCTTGGATGTCGGGAAATGAGGATTTGGACGCACGGAGAGTCGCCTCCCCCTCCACCCCATTACTGGGGAGGAGGGCGAGGGCTTGTGCCGAGTGGTGCTTAGGGCCCCGATCAAGGGACGCTGACAGCCGCCTTCGCTGATGTTGGCGGTTGGTCGAGCTGTAGAGCTTGTGTGGGTTGTAAGTGACATAATAAACACGCCTCCTGCGAAGCTTATGCGTGTCGTTCATTGCATTCCATTGGATACTGCTATTGTCTAAGTTCGTGTGAGGCTGATTATTGCGAGCTAACCCCGAAAAAGGCTAAGAGCAAAAAACCGGGTCAAGGTACTTGGCGTTTCTTACTTCATGCGTCCAGGTTCCCTTGATAAATGAGCCCGCCGTGTTTGCGGGGCTTATTATCGAAAATTCTGGATCTGGTGAGATCTCTAGTTAGAGAACTCTTGGGGAGGTGGAACTTGTAAAACTTACATGACAAGTTTTTTACATGTGTCGGGATCGAGTCGACGCCCGCAAGGGCACACAGCGCATCCAATCGGATGTATCGATCACTATTTGTGATGATACGAAGCACTTTGTTCTGCATCCTGTCCAGCCTCATAAAAGGAGTTTTGGGCAGGCTGCAGAACGCTGGGCAAGCGTACAACATCGCTGGCCGGATTATTTGATAATAATAATAATAATAATAATATTTATTTACACTTCTAGAAAGATAATAATAAAATCATACATTATTTCAACTGAAACGTGTAAATAATATTCTTCTCGATAAGTGACTAAACACTTGTTTCGAGAAAATAATAATATATATCACTGGAATTAGGTTTAGTTGGCACGTAATTAAAAGAAATATTTAAAAAGTATATACTACAGACAAGACTAAATATCAATTTCAATTTACATACAGTTATCAAAAGTTCATATTATTATACACATACTTACATAAATAAAAACATTTAAAACAGCAAAGTACAGGCAGGATTAAATTTCAATTTATATTATAGGAAATAATTATCGAACTTGCATTACACAAATAATATAAAGGATTAAATATTCACCTATTCTTACAAATAGTTAAATGTGGTAAATTTCTTTCATATATCGAAAAAGTGACGTATCATATGTCTTGAATTTTCCTGTATGTATTTTTTCAATAGTTTTTTGAATGTTATGTTGTTGTCTATACGTTTCAACTCATCAGGAATTGTATTGTACAATTTTGGTGCCAAGTAGTTGAACATTCTCTGTGTTGTGGTTTTAAGCATCAAGGGTGGTACATAATGCATTTTTTTCCGGGTGTTGTAGTTATGGGTTGGGCGTGGATTGTTATGTTTTGTTCTTTGATATTTTATGCATGAGAGGAAGCAGTATAATTGTCTCAGGTCCAATATTTGGATTCAGAATATATTAAATCGGATGAATATCTGTGATTTTTTTTTAATTAGTTTTATGAATCGTCTCTGTATTACTTCTAATGGGTTCATATGTGTTTTCGAAGCCCCACCCCATGCTAGAATTCCATACCGTATATAACTTTCAACTAGTGCGTGATATAAAATTTCAATTTGACTGAAAGGTAAGTTATACTTGAGTTTCTTCAACACATCTCAATACATCTCAATACATCTCAATACATCTCAATTATTTTATAACAAAATTTATATAAGAGTTCCATTTTAAATGGGTATCAATGATTACACCTAGGTATTTGATTTCTTTCACAGGTTCTATAGAGAACTGTTCATTTGTCGTTGTAATGTTCAGTCTGTCGAAATTAGGGAGACCACGAATATTACAGCTGAATGGAACAGAGTTTGTTTTTTCTTTGTTGATTGTGAGCAATTTATATTCGAACCATGATTTTATTGATTGGAAGTCGGTCTCTGCTTTTTGCTTTAAGTCTTCCCAGTTGTCAGTCTTGTAAAAAATTGCTGTGTCGTCAGCAAATCCGATAATTTCTCCACTATTGTTGAGTGAGAATAGTCCATTTAGATAAATGTTAAATAAAATTGGTCCTAGGACTGTTCCTTGTGGTATGCCATAGTCAATTGTTTCGACACCGCTAACCACACCATCAACACTTACAGCCTGGGTTCTTTCGCTCAAGTAACTCTTGAAGAGTTCTAGACAAATACCTCTAACGCCAATGTCTTCCAATGACTGTAAGAGTAGTTCATGACTAATGGTATCAAACGCTTTTGACAAATCTATGAATATGCATAAACAAGGACTGCTTCCGTTCAGAGATTCTGTTATTTTTGATGTTAAAGTCAGAATTGAATCTTGGGTTGACATATTTTCTATGAATCCGAATTGATTATTAGAAATGATACTGAATTTATTTAAAAAGTTAGCTAGTCTGTTTTTTATAATTTTCTCGAATATTTTTGAGAGGTGTGTGATCAAGGATATTGGTCGGTAATTGCCTACTTTCTGCGTATTTTTTTTTTATAGAGAGGAATTACTATTTGCTTGTAGATGGCCATTTTTGACTCTAATTTCATCCTTGAGCCTCTGGCTATCAGAGGGTACACGCGTTTTACCGCAGCTGCAGCCCTCTGGATAGTCAGGTTCAGGTGTTTGTGCAATGTTGTGCGCTTGTCCAACTATACTCCCAGGTATCTCACGTTGGTTTTTACCTCCACAGCTTTGCCTTTGACCCTCAACTTCTGCAGGACTTTCGAGAACTTGAATTTCTTAGAGGAGTTGATGGCCTCAGACTTAGCCGGGTTCACCACGATCTTATTATCCTCCAAATACGGTATGATTTTCCTGTCCAGACGGGTCTGGACCTGCATAGCAGCTGTTCACTACCAAGTCGATAATGGTCGGAGTAGACCCATTCCAGGAGTAATGTGTTGGCTCATCTGAGTGCACGATTACCGCGTCACTACACAGTGAGTATTCCCACAATGTCTTGCCATTTGCGTTTGACTGTGAAGCACCACTCCACTCAGGTGGCCTGGCGTTGAAGTCCCCTACCAATAACACCTTGTGGCCCGTGTTACACAAATTGTCCAAGTCGGACTGTGTGAACCTATCCCTTGGTTGGTTGTAGACTGCGAATACGCAGGTTCCATCCGCTAACTTGATACCAACGTGCTCAATTGACCTTTGTTGGGCTGGGAGCTGCGTGTACGCAATGCCATCCTTGACAAGGATGGCCACCCCCCCCCTCACTGCCTGAAGGCGGTCTGCCCTGACAGTGGAGAAGCCCTTCAATCGGAATCTATGATCCGGCCTGAGCCAGGTCTCCGATATGAACATTAGGTCTATCTGATGCCTGCCGATGAAGTCAATAATAAGTGGGAGCTTATTATTGACTGAACCGGCGTTAAACATGCATGCCTTTATACGACCCTTAAAAATCATAACGCTGGCTATCCCCGAGGACTTCAAGGGCAGCCGTAGCCTTTTCCAAGGGAGTCTTGGCCTGTACTAGCCGGGCGATCAGATCGTCCATGGCCCTGCACAGTTCTGAGATGTTTAGCATCGCACTAACCTGTTTTATTTTGTCGCCCAAACCCATCATCTACTGCAAGTCAGAGGCCCCTGATTGGGGGTTCCTATGCACCGGCGACTGGGGTGGTGGGGTGTAGGGGATCTCAGAGGCCTGTGGAGCTTTCTGGATCCTGTTCGTTCTTCTCCCCGCTTCTTGGGGGGTGCGGGGGGAGCGCTTTGCTCCTGGGGTGGTCTGATCCAGGGATTCGTCTTTGGGAGCGGCGCAGGAAGGAACCTTGGATGAACGGGCTTCCTTTTACTCTCCACTCTGTCCTCCAGGAACTGGATCTGGCTCTGGTATACCGGACACCCTACGCTATTCGCGGGGTGGGGCCCGCTGTAGTTAGCACAGGTGGCTGGCACGTCCGGCGACTTTTTGCAAGTGCTTGTTGGGTGCATTGCCGCACATTTCAGACACCTGGCCTCTCGCTGGCAGTTGGAAGTTGCGTGGCCCCACCGCTGGCAACGGTGACACTAGACGATCGCTCTTTCGTTTTTCATAAGCTCCCAAGAAATCCGAATGTGCTGGAGCACCCTAACAGATTTCTGCAGCTGTCCCAGTGTCACGTTCCGAGGGGTAGTGATGAGATAAAGAGGACGACGTTTTGTTGTCATCCTCATCATCTTCTCGACCTGGATTACATAATTTTCGACCATCTCGTTGATGAGGTCGTCCTGGCAGACTTCCGTGTCGAGTCCCCTCAGCACGAATGCGTCTGTCCGGTTTTGTGGCAGGGTGTATGTATAAAACTCCGTCCCTGTGGTTTTTAGGAGGTCAACCATGGTCTGTCGATCCCCCACGTTGTCGGTGTCTCTCTGCCCGTGTGTTTTATGTTGAAGTCCCCTTTTAGCTCTGTTTTCATTTGAGCTGTGAGGGTTCTGTCCAGATTGAGCCTCCCCTGTATCAGTATCGGATGAAGCATTTTGGATTTTGCTGGTTTTGCTGTCATTGTGGCCGTGTTTTTGTTTGTAGTTTTCTTCTGCTGCTTGGTTCGCTTGGTTTTCTGCGGTTGGCTGTCCTCCGATAGCGACTCATCCTCATTTAGCGAGTCATATTTGTTGGCGACAGGGACGGGTTCCTTTACTGCAGTTGTTCTTGGCTTACCAGAGGTTTTGGGTCTTTTAAAAGCCTCGGAATCCTCTTCTGTTCCTGGAGGTGGATCCTAAGGGAGAGGGGGGAATTCGTCCCTCACCCTAATCCTATCTGGCGATCTTAGAAGTCTCCTCGTATGCGTGAGTTTTTCGATTTCTTGGTGGTGTTCTTGAGTAAATTTCTTTCGGTAGAATTCTCGGATCTGGGCCGACATGGCTTCCCTCAGGAGTCTATCCGGCATGTCCGAGAAGTCGGATGGTTTGTTAATCGCTAGCTTATCGTGCGCCAGCACTTTAGCCTGGACTTTGCTGTCGATTAACTTCCTGAGGCCCGCTATTCTCTCATCGATGGCATCGGTTCAGTTTAACGAGGCCTCTTCGCGCGACTTTCTTCTCCTGAGGAGCCTTCGTCGGCCTTCAGCCTCAGATTCCGAGTCGGAAGAGCTGAACTGCACTTTCCGAGGAGACTCCCTCGCCCTAGCTTCCAGAAGACGTTTGTTTTCTTGGAGTTTACGCTGCTCCTGCAGCTTTTGCTCTTCCTGTTGTTGGAGGATCCGTTTCTTCTCGTTTTCCTTTCTGTTCTATTCTTGGAGAACCCGTTCAGCCTCTCTTCTTTTCTTCTCTTCTTCATTCCTTTTGTTCATTCGACGAATCGCTGTTTGAAATCCAACTAACTGAGGATTCCCTTTGGTAGCGGCGACGCTTGATGTTTCCATCTCACTCACCCCCCTATCCGCTGGCGTTGGTGTCGAGGGTCCGTTCTCCACCCTCTCGATCTGGTTCATAGCCCTCTGCATCTCAGTCTTCATTTCTTGGGCGTTCACCACCCTTTCGAAAATAGTTGCTGGTCGAGAACCGTTCCCGACAGTTTCTATTTTTGTTAGTTGTTTATTGTCGTTCGAAACACTTTCCGAACGGTTCTCGACACTTTCCATTATTTTCGGCTGACTTTCCATTCTACTTTGGTTTTGTGCGTTCACCACACTTTCCAAAGCAGAATGGATGTCGTTCGCCACCCTTTCCATTCCACTTTTCGTTTGGGCATCCGCCACACTTTCCATAATCCTTTGTGTGGCCGAGAAACGTTCACAGTTTCCATTTCTGTTTGTTTCTGGATTTCGTTCGAAACACTTTCCGAACGGTTCTTGTCACTTTCCATTCCACTTTGTCTCTTGGCGTTCACCACACTTTCCAAAGTAGATTACGTACGGCAGGCATTTGCTACACTTTCCATTTTGGTGTGGTTCGTGACACTTTCCGTGCCGTTCGCCACACTTTCCAATCTACTTTTGCTGTGGTTGTCATTCTCCATAGTTTCCAAAATTCTATTCAGCATAGTTTTCATACCGTTCTCTACACTTTCCATTTCTGATGTTGAAGTTGACAATTTGTTCGGGTTCACGACACTTTCTGATTCTTTCGACACACTTTCCGAAACTGATAGTTTGCGTTTTTGGGGATTTTCACCACACTTTTCATTTTTCCACCCCCTGTTATTGGGGTGTTATTGGGTTGTACGCGTTTTGGGCGACTTCCTCCTCAACCAGCTCAATCCAGGATTTGGAAGGAAACGGGTCCGAAACAGTTGCGCTATTATATATAGGCAAGATGTTCGGAGCCCGAATCCTTCGATTTTCGATTTCTTGGCTGTGGACCAGAGCTTCGATTGTAATCGGTCCTGCAGCTGTATAATGTTGTGTTGGCACGTCCTGACTGCTATCGGTGGATGGGCCCCTTGTCAGGGTTCGATCCGCGTCAGCGAGACGGAGGGCGTTGCGGACCCTGCTCGATCCGAGCCCGTTTTCGCTCTCCGCTGCCTTTTCGTCGATCAATCCTGTTGCTGGGTCCCAAGTAGTTTGGGAAGTGTGGCGAATGGCTGGTCTTCCACCGCTTTATTGAAATCCGCTACTGAAGTAAAATCGGAAGTGTGTCGAACCGTCTTTGTGGGCTATTTTAAAGGGTTTTGGAAAGTGTAGGGAATTTGCCGGTTGATGTAGTCGGCAAATCCCTCGCTTTTCAAGTCGATTGGGAAGTGTAGTGAAACGAACTTCCCAGATTCTTGCTCCTCGCCGTCGCTCAAAGTATAATGGAAACTATGCTGAACTCGCGTTGTTTCCTGTCCCAAATTGCGAGTGTTTTGGAAAGTATGGTGAACACTAGAATTTGGGATGTTAGACAGTCGTTGCAGTTATAAGTCGCTAAGGGTGGGTGGGTGGGGGTAGGGTGGATGGCCTTCTTCCGTTTTCAAGTGGTGGGGGGAGGGTTGATGTGCCCGCCCGGCCTTTTCCAATGATGATGGGTGGGGGGAGGTGAGGAGGTACTAATTAAACCTTCCTCACCTGGGGCTTCTTCTGCAGCGGGCATCGGAAGTGCTGCCGCCTCGTCTTGAAGTATTGGAGACGTGCTAAGTCTTCCGATGTCGGAGGGTGGGTGTTGAGGTGTGCTGCTCCTTACCTCGTGCTCCGGAGTGATCTGAGCACCATCTCCGTCGCTTAGGTACTTTACACCTTCTTCGGGGGTGGCGTCCCAGATGAGGAAGGGGGTCTCCGTTTCTGACGTTGAAAATGGGGTGGGCGTCGTGGCTACCATTCTCGCCGATCTTCTTGTCCCCAAGATGCCGGCTCTTGGAGATGGAGCCATGTGTTGAGGCGCCTCCATGGCGGTGGCATCCATTTCTTCTGTTTTATCGTTTATTTTCGGAGGTGGCACCCCGACGAGTTTTGATCCTCAGATGGTGGATGGTTCTCCTCGGTTTCCGGGGTGACGACTATGGCTGGATGAGGCAAGTTTTTACCGTCCTCTTCGTTTTCGTCGTCTCCAGGCTTTGTGACCTCCATTACCTTCACTCTTTTGTCCGGCGGTGAACTACCGGACGAGGAAGATGTGTTCGAAGCCACCTGCAGGGTGAAGTTCGCGTTCGCGGTCGCGGACACGGTGTCTATGCACTTGGTGGAAGAAGTGTCACTGTTACTGGGAGGGATCTTTGTGTCACTTTCACTTGGGGCACTGGGTGGGGCACTTGTGTCTTTATCACTTAGGTGTTTCGTTTGCCTGGAGACGACAACTTTTGCAGTCTTGGCGGGCTTCGCCGATATTTTGCGCTTCATTGCTCTTCTGTCACTATCACTTCGCG
This sequence comes from Chrysolina americana, assembly GCA_958502065.1. Lineage (NCBI taxonomy): Eukaryota > Metazoa > Arthropoda > Insecta > Coleoptera > Chrysomelidae > Chrysolina > Chrysolina americana. Next base: position 48,846,164 of record OY293410.1, on the reverse strand, counting down.
ACGTGGCATCCGTGCCGGAGCCGATGCCTGGGAAGCGGCGGTGTGACCTGGCTCTGCCCACGCATGGGGGAGCCGGCGATTTCTGGTTGCGTAGTCCTCCCCCTGAGCTATTGCTCATGAGGGAGGCAACGAGGACCGTTTGGAGAGAACCTTACCTGAGTTGGATGGCTGTGTGTCAATAAGGTCTACTATCGCAATAGTATTCTGGGCAGCGGTTAACTTCTGCGCACACGAACTCTCAGAGTAGCACGTCCGTCCGTAACGGTGGTTCGGACGATACTTCGTCGATTAATGCCAATGCTATACCATCCGAGCCATCCGGCCTCTCATTAAAATATGTTTGATAAATATTATACTAACAGCATTCTCTTCCACGAAAACTACGAGTATCAATTATTATTCGGTTATTTTGGTAGTAAACTTTTCAGTATATTATTTGTACTTTTTGTAATTTCAGGTGATGTATTTTCACACTCTGATTCTGAATCACTGGATAAATTCATAATACTTTTTATATTTTCGAATTAAAACGTGACAGCAATAATTTTGACACTAGGTACTGGAATTTGCCACTGCGGTGACAATCAATTGCGTCAAGGCTAATGTTATTATTGCTAACCAGTGCGAGAATATTATTCTATTACAAGTGAGAGAACGTAAATACATTTGAATTGCATGGGGGCAGAGGTGTTGCAGAATATTTCTTCAATGTCAAGAGAGAGAATTCCAGCATTCTGTAATCAAATTTCATTTCAGAATTAGCAAATTCTGTGATGATCGTGGAGAAACAATATAATATATCCAGGTCTGTTGACACATTAATTTTATTTCAATATTTTGTTCAAATATTTTGTCAATATTTTCATGATGTTGTACCAATATCTTTCCAATATAATTGTGCTACTTGAGATATTGGTGTGATAACAAATAACACTCGGTTCAGAAGTGTTTCAATTTCTTCCACTGAAAAACAAATGGCAATTTTCCTATAATTTTTTTGGTGAGTTTCCTGCTCATGTTTACTAAATTACTAGTTTAATTTGCTTCAGAATTGACTTCAAAATTTTTCAAAAAATTTCGGATACAGTTGAAGTCTTCCACCCGCCACATCTCTTCAACATTGTTATGTCAAGTCATGACTTCACAAGAAAGTTTTGTGGTGGTACAGTCTCGGTATGAAAACCATGGGCGAAAAAATTAAATAGCAACTCAGCAGCGAAGCAAATCGACTGCCACGGCCAAATTTCTACCCTTGCTGCGATCCTTCATGAACTACCAATCCAAGCTATTGCCTAGTCTCAAATCAATATCCAATGCTAGCGAAAATTCCATGGGCCGACACTCTCACCGTTCTGCCAATGGTCCACGCGACTAGCCAAGAACCTATTGAAGTTATTCCATTGATTTCATTACTACTGGCCAGTTTCATTGAGATTACTACTCTGAGCAGTGGTACAGCTGTCACAGTCAAGATCGGACTGGATGTCAACAATATATAGAAGGAATTGAAAGAAGGAAAACGTCCCAAAAAATAATCAACGACAATTTATAAGTAATCTTGCTAAATATCGATTCTGTCGGCGACGAAATAACTTTTTTCAATATTCAAGCAAGAACAATATGAAATTTACTACAACAATTCTAAACAAGTTTCATAATCCAAACTGGCCTTAGCACTACCGGGTGGTCGGTAGTTCAGTGGTCTAGGTCCCCGGTCGTTAGAACATCTGCTTGCATCGCATCGAAGTTCAAAACTACAGTGCGTTTGAATTTTTCTCGAAGGCATTGATTTTGTTGAGGTGGCCACGTGAACTTTTAAGTATGGAGTGTCTACATAACACAATGGTACTGGATTGAGCCTGATAAGTCATTAGGAGTTCAGATCCCCTTATCTACTTGGTTTATTAATTTTTGAGACAGCAACACGGTCAGCTGATGATCTTGGTGTCGTATTTGACACTGAATGGGGTGACCCAAACTCTGGTGATATTTTGGCGACGAACTACTTGCAATGAATGATTGAATACCCTGCTCTGATGACGAACTCACGACGTCTTTTTCTCGACACCATAAACTTCATTTTGATGGGAAATTTGACCAGTAACTTGGTTCAAATAGGCTATGAACTCGGTTCGGTCGCCAAAATATTATTTCTTTCACAGAATTGAAATCCGTTTAGCAGCAAATTCACGTCAAAGCTGCAAATCAGTACTCTTGCAGCTACATGAGGATGAGCCAAGGCCTTGAATCGTCTTCAAAAATATTGAATAACTTTGCCTATCCAAAAATTTTCAACTTTGATTTTCTGAGGTCAGACTATACACCTGTGTAGTCCTCCTCAACCATTAGATTAGGATAATTGTCGTCATAGAGAGATGTTAGCTCCTGGAAAAACGGACTAAATACCGATACCTACTTTCTGATATCGTCAGGCTTTATTTTACTTCAGTATACGTATGTGAACTAAGAAATCTAGCTCGTGCACATCCTTGAATATATCAACAATTTTTCTATATGTATTTGCATTTTTGTCAATATTTTTGAGTTATAGTGCTATACATTTCGTAATTTTGTGATGAAATTGAATATTGCTCTGTAAATGGAATACTATTGAAGAATAAACACTATAAGGAATATCCCAGTCAGGCCATGTCTCCGCAGCTCCGATACAACCGGAGGGCGCACTGGTGTGTCATTAACCCCAGTAAACACTCCCCACGCCTGTGGGGTGAGTGATTACTGGGTCCGAGAATCATGTGCCCTGAGTGAACGGAGTGAACCAAGAATTACGACCTTCTGCACTCTTCCGGCTAAGTACCCCTATGATCAGAACCACCATTTTGACAGTTCAAAGATTACATCTCGGTATTTTGTCCATTTTTCCTCCTCTCTTCGGACGATGTTCGTTTCACCAGGAGCCGAGAGCTCTATGACGAAAATCGTCCTACTTTGATGGTCGAGGAGGACTACATCAGACTTATTGGCTTGTATTTGCCTGAGGGTGAAGAATGAGTAGTTCCGATAGATTCGGCACTTCTCATTTTTTAGAACGGACTTAATATCCTCCGGAGCATAAGGCAACACCGGTATCTTGTCTATACCGTACAAGTGTCGTAGGTGGTAGTAAAACACTCGTGGGGCCGCGCTGTGCCTGCAGATGTAGGCTGAGAACGCATTAGCTGGACAAGCTGACAGAAAATGCATTATGGTCTCGGCTGCCTCACGACACGCTCTGTATCCAGTGTCTGGGACCTTCATTCCCATCACATGACTACAGTAGACAGGCCATTATAAATCCCTTGGTTTCCACTTGACCTGAGAAATGCAAAGGTCAGGTTTCTGGATAAGCCAAGGTTTTCAATGTTCTTGAAGAAGACCCCATGCATTGGCTTATCTTTAAGTAGCTGTAGGAGCCTGTCACACTCGGCAGCTTTCACGTGGGCTTTTGGCTGAACGGGTTCCGATTCGGTGACAGAAATTGGGTTCGTCTGTTCAGTGTCGAATACGAGACCGAGTTCATCGGCTGCACGGGTTGCTGCTTTCAAAAGAAATGTGATGACTTCACAGGCTCCATCCAGTACCTGTTCTGTTCCACCTCTAGGTGGTCTCTCCGTTATTCAGATGATGTAGGATTCTTCCGTCTTCGAGCTGAATGTCCTCTCCGTATTCCTCGAATCGTCATCTTTTGATAATATCAATTATTTTCAAAGCAAGTATAGAGTTTTTGGGAAAAATAACTTGGAGTGAGAATTTGGAGGCAATGTCCCAAAAACCGGCCAATTAAGACATTGTCGCTGTATACCGATCGAGTTAGTTCATCAGTTTGCAATTGGTGTGGTAAAATTCATTCATGACAATACTACGTCGAAATAAGGAAACAAACCGGAATGAGGGTTTTATAACAGAAAACGAGCACAGCACTATAGCATAGAATGCAATAGAACACAATCGCATTGGGGGCTGAGTTATAACCTGGGATGTTCAATAATATATTGAAAGGATTAATTCTCATTCACTTCCAGATTTCATAACATCAAGTATAATAATAATATGAGGAAAATCGGAGTAATACCTCCCTATTTCATATCAGAAATTTTTTTACAAATAGTTATTGAAGTGACTGGTGGCTGTTCTATCCGATTAGTTTGTCAATGCCACTGAGGAAGAAATATAACCCAAAAGTTGTGATGTCCCCTGAGCTAGAAGAAAATCTGAAAAATAGAATATGAAATGTGTAAAAAAGCCAACAAAGAATATAGGGAAAAACTACAATCTTTCAATAAAAAATATCATTATGAATTGATCACTTATTCTCACAAAAAGTCCAAAACAACCTAGAGAATTATTATTGACTAACAAAAAAGGCATCGCAACAAACAGGAACTTAGTGTAGTTGAAAATAGTATTCAATATAAGGGTAAGGCACTGGCTGAAAAATTCAATATTCATTTTACGAGATCTATTTCTGATAACTTCCCTATCTTCCCTACTAGTTTTTTCGAAAGTAACATCTCACTTAATTCATCTACTTTTTTTATGTCTCCTATCACTGAGAGGGAATTATTACAATTAAACTCCAACTCATTTGGGACTGACCAAATATCAAACAAGTTGAATAAATGTTGCTCCTCGGAATTGTGCATTGTACTCACCTTCTTAATCAATTTGTCAATAGAAAAAGGCATCTATCCATATAATTTAAAATTAGCCAGTGTATCTCCTATATTTAAAAAAGGTGATAAAAATAATTTTAATAATTACAGAGCTATTTATATTCTATCTATCTAGCATTTCGAAACTATACGAACTGAATTTAAAAGAACAGTTGAACGCGTATTTCACTGCATGGTTTCACGACTAATAAAAGTACTGATATAGTTCTTTGCGAATTCCACAGTCAGATAGTTACTACCTTGGTAAAAAAAAGTGTTATGGGACTGTTTATTTATTTTTCACGGGCGTTTGATTGCGTCAATCACAGTCTTTCGCTAAAAAAAATTTGGAGATATGGTGTTAGAGGACTGCCGCTCAATTCACTAACTTCCTACCTGGAAAATAGGAGACAAGTAGTGAAAATTGGGGAGGATATAAGTTCTAAAAAGAATATTTTCGACGGTGTTCTCCAGCGATCCATACTCGGGTCATTTTTTTAATTAATTTTTGTGAAAGATCTGTTAGTGTATACAAATAATAGGAATTCATCCACTCATTATATATGTTATGCTGATGACACAAATATATTAGTAATTGAAGATGACTGGTATACCATGAGAAACACAGCTGAAATCACTTTCAAGGAAGTTATCACATGGTCTGAGAAAAATAATTTGCATATGAATAAAACAAAAACCAATATGTTACAGTTCATTGTGAAAGGACAACAATATGAGGTGCGTCTGTTTGAAAACACCGATTTGGAGTTGACTTCAACAACAGCAACTAAAATGTTTGGTCTTGTCTTTGATAACAGATTACAATGGACGCCACTAATAGATAATTTGTGTAAAAAACTGCGAGAAGTGCATGTTATTCTTTCTTATCATTGTAGTCAAGTAATTCTTTCGACGCTGTATTATGCGAGTTTCAATTCTCATCTCATGAATGGCATTTTGAATTGGGGTATAAGCTCCTCTGCAAGCAGATTGTTTATAATTCAGAAGTATGCTATAAGGATCATTGCCAAGTTGGGATTTAGAGATTCTTGTAGGGTTGCATTTCAAAATATGCAAATATTAACAACTGCAGGAACATACATCCTTGAGGCATGCACATATGTATATCGCAACAAAATCAAACTGGCTGTCAATAAACCACAACACTCCTATTCGACACGTAATGCCCACTTACTTCTTCCTAGTCAACATCGCACGGCACTCTATCAAAAAAGTTTTGAATATCAGGGATTCAGACTATATAACAATCTTCCCGAGGCCATTGAAATTTTATGAAATGAATACCTCTTCAAGAAAAAGTCAAAGCAGCTACTAATGTCAAGAAATTGTTTCTGTTGTAATTTGCTGTTATATGTGACGAGTATGTTTTATTTCAAATACTAGAGTTAGTTATATTTATACATATTTATTTTCGTAGTGTTTGTGACAAGTAAATGATGTTTCTATATACATGTTTTTTCTATATACATTTTATATTTATATTTAATCGTATTTGTTTTCTTATTGTTTGTGACATGTAAGTGATGTTACTATAAACATATATTTTACATTTACATTTTATATTTATATTTTTACTCATTGTTATTGTATGCTGATTATTTTTTTTTATTTACTGACGATTTTCTCTTTTTTATTTGTATTCCTACAATCAGCCCTATGCTGTATCACTTCCATTTAAAATATCGTCACCGTTATTCGCCATTTCCGTTGTTTTGCTATTACCAAGCAATAGCAAAATAACGAAAATGGCTAGTAACGGTGACGTTATTTTTAACGGAAGTGATACAGCATAAGGCTGAATGTTAGTGTGCAAAATAATTTTAGAAAATAAATAAATTATTATTATTATTGTTATTATAATCCTGATCAAACGACAACCTTAATGACATCACAAACCATTCTGTCTACTGTCAATTTCTTCAGACTAATTAATAATAATATTTTAAAGAAAATGACACGTGTTTTAGATATTTTTTTAATCCAACGAATGCCAAAATTGAGTATAATCTGTATTGGTTGCATGATATATTATCATGGACATGAGGTTAATATTGTACTGCATTCAGTTACTAATTTTTCGATATCGAATAAAAATGGGAATAGTTATGTTGGTATATTATCCTGGCATTACAGTCATGGGCCATTATGAGAAGGTAAACTTTTCCTTTGCATAACTTCAGCTTGTTTCATTAATGACATTTTCTCAGTACATAATATTTTAAACAATCGTTCATATTGAACAGTACTGGTATGGAATGATTGCAACATTCCAAGCAAAGGTTAGTAAGAAGATATGGAAACTAGCCGTCATGCGTCATGTAAAACCGTACTTTTAGGCGGGTCGCCCACCATGGATGCATCAAACACGTAGAGCATGCATACGATGTGATGTACGAAAATATTAATCACACGTTACAAATCAATAATTGTCTAAATATGAAAAACCGACGACATCTCCACTCTGCTCAGTGGCGCAATCAGGAGGGGGGGCTTTGAGACTGCAGCCCCCCTCAAGCAAGTCACCAAAGTCACCATTATCGTTAAAAATCTATTGACCAGTTGCTTCTTTCCAGAATGTGAAAGCAAAACAATTAAACAACCTCGAAACATTCATTGGACGATTTCAAAAATTTTTGTGAATTCTATAAATGTGATATGACAACATTAAGTGAGATTAGTCTTCAATGTGAATTCAAGTTGTGGAAGAAAGAATTGTTGAGAATTCAGAGAATTGATCCAAAGAAAACAATCTACTCTCTCTACTGGAGAGTAGAGCCATGAAGATGATAGCACAGACAGCTATCGAAAGCGCTCGCATGTAACATTTAGAAGCCATTAAAGTTTCATATCCTTTTTGTAAATAATGTCAATATTAAAATATTGAAAAAAAAGGAAAACCAGTTGCATCAATCAAAATATATATATATATGTAAAATACTTGTTTCAAGGATCAAATAATGTCCAAGTGACTGTAAAACAGTCGATAACAATCCTTTAGGAAGTGACTATAACTTTGTATAGTATGTATGGCATGTGTCCGACAGAAAACAACTACTTCTCTGGCTAATACCGCGACAGATATTGAATTATATCTTATTTTCTCCTTGAAACAAGTATTTTACATATATCCGAAATGTCCTTCTGGAGTGCTCTCTAATCTGTCGTCAAGGTGGATCCTGTAAGCAATTGCAGTATTCATCTCGGCGGACGGTGACGGGCATCGAGACCTCGCGTGTATACAATTTGTGATAACTTAGACTGCACTGATGAGGGACAACATTCCGAAACCGGTCTGTAGTTGGTTCACTATTTGAATCGGGTGAAGTCCTGCTGTTTGTTCAGAGAGCTCTTGCAAAGTTGTTCCTTCAAAGTAAGGACCTTTGCACATATGTCTGACAGATATAATTCAAAGTATACATTTATATATATATATATATATATATATATATATATATATATACATATATATATATGAAAACTAAAAGTTCGGGTTGAACCGCGTCTAGAATTTGTTGAAATTCGACGTTTCGGCTCCGATTTTGGAGCCATTTTCAAGAACTGAAAAAGAAAGAAAATTAATAAATGGTTGAAACGTAATTCTACGCTGAGGTCTCAATCTGCCTACTCCTCAGATATAATTACGTTAGGTTTTTGTGACTTGACGTCGGGGTCTCAATCTGCCTACTCCCCATGTCTCGTCACTGGTTCTCTCTAAGGTCTCAATCTGCCTACTCCTTCGAGAGAACTGAGGAATTGTGGGTTGAGGAACAGGGGAACAGAGTTGGCGCTAGATGAGCTGTGTGCGCCAACCAAGTTCCCGCACACAGCTCATCTAGCGCCAACTCTGTTCCCGCCCATAGTTCACCTCGCGCCAATACATTGCACACGGCCATTACAGCCACGTCCACTATAAATACAGTTCCTCAACCCACAATTCCTCGGTTCTCTCGAAGGAGTAGGCAGATTGAGACCTTAGAGAGAACCAGTGACGAGACATGGGGAGTAGGCAGATTGAGACCCCGACGTCAAGTCACAAAAACCTAACGTAATTATACCTGAGGAGTAGGCAGATTGAGACCTCAGCGTAGAATTACGTTTCAATCATTTATTAATTTTCTTTCTTTTTCAGTTCTTGAAAGTGGCTCCAAAATCGGAGCCGAAACGTCGAATTTCAACAAATTCTAGACGCGGTTCAACCCGAACTTTTAGTTTTCAAATATCTGACCGCGGAAACCTATCTGAACATATATATATATATATATATATATATATATATATATATATATATATATATATATATATATATATATATATATATATATATATATATATATATATTTTGAAGGAGGTTAGCTCGACTGGCTAAGTTACGGAACGACAAAGGGAGTTGTCAGGTATTGCAGTCGGAGACACTTTAATTGTGTGAACTCTTTATTTCAGTTCAAGCTTTCGAGAATTATTTTTCTCTTCATCAGGAACACTGGTGAACAAAAGAAGAATTGACTATAACAATCAGTGAAGGGAAAAAGGATTTCCAAGTACTTACGAAAAGTGAGGTTGTAACGAAGCCGGTTGCATTAAACATAAACACTTTTCCTTATGAGTTGTGACATATTAAAATGTAAATAATAAAATTGTGTGAGTACAGGAACACATTATACTAAGTCATTATAAAAATTGAAAAATTTTTGTGAAGATTTCCTACCACGAGGATTCAAGTTCACATGTCTTCATAAAAAGGCGGAAAACTGTAAAAAATACATTTTGAATTGTGACATTGACATTGATAGGTTTGACATTTGGCAATTACAATCAGTGCTACCAACTGCAATCGTGATACCAACTTAAATTTTTATTTTTAAATGTAAAAGACAAAAGGGACTTTTTGGCATTGGGAATTTGTTTGTTAATATTCTTTATTTAGTTAATGAATTGATTATGTTTGTTGAGGTGAAGTAAGTATGTATATATAACATTAAGTCCTTCTATGTCCTTCCTGGTATTGAGGGAAGATGTATCTTTGAAAATGTGAGCCATTTCTAGGAACTGTCTTTTTTGGAGACTGTTCGAAGTATCTAATATTTTCACTTCATCATATAAGAAATAGTGGTCCGATTCTATGGTGTATTTTGCTAGAGTGCAAACTTTTTTATTAGTTCTGATATCACTTTTATGTGAGGTGATTCGGTCTTTAAGTAACCTTTTTGTTTGACCAATGTACGTTTTACTACATTGACCACAGGGTATAGAATATACTACATTTGACATGTGTGTCACTTTGATTTTGTCTTTAAGTTTTGAGAAAAGATTTTTAATGATTAAAGTATTTTTGAAAGCTAATATAATATGTGTAAATTGGTTGAAAATATTCTTGAGTTGAATTGATAAATTGCCCAGGTGTGGCAGAGAAAAGTAATCAGTAGGAATGTCAATTGCAGGCCTGTTGTCCACCTGAACTGAATTGGTGGTTGATCTGCTGAGTATTAAGTTATGAATGAGTATTTTTGGATAACCGCTATTAATAAAAAGTTGTGATAATTTTTTTAAATTCTGCATTCGCACGGTGGAGTGAGAAGTTTTACTCACTCTATCTTTCATTGCTAGAACCAAATTAATTTTTTGTTTCTTCTGATGGAAAGATTCGTAATGTAGGACTCTTCCTGATGAACCAGGTTTCGTGTACCATGATGTGATGATGGTATTATCATCCCTTCTGATCAGCTTTGTATCTAAGAAGGGTACACTGTGATTGATGTCCTCTTTTTCGATGGTGAATTGTAAAATTTCGTCATAGCCGTTGAAGACACGAAGCGTTTCTTCTACTCCATCATGCGGAATACTTAGAATAATGTCGTCAACATATTTTTTAAGAAAGGGAATTTGAAATGACAATTTATTTAAACAAGAAACTACTAGATCGTCCATCACATACTGTGCAAGGATTGGAGAAACCGGGCTGCCCATTGGCATTCCTAGAGTTTGTTTATAACAGTTCTCTGAAAATGAGAAAACTGTGGTATCAAAGAGAAATTCCAATAGTTTGAAAAAATTATTTAAGTTAATGTTGCACTTTGTGCCAATATTGTTCCAGTGATTTTGTATGCTGTTTTTTGCAAGATTAAGAGAAATGTTGTTGAATAATGCTTTGACGTCCAGACTGATTATGATATATCTTTCTGGTAATTGAAATTCATTGATAAATTCACAAAATTGAAAGGAGTCTTTAATGTAATATTCATTTTCTTTATTATATGATTTAGTGAGAATATCAGTTACTAATTGTGCTACTCCCCTGTTGGGGCTGTTGACACCTGAAATTATTGGGCGGAGTTGAAGAATTGGTTTATGAATCTTGGGAAGGCCATAAAATTTGTTAATGACACCATCATACACCTTATATTGTTTGCTTTGTTCTTTGGATAGCATGTTTGTTTTTTCTAATTTAGATATCAACATGTTTGCTTTTTGTTGTATTGTCGACGAAGGGTCTCTTTGAAGAATTTTATAATAATTATTGTCATTTAAAATATCAAGAGCAAGAAGATTATATTGTTGAGTGCTGATAATTGTTGTTATATTCATTTTGTCTGAAGGAATTACTTTTAAGTGAGGATTATTTTTGAGAAACATTTTAGTTTTGTTGAAAAGTGATCGTGTGTGGCTGATATTGTTGTTATCTCGATGAATGTGATTGGTTATCACATTTGTGGTTTGTGTGAGTATGAGGATTCTTTTACATTCGTCTAGATAGCTCACAATATGATCCACATCACCTAATAAATGAGGAATATTGATAACTGAATTAGAAGGTTCAATACTGAATTTTGGTCTCAAAGCGAGAAAGTTGCTAATGTCTTGTGGTATTTCTGTATCTGTCAAATTTTTGATCCAATTAGGTTGAGTTTTAACTTTTAAACATTGAAAAGTTTTTAATTTTTGAAATTTTGATACTTTTCTATCTTTTACTTTGTGAAAACGTCTGTTGTAATTTATCGATATTCTTCGATAAAATTCAGTTATAATGTAGTATGGTAGAACTGTAGTGAGTTTGGTTTTAAGTTTTGCAGATGTTTTCTCAAAATTGTAAATAGAATCGTGTGTGATTTTGATTTCTAAACTCAAAATGTTGTTCCTTAACCTGTGATTAAACTGCAGTGTCTTGTGTAGTGTTTTCCCTACAGCTGCTCCTGTAAGTGCTTCCATGTTGTGTATGCCCTGGGTGATGTGTGATGGGAATATGTTAGTTTTTCTGAATCTCAGAAGGAAATTTCGTCTATTGTGTAATGCTGCTAGCTTGGTGTTAATGGTTGCCACTTTCTTGAGGTCTCTCATCGTAGAGTGCCCAAACTGATTGGCAATGTCTTGATAGAAACCCATATCTATAAGTTTTTGAAGGAGGTTAGCTCGACTGGCTAAGTTAAGGAACGACAAAGGGAGTTGTCAGGTATTGCAGTCGGAGACACTTTAATTGTGTGAACTCTTTATTTCAGTTCAAGCTTTCGAGAATTATTTATTAGGTGATGTGGATCATATTGTGAGCTATCTAGACGAATGTAAAAGAATCCTCATACTCACACAAACCACAAATGTGATAACCAATCACATTCATCGAGATAACAACAATATCAGCCACACACGATCACTTTTCAACAAAACTAAAATGTTTCTCAAAAATAATCCTCACTTAAAAGTAATTCCTTCAGACAAAATGAATATAACAACAATTATCAGCACTCAACAATATAATCTTCTTGCTCTTGATATTTTAAATGACAATAATTATTATAAAATTCTTCAAAGAGACCCTTCGTCGACAATACAACAAAAAGCAAACATGTCGATATCTAAATTAGAAAAAAAAAACATGCTATCCAAAGAACAAAGCAAACAATATAAGGTGTATGATGGTGTCATTAACAAATTTTATGGCCTTCCCAAGATTCATAAACCAATTCTTCAACTCCGCCCAATAATTTCAGGTGTTAACAGCCCCAACAGGGGAGTAGCACAATTAGTAACTGATATTCTCACTGAATCATATAATAAAGAAAATGAATATTACATTAAAGACTCCTTTCAATTTTGTGAATTTATCAATGAATTTCAATTACCAGAAAGATATATCATAATCAGTCTGGACGTCAAAGCATTATTCAACAACATTTCTCTTAATCTTGCAAAAAACAGCATACAAAATCACTGGAACAATATTGGCACAAAGTGCAACATTAACTTAAATAATTTTTTCAAACTAATGGAATTTCTCTTTGATACCACAGTTTTCTCATTTTCAGAGAACTGTTATAAACAAACTCTAGGAATTCCAATGGGCAGCCCGGTTTCTCCAATCCTTGCACAGTATGTGATGGACGATCTAGTAGTTTCTTGTTTAAATAAATTGTCATTTCAAATTCCCTTTCTTAAAAAATATGTTAACGACATTATTCTAAGTATTCCGCATGATGGAGTAGAAGAAACACTTCGTGTCTTCAACGGCTATGACGAAATTTTACAATTCACCATCGAAAAAGAGGACATCAATCACAGTGTACCCTTCTTAGATACAAAGCTGATCAGAAGGGATGATAATACCATCATCACATCATGGTACACGAAACCTGGTTCATCAGGAAGAGTCCTACATTACGAATCTTTCCATCAGAAGAAACAAAAAATTAATTTGGTTCTAGCAATGAAAGATAGAGTGAGTAAAACTTCTCACTCCACCGTGCGAATACAGAATTTAAAAAAATTATCACAACTTTTTATTAATAGCGGTTATCCAAAAAAACTCATTCATAACTTAATACTCAGCAGATCAACCACCAATTCAGTTCAGGTGGACAACAGGCCTGCAATTGACATTCCTACTGATTACTTTTCTCTGCCACACCTGGGCAATTTATCAATTCAACTCAAGAATATTTTCAACCAATTTACACATATTAAATTAGCTTTCAAAAATACTTTAATCATTAAAAATCTTTTTTCAAAACTTAAAGACAAAATCAAAGTGACACACATGTCAAATGTAGTATATTCTATACCCTGTGATCAATGTAGTAAAACGTACATTGGTCAAACAAAAAGGTTACTTAAAGACCGAATCACCTCACATAAAAGTGATATCAGAACTAATAAAAAAGTTTGCACTCTAGCAAAACACACCATAGAATCGGACCACAATTTCTTATATGATGAAGTGAAAATATTAGATACTTCGAACAGTCTCCAAAAAAGACAGTTCCTAGAAATGGCTCACATTTTCAAAGATACATCTTCCCTCAATACCAGGAAGGACATAGAAGGACTTAATGTTATATATACATACTTACTTCACCTCAACAAACATAATCAATTCATTAACTAAATAAAGAATATTAACAAACAAATTCCCAATGCCAAAAAGTCCGTTTTGTCTCTTACATTTAAAAATAAAAATTTAAGTTGGTATCACGATTGCAGTTGGTAGCACTGATTGTAATTGCCAAATGTCAAACCTATCAATGTCAATGTCACAATTCAAAATGTATTTTTTACAGTTTTCCGCCTTTTTATGAAGACATGTGAACTTGAATCCTCGTGGTAGGAAATGTTCACAAAAATTTTTCAATTTTTATAATGACTTAGTATAATGTGTTCCTGTACTCACACAATTTTATTATTTACATTTTTAATATGTCACAACTCATAAGGAAAAGTGTTTATGTTTAATGCAACCGGCTTCGTTACAACCTCACTTTTCGTAAGTACTTCGAAATCCTTTTTCCCTTCACTGATTGTTATAGTCAATTCTTCTTTTGTTCACCAGTGTTCCTGATGAAGAGAAAAATAATTCTCGAAAGCTTGAACTGAAATAAAGAGTTCACACAATTAAAGTGTCTCCGACTGCAATACCTGACAACTCCCTTTGTCGTTATATATATATATATATATATATATATATATATATATATATATATATATATATATATATATATATTTTGAAGGAGGTTAGCTCGACTGGCTAAGTTACGGTATTTTATAATTGAGTCAGACCTTTCTGGAGAAACATCTGATATTACCTCAGGTGTAATAGTCCTTTCATTGAAAAGCAATTTGTTTATCAAGTTTCTTGGATATGAATTCTATATTAGAATATCTCTCAGTTCTTTTAGACACTCTATTTTCAATGAAGGATGTGTCACTTTAATAACTCTGTGTTTCATGTTATTGATCATGTTAAATTTCATTTTAGTAGGGTGGTAGGAGTAATAGTTAATGAATCTATTACTGCAAATGGATTTTCTGTACCATCCACTGATGATAGTATTATTCGTTGTTCTGATGAGGGTCATATCTAGAAAAGGAACACAATTATTGGATTCTTCTTCTATTGTGAATTGTATATTATGATCATAACTGTTGAAAATTCTCAGTATTTCATCTCGATCTTTTCCGCATGTCAGAGAATTAACACCTAAATTGATCAATGTCTTAAAAGGAACCAATATTAAAATAGCACAAAAAAACATTAAGACCATTAGTCAACTTTTTTCAAAATTAAAATCTCCTCTCGAAACAACCCAGAATTATAATGTTGTTTACAAAATTCCTTGCAACGATTGTAATAAAGTATACATCGGGCAAACTTCTAGACTCTTGAAAGGTAGGATTACTTCGCATAAAAGTGATTGTAGAAGAAATGTTAATTCCTGTGCATTAGCTAAACATGTAAATCGTTTTGACCATAGAATGGGTTTCGATAATGTTAGTGTGCTTGAAATAGAAAACAACATTTTCAAAAGGACATTTTTAGAAATGTTACAAATTAATGAAGAGAGTAACAGCTTAAACAAGAAAACTGATTTGAATAATTTAAGTAAAATTTACACCTATATTTCAAAACTGAACAGAGATAAATCGAAAAATTATAGTAATGCTAATACACCTAGTAGAGTCACTTGATTTTATAATATCAATTCAAAAACATTGACATTAATTTTCAAATTCAAATACTGTCAGTCCGCATTTTAATTTTTATACAATATTTTTTACTTTACTGATGCTAATTTAAATTTTTACTCAAGTTATGTATGTTAGTAGATTCGATATATTTCTCCATTTTTAATTTTGTCCTGTTATAGTTGTCCTGAGGAAGGAAATAAACTTTTCCGAAAGCTTCACAAGATAACAAAGAGTTTTCTTTAAGACCAACATAAGACTGCAACCTCAAGATTTTTCCAATTCTACAAGTATTGTCAGTCACGATTTACCCAACTTTCATATATATATATATATATATATATATATATATATATATATATATATATATATATATATATATATAGTAAAGGAAGGGTAGTCGTTGCTGACTAGTTAGGGATGGAACTAGTAAATAGTGGGGCTATGCAGCAAAATCAAAGAGTACTCTTTTAAGTTTGTCCAAGCTTTCGGAAATTTAATTAATCGTTTCCATCATCAGGGATACTACAATTTGCATATATTACTTACTCATGCAAATTGTAGTATCCCTGATGATGGAAACGATTAATTAAATTTCCGAAAGCTTGGACAAACTTAAAAGAGTACTCTTTGATTTTGCTGCATAGCCCCACTATTTACTAGTTCCATATATATATATATATATATATATATATATATATATATATATATATATATAGAGAGAGAGAGAGAGGTAGTCTCTTGACTGGACTAGTTGAAAAAAACCAATTTATCTAAGATATTTTCACTGAGAATATTCTTAGATAAATTGGTATATATATATATATATATATATATATATATATATATATATATATATATATATATATATATATATATATATATATATCCCCCGTATATAAATATAGACATACACACGGTCAATGAGAAGAGCCCGTAGGAGATATGGAGCGCCCGTTGTGTGTCCCGATCAGACGTCCCGAGTGTGGGCTACACAACGTAAACCGATGTATATATGTTCTAATGGGCTTCATTAAGTATTTTGAACTCAGTCCCAATTTTTTGCTAGGGCTTCACAACAACACGTTGGTACTCCCAAGATACACCACCTAGTTCAAGGCATTCACAGAAGAGGGCACTGTACCAATATACGGATTAATAATTTTACTACGTAGATGAGCCCGAATATTTCACAACATTTTAAGCTCGTTGTTTAGCCCTAGATTTGGCAACATACATGCTAGGTATCGGGGGCTGCACAGAGTTAGTATTATGGCTAATTTATATTCCAATAATGAATCCAACTTTGTGAAGCCCGTCACGTAATGTGTGTCTAATTTTGCGGACTAGATAGAAATGTCGTGGACTGTGAATTTCCAACAGAAAAGTAATCTCTATAATTACATTTCTATGATTTTTTTCTCCAAGCTTCCCATAAAATGTTGCTGATTAGCAATTTCTAGATATTGAATTGTCTTAATTTTCATAAAATTATAAAAAAATGCTCTTCGGCAATTTTTCATTTTTGTTCTCATTTCAACGGATAGCTTCTTTAACCCGTCTTTTTTTTTTGGTCCACAGGCCTTCCCTGGAGCACTTGACGACCCGTGTATCAATTGATACAATCTGGTGGTTAATGATATGTAACACTTATTTTAAGCAGGATGATAAACAAATGAGAATACAAACAGACTGAAGGAGCTTTGGTAGAATATGAGTTCTATTCTTGGATATGAGTAACTTTTTACCAAACTAAAAAACATTCAAATATATGAAAATACGGCATGAATTTCAAATTAATAACGTATCTTTGGATGATGGATATTTTGATTCAAGCTCTAGAGGAACCAATAAAAAATTATTTTTGATATTAATGCAAGAATGGGTAAAATCAGTTCTTGAACATTACAACAATGGTAAAGTTATTAAATACGAAAATGTTCAAGTGGAGGAGTAATTCATTATTATAACAATTATATATAAATGATTTAATTTTGACCCAATTTTTGTTCATGTTTTCTTGGTGGAATATTTTTCTCTGTGTGTTTTGTGAAAAATTAACGTATTCATTCTCTTTGGTCTTCAGTAAACTTTTCTCTTACTGCCCAAACAAGAAATGAATTTCTTGCATACATTCAAAAAATTTAATATAATTCTTTTTATAGCTATTCGGACTTTCTGCAAGTTTGTTCTGATAAATCCATAAAATTGGTTTAACACAACAAAAACAAAATAATACAATGCAGAAAATAAAATATCAATGGAAATATGCTTGTAAAATTTTTCAACTGTGGCAAATGTTATACAATGAATTCAATATGAGACCATGGGGATATTGAAAACTGTAATAGATACGATTTTGGGTGAATGGAAAGAAAATAATACAACAGAAGGGGCCTTGGGTACTTATGGCATTATAACATTCTCGGAAATAATTGGAATTGACGAAACTGGTTAGTAAATTCTATTGATGGAAGTAACATAGTTATCGAAATGCGCATCTTCGAATCAAATTATTTGTGTTGTGAGGGGAAAAATTAATATTTGTTCTCATAAATAGTAATAATAATAAAAATGTTCATTAGCAGATACTAAAAAAATGTGTATACATAGTTTAACAAATGAGACATAAAATGTTGCTGTGGTTACATATTACAATCCAGTACAGATAAACAATAGTTCCTCTGAAGGCAGAGCCTGAGCGCAGGTGCTTTGATTATGAATACTCTTCGAGTATGTTTTATTCCATAAACAAGTTATTTATCTTGACATTAGGCAAACTCCAAATATGAAAACAAATTAAAATTTATACAAATGTTAGTTCCATAAAAAATGGTACAAATTGTATAAGTTGTCTAAAAGAACCATTCGCGAATAATTCAATTGGGAATTTCCAAAGAGTCGATCAAGAGATGAATATTAATCCTTTGTGTACTAAGTAAGAATTGTTTTGAAGCTTTTTGAAAGAATGTATATTTCTTTAATTGTTCATTTGATCTGGGATTTTATTGAAAAGTACTGAAGATACTTAGCAGAAACTTCTTTGACCTATTGTTTTTGTTCTGAAAAGATATCTTATTTTTTTCAAATTTGGATCTTGTATCGTATCCATGGCCAATCAAAGGTAAGAAACTTCTGTTTTTGTATTGCTCAGTTACTGCTCTGAGAAAATAGTTTCGGCGAATGCCTAAACTTTTAGATTATACAAAAAGCAAATCCGACGGATAACGTTGTAGTCTACTATACATAATTTGGAGAAACTTGTTTTGGATTGACTTCGAGCTATTTCATGTGGTTTGCAGAAGCAGTACCAGGTTTCTATATATTCTGATTAGGCGAATTTTATCTTGTGTAGAATATCCTGCTCTAAATCCAAATTGGTTATCAAATAATGTATCGTTTTCTGATAAAAAGTTTTCCATTCTTGATTTTATGAATATTTCGAAAATTTTCCCCAATATTTGAAATTAATGTTATTGGGCGATAGCTCAGAACTTTGGATTTGTCTCCATTTTTGTATAGGGGTTTGATGACTTCTACTTTGAAGGCATTAGGACATTTACCTGTTTGAATGATTACATCGATGAGCCAACTGAGAGGACCTGTTATTATCCCACAGATATTTTGTAAGGTTTCCACTGTTATTTTATTTGTGCCAGGAGATTTCTTTTTATTCAGGTTTCGGATAATCATACTGATTTCACTTATCTTTTTTGTTGCCGATATGTTCTTTCACTACCTTCAACATCAAATAGATTCGATATGGTGTTCTGGTATAATTTGTCCCTTTTATTTATCTCTTCAGTTATCCAGGTTTTTTTTTGTATGTCTTTATGATGATATCTCAAACTAGTTTGATATATTTTGATATTAGTTATTATTTCATTATATCAGGCAATTAGGGTATAGAATGTATGAATGTAGATGGAAACAAGAATATTTTTTCAATGAATATGAATCACACCTTTTTGCTGAAATTTGAGAATGAGGGCGAAATTGCATTATTGTGGCAAAATTTGTTTTCTTTATGGACTGAGTCTCAATATTATTGATACTATAGACTTCACTGACAATATTCGTTTCGAGCTTTCTTGGTATTTCCATAACATTTATATCGATTTATATTCATAATTCGAATTATACTTGTTTTCATTTATTTATTTACTCTTGGTTTGAATCTACGCTTACATTTGTCAATTTTTTGGAGCTATGATATCCACTTTCATACTGAAATATTCAGCTTCAAAAAAAGTACATGCTGTAGTCAGAGTGCTCACTAGAACATAAATATCGCATTGCCTGCAGGTAGTTCCCCTGTCCGAATAAAAACAAAATTCTGATAGTTGGTGACAGGTAACACTTGCAAATGTATGCGCTGATTTAGTGAGGCATTGTATACGTATCTGTCAGGAAGAAGTTGTCTTCTGACAAAATGAGCATACGGTGTAGGTATATATGGAAGAAAAAGAGATTGAGCATTTTTCGTTTCTGAACGAGCTCCCATGAGAACTCTGAGCGTTATGCTCAGTTTCCTCCATAATCCAGTGTTCATCATAGGGACTCCTATCGAATGCTGATATTATTTTTCGATTCAGTTGAGTGAACTAGCCTCCGCTAATGAGTGGCGAGAACCAAGAAACCGGTACGTAGCCGTTGTCCCATGAATGAATGTAAGGATAATTTCAACCGTGATGTACAGAGAGCATTGCAAATTAGTTCTGTGAAGAACTTTGCCAAGAATCTAACAGATATAATTCGACGGTCGTAGGGGGTAATAGTTGTTTTTTGTTAGAGACGTGCCGGTGAATATACCTGTTGTGCAGGATTGGATTACCTGATCAATTTTTCATCATTACTATCCGATGGTGTTCTGCCAAGTAGTATCATCAAATTTTCTTCTTGATAATATAAATAAAAGTTAAAAAAATCTAAAGAAAAACGCTTTTATGAGACTGAAGAAAAAACTAATTTTCAAAAATTGTCTTCCTTCTTAAAAAAGCGTGGTGTTCGTGATGTTCAAATCCTAGAATAGAGAAAATTTTTATAAATTTTTTTGGAGTTGATTGGCGATGTGAATCGTCTAGATGTCAATCCCGAAGTCTGGTGCTTGCTTGGAGTGCGCACCGACCACCGGGGATGGTGCTGTAGGTTTTCCGGGATTTTCCACTGCTGAGAACTGAATACGCCACCAAAAATTATTGAGTCACCCCGAAGCGCCACGGCTAATAATAATAGTCCTCTATCTGCACATGTTATATTTTTGGGTACACTATATGAGTTTTAATGAGGAAGTCTTATTATCCGTTTGGAATTTCTCATTCAGGCCCTGTCACCGGAGCCCCGACACTTCCGGAGGGCGTGCTAAATCATTTATCTCAATAAACACTCTTTACGCCGTAGGGTAAGTGACTATTGGGTCCGAGAATCATGTGCTCAGCGCAGGCAGAGTAAACCAAGAATAACAGTAAACCAATAGATTCGGCACTTCTCATTCTCGACAACGTAGTCAATATCCCGGAGCATAAGATAACATCGGTGTCTCGTCTACACCATACGAGTGTCGTAGATGGTAGTACAATACTCGAAGGGCCGCGTTATGCCTGTGAATATAGGCTGAGACCGCAAATGCATTATGGTCTCAGCTGCCCCACGACACGCTCTGTATCTGGTGTCAGGGACCTCTATACCCGTGACTACAGTAGACGAAGGTATTGGAGATTATTATTATTATTATTGCTATTGTAGCTATTATAAAAGAAAGTATCCAAGCTTTTTCAACTATGGAGTTAATTATCAAATAGTATTTTTTACTTTTTTGTTCAATGGTTCTTCATTTCTTGAACATTAACTTATTTTCTTATTATTATTTTTGTTATCATTATTATATTATTAGCATGTTATGCTCTGTCATCTACTCCTGAAATAGGTATGTTTGAGGTTAGAAATTCATTATTATTATAAAAATTTTGTATTGTCTCGGTCCTTGATATGTGTGTTAAATTTCAGAGTATTCTGACGACTGAAAGTAGGTGAAAATGGAATCTGCAAATTGCCACCACAGATCACAGAACCTGATCTGTGGTGTGCACCTTGACACGAGCGGTGTCCCGACTCTGGGTCCGTTATAGAAAAAGTTTGTTTTTTAAAAATTTAAAAATTAATCTAAGTAATCCTGTGTACTCTTCAAATATTTTAATTAATGTATCTCACTGCGAGATAAGATGCCACTGGTACAGTGTTTTAATACGTTCATTTTTCCAATTGTTATATTGAAAAAACTGTGTTTGTCTCATGACTAAGAAAAAATAAGCAATGGCTATTTTCTTTTGGATATCCTCACGTTAATGTCTTGAGAATCAAAATAAAGTTTTTCGAAAGCTTGACAATTTAACCAAGAGTGTTCTTCCACAAGGCCTTTTCTTTATGACGGTCTCCCCAAAGGATATTCCCTACTTTAGTTGAGAGTATCTTTGATCAAATTGGTTTTTGTTCAACTAGTCCAAGAGACTACGCTTCTCAATATATGTATGTATATATATATATTATATATATATATATATATATATATATATATATATATATATATATATATATATATATATATATATATATATATATATATATATATATATATATATATACATATACATATATATATATATATATATATATATATATATATATATATATATATATTTCAACAAATTCTAGACGCGGTTCAACCCGAACTTTTAGTTTTCATATATATATATATATATATATATATATATATATATATATATATATATATATATATATATATATATATACAAACTACGGAAGAAATAATGTTTCAATGACAATTAGATTTTATTAAAGTAGGCAAATTCAAGCATCAGTCTAATAAATATAAATCGAATTCAGTTTTCTAACTTAAACTCTCAGTAGCTGATAGTGGAAAAATGATAATGTTACAATCAGTGGCGTACTTTTTTTACAATATTGTTTGCTGTGGTGCCCACTAAGACGCCACTGGCCCATATAATTCAACTCTAGTTAGGCTAAATGAGCGCCTTATTAGCTCAAATGAATGTAATAAATTTCAACTAAATAGATTCTAGGATATTCACGATATTTTATAATTATCGTTTTCTTTATTTCAACGCCCTGTATCTCAGAAACGAAGCAACTCCGGACATGTGTTCACAGAAACTTTCCCTCTTAAAGTGACCTAACTAAATCATCCCCTGCAGTTAGTAACCGTAGTTAGGAAGCACCCTGTATGAAGCCTTAATCCTTTAGAACATATTCCTCAATTTTCAGTTATTGTTAATTATTAATTCTTAACTGTTAATTCTACATTATTAGCTTAGATGGGTTCATTAATTCACAATAAGGCTCCTCGTTCGTCAAAACTGAAAAAAAAAACTTATAATTTTTATGAATTCATAGTCAGTTCGGTTACCCGGTCGGAACTAGGGGTGTCATGAAAAGAAAAAGGTACAGTTTTCAAATACGTATCCATGTTATGGAATAATGTAAGTTGGTCATCCACTAGGAGAGTGTTTTCAATATCAAATATATATATAATATATTATATATTATATATTATATATAATATATAATATATAATCGGTGTTGTTAATGTGAACTTAATATATAGGTATATTATTATATAAATATATATATATATATATATATATATATATATATATATATATATATATATATATATAATATATATATATATATATATATATATATATATATATATATATATATATATATATATATATATATATATATATATATATATATATATATATATATAAATAAAATAATAAATAAAATAATAATAATAAATAAATTTACAATGGAGACCGAAATGAACAACTCCCTAGCTTTCCTGGACGTTCTCATTACGAAATCCAGTTGTCAGTCACGATTTACCCAACTTTCATATATATATATATATGCATATATATATATATATATATATATATATATATATATATATATATATATATATATATATATATATATATATATATATATATATATATATATATATATATATATATATATATATATATATATATATATATATATATATATATATATATATATATATATGAAAACTAAAAGTTCGGGTTGAACCGCGTCTAGAATTTGTTGAAATTCGACGTTTCGGCTCCAATTTTGGAGCCATTTTCAAGAACTGAAATAGAAAGAAAATTAATGAAAGGATAATACGTAATTCTACGCTGAGGTCTCAATCTGCCTACTCCTCAGGTATAATTACGTTAGGTTTTTGTGACTTGACGTCGGGGTCTCAATCTGCCTACTCCCCATGTCTCGTCACTGGTTCTCTCTAAGGTCTCAATCTGCCTACTCGTTCGAGAGAACTGAGGAATTGTGGGTTGAGGAACTGTATTTATAGTGGACGTGGCTGTAATGGCCGTGTGCAATGTATTGGCGCGAGGTGAACTATGGGCGGGAACTGAATTGGCGCTAGATGAGCTGTGTGCGGGAACTTGGTTGGCGCTAAGTGAGCTGTGTGCGGGAACTGGGTTGGTGGGAAATGAGTTTATGCGTGCAATGAGAGGCTTCCAGGTATTGGGAAGTCTACGTCCGTCGTCGCGAGTGTTGAGGCAATTGGGGCGCTTCTCTATCTCAAGGGCTTCTCGGATGATCCTGGTTTGCAGAGTTTTCTCGGTGGAAATTGTTTTTGTGTTTTTGAAGTCTATTTTGTGACCTGTGTCTTCTCGATGTTTATAAAGTGCGGAAGTGGAAGATGCCTGACGCACAGCAAGTTCGTGTTCGTAGACTCTGGAAGTTACTCGTCTGTTAGTCTGGCCAATATAAGTTCTCGGGCAGTCTGAACATGGTATTTCATATATACCTTGAGAATCGTTTGGTATTGTGTCCTTGGGAGATCTGAGAAATTTGGATATTTGGTTGTTGGCCGTGAATATTGTTTTTATCTCGTGTTTTCTCAAGATATTACTGATTTTGTCTGTCACACCTTTGATGTATGGTAGGAAAGCTTTGTGTGGCTGGATACTCTCTTGTGGATCATTTGTTTTTGGAGGTCGGGTCAGTTGATGGCGGATAGACTTGTCGATTAGCGAATTGTTGTAACCATTCTGAAGTAAGGCTGATTTCAGTTTGTCCAGCTCTTGTGGTCTATTCTGGTTGTCGGTAAGCTGAATTGATCTGTATATCAGGGAGTTCAATACGGAGTTTGTTTGTGCTGGATGGTGATGAGAGTTTGCGTGTAGGTATCGGTTGGTGTGGGTCTGTTTCCTGTGTACTGTGTGGGTGAAAGAGTTATTGGATTTCGTAATGAGAACGTCCAGGAAAGCTAGGGAGTTGTTCATTTCGGTCTTCATTGTAAATTTATTTATTATTATTATTTTATTTATTATTTTATTTATATATATATATATATATATATAATATATATATATATATATATATATATATATATATATATATATATATATATATATATATATATATATATATATATATATATATATATATATATATTTATATAATAATATACCTATATATTAAGTTCACATTAACAACACCGATTATATATTATATATTATATATAATATATAATATATAATATATAATATATTATATATATATTTGATATTGAAAACACTCTCCTAGTGGATGACCAACTTACATTATTCCATAACATGGATACGTATTTGAAAACTGTACCTTTTTCTTTTCATGACACCCCTAGTTCCGACCGGGTAACCGAACTGACTATGAATTCATAAAAATTATAAGTTTTTTTTTCAGTTTTGACGAACGAGGAGCCTTATTGTGAATTAATGAACCCATCTAAGCTAATAATGTAGAATTAACAGTTAAGAATTAATAATTAACAATAACTGAAAATTGAGGAATATGTTCTAAAGGATTAAGGCTTCATACAGGGTGCTTCCTAACTACGGTTACTAACTGCAGGGGATGATTTAGTTAGGTCACTTTAAGAGGGAAAGTTTCTGTGAACACATGTCCGGAGTTGCTTCGTTTCTGAGATACAGGGCGTTGAAATAAAGAAAACGATAATTATAAAATATCGTGAATATCCTAGAATCTATTTAGTTGAAATTTATTACATTCATTTGAGCTAATAAGGCGCTCATTTAGCCTAACTAGAGTTGAATTATATGGGCCAGTGGCGTCTTAGTGGGCACCACAGCAAACAATATTGTAAAAAAAGTACGCCACTGATTGTAACATTATCATTTTTCCACTATCAGCTACTGAGAGTTTAAGTTAGAAAACTGAATTCGATTTATATTTATTAGACTGATGCTTGAATTTGCCTACTTTAATAAAATCTAATTGTCATTGAAACATTATTTCTTCCGTAGTTTGTTTACATTGGATATATTTACAGCCATTTCGTTATCTATACTCCCTCCAATTATTTGTATCTTCAGGCTGTCTATTGTCAGAGAACAGCTGTTCAGTTCAGTGACTGTCGCTGGGGCATAGATCACATTTCAAGGTAGATACGACTCCTCTGTGATGTATCGCTGGAGATGACCTTCAAAGGCCGTAGGTGACATGAATTTAGAAAGACTCCATATCGTAATAATACGACGAATTCCCGTATATTTGAGTATTAGATAATGTTAGGTAATGAAATTTTGCACGGAACATTTTGGAATCCTTTGTTGACATTTGGACACTTCGAAGAATGAAGTTACTTGGCAACTCCGCTAAAGTTCTTGATATCGGTCTTAATGAAGAAAAAGAAAAAGTCTTTTCTGTCTACTGTAGAAATTATATGTGGAAGTGATGGACATTTTCAGTTGAATGTTGATTATTGATTTCTGCAATTATCCAGTTAATGGGATTATTCTTTCAACTGAATTAATGTTTTCCGTACTTATTCACGTTGGTGATTTGATGGGAAGCTGATTAATTTTTGGAAAACATACCCAATAGAGGATTAAAACCTCACTTTCTAACAACTTATTTTTCGGGTTAGCAGAACCCCCTAACTTTATTTAAGCCTTTGGCAATTCAGTTTATTTTGTAGGCATAATTTTGGAAAATCGTGTAAATCAAGCCTGACGTCGTTGACCCTTTGACTAGGAATATGATAGAAAATAACATCTGTAGAGGAGCCTTCTAACAGGATCTTTCCCGCAGTTAGCACTAGGCCTTCCTAGACAAAGGTATGAGGTCTAGTCAAGTTGGTATCAGACAGTCAATGATTTCATTACAGGGTCTTTTGTATCGGTGTACTTATCGTCATCCCAGAGCACCAGCCGTCTAGGGGGAAACTCATCGTGGTGTCAGCGTACTTATACGTTAGACTGAGGAGCTTATCGTGGTGTTAGCATACTTATCGCTAGACTGGAGAATTCATCTTTCATTCTGGTGTCACTGTCCTAAAGGCCGACCCGTACCACGCACCTTCACTACTGGTATCCTTCCTCCTGGTAGATTCATTCCACCGTAAATGCCTGGCTGAAACCAATCTGATGTGGCACGCAAGTTAACCAGTTCACCTGATACTATATACCTTTTTTTTATTGAAAATAATAACTCTGAATTTATGTAAACGCTACAGGTAAGGTGCACCTAACTCAAGCGGCTTTATTTAATATCCTACCCTAAAGGGGTATGTTGTGTTGAGTAAGATAACTGTGGGTAACTACAATCAGATATTTGGAGCCTTGGGCTATTCTATAGTTCATGTTATATATATATTTTTTTATAATTCACCTTGACAATGTCTTTGGTACTTCCTAATAAGCCTTCAGCTACTTTGACTTTTATGTGGTCGTTAAACCCTTGTCACCTTATATAATAATATATGACTCCAAACAGATTCAGATTCAGATTCAGATTTATTTATTCTCATCTTTTGTGTACAGTTATACATAATATGCTTATTATTATTACTCCTTGTGTGAGGATGGATGCACCTAAGTAATTACTTGTGATGTGCTTTCCATCCTCCACTCAGAGTATATACACATGACAGTATGAATCAACGATAGCAGTTCATATTCTAATAATGTTATAATACCCTCTACTTAAAAAATACAGAATACACACACTTACGATACTCAAAAGATAAATGATAAAAATGTATCCAAAAGGAGAAGTGAGGAGTTTGTTGCACACCGGAATCCCCAATAGAAACAATTTCTTGGTAAGCCGGTTGAACATCATTTTTAATCAACTGAATAAGTCAAGAAGTTCGGTATTAAGCATAATGAATATGTTTATTGATTTTTTGAATTTATTGAGATTGGAGATATTTCTTATGTTGGTTGGTAGGAGATTATACAATTTAGGTCCATGATAGAAAATACATCTCTGCTCTGTATTCCTTTGTTTGTCGATTGGAGCGTGGATTTATTTATGAACACTCACGTTAAACATTGTTGGATGTAAAGTTCCCTTGTTTTCAATAATTGGGTTTCCTTATACAGTTGTTCAGTAGAGAACAATTTAGGTTTTTTAAATAATATTTTCAAGATTGTATTTTGTGTTGTTTGAAGGATATTCAGGGAATTGTTGAAAGAACCGCCCCAGGCTGCAATACAATATTTGATTACAAATTCTGCTAGTGAATGGTATATGGTGATTAAGCTTTTGTACCCTAAAATATAAGCTGATTATCATTTAAGAGTGTGGCATTTACCTAAATTACTATTCGTGTTATATGGGAATTGGTAAAATTATCTACACAGGGAGCTCAACATTCATATGACTGGCGCCCGCATTTTTTTAATATCACAGGACATTTTGTTTTGTTCAACCCACTCCCCTCTTCACTGGAGCTTAGCCGCGAGCCTACCCTGTCACTCTAACAGCTTTTGGACACTTGTCAAAAGCGTAAGTGGTGATCTTGCCTACTATCTCACTTTAATTGAATGCCTGGTGGCATGATGCCACAAACAATATTATCCAGTATTTATTTTTAGCATAAAAAATCAACACACCTAACAATCAAACTGAGAACTTGCTGTATTCTGTTCATGTATAGTTAATGTTGGGCGAGTGCAATCCTAGTGGACTGTATTTAAAAAAGAAAAAAATAGAGAGAAACGAGCATGACAAGTATCGCTTACCTCGAATACAATATAGCTTTGAACGGTGCTGGAGCTGGCTCCTCCGGACGGCCGTCCTGGGCTGTTCTTCTTGGAAAGATGATGACTATGCAAAGTCGACGGCACAATACTGCGTAATCGCTGAATATCTCGAACAATTCTAACTTGACAAATTATGTGATATTGCTGTTTTTATGAGGTGGTGGCAATCTGACATTATTTGGTCGCACTGCCTTCTCGAATCTTCGAGTTTGTTATGTGCGACCCTGGTACATGCTATATCGCGACAAAATCCATAATTGAACGGAATTTTAATGAACATAACTTTTGAAAATCAATATTTGAATTCTAATTAAAGTGTAGTATTGAGAAAAACAAGTAAACTTTAGAGTGTCAACAAAGATAAGAAATTGCAGAATATATGTATTAATCCTCATAGGGTAGCGGACATATTTTATTTACAGGTCTTTCGAATGTACCCCTTGACGTTATAACTGTCACAACTCGAGTGATACCATCGGAGCCCGGATGTACGGCAGTTACCCTTCCAAGTGACCATTTTAGAGGAGAAGACGACTCATCCTTGAGTAATACCATTGTGTCAACCTTTACTGGCGTGAATAGATCTGTCCATTTTGCTCTCTGCAAGAGGGTGTCTAAATATTCTCTATGCCACCTATACCAGAACGAGTCGTGTAAATGCACAAGTAGTTTCCACCTTGGAGGTGAGATATCTTCATGTGACTCGAATCAGGACCTGGGAGCGCGTTCATGGGTTCGAAAGGTAGAAAGTATCCTAAAGTCAGGGCCTGCAAATCATTCGGATCGGTGCTCAAAGGTACAGAGGCCTAGAGTTTAGAACGGCTTCGATCTGTGTTAAAACTGTATACAGTTCCTCAAAAGTGAGAATTTGGTCTCCAATGACGCGTGCTAAATGAGTTTTAATAGATTTTACGCCAGCTTCCCATAGTCACCCAAAATTAGGGGCTTTAGGGCAATTGAAATGATATTGAAGTTTTTCTTCTATTGAAACATTTTCCATCAATGAGGATACGTAATTAGACGCACCTATAAAATTCGACCCTTAGTCGCAATAGAGGTGATTACAACGTCAAAAAGCCGCGAGAAATGCTTC
Source organism: Chrysolina americana (assembly GCA_958502065.1). Classification (NCBI taxonomy): domain Eukaryota; kingdom Metazoa; phylum Arthropoda; class Insecta; order Coleoptera; family Chrysomelidae; genus Chrysolina; species Chrysolina americana. Next base: position 48,816,327 of record OY293410.1, on the reverse strand, counting down.
AGTAGTGAGGTCCGATACTAATTCTATATGAACAGCTTTTGTTGACATGCAAACAAAAATGCAAATATATGATTTATGTGTTTTGGCACCACGCATTTTCTTTAAAGTTATAGTGAAAGGACCGGCCATGTCGATACCTATATGGGAAAATGGTTTGACTTGCGAGTGGTAAATCTCCCACAATAGGTTGAGGGGACGAGGGATTAACTCGAAAACATCTATAACACTTCGATATGACTCTCCGTATGGAATGCTTTGGAGACAATATCCAGTATCGTTGGAGGAGTAGATGTTGGAGAGATTGGGATACAGAAATTTTTTATGCGTATCTTCAAATATTAAATCTGTAAGTCGATGTGAACTTGATAACAAAATGGGGTGTTTCTGTTCATATGAAAGATTGGAGTGGACGAGTCTACCGCCCACCCTCAGAATCCCCTGCGGATCAAGAAACGGGGTGAGTTTTCTAAACTGCTTGGGTAGCGGTTTATTAGATATTAAAAGGGAGATTTTTTTCTCGAAGCAATTCAATTGAGAACATTTGATGAGGCTCTATAAGGAATTTTATAATTCGGTTATGTCTAATATTACGGATTTGAATGTTTGCGATTTTTTACAATTACAAAAAAATCTCAAAATATATCCAAGTATCCGATGTATTTTTGAAATAGAACCGAACTTGTTAAGGAGGTTTAAGATTGGATTAATTTCTACTGAAGAATTTAAGACGATACTACGCTTTTCTTCATCCGTACTGGGGGTGTCTAAGTGAGCGTATTGTGGCCATTCATCAGCGGAAAGGTGAAGCCAAGGCGGACCCGCCCACCATAGGGAACATTGGAATAAATCTGCGGGAGACAAGCCTCTAGAAGCTGGATCAGCTGAATTATCTGCCGATTTGACATACTTCCAATGGCAAGGTGCCACGTTTTCCTGAATTATAGTAACCCTATTTGAGACAAATTTTACCCATTTATGGGGAGATGATTTTATCCAGGCTAATGCCAGAGTAGAATCAGACCACGTGTATAAATTTGATGCTATGATTTTTGAGGATAGAGATTCCTTAACAAGATTAATTAAATCTGAGAGGAGTAAGGCAACACAAAGCTCTAATCTAGGAATTGATATAATGTTGAGAGGGGGCGCTCTAGACTTAGCCCAAACAATATTGGAGTTATTGAAAGAATCAATGAATTTGAGGTATGTGACAGCCGCGTAACCTCGTTCTGAGGCAACACAAAATCCGTGAAGCTCACAGTTATAGCAATTTTCTAATAATACTATGCTGGGAATTTGGAGTTTTGATAATATCTTGAATTCTGACGAAAATTGTGCCCGTATTTCCGTGATATCCGCGGGAGGTGTTTTATCCCATTCCATGCCCAGTGCCCACAGTTTTTGTAAGAGCACTCTGAGATAAAGAGTTAAGGGTGTAAGGAACCCGAGAGGATCATAGATTCTTGCAAGATGGGACAACATCGAACGCTTAGTACAAGGTTTCTCAAATGAAGAAACTTTATAGGAGAATGAATCTTGAGATGGATTCCACTGCAACCCTAATATTTTTATGACAGATTCGCAATCGAAATCCATTGATAAAGGATCATATTGTAATGTATCAGTGGGAAGACGGAAAAGAACCTCTGATTAATTGCTTGCCCATTTGCGGAGTTTGAAACCTGCTTTTTCCAGAATGGAAATTATCTGTGATTGTACCAATAAGGCCTCTTCAATTGAGGGAAAGCTAGAAACTATATCAACTACATAGACATCAGACTAGAGAAAGGATGAAGCTAAAGGTAATTCTGACTTATATTCCTTGGCGAGTTGTAATGAACATTTGATAGCATGGTAGGGAGAACAACAAACTCTAAAAGTGACAGACTTCAGTCGAAAATCTTGAACTGTCTCGTCTTTTGATAAACGCCATAAAGTTCTATGAAAATCTTGGTGTTCTTCTGCTAGAAGGATTTGTGTGAACATAGATTTAATGTCTGAAGTAAATGCCACAGAATATAAGCGAAACCTCAATAAAATTGCACCTATATCGCGTTGCAATTTTGGACCTGTAAGAAGCGCATCGTTAAGAGAAATGCCATTATTACAATTTGTAGAGGCATCGAAGACAACGCGAATTTTTGTTGTAAAACTATCGGGCCTCAGAACACATAAATGGGGTATATAATAGGAGGGTGCTTCTAACTCTGATGGGGGCACAGGTTCCATATATTTAGAGGTAATATAACCTTGAATAAAAGATTTATACTGTTCATACAATTCAGGATCGAACGTCTTTCCTGAGTAAAAATCCTACGCAGTGCTATATCTCGAGAGCCTTCAAAATTGGGAGAATATTTGAAAGGCAGAAACACCTTGAAACGACCTGATTCAGACCTTGAAAATGTGCTTTCGAAGTGTTTCTCTGCTATAACCTCTTCAGGCGACATAGCCGAAACGCCGGGAATCTGTTCCAGCTCCCAAAAGCGCCTAACCGAATCACCTAATGATATATCTGTTGAAACTAATAGAGAGTTTTTGACAAGGGAGTGCTCCGTAGATCCCGCGATATTTCCCATGAGTACCCAACCCAATGAAGTATTTATGGCTGCAGGTTGACTTTCTGAGCCAGAAATGAAGTCACCAGTCAGTACTGAAGCAAAAATCTCTGCACCTAGCAATTTATCCACCGGCCGAGATACGTTGAACATGGGATCTGCTAAATTCAAATTCGAAAATGTATTATATTGTTCAACAGAAATATTTGTATTGGGTATATCTGCACATATTTTCGGCAAAATTACCAACTTTACTGAATAAACGGGTTGAGAGGCATTGGTGGGTTTTATTTTTGAGGAAAAAAATCATCTCTGAAAAGTCGAATCCTAATCGTTTCGCACACTTTTTCGACATGAAATTGGATTGACTTCCATTGTCTAACAGCGCGGACATTTTGAAAAGAACCTTTGCTATCTAGTACCTCGATCATAGCTGTACACAATATTTTTGTCAAAGGAGAACAAATTTATTGATGGGGCAGCTACCACTGCTTTCTGCAACAGCAGTAGGATTCATATTATTAATATTCCTTACATGATTTTCACTATTTGAGACAATAGATGCGGACGCACTATGTTTCTCAAAATGTAATAAAGTATTATGTTTAGAGGAACATTTCCTACAAACAGAGCTAGAGGATCATTTTGAGGCGGAGTGTTTCGAACTAAGGCAATTGGTACACCATCCCTTTTCTTTTACCAGAGAAAATCTCTCCTCGGCCGATTTAGCGAGAGAATTAGGACAAGAATATATCATGTGATCCCCGTTGCAGAATTGACATATGGTTTTGTTAGAATTGATTAATAAAGACGAACTGACTTTTTTTTCGGAGTAAATTTATTGTGTACTTGAGAATGACTACTAGATTCAGAAGTCTTCTTGTTATGGTCAGAATTCGAAAATGAAACAGTGTCCATCACTTCACACTGTTTTTGCACTAATTCTATCAGAGTTTTGTAATATTCATCCTTTACCAACTTGACACCATGTTCAAGTTCAAAGCGTGTAGCTGAGTTCGAATCTAATCTAACAAATAACATTGTGAATAAAATGAAGTCTTCACATCATATTCCAAGTTCTCGAGCATATTTATGTTGTCATTAAACCTATCTAAGAGAGCATGCAATTCCTGAGAGTTATCTGTATTATTCAATTTCTTTGTTTGCTCAATAGCGTGCCAATGAGAGCTGACAATCAACCTTTTCACGTCGAAACGCTTTTTCAAACTTTTACAAGCCACCATATAATTCTGACCGGTGAGAGGGGTTCTTTTTACCAGCGCCAATGCAGAATTTTCCAATGAGCTTATGGGGTAATTGAACTTATCAATATTTGATAATGTATCATTGTCATGAATGAGTGAATCGTACATATCAATGAACGTTTGTCACTTGCGCAGATCACTCCCAAATTAAGGCAATTCTATTTTTGGCATGCATACATTTTGCATTTTTGATGATGAAGCAGTTTGAGTGGAGCTTAGATTTAGAGTGGTATCCCTTCGCTCTTCAAATAGCTGAGCATGCACATGAAATAAATCATTTTCAAATTGTTTAAGAATTGTATTATGAGTTTCAATATCACCACCATCTTGAAGGGCTACAATACCTAGTATATTGCCATGTATGCTTTGGAAATTTTCATTTATCGTATCTATGTATCGAAAACGGCACTTGAAGTTATTATGGGTTGATTTATCAATAAGCGATTTATCCGCTATCTTCTTAAGTTCCTCCAACCTCATGAGTTCAGTCATTCTTTAAGCTGAATAGAGTTTGAGTTTTTTGCTTTCAGACATATTAACTATTTTTGGCGAAATCCTGTGATTAATTTATCGCGATAGCGTCTTCTAAATAGGCCAATCGGAAGAGAGACTACCTATACTGACTTGTAACTTATAATAATAGCAACAAGAGTGGGTACTATCAAAATCAAAGAGCTTTAATATGGAGTGATATGATTACCGGTATTGAATTCAAATATGGCCTATAGAAAAGACTGGCAAAATTTTCAAAAATCTTTTGAAAATTATTGCTTAGTATGACATGCGAAATAAACACATTATGAGATCCAGCTCGTATGGAGCATATGTTGGGCGAGTGCAATGCTAGTGGACTGTATTTAAAAAAGAAAAAAATAGAGAGAAACGAGCATGACAAGGATCGCTTTCCTCGAATACAATATAGCTTTGAACAGTGCTGGAGCTGGCTCCTCCGGACGGCCGTCCTGGGCTGTTCTTGGAAAGATGATGACTATGCAAAGTCGACGGCAAAATACTGCGTAATCGCTGAATATCTCGAACAATTCTAACTTGACAAAATATGTGACATTGCTGTTTTTAAGAGGTGGTGTCAATCTGACATTATTCGGTCGCACTGCCTTCTCGAATCTTCGAGTTTAATATGTGCGACCCTGGTACATGCTGTATCGCGACAAAATCCATAATTGAACGGAATTTTAATGAACATAACTTTTGAAAATCAATATTTGAATTCAAACTAAAGTGTAGTATTGAGAAAACCAAATAAACTTTAGAGTGTGAACGAAACAGTTTTGGCCTGCAATTCGTGAGTGTAAGGATTGAATTACATGTTATTGGTGTTAACATGCGTTCTTCAATTATCTAGAAATAGGAATAAATGAATTGTCTCTTCAAAAATTGAATACTTTCTTTCAACTTGCTTTTTTGCCTGTCTGTTTCTTTCAACCAATATTGAAATCAGAATTGCGACTAGTTTCAATAAAGATAGAGCTTTAAAATGTTAATTAGAAAGAAGATGGCGGTGCATTCTGTGATATATTGTCCGATTGTTTACAAAATTGGTTCTTATTTTTTTTTCTGATTACCGACTGTACTGAAGTCAATAATAAATAATAATATTTGAAAACAAGCGTTCATTCTAATGCAATACGAAGGACGAAATTATATCTTTAGTCTATCTAGTACCATAGATAACTCTCTGACTAAAATATTCAAACAGAGCCAATTTTTGCGTTGAGTGGGTGATTTTTAAATCATTTATTTCGTTTTGCCTTTTATATAAATATCACTTGATACGATTGAAAGATAACGTTGCATGTGATGAAATCATTCATTTCGTCGTCATATAAAATGAGCCTAAAGTATTTTGCCGGCATAATTCTATCGAACCCACTGATGAAATATGCAATAGTCTGGAACTCGTCGATATATGTATGTTATACAGTTAATTTATATGTAAAATGCTGTTTTCCGGCACTATACACATTCTACAATATGCATCTTTCCAGGACATTTTTTATTTCCATAATATATGATTCAACTATGACATCTACATGGGAAGAGGTTGTTAAAAATATTCCATTGAAAAAACAAATCTATCAACTATATACCGGGAGTCCCAGATTTTTTCATACAGCCAAATCTCAGTTATGCTGCATGGAAAAAAATTTAAGAAAAGTACACTTATATCATACCCTTATGGCTTTGAAGCTGTTGTGTTAAAGTCAACTTCTCAAATTTTCAAATGGCACCCCACACATTTTTTTTCTGAATTGTGAACTGCAGTCGATTCTAATTTCAACAACGTATCACATTCATGCATGCCTCAAATCGACTTGCAGTTCTCTTGTACAAGATTTATAATCATTTCCTTCGTTACTGTGGTGCAGGCGTGTACAATCTTCTATTGGTCTAGTTTCATACACGATTTTATTTATATACCCCTACAGGAAAAAATCTAATGGAGTCAGATCTGGCGAACGAGGTATTCGGTTACAGTGTGGTGATTATGTGGTGGAGCACCATCTTGTTGCCACCACATAAGTTGTCTTTCTTGTTGTTCTCGCGCAATGAGGATTTTCACGTGACCAATAATGCATGTTATGTCGGTTCACTGTCGCATTATTGTGAAGTCTTGATTCGTCACTCCACATGATCTGATTCAATAAACTTTGATTATTTTCAATCAAAACTTGCATACTGGCAATAAAGTTTCGTCTCCTTTGGAATGAACACACGTTTCTAGTGCTCTTGTTTGAAACTAAATACTGCTTGCGAAAAACACCTGTAAAAAGTGTGACAATCAACACTTGCATAATTCCGATAAATATGTCAACAACTCGAAAAATAACTAAGGTGGATGAAGAAGTAGAATCAGTCGTAAAGACATTGGTGCTGAAGCTTTGCAATTCGGAGGATTTCATCAATCAAATAATAGAATCTATACAGGGTGTTCCTTAAAGACATGCTAGTATTTGAGGGCGCGATTCTTTGACTTATTTAAAGCAAAATACTTTCTATAAACATATATCTTAAAAGTCCTAACTTTTGAGATACAGGGTGATAAAGTTTTGAAAAAAAAACAGTTTTTTGATAATAACTGGCATAATATTGTACGCATCTTCATAAAATTAGGTACATGTCTTCTGTACATCAAGGTGCATTTTGTGATGTACAAAACTTTTCGTTTTCTCTACCAGTGGCGTCCGCCACTGCTTTTCCTCGAAATAAAAAATACTTTTGAGATTCCCATTCATTTTTGAGCAAATTTAATTTCCTGGGTTTTCTTTGTCCGACGCATGGTTTTCGCTTAATAATAGTTATTTGTTTAACTAGGCAGCAAAGTAGTAGATTGACTGCCGAGGCTGAATTCATAGCCGAGCGTAGCGAGGCTAGGAATTCAGCTAAGGCAGTCAATCTACTTTGCTGCCGAGTTGAACATATAATGTTTTCTCCGATTGTTCATAATGATATAGGAGGATATTGTATTTGCAAATTATAACAATTCCCACAATCTCTTTATTTTTCCTGTAGTGTTCAATTAAAATGAAATTTGATAGAAATCGCAGTTGTTGGAATGGTTGGTTGCTATGGAAATGTCCATAATAATTATAGTTTGACAATTCATGAAATTTCTGACAGTTGTGCGAAAAAATATCGGTATATTTAAATTATTATATAATGGACAGTGATAGCGACCTGGAAGTACTTACTCCTCCAGAAATAAGGGAGGTGGCAAAAAATATAGAGTTGAATTTGTTGCCGGAGAAGTCTCGGATGAAATATGTTGTTAGAAAATATATAGCTCTTCGGCCTGCTGAAGTAAAAGACACAAGATTTCTTTTCCAATTGGAATCCATAAATTTGGTAAAATACCTCAAGAAATAGCTGTCTATTTAAAGTTGCCGAATGCTAGGAATATACGGGACACTGCCTCCGCAGAAGTTCTGCCATTTTACTTGTGAATGCAGGAGGTGACATAACAATGTTAAAACGACATGGTGGGTGGAAATCCTCAACTAAAGCAGAAGGGTACCAGCATTTGTGAAAAACAAACTGGTAATATTATTAATGTAGAGAGAACGATATCCGAGGAAAGAAAAGGTGGCATATTCGTTCAAAATTGTAGTAATTTTACCATCAAAGTTAATAACAACCAAACATATGTTTTTAAATTCTTGTTAAAAGTGTTATGTAATAATTGCTAATAAATGTTTACGTCAAATGTTTTATTCCCATTGAGTATAATCACTTTGCTGATTGATATGTGTCAGAAAATTAATATTTGCTACCAATCGGAGAAAAAATAAAAATCGTTTTACTTCAGGATCAATTCCTCAAAAATCTGATGTGGTGTGGAAATGATTGTGCATCGACTCAAAGCAAATCAAGGGATTAGATTTGTTCCAAAATGAATGAGAATCCAAAAAATATGAATTTCATCTTGTACAAAATAGAATTTTATTTTATGAAAGTAAGTTTAAATGAAGGGATCAAATTCATTAATTATTGACAATACTAACACTGATTATAAAAATTGTTGGAAATGGCCACCTTCACTTAATAGGCATGCTTCCGCCCGTCTACGCATGGAATTACGGACACGTTCAAATATTCCCGGCGTACTTCGAATAGTTTCACACGAGGCAACTATTCGCTCTCTTAAATCTTCTGAAGTATTAACGGGAGTTTTATACACTAGAGTTTTGAGATGCCCCCATAAAATGAAATCTAAGCTGTTGAGATCAGGGGATCTTGCTGGCCATTGGTGAGGTCCTCCGCGACCTATCCAACGATTATGATAAACTGTATTTAAATGGTTTCGACAATTACACTGAAATGAGCAGGGCCTCCATCGTGCATGTACCATATTAGATTCCTTAACGCAATTGGCACATCTTCAAGCAACCCATTTAGTTCTTCTTCGAGAAAGTGTAAATAAGACCGACCATCAAGGCATCCTGGTAGAAAAAATGGGCCTATCAGATAATAATTCATGTCCATGCATTAACCGAAAATTGGTGTTGAAAATGGGTTTCGGTATGGGGTTTTCTTCCGCCCGAATATGATTGTTATGGAAATTTTGAATAGCATTCCGAGAAAAATTTGTTTCGTCTGTGAACAAAATTTGTGACTCAAATTGCGGATTTGGTCCAATACTCTGAAGATACCTCTGACAGAAGTTCACACGCTGTGGAAAATCTCTAGGGAGTAATGCCTGTACTCGTAAAATATGGTATGGGTATAACAAAAAATCAACCAAAATACGCAAAATAATTTGATGACAAATATTCAGAGTTCTAGCGATCTTCCTGGTACTTGTCTCAGTATGTTCTTCGATTTTTGCAGAACCACGTCCTCAGTTTCAAGAGTTCTGACGCTTAGAGGTCTACCTTCCGAAGTACCTTTCTTGAAACTACCAGTTTCCCTAAGTCTGCGATGAATATTTGAAAAGATACGGCTATCTGGTAAGGCACGATAAGGATATCTTTCCAGATAAATGCGTCTGGCTTCTGTTGCATTACCATCAGCGAGGCCATATACGTAATGCATTGCCGCTATTTCTGCATTCGTGCAATTCACCATATTTACCGATATTCAGAAAAACAGCGGACAACCAAAGTAACTTCAATAACACACTTAAAAATCAAATAAATTACGCGTTGTGATTGTCTTCAACACCAACAACTTACTTTAAGTCAACAGCTATTGTTTTCATCGATGTTTGTAAAATCGTAATTTATTCCAGGACAACTATATTTATGTTTTCAAAAATTATTAATCGGTACTGCGATATGAAGCAATTTTAATTTGATTATTTCAATGAAGAACAGAGCGTATGACAAGAAAAACATATTTCCTGGATTCTTACTAATTTTGGAACAAATCTCATCTCTCAATTTGCTTTCAGTCGATGCACAAACATTTCCACACCGCATCAGATTTTTAAAGAATTGATCCTAAAATGAAACGATTTTAATTTTTTTAAGCGAAAACCATGCGTCGGACAAAGAAACCTCAAGAGATCAAAATTGCTCAAAAATTATTGAGGATTTCAAAAGTATTTTTTTTCAGAAAAAGCAGTGGCGTAGTATTTTTTTCTCCAAAAATATTCAATGCAAAACCCGTACGGACGCCACTGGTTGAGAAAATGAAAATGTTTGTACATCACAGAATGCACTTTGATGCACAGAAGACATGTACCTAATTTTATGAAGATACGTACAATATCATCCCAGTTATTATTAAAAAACTGTTTTATTTTCAAAACTTTATCACCCTGTATCTCAAAATTTAGGACTTTTAGGATATACGTTTATGGAAAGTTTTTTCCTTAAAATAAGTCAAAGAATCACCCCCTCAAATATTAGCATATCTTTAAGGAACACCCTGTATAGTGAGTACTCTAAATGAAAAATTTGAAATCATGATAGCAACTCTGGAATGTAAAAACACCATGCAAAAATGAAAAATCAGAGTCGGGAAACAAGAAGGCAGTAAAATACGTCCAATATTGTTCAAATTCATTCAACTGGATTTAAAATACGAAATCTACAACGTAAAAAGGAAACTGAAAGGAACAGGTATTATTGCCGTGAGGGAGGAGTTAACCAAGGAGAAACTGGAAATACTGAAGCTCACTAAAACAAAATTAGGAAAAAATTGTAGAATATTGACCAACAGAGGAAATTTGTTTACTATTAAAGGAGATACAATTCTTCGAGTTGATAATATCGAGGACATTGAAAATATTTTTTGATAGTTGGAAAATATGTACCTGGTTCCCTAAGTCTACTATTGATATAGTTATTATCCTAACAAGTACGGAAAGAGTACTATTCCCGCATGAGACTGCCGTTACCCGAACGACGCAAAGCGGAGTTCGGGTAAGCAGTCGAGTGCGGGATAGTACCTTTCCGTATGAGTAAGAATCAAGATTTTTTCTACAAGAGCATTGAAACATCTTATGTGATGCTCTTGAACAAACTTTCACGTGCGGGAAAAATTATTACCGCACTAGTGCGGGAAAAACTCACTTGAAGTGACATTAGCGTGCGGGAAAATTTTTCCCGCACTAGTGCGGGAATATGACACCTCTCAAACTAAATTGCGTTTGGGAATAGGGCGGAACACGCACGCTTGTAGAAAAATATGTTTTCAGGTTCAGGTAGTATATTATTTGTTTAGCATGTCCCAAGTCGCAAAAAGAGAGCACCAGAACGGCTTTCTTTCTTGTACTCGTTTTTGATAAAAACGCTGGGTAATTTTTTTTTTAATAAAAGTTTTCGTTTGTTTCGATCTGTATTAACTTTTGGTTTTTCTTTGATTTTTTTTGCACTTCTTTATCTCTTTCTGTTTTCGTTTCTTCAATCTGTTGAATTGAAAAAGGGTTTTTTATTTGTTGTTTTTCGTAGTTGTCTTGCAATAGTAATCTGAATTTCACAAAAAATATTTTGTTAGCTAGATCAACACACAAAAAAAGTAATTTCAATTACCTTCAAAGGTATGTTTATATTTTAAAAGTATATCTTTCAAATACAGTCTCTTTTGCCTAGCTTGAGTTCCATGAATAAAGTATCAATAAAAATAGAGCATATCAATATAAGAGCTCCCTAACTGATATAAGAGATGCAGTAACAAACGTATCCTTGGACATTCTTTGTGTAACCGAAACTTGGCTACATGCTGATATAACAAATGAATAACTCCATATCGACGGTTTTGACTTATATCGAAATGACAGAAGGTCTAGAGGTGGAGGTATGTGCATTTTTGTGAAAAAAATATTTTCTGTGTCACTGATTCCTAATATCTACCACTTCACAGAACAAATCTGGGTAAATCTAAACATAAAAAAAGAATATTGCTGTAGGGGCTCTCTATAAACCTCCAACTCTTGACTCAAATGTTTTCTTTGCAGAACTGGAAGACACTTAATCCTCTATGCTTCCCATTGTCGATCAAATTATATGTACGGGAGATTTCAATATAAATATGCTGAATTCAGAAAATAGGGTAGTACAAACATTCATTTTTGTTCTAGAACAATTTGATTCAACTAAACTTATAGATACTCCCACACGCATTACCGACAACAGTGCTACATTGTTGGATCTGATTATTGTTTCGGACAGGGAATGTATCCTGGATGAAGGTGTAATCGACGACAACCTGTCAGACCATAATGTAGTTGTGAAAACCGATCTAGACGTTTCAGATGTCAGGATGGTAACTTATAGAAATTATAAAAAAATTTGCTATTAGTCATTCTAACATGATCTGCTAAGAATTCCATTTTTCCAAATTTTATACCTAGATGATGTTGATGAAAAAGTTTCATACCTGACAAATTTCATCCTTGGTGATGTTCACGCCCCTTTAATTAAAAGAAGATTCACTAAAGCTCCGGCTCCATGGCTTACGGAAAATATCAGAGTTATGATGAATATGAGGGATAAGGCTCTCAAGAAATAAAAAAAATCAAAAAATTAAACTGATTGGGTTTATTACAAAAATATCAGGAACTTTACGAGGCAATCGTTAGAGGGAAAAAAGCTTTCTTCAATTTCAAATTAAATCAATACTCATATGGATATACCTCATCACCCAAAAGATCCTCATGACATCAACAATTTTCTAATCAACTCCGTGCCGTGACTCTGAAATTCTTTCACGAAACTATGCTACTGATAAACTATTCAAATTTCAAATTCAAAACCGTTAATGATCTAGTCGTTTCAAAAACAATTAACTCAATTCGAACAAATGCTACAGGGTGTGACGGACTGAATTTGAAGATGATAAAGTTATGCTGTCCCCATATTGTTTTCTACATAACACATATTATTAATTATTGTTTCTCTAGTAATATATTTTCATCTGCTTGGAGGTGCGCTGTTGTAACAGTATTGTCAAAAAAAATATAACCCTGAAGAATTCAAAGATTTGCGCTTGATCAGCATACTACTAACGTTGTCAAAAATTATTGAGAAGATTATAGATGAACAATTGAAATAATATCTCAATGAAATGAGCCTTATTTCCTCAACTCGATCAGGCTTCAGTTATACAACGGCATTACTTCATGTAGAGGATGATATGATGGTAGCCACGGATAAGGGTAAATGCAGTGTTTTAGTTATTTGGGAGTTTAGTCGTACTTTCGACACGATCAGTCATACAATTTTACTGCCAATATTACTTCACTTGGGTCTGAACGAGAACGCAGTTTCGCTTCTCGAATCTTAATTAACAAACAGAAAACAAATGGTTCGCATTTAACAAAACTACTCTATCTTGTTTTAGAATCTGGGGTACCCCATGGGTCCATTCTCGGGCCAATTATTTTCACTCTCTATACAAGTCAAATTTTAAATCAAGTCAAACACTGTCACAAATCTGTCACTGTATCTCTCGTTTGATCCTGAAGAGGTTGGTAATGCATGTCAGAGTATAAACAGCGATATTTAAACATTTATTGAATCATCAGATCATCAACTCCAAATAAATGCAAATAAATCTAATGGGTTGGTTTTTGATCCGAAACATAGTAGGTATTATGTTAAAAATTATGTTCATGAAAACTTGGGAATCATTCTTGATGAAAATCTTCGTTTTTAGAAACACATTAATACACTTATACAGAAAGCATTCTGTTCCCTAAAGCTGATAGCTGATATGTCAGAATAGCCAAAAATTTTTATCCAGAGAAACAAAAGTCATGCTCTGCGATAGCCTAGTACTGTCAATTTTCTATTTTGCAGACAGCCTTCATGATCCAGTCATCAGTGTTCTTCAAAAACAAAGAATTCAGAAAATACAAAATTCATGCCCGCGGCTGATTTTTGGAACAAGTAAAAGGGATCGCATTTCTCATACTCTAGAAATTCTCAACTGGTTGAATATGAATGGTCGAAGAAAATTACACACTGCTTGTTTATATCACAACATTACTTATAATCTTTATAATTAAATAACTTTTCAAAACAAATTTCAAAGATTTATAATGAAATTCCAAAAAAATCTTAATTTACTTTATTTTTTTATATTCATATATATTTGTTTAATTTTTATGTTACTTCAGATTTGTGGTACGTTTATAGGTTAAGTGGAAGAGCAGCTAAATCAAACAAATTATTTATCTTATTTGGTTGAGAAATAATGAGCTGAACTTCGCCTATTATGCCAAGAAGTAATACTTACTTTACAGAAAAATATGTTTGCGACCTATTGAAATGGTAAATGAAGACAATTTTTTTTTCGTTAGGAATTACCCAGACAGGCCCTGTCTCCGGAGCCCCGACACTTCCGGAGGGCGCGCTGGTGTGTCATTAACCCCAGTAAATACTCCCCACGACCGTGGGGTGAGTGATTCCTGGATCCGAGAGTCATGTGCCCTGGGAAGGCAGAGTGAACCAAGAATTACGGCCTTCTGCATTCTTCCAGCTAAGTTTTCTGCCGCATCATGGCAAGCCGGTATGATTTTCAAGTTCGAGAGCAGTGTGTCCTTCATTCCACCAAGGACCCCTATTATCAGAATCACCATCTTGACAGCCTGAAGAGTTCAAAGAGTAAATCTAGATATTTTGTCTGTTTTTCCTCCTCCTTTCGGACGATGTTCGTTTCGCCAGGAGCCGACAACTCTATGACGAAAATCGTCCTACTTTGATGGTCGAAGAGGACTACATCAGGCTTATTGGCTTGTATTTGCCTGAGGGTGGGGAATGAGTAGTTCCAATATATTCGGCACTTCTCATTATCCACAACGGACTCAATGTCCCCCGGAGCATAAGACAACACCGGTGTTTCGTCTATAGCATACGAGTGTTGTAGGTGGTAGTACAACACTCGTAGGGCCGCGTTATGCCTGTGGATATAGGCTGAGGCCGCATAAGCTGGACTAGCTGACAGCAAATGCATTATGTTCTCAGCTGCCCCACGACACGCTCTGCATCTAGTGTCAGGGACCTCTATACCCATCACGCGACTACGGTAGACAAGGGTGTTGAATAACATCTTGACAGGCCATTATGAATCCCTCGGTTTTTGACTTCAGCCCACTTGACTTGAGAAAATCAAAGGTCACGTTTCTGGATGAGCCAAGGTCTTCAATGTTCTTGAAGAAGACTCCATGCATTCGCTTATCCCTATGTAGCTGTAGGAGCCTGTCGCACTCCGCAGCTTTCACGTGGGCTTTTTGCTGAACGGGTTGTATCAAATGTCTTGCGATAATCGATCCAGGCCATTGAAAGGTTACGCTTATACAGCACGGAGCCTTCAAGCATGTTATTGGTCTGTAGTTCTTCGGGTCGGACAAATCTCCATTTTTGGGGATTAGTACGGTTCGCCCCTCGACAAACCAATCCGCAATCTGCTTCTCCCCATCTAGCCATGAGTTGAAAACTCTTGCTAGATGGTGGTGGGTACATGGAATTTTTTTCCACCATTAGTTATTTAGGCCATCAGGTCCTGGAGCAGCGAAGTTCTTCGTGCCTTTGAGGGCCCGACGAACTTCTTCCGGGGTTATCGGATTGCGCAGTTCATTGAGCTCAGGCTGATGAAGCCTCCTGCAGAAAGCTTCAAACTGCGCTAGGGCTGGAGTATCTGAGGTGAGTGGTTGTGGAAATTCGTAAATGCCCTTCCAGATGGTTTCTACCCGATCAGCCGCGGATTATCCACAACACGTGGATGCTCTTGGAATAGACGAGAAGGTTTATTTCACCAAAGTAAGTTGTTAAATTCAGAATTACATGGAAAAAGTGCCACAGTAAGACAAAAATGACAAAGCTTATTTAATTCAGCAATAGTTAGATTTAATTAGTAATAGATATATAATGTATTGCAGAATTAAATAAAATTTGCATTTCTGATATTGTTTTCATTTTATTTACCAACCCCGTGGAAGGACACTTGATATTTTACTGGAATGTTGTACTGTTGCATTATTACATTCCTTCTAAATAATAATTCAGATGAAATACACGTTTTTCCTCAAGTATTCAACTACAACCGCAATAAGATAGAAAGATAATTATATCCGTAACATATGTGGATTGTCTAGGCAATCGTTTTGCCACATTTGTCGTCCAGTTCATTGCACTGCATCAAACAGTCTCTCCACAGTGACTGATCAACCAATTTTCTTTCCCTTCAAACAATGTGTACAAATAGAAAGTAATGATTCGCCTTGTCAATAATACTTAAGATAATTATTTCAATACTGCACAACGACTTAATGTAACTAGCTCTACTGTTCAGACTAATCGTAATGTATTACACTGTAGTCCTCATACTAGTATAACACCTGATGAATCGTTATGAAACCACTCTTCAGACATAACATCTATTTTTGAACATGGGAAGAATGTAATGTTTAGGTTCGTGTTCTATGAATATAACCTAATTTTGAACATAGCACATACACACCTAATTACAATCGTGAGATAGTGTGGAGAGAAGGGAATATTGACTAGGCCATAATTATTCTCTCCAACACGCTTTTTCGAACTTCATTCGAATTAAATCTTTTGTAGAATTTGAAAAACAATAAATTTTTCTGGTAATAGTTTAATAGTTCCAAAACATCAGTTCAGATGAAAATGCGCCAATATGAAAAATAACTCCTGGTATTTGATGATGAAAATTTGAGGGGAACCCATTTTGTACAATACAAAAAGTGGCTATGGAAAAGTGTAAAAAGTTTTGAAACGTATTTTCAAATTAGAAAGATATGGACAAAAGAAAAATTTCGAATTCTTTTATTTTTCCTGTATAACTCCAAAACTGAAGAAGTTGGTTGAGATTTTTTGGATTCATATAGCTGACCTCTGAAATACTCTACTTTGCCTCTGCAACCATTCCTTCATGCTTTACGGTTACCGAGATTCCAACGTATAAAATTTCAATAGCCCTGTATAATTTTCATGTTCGTTCTGGCGCACAGGCAATGTTCTCAAAGTTTCACCTATATAACTTTCACCACCCGTAGAAACCAAAATAAATACGAACAAGGTATGTTACAAATACAATTCTTCGATTGTTCATCAGTGTTTTTTGGTATCGTTTGTGTGAGTATTGATTCAATGTGTAGATTGCTATAAATAATGATATTACTTTATAGGTATGGGTAAGGCAATCCGTTTTATCTTCACAGACAATTAGGGGGCATAAGGTATTATTGCATCCCTCGAGATATTGATTTTTCTACCAACACATCTAAGGAAGACAGTGAATTATCATGTAATATTTTTTTCTAGATCTTTTGTCTGAACATACATACCCACTGCCCATTAATCATGCAAATAAAAATTTCATTTTGATCGAACAGACTCAATCGAATTTTAAATCTCTCCTAGTTCTCATACAAGTGAAGAAACATATTTATCATCGTTGACAAGCATAATTAAGTAAGTACTATCAACGATTCTTCAAATATATCACCTTCAGAGCGCAGTCACTTGAAACGTTGTAAGAGTTTTCAATAAACTATCCATGAAATATCATCTAAGAAAATGCGGAATGAAACTGTGTTCTAGTTAGAAACACCATGAATTTCTTTTCATACATCCAAAATGAGACCTACACTTTTTCGCATTACCAGACCACATTATTTCATAATACTGTCATAACTGAAACCCATTCTATTACATAAATTGTAAAACTGAGGGTAACATTTGAAATTTTGCAAAGTAGAGTAACCACTTACCAAGGAATTCATGATACAGCCGTGGTACACACAATGACACTGTGCCGTATGGAGGGAATAGTTCATTTTATATGACCCGGTGTAAAGAAGAATGCACCTACATAAAGATTCCTTCGCTAATACATGATTGTTATTATGTAGAAAGAAAATGGCATTAGAGTTATACCAATTGTTCAATATCTAATTGTTCTCATATACAAAGATTAAGATACATGAATGTGAATAAATAAATGTGAATCTGTAGGTGTGAAGTTTTTTGATTACTACGGAGGTCGTATATTTTCAAATGGTTTTGAAGTTCAGTCTCATTTGGGTTGTGGAACAAAACAAATAATATGTCGTGAACTCATCATGATAAAACGATAATTCAGTCCTTTCGTTTTATATCTGCTTTGATTAAACATCCTTTTGATCATTGGTTACGAATCAGGGTACGTTTCATTGAATTTTCTGCACGTTTTTGCTATAATTCCCTCACATTAGAAGAGTGTGACCATTTTAATAAATTTATATGGCTTCCATTTCCCGGCTATGTTAGATACAGGGAGTACCATAACAGCCTGCTCAGCTGAAGTAGCCTGCTCAGCTGAAGTATGGGAACAACTGTCAGACTTGCATATAAATATACCGCATTTTCCGTGCACTGCGATTCGTGTTGTTGGGGCGTTCAAGTCGAAATTCAGGAAGGTATCACCAGCAATAATGGCAGTGGCAGAAACGCTAACATATCTACTCTGGACCTGGACTCCCCAGAAAGCGAAGAGGCATGCTCTCCGGGAAACGAGTAAGGTCCCCGCACGGAACTTCGTATGTGGGGGCAGTTCTGAATAAACAAAAAATCCAAAATGTAGAAAATAACCCAAAAGAAGATTTATTAGAAGAGTGTGACTTCGAACATCATTCAAGTGACACACGTTCTCCAATCATTTTAATAAATTTATATGGTTTCCATTTCCCGGCTATGTCAGATACAGGGAATACCATAACAGCCTGCTCAGCTGAAGTATGGGAACAACTGTCAGACTTGCATACAAATATATTTTCCGTGCACTGCGATTCGTGTTGTTGGGGCGTTTAAGTCGAAATTCAGGAAGGTATAATTGCAGGCCTACCTGTCATTTCAGTGTAATAAGGTATCATTCTCACATGAGTTTCTCATGATACCCGATTAAACTTACCCTATGATAATTGGCGTAGATTTTTTGAGGTTATATAATGGGTCAATTGACCTCAAAAACAAAATTGTTACTCTCTTTACCAAAGACCAGGTTGTTGCTATCACAGAAGAAAATTCAAACCATGAATGTAAGGGTAATTGTAAATAAAAATGTGACTTCGAGTCTTAGCAATCATAATGGCCAAACAATAGGTAATTCTGTAGATATTAATGTTATTGTCTCGTCATCCGGAGTACCGGAAACAAAAAAATATATTTTTACAATTTTACTCTGCAGATATAAGAAAATATTTTCTCATATCCCAGGTCGTACTGACCTTTATTATCATGAAATCCACTTGAAGGTTGATAAAGAATTTTTTATAAAAAGCTACCCTGTACCAGTTGCACACAGGGAGGCTGTAGAAAAAACAATCAAACAAATGGAGAGTTGGGGAGTCATTGAATGAGCAGTAACTCCTTATATCTTACTATTGATGACCGCTGTTAAGCAGGACGGTTCAGTCCGTGTTTGCCTGGATGCAAGGTATCTGAATTCGTTGATGGTGCCTGACTTCGAAAGAGTATTACGAATAGATGATATTATTTCTCGGCTGAATGGAAAAAAGTTTTTCTCAAAAATTGATTTATCTCATTCGTACTCGCAATTGCCACTACTCGATCAAGATAAAAAATACACGGGGTTCATTGTAGGCAATAAGACGTACCAGTACAGGGTGCTTCCTTTTGGACTTTGTACTGCGGTCGCTTCCTTCTCCAGAGCCATGTCAATAATTTTTGGAGAAGAATTTTCAGATTTTCTGGTTTCCTATGTTGATGACCTTCTTGTCATGTCATCCTCCGTAGACCAGCATTTGCGCCACTTAGAAAAAGTTTTTTCCCGTTTACAGCAAGCTGGTCTGACCATTAAGCTATCATAATGTAATTTCTTCAAGCAGGAAATGCAGTTTTAGGGTACATTGTAAGTACAACCGGCGTTCGACCAAACCCGGACTGCATCCAGGCTATCGTGGACTATCAAAGGCCAAAAAGTGCAAAGGAAGTTCAAAAATTCCTAGGCCTCTGTAACTATGATAGGGGATTTTCCTCAAAATGGGCCTTTCTCTCCGAACCCTTAACTTCTCTCTTAAGAAAGAAAAACCGTTGGCAGTGGAGTGCTGCGTTCCAAGCACTGAAAAAAGAGTTGCAGCAAACTACCATGTTATACCATCCCGACCCGTCTATAATATATAATATAATTCGAATGAGAAGAAAGTACTGGCAGCCTTATGGGCCATCCAAAGGTGGAGGGTATATTTGATTGGCTCAGAGTTCACCCTCTACACTGACAGCAAAACCTTAACCTACCTCAATAGTTGTAGGCTCCTCTCTGTGAGGATAACTCGTTAGGCATTGGCCGTGCAAGAGTTTTCGTTCAATATTGTTCACATATCTGGTAAAGAAAACTTCGTGGTGGATGCCCTGTCGCGACATAGTTGTGCTAGGTTACCTACTCCCACAGATAAATATTTCCAGATCCTGGCTTTGCAGCTCCCGGATTCGTTTCGAAAGTCCTTGAAGAATATAAAAAACCTTCAGCTGTCCGATGAGAAGATAGTGGACATTCGCAATAAATTACAAGACAATGTCCTTTCTCCAGAGCAATTTGTCATTTTCAGGGAAGTGCTTTATAAGTACGGTAGTGATGAAAACGCTTTACTTTGCATTTCTGAAACCCTTATTAGCGACTGCATTGAAAGTTACTGCACGGCTATTGGCCATTTTGGGGTATACAAGACCCACAACGCCATTAAAAACGAAGTGTATTTATCTAATATGCAAAGACGAATCAAAAAATATATAAAACTTGCCACCTCTGCCAAAAATCCAAAATTTCTATTTTACCTTGTCCACCACAAGTACCAATTACGCCTGAATCAAAAGATGACCTAGTCGCCATAGACTGTTTGGGTCCGTTAATCAAAAGTCGAGGGGGTGTCACCTATATCTTAGTGGTCTTCAACGTGTTTACTAAATAAGTGAAGCTCTATCCGCTTAAACGTTCCAACTCGCGCGCAATTTCGAATTGCCTCACTCGAGACTACCTTCCGACTTATGGTCCCATTCGGAGAATTCTTCATGACAATGCCACGCAGTTTACTTCGAAGTCCTGGCGAGCAACGTTCAACGACTTGAACGTCAAGCTGATTCATATTTCTGTGCGACATCCCGCAGCAAACCCCAGTGAACGCTGTAAGCGCGAAATTGGTAGATTGATGCGCGCTTTTCGCCACGACCAACACTCCAGGTGGGCAACGGAAATAAAGTTGTTCAAAGAATTCTTATATTCGGTAGTGCACGAGTCCACAGGCTGCACACCGAATGAATTACAACTCGGTGTCAATAGTTCTAAGATTTTACCTGCGCCTTTGTGTCCTCCTACCGGCCAAACGTCACTGAGCCATCAATAAAAACTTCAATTATATTTTAGTGGTGATTGATACCTTTTCCAAGTACCTATGGGTGCGCCCCTTGAAGACCAAAACTGGTCGAGACATCACCGAAGCGATGAGTGACATCAGATCTCGGAACTGAATTTTACAATTCCAGCTTTCAGGCTTTCCTGAAAAAGTACAACATCAAACACTACAGCACGTATACCGTGAAGAAAGCCGCGATCGCGGAGAGAGTTGTACGTACTCTCAAGGAGAATCTCTTCAAGTATTTCAGTTTGAACGATACCTACAAATGGCTGGACATTGCCAAAAACTACAACCAGCGCAAATATCGAACGATCGGCATGAAACCGTGTGACGTCATTTAAGACAATGAAAAACAAGTGTATAAGTCAACGTATGATTATGCCGAACGTGCTGGTCGAAAAAAAAAATATCAAAATTGGCGATTTCGTGAGAATTAGCAAGGCCAAGCATGTTTTCGAAAAAGGGTATACGCCTAATTGGACTACGGAACTATTCAAAGTTGTCTAAGTGAAAATCACCCAACCAATCACATATCTGCTAGAGGATTTGGAAGGTCGACCAATCAGCGGCGCTTTCTACGAACAAGAATTACAAAAAACCAAAAATCTCGAAGTCTATCTAGTGGAAAAAATCACCAGGGGTAAGGGTTGTAAAGTACTTGTGAAATGGCTGGGAATCGATAGAACGCACAAAAGTTGGATTGATGCGACAAATCGCATGTAATTCAATGGAAAATTGACACAATCATCGTCGTCTCAGCTCTCGACGAAGTAGAAACTCGAGCTGGCGTATGGGTGAGGGTGGGGGTGGTGGCGGCGGCGGCAGCGGAGAAATGAACCAGTGCCAAAGGCGCAGAGATTAGTCAGTCACCATGTTTGGTGCAGTGAACGTCGTTGTCGTTGTCTTCTGAAGAGTCCTCTGGTTACGAGTCGGCGTCGATTGCGTCGGCGGCGTCAGCTTCATCATCATCATCATCAATATCATCATCATTGTCCCGAGACAGATCGAACGGCAGATTTAGATCGAATATGTGACATGTACAAGGAGGCCATCAAAGCGGAACGTTTCTTTGCGTGCAACGCCACCTACGAGTTTCGCAACACCGACGTTTGAGCTTGCAATGCGGCATAAGTTTTGCCCAGAGTTTAGTACCTGCAGTGAAACTCGTGTGCAAGGTCTACACCATATGCTCTAGCCTGTCCTCCAGCATGTTTGAATAGGGCCAATTCGTGGGGGCCATTAATCAGCTGCTTTACACTAGCCGAGATGACCCGAATGCAGCCAAGAATAGCCGAATCAAACTCGATTGGGACGATGTTATGGATTTGGAATTACACACTTATGCGGAGAGTCTATAAGTGCGAATTTCCAAGAATGACACCTACTTCTACCTGACGGAAGCGGATGTTCAAGAAATCTTACACCTAGATGCTACTGTGATGGCGGAAGATTTGAATATCTATTAAATATGATCTTTGGTCAATATTATCACGATTTATTAAGCAGTGCAAAAACTCTAGTTAGAAACAATGGTTTGTCATTTGATGGGGCTATAAACTTGTGTACTATATCATCAAAAGTTGATTAACATCTATGTTTTCGTAAATACCTATGCTATTTGCCGGACAAAGTACTGTTTGATCACGAAACGAAATAACTGTATATATTGAGAGCAGAGTTGGCGGTTTAATTCAGTATGCAGTGTTCAGTGTGTCTGAGTGTATGCCGAGAGAGAGAGAGAGAGAGAGATATGGAGAGATGCAGTACGAAACAAGACTCGACTCGTTTCGAAGCTGGACTTCGGCATTTCCTGCAAGTAAGTTGGCAGAAGCAGGCTTTACGTATACCGGTTCGGAAGATGTCGTTGCATGTCTTTCGTGCCAAGTAGTAGGGTTCAGATGGCTGCCCAATGACGATCCTATGGCTGACCATTGTCGATGGAGCCCTCATTGTGATTTCGTTCGTAGTTATTACTCTGAGCACAGACACAGACCGACGACAGATGGCGCTGATGTCCCTCCAGAACCAAGAGTATCAGATGTCATTAGCAGAGTGACAGATGACACATGGATGACACCGCCACCACCACCACTACCGACAGATGGCGCTGATGTTGCTCCAGAAGAACGACAAGTGAAAGGTGACATGAGCAGCAAAGTGACCACAGATGCCATAAACATAGACTCACAGAACACGGTGATGACGTGTCGTGTATGTCTTGTGAATGAACTAAGTGTATTGTTTATACCATGTAGACACTTGGTGTGCTGCTCACAGTGCGCCATCAGGTGCGACCCATGCGTAGTTTGTAGATGGCCCATCAATACCTTTATGAAAATATATATATCTATAGATAATCTATAGATTATTTTTGATTTAAATTTTGTGACTCGAAAATACCCTTCTCCATTTTTTTTTGCTTCAAGAAACATGCTATTTTTTAGGCAAAAATGAGCACATTTTTCATGATATTTTGCTTGAAAAAACATGCTCATTTTTTATGCAAAAAGCAGCACATTTTTGATTGATTCATTCTTCCAATTTTGGTGCAAAACGTGTTCTTTTTTTGATGCAAAAAGTGGCACTTTTTTCGATAAAAAAAACACCCAAAATTGACATGGTGGATGGATTTCAGTGAAGCATTTTCAGTGAATTTTGAGTCACTCAGCATTCACTCAGCTTTTTCCACCAAGTCAATTTTCAATAATTTTTTTGTTAAAAAAAAATTACCATTTTCCCTTAGGATACATGTATTTTTGGATGAAAAAAAGTGACAACTTTATTGACATGGTGGTGAAAGCTGAGTGAAGCATTTTCAGTGAAAGCTGAGTGGCTGAGTGAATCCTCAGCTTTCACTCAGCGATTTCCACCATGCATAAAAAAGTGACACTTTTTTGCATAAAAAAGTTACACTTTTTTGCATAAAAAATAATACTTTTTTCATGCAAAAATGACCTCCAAAAATATGTGGGATTTTGAATGGGAGATTGGGAGGGTGAAACGAAATAATAATAATAATAATATTCAGACATGGATTACATATTGATTTTATTCAATCATAAATATACAACATAATCGACTATTTGATTAAATACCGGGTGGCTACGGAAGTATTGCCTACGGAATATCTCAGTTATTGTATGAAGTAGGTTTGTGAAATTTGAAGCGTCGATATAATGACATAAGAGCTAGAAATTGAGCATATTGACATGTCGAAGTTAACGTCCGGTCTGACCGGAAGTAACATCAACTTTCTTATTTTGAATAGAAACCCTATTTTTTTTTTCTTTTCGCTTTATTCAGCATTCAATTCCCTTTCTAATGACATATCACAAGTTGGTATCTAACCAGAAACTAGATCAGAAAAAAATTATTATTGAAATTCACCGAGTGGGCCGTGGAAGCAAAATGAAAGCCAAAAATTGAAAAGTTGGCTATGGAAACCATACGTCACTTGATAACAGCTGCTACTACTGTGATATTTTATTTTCATTCGTCGGCGTTATAAAAAGCCGCCAAAATGAATATTGGAAAAATTGGGAAAAAAACAATACTCTGTAGGTCCATAACTTAAATAGAAACATACAACTTTTTCTTGCCTGTACTACTCAGCATAACCATTCCTTTCTAATGATATAATAGAAAGTAATTTTTTGCGGAGGGGTGCCATCTTGCTGGATGTACATTCTCTCAGATATTTCCGCTGGTAGGTTGTTAATGAATTCCGAAATTTCATTCGTTAAAAAATTCACCTTGTCGAAACCGGTGCTCGTTTTCTATCGCCCAGTACCTGAAACAAAAGACCGTTCACACTTTTAGCACTTTACACTTCGACTATCGACAATAATCCAAATAAAGTACAGTACCTACCTTGTATTATTCCTGTTAAATAATCCATAGTTGGTAAATCTTGATTCGTCCGTAAACAAGATATAATAGTTAAATAAGGTGATTCTCAGCATTTTGTCGAAGAAACCAATTACAATATTCCAGGCGCCTTTCACCGTCATTTTGATACAAATGTTGATGCAACTGATACTTGAAGGATTTAAATCGTTGTTTTTTCAAAATTTTCCTTACTTATAGCTAATTCGGCGCCAATCTGCCTTGAGGAAATTGTGCTATCATATTGTACTAAAGCTAATACATTAATTTCAGTTTCCTCATTAATAACAAATGCTTCTTGGTCTTCGTGAACATCAGGCTCAGTTCTTAATATTTCTTCAAGCCACTGGAAATACCTTCTTGACGGTTGCTGCCTCCCTGTATATCGCTCTAAATACAATCGTTCAGCAGCATAAGAATTTTTTAAACATTCACCATAAATAAGAAGCATGTCAATTTGTTCGGTTCGTGAATAACGGGGCATTTTTTGAATATTCCACTAACTGATTTCGATTTCCAAACCCTTTTAAAATGGCAGAATCAAAAACACTACTTCGAACGTCCAAATAATATGGATAGCAGCGTTCGTGAGAGCTCTCGTTTCTTTCTTTGTTGTTTCATTCCAAAATACATCTTAATCAGCCTACTTGTTAATATTTTGGTTCGAATGATTATTGCAATGGAATGATTATTCTGAATAGCACAAACATCGTCCATAGGTAGATATTAGAATATTTATGGACGATGGCACAGACCAAGTACGTTTATGTTCCTATTTAACCTAGAACCTACAGGATATAATTTATCATTCCAAATTATTTTTAATGTTATTTTTGCTTATGGCGATAATCTGTTTTGTTATTTGAATAATAATAATTGGAATTTTTGGTATTTCATTTCAAAAAATTACTTTCTATTATATCATTAGAAAGGAATGGTTATGCTGAATAGTACAGGCAAGAAAAAGTTGTATGTTCCTATTTAAGTTATGGACCTACAGAGTATTGTTTTTTTCCCAATTTTTCCAATATTTTTTTTGGCGGCTTTTTATAACGCCGAAGAATGAAAATAAAATATCACAGTAACTGTTATCAAGTGACGTATGGTTTCCATAGCCAACTTTTCAATTTTTGGCTTTCATTTTGCTTCCACGGCCTACTCGGTGAATTTCAATAATAATTTTTTTCTGATCTAGTTTCTGGTTAGATACCAACTTGTGATATGTCATTAGAAAGAGAATTGAATGCTGAATAAAGCGAAAAGAAAAAAAATAGGGTTTCTATTTAAAATAAGAAAGTTGATGTTACTTCCGGTCAGATTGGAAGTTAACTTTGACATGTCATATGCTCAAATTCTAGCTCTTATGTCATTATATCGACGCTCCAAATTTCACAAACCTACTTCATACAATAACTGTGATATTCCGTAGGCAATACTTCCGTAGCCACCCGGTATATGTAGTATGTGTGGAAAGAAACAAACAAGAGCACAATTTCTTGCATTTTCTTTTGACATTTTCTCGAAATTTTGTGTGTTTGGCAATCTTATCCATCGAATTCTGAATCCTCATCTCTTGAGCCTATGAAGCGTTTTTATGTGAGATCTAATCCGTAGGGCTCACTACCACCACGCAGATGTAGGTCACAGTAGCATTGGCTGCTCGTTTTCAAAGTGAATATCACTTCATCAAATCTGTTGTGACACCAAAATTTACTTCATTGATATATATTGTCCATGTGCTTTACACCATATTTTTATGGTCTCCGATGCTGTGAACTGGATGGTTTTGCATAGCCCTTCTGAATGCTTTATAGCAAGTGCGGCAAAATCGTAAATTATATTTTGGAATACGATGTGCATCCGCCCTCACACAGTATTTGTCTTCGTGCAAATGTTGATTTTTCTCGTGTACTCTAAGACAATCAAATAATTGAAATTTCGTCTGGCGCTCCGAGCCTGCTATAGATTTGTACCCATTTTTTATTGGCAAACATTTTCAAAATTCGGTCAGTGAGCGTCCAAGGCAGAGGTGAGGCCTCGATGAATTCAACTATTGATGCAGACAGCATACATTTTTCAAAAGTATCTACCATGGTGGTGGTGTGTGTGGGTATGTGCTCTCTGAAAAAACATTTACATTCTATTAGATATCTAACTGACTGTAATGACCCCACGGCAGAGTGTCGTGAGAGCCGACAATCAAACAGCGCTTGTCGTCGTGGGGGCTGAGAGCGATCTTTGTTTACTCTACACTAAAAACATTGTGAGAAAAGGATCGAATACTGCGTTGCGAAGTTATTTTTTCCACATTGTTTTTCAGACATTCTACATAATCTTCAAAAGTGATGTGATTTTCGACAACGCTGTATTTGACCCCTTCGGATTTTTTTACGGTTTTTCCACCTTGTATCTTATAGGTGTACAACTTTGATCGAAGCCCCACGAAATCTGCCATGATACGACCATTGGCTTCGTCTGTCATCAAGCCGGGTACTTTTTTATTATCGAAGGGAATGCCAAAGGGATTGTCGCTTGGGAAGTCGCCAGCCAATGTTTGCGCTCATCAGTACAGTACAGATCTTGTGAGCTATTACCTAATCGGTAGTTATAGACTTTCAGAAAGTGTTGAACCAAATTTAAAGTACTTCATATTATCCAGAATTAGTAGTGGATATAGATTTTCAACAATAATTTTTTTGTTCATCTTAACTAAGGACTACAATTTGAGCTACAACGGACTTTTACCAGAAATCAATAACAAACCGTTGTATCAAGAACCATCTTTTGTTGAATACATATTCATTGAATGCAGTATGTTACACAACAACTCTTTGACGATAATTGCCTAACCTATTTCAGTTCATAGTTCGAACGCGATGAAGATTTTAAGGCGTGGTACTATTATTCTCGAACTGACATCTATCAATGACGTTTGCATAACATTATGAGTATATAATTAATTACGTAACTTTCATCTCCTGCAAATAGTTTCTCTATGAGAACAATGGGTGGAGATGTCTTTCACTGAAGATTGATTAGGAATACAAGGTGTTGATGAGATGAACATACCAATTATGATAAAAAAGGGGAAATTGCAGTAAATATACTAAATAGTACCAGTTGGGAGTAAGTTTTGTGTTGAAGTTGATTGAAATTATTTTGTTTAAAATTTATTCTTTCTGTATTCCCAAATCATGAAGAACGTATTACACGAATTGATCAGATATCACAAAAATATACGAACCTGATGAAAATAATATCAAGATAATAATTGAGAATTTTCGCTTTTCTGACGATGCGAGATCGAATAGGTATATATATTATTTTATTTTACTCTACACAATGAAGGTGGAAGAACATCATGAGAGCTGTGTTCCTCTTGAATTTCTTCAGGATGTATGATTTAGGGAACACTTCTCCAGCTTTGCCGTTAGTTGAAAGAATTATCTTGTTGACAAAGTTACACTTAACCTTTGAAATCAGTTTCTCATACCAGTGAAAGATGGACACTTGGTGACTGACGTGTAAAATTTGTGGTTAGGTTTCCAAATATATAGACAATATATAGAGTGATAGAAGAAGAAACTAATTTAGTTCAAAAGCTTAGTTGATTTGGAAAGGATGATATGCGCACTTGCATATTTGGGGGTACATATCTCTCATCAGTGTCACGGTAGATCAGATAATATTGGTGTCGTTTTGTTGACTTGTTGCAAGTAGTATTTGCAATTGAGTCCAAAAGATATGTTTCACAGATGGACCTCAGATGTAACTCAACATCCATAAGGAAACGTAGTTATTCTTTGTTAGAGGTTGTCCTCATATTAGGAATATGTGGAGAGAAGGGTATTTTTGGTTTAATTAAATTAATACTCCCCAATACAAACTTCCCAAGCTTTATTCATTTGTAACATGGAACAGCAGGAGAAGAAGAAAAATTGTTGCTGAACGTTTTCATATATATATATATATATATATATATATATATATATATATATATATATATATATATATATATATATATATATATATATATATATACTCCTCAGGTATAATTACGTTAGGTTAGGTTCCCATGTCTCGTCTCGTCACTGGTTCTCTCTAAAATTTTTTTTTTTTTTTCGAAGGAGTAGGCAGATTGAGACCTTATATATATATATATATATATATCTAACCTAACCTAACGTAATTATACCTGAGGAGTAGGCAGATTGAGACCTCAGCGTAGAATTACGTTTTAACCTTTCATTAATTTTCTTTCTATTTCAGTTCTTGAAAATGGCTCCAAAATCGGAGCCGAAACGTCGAATTTCAACAAATTCTAGACGCGGTTCAACCCGAACTTTTAGTTTTCATATATATATATATATATATATATATATATATATATATATATATATATAGTGAATAGAGTATTTTCGTTTCAATTCCGAGAGCTCACGATCCGTGGACAGCGCTGTTTCGTTGTTACCAACTCATCAGCACGGCTTTATGAGGTCTCTCGAAGTTGAAACGAATGCACTCTGAATTAGTACCATAAGGCAAAGAGAGTATAAATGAATAGTAACTTGTGACATCTACAGTCACTAGTTTGAAACTTAATTCGACACGAGCCATGGAATCCAAAGGTAGATGTTTACCTACAACATTTAACAACGAAACAGCGCTGTCCACGGATCGTGAGCTCTCGGAATTGAAACGAAAATACTCTATTCACTTTAGATTCTGCTTGCGTTCCTCATAACGCACGAGAAACTTGATTGAGTCTTGGGTTGGACAGAACAAATAAACATTTGTCTGCCTGTCAATGTTGTAGGTAAACATCTACCTTTGGATTCCATGGCTCGTGTCGAATTAAGTTTCAAACTAGTGACTGTAGATGTCACAAGTTACTATTCATATATATATATATATATATATATATATATATATATATATATATATATATATATATATATATATATATATATCTATATATATATATATATATATATATATATATATATATATATATATATATATATATATATATATATATATATATATATATATATATATAGATATATATATATATATATATATATATATATATATATATATATATATATAGTAGGGATGTATTCTCGACCGAACTTTACAAAATCAGCTGGGGACTTCTCGGGTTTGCGGTCTGTTTACCAATAAAACTCATTCGTTCTATATCTCAATATTTCGCTAATCTTTATTAATACTTGGTTCACTCCGCCTGCTCAGGGCACATGATTCTCGAAACCAATAGTCACTTATCCCACGGCGTGGGAAGTGGTTATTGGGATAAATGATCCAGCACGCCATCCAAAATTATCGGGGCTCCGGAGACAGGGCCTGTCTGGGAAATTCCTAACGAAAATAATAATGATAATAATAATAATGTGTCCAGCTTATGCGTTCTCAGCCTATATCCACAGGCATAACGCGGCACCACGAGTGTTTTACTACCACTTACGACACTCGTACGGTATTGACGAGACACCGGTGTTGCATTATGCTCCGGAGGATATTGAATCCATGGTGGAGAATGAGAAGTGTCGAATCTATTGGAAATTTGTTTCTTCTTATTGTCAATTCACCAGATATTAATTCAAGAATTTAATAAAATAATTCTTTTTCTGATTTGTTGCTTCTATATTTGTCTCTAGAACGAATATTTCAAAATGTGGCCATTTTTATAATCGTTGACCTGTTTTTTTTATTTTTTCTGCAAATCATTGTTTCAAAAGTTATTGGTGGCTCGTTTTCAACTCAAATAATTCTTAGCTCCCGAACCATAAGCTTCAGACCATATGTTTTATACTTTGTTGAAATTTGCTCATCATAGAGCATCTAATAATGCGAAACAATATAGGCTGTTCCAATTAAAAAAAATTGTTACATGCTCTTGGGGTCCCATTAGGAAAGTTAGATCAAATGAGAATGTCAAAATGTTCCCACTATATACTATTGTTGTCGTGTTTTTTTTTCTTAACATCATTAGCAACAGTTATTCAGGGTTGCTCATTTTAAATGGAATGCACTGTATATATACATTTGAATTACACAGTAATGTTAAATTATTGGTGCAAATCATAAAATTAGGAAATTTCAGTTTTCGGTCATTAACTATTGATCTTAATATGGTTCTTCAGATTCGATCCCTGTTATCAATAATATGCTTCTTGAGACTGTTTCTGAAAGACAGTGTCTTGGATAGATTTCAGATGGGGGTGGAGACCATTGAAACATTTGACTGACATATAACTGAAGGAAGATATAAACATTGAGGTACTGTGTTTGGGTTGGAGAATCAAATTTTTTAATTTTGTGATTGAAGAAAATACTGTTACATCTAGATGATTCCACTTATTTCCAAAATCGTACTAGGGGCGACACCTAATAACTAGAAGCGTAAACAGGTCTTTCTAATGCTATATTGGTTAATGAATTATGGTGGATTACGTAATCCAATCTTCCGCAAAAAAAACCTATACAATAGGTATGGTCGTCGGCAAGTATTCAACAGAAAACAACTATTTGCAAAGTGGTTCTTGTAGAATACTTTGCCAAGTATTAAACAGATATAATTCAATGGTCGTAGGGGGCAGTAGTTGTTTTCTGTTGAATACTTGCCGACGACCATACCTATTGTATAGGTTTTTTTTTGCGGAAGATTGGATTACGTTATCCACCATAAATCATTATTAGTTTTATGATCTTCCGTCAAGTAGTGTCGCCCATCTTTCATGATGCCATATTGGTTGATGCGTTGGGTTTCTATAGATGTCACTGACCTGATGTCAGGAATTTAAATCGAGAATGGGAGAGGAAGGATCGCTCTCTTCTTAGTTTGGCTGTCGAGGTGTGAACAACTCGCTTGATGGTGTGAATCAGGTCACGGTAATAAATCTAAATCCACATGTATTAATGCCATCATAAATATTTTCGAATGAAGCTCAAGTGAATAATACTGGGAATTAGATTGTCAATCAACTCCAATCCAGAAGGAAGTGCCAATTGCAATGGAATTTATGATCTAATAACGTGTTGGTCAACCATCGATGATGGCCTTCTAGTTAATTGGATCAAGTGTTGCAGTGATAAGCAGTTATAATCACCTAGGGCAAATTCTGAGGTGTTTTTAAGTGGAAGAGAATTTACCGGATAACCTGTGAGTCTCGAATAAAATATTTATTTGTGCGTGTTGCATACCAGAAAGCGACACCATTTCGTCAAGCTGAAAATCGAATCTTTTCGTTTGCGTCAAGAACATTTTATCAAGTTTACATATCGGAGTGCTAACCTCAAAACGTCAATTTTGAATTTCGGATAACTAACCTCCAAACTTGTGGACTTTAAGTATCATTGACATTTACTATTCTTTATTTCTATATCTTTTTTCTATTTGTATTTATATATATTCATCATATTTTCAGTAATGATTTCAAGTAAGATTTTCCATTTATATACTGCTGTTAAGATTATCTTAGATGTAAGTACTCATACATATCAACTCCTGTGTTGAGGAGTACATCATCTCATTAAAGTGTAATATTTTGTCACATATTCAGTGGGGAGGGTATCGTATACTGTTGACTTTCAAATCTGTGATAAACTAACATCTATCAAACCTTTTTCATGAAACCGACCCCTATCCACGAGGGAACACAAGGAAATTAGTAGAACCTGGAGGTGTAGTCCATACCAGAGGATTGCCTGAAGTGTCATCTCGTTCGTACACAGGTTAGCAGAACAACAATCACAACGTTCCAGTTATCACTAGCCTGTGAATGTCCACACTGTATGAACTAAGGTAACCTGTGTCCTCGAAACAAATTCAGTAATTTCTCACAGATTTGTTATAAATCTTTGGCCTAACCTCACAATATTGTTTGAATTCCAAGTTAGTGTTACTCTAACACTACATGTTATAGACTTTATTAATATATATTTGTTTTGACATATTGTTTTCTTGATGATCTGGTTACAGAAGGAAGTCAATTTATCTCATTTCATTTGTCTGATTATCTCTCATAGATTAGGTATTTTGTACTTTTTAACCTGTTAAACTAAAAATTGCTGGCGTCCAAGCCAGTCAAGTTCTTACAGTTCGAAATAAAAAGCACTTGCCTGCTACATAAAAAATCCGAAACTGGCAATATGGTAGTCCAAAGAACCTACGCCGTTCTCTGCTGAGCAGTCTAAGCAATCAAAGTAACCCCGGTTACGTTACATAATTTGGCGCCCAAACGTTTTAGTGACTAATAAAAAATTTTTTTGACCAAAAGTATTTGTCTTGGCAAATATCTTTACCTTAACTTCTGTATCAGATAAGCAATTTAACTTTGGTAACTTCGATTTTGTAATTGAAAACTCATTACTGAATTTGTCATTTTACAATAGTTTTTCATATCTTGGTGGTATATATTGCCATTCACCTATCGTATCAAACTAATATATTTCATATCGTTCATTTTTTGAATCGCAACTCACCTATCTTATTTATCTGATCATAGCTTTTTATCGTTATCTGACTTACCGTACCTTATCTATTTGACTTTGTTTAAACATCCATCTCTCGTCATGGAAGTAAATCATTTGAAAGCTAAGGAACATGATTATGAAATCAGGATTAGAAATATAGAACCGAAATAAGACTCAAATAAACGTAGAAAAATTTTTAGAGGACTTTTGAGTCAGGAGAGTTCCAACCGTGGCTTTTCTAGCACTTTCGCTGTTTGTTATACTTTTGCTGAAGATGTATCTCTAGTTAAAGAAACATTGGCAGATCTAAAAGCAAAAATTGATTCCTATAAGTACTCATAATCTTGTTGAATACTAGAGATTACCTACTAGATTTTTACATTTACCTGGAAGAATTCATAGACTTGGATTTGCAGATGAAAATGAGAAGGCAATTAAAAAAGGACTTCATTTAGAGCTTGTAGAGCTCGAAGGAGACTTAGCTGATAAAATTTCTAGTGGTACATCTGTTCAGACATCGACACCAACAGGCCCTAGTTATCAGCCTCCCCAATTCAATTTTCCAAGGCCTGTATTGCCTTATAAATGGAACATTCACTTCAGTGGGGATCGTAAAGAATCTCTAGTTTCTTTCTTGGAGAAAGTTGATGCTTTCATCTTTGCTCGTAATGTCTCTAAAGATGATCTGTTTTTATCTGCTGGAGATTTATTTGAAGATCAGACGTGGACCTGGTATAACAATAATAGGAAAAGGCTTGGAAACTTGAATGAACTTGTTCAAAACCTTAAGGATGATTTTCTGCCACACCATTACGATGAAGATCTGAAACGAGAGATTAGTAATCGAACACAAGGTAAGAGTTACGATATACATTACCTCAATGGAGGGACTTTTT
The DNA here is from genome assembly GCA_958502065.1 of Chrysolina americana. Classification (NCBI taxonomy): domain Eukaryota; kingdom Metazoa; phylum Arthropoda; class Insecta; order Coleoptera; family Chrysomelidae; genus Chrysolina; species Chrysolina americana. The sequence goes on along the minus strand of OY293410.1, from coordinate 48,781,886 downwards.
CATAGACTGAAAACAAAACCATCAGATAAAGAAATGGTAAATACTATTCAAAGGAATTTATTAACTCATTATATGCCATATTCAGTTTTGAAGGATGTTAATACTATTTCTGAGTTGAAAGGATTGTGTAAAACATTGGAAGAAGCTTGTGAATGGTCTGACAGATATAAGCCTCCTCCAGTATCAAAAACCAATTTATTAGAACCTGACTTGAGTTGTCCTACTCAACACGAATCAAATAATCTCTCTTTTAGGAACAAATTTGTCAGTAATAGAAATGTTTCTGCCTTAAACTCTACTACCTGTTGGAACTGTTCTCGTAGTGGACATGTCTATACTGAATGTAGATCTCCGAGAAACTTGTTTTGTTCTGGCTGTAGAAGAAAGGGTATTGTGAAATCAAAATGTTTCAATTGTACTCCAAAAAACGTACAAGCTGGCACAGCAGGTCTGGACACTGTGGTAGCAAGCAGTTCAAGTCCAGACATCTCCACAAACATACAAAAATAACAAAGCAAAATCAAAACAGTGAGTTCTGCAGAATGGCAGAAATGGCTAGCTGTTGTTCATAATTTTGTTACTAAATCTCCTATATTAACTGAAAAGTCAAGTTATAATCTCGGTGTACCTCCAATTAATCCAATTTTTGAGAAAGAAGTAAGTGATAACCGTTCTTATCTAAGAATTCACATCTATGATGATGAAGTTTCGTGCCTTGTAGACTCTAGGAGTTGTCATTCTATCTTAGGTGCATATGGTATGTTCATTTTAAAAAAGTGGAACATCACTGTCATTCATGACACTGTTTTACAAGTAACTACTGCGGATGGTGTATCACAAGAATGTTTAGGCCATGTATATCTTCCTATTTCATTATTAGGGCAAAATAAGTGGATTAAATTGTTGGTTATCCCTTCCTTGAAACATAAAATTATCTTAGGAATGGACTTTCTTAGGAAATTCCAGGTGAAAGCAAATTTTTATGATTTATCTTATACTTTACAGAACAATAATGAAATTTGCACTGACCAAGGAACAACAACTCAAGTTGAAAAATGTTGTAGATTCCTTTTCTGAAATTTCACCGGATGAAAGTATTGGTAAAACACATTTACTACAGCATTATATCGAAACTTGTTCCCTGCCATGCAAGTGCATCTCAATAAGGAAATTGATGAGTTGTTGAAATTGAGCATTATCCAACCTTCACAGTCTCCTTGGTGCAATCCATTATGGCTAATAGAGAAGCACTCTGGTGAATATCGAGCTGTTCTAGATTCTAGAAAGCTGAACTCAGTCACAGTCACAGATGCTTACCCTATGCCTCTTATTGTCAAATTTATATCTTCTGTTGACTTGAAAAAAGATTTTCATCAAATTTGCCTAACACCTTCCTTCTGTCCTAAAACTGCTTTTGCTGTACGTGGTAGAGGCTTGTTCGAATATATTCGCATGCCATTTGGTCTCTCTTGTCTCAATCCAAACAATGTGCCGATTGATGGATTTGGTTATCGGTTCCTCTCTAGAACCCTATATTTTTCATTATATTGATGATATAATTATCACGACTCCTGATTTTGAAACTCATATGAGAATTTTGTTGCAAGTTTAGGAAAATTTAAAGCAAGCTGGACTAACTATAAATTTTGAAAAATCACAATTTTGTAGATCATCACTAAAATTTTTGGGATATATTGTAGATAAAGGTGGCTCAAGAATAGATGATTCAAAAATTTCTGCTATTTTATATTATGAGAAGCCTCAAACAACCACACAAATCAGACGACTGGTTGGTATGGTTGGATAATACCGTAGATTCCTGAATAATTTTTCTTCTCTGTGTAGCCCCATTACTGACCTTTTGGAAGGTAGAAAAAAAAGACAACCTGTAGTTTGGACAGAAGAGGCAAACAAGGATTTTGAGGATATCAAAAGAATATTGACAAATGCTCCCGTATTAGCTAGTCCAGATTTCTCTCAGCCTTTCGTAATTTTTTGTGATGTCTCAAATACAGGGCTAGGCACAGCTCTATTTCAGGAAGTGGATGCTATAGAACATCCAGTGGCATATGCAAGTAAAACTTTAAATAAATGCGAGCGAAAATACTCCGCTACGAAAAAGGAACTCCTTGCAGTAATTTTTGGCATTGAGAAGTTCTGGTGCATTATTAAAGGAACAAAGTTCAAAACTATCACTGACTGTACCAGTTTAGTATGGCTTAATAACATGTCCAACCCTGCTGGTAGATTGGCCAGATGGGCTGTAAAATTGTCTCAATTTTCTGTTGATATCGAAAATAGAAAATGCACGCTCAATGTAGTAGCTGATGCACTTTCTAGATCTCCTTCAGAGACTGCAATCCTGAATTTATCTACTCTTAAGCCAGATAAGTGGTACAGCGATATATTGAAAAATGTTACTGAGAATCCAGAAAAATTCCCTTCCTTCAGGGTAGAGCACAATATTCTTTACAAACACGTTTTAGAAAGACATAAGAGCATTGACAATTTATCTGACTGGAAAATTGTAGTACCTACTGCAAATAGAGTAGAATTGTTGTGAAACTGCATCTAGGTATTGCTAAAACTCTTGCTCGTGTCCAAGAATTATACTATTGGCCAGGTCTTAGAAAAAGTGTTTATAAATATGTGAGAAAATATTCCACATGTGACACTTGCAATCCATCAAACCTACCCCAAGCAGGATTATTGGGTTCTTATAAAAACGTTAATTTTCCCTTTCAATTGATTTCAGCAGATCTGTTAGGACCTTATCCTAGATCTAAAAATGGAAATCAGTATGTTTTGGTAGTTGTCGACTGGTTTACGAAATTTTATTTTGGTTTATCCTTTATCTAAAGCCACACATAAGGCCATTATTAACTTTTTGGAAAATCAAGTTGTTCTTATTTTTGGAGTACCTCAAATCTTTGCATGTGACAATGGTTCAGTATTTACCAGTAAAGAGTTTGAAACTTTTATATCTAACAATAAAGTTCAAAAAATCTGGTACACAGCTAGATATCATCCTCAGATTAATGCCACGGAGAGGCAAAACAAAGTAACTGTTACTGCCATTCGATCCTACATTAAAGAAAATCATAAAACTTGGGATCAATCTTTCTAAATTACACAAGCGATCCGTACGGCAAAAAGTGATGTCACTAGTAATTCACCTGCATTTTTAACCTTTGGTCGAAATGTACCACTTTCAGGGGATTACTATGGACAAATTGCTGAAAACTCTAGAAACATTATTGAAATTTCTGAAAAAAATGCAAGAGTTGAGGACCCTCAAGAATTATCTAATATCTTTGTTGGAGTTCGTTAACAACTACGTAAAGCCTATGATCGAAATACCAAAACATATAATCTCATGAGACGTGATACTAAATATAAAGTTGGTGACAGGGTTCTAAAGAGAAATTACGTTTTATCTAAAGCAGAAAATGCCTTTGCTGCAGAACTTGCTCCCAAATATATTCCGTGCATTGTAGATGAAGTTCTATCTCCTCTAGTTTATTCCTTAAAGAGCAGTGATGGTACTGATTCAGGTAATTGGCACGTAAAGGACATGAAAATGGAACCAGCTTTTCTAGACTCTGATGTTTATTCAGATCCAGAAGTGGATCAGTATTCTTATGAGGTATTATCTTGAGTATTCCTCTAGTTACCTATTTATCGTTACCTTTTCTTTGAATAATAAATATCTGGGCAACAGTCATTATTATATTACTTTGCATATTATCTTATTATTGCGGTCATATGTTCATTACTCAATTATCTAGCTCATATTATCTTTATCTTACACTTAACCTATCTATTGATAGCATTTTGCATAAGCTCTCAATTGATTACCATTCAGTAATTTATCTTCGTCAATGGGCTTTGTGAACATGGAGAAATAATAGTGGTTGAAATTTAATTGTTGCTAATATTACATTTTCGAAGCTCATCTTTTGATAACTCCTGAAGGAGTTATTTGGAAATGTTTTTATTAATTTACTGATTACTCCAAATTTTTTTCTCTCTATAAATTTGAAGAAATTGGTCCAAATCTCACTTAATTGAATAAATATTTTCTACTAATTTTTTTTCCAGTCTCACACATGGCTTACCAATCTTGGACAGAATACCATTGTAGAAGTTGAACTTTTTACCTCTCTGTCTAATTATCTTTAATGGAATATTGATTTCATTGCTACCTCTGACGGGATATCTTTGTTGTTATCTATGCTCCGAAAAGCAAGAACAGCAAACCGCGTATGAGCTCAACCTGTGTCTTAGATACCTGCAATAATCTGTACCTTTTATCTTTTAATGATGACTGTTGACCTATAGTCACGACGTACCTTGGACTTAGATTATTATATTTACTGTTGAACTTTTCCGTCTTTTCTCTGATTTAGGCTCAGTGGAGGGGGCCTAAGACTAACTCCACCATGTCATTACTAGATGGTAGGTAAAAATCCTACAACCGGCCACTTTTTACCATTTATAATATTCTTGCACAGTTCTGCTCACGGTGATAGCCAGTTAGAAGGTTTGGGGTAATATTAGTCGTGAAGTAGCTGCTTCACTTGAGCTGAAATTCCATATCTTTGTGCATAGGTGGCATTATCTGATCAGTGTGATTTTATCTAGGAATTTCCGGTTTCAAGATGATGTAGTTTCACACATGCATTTATCCTAAATGGGTCCTGTTGCTGTCATTGAAGATACCTGCAAAACTTATTTCTCTGTTTTCGGCTCTGCGGCTCTGTGGAGGGGGCCTAAAACCAACTCCACCATGGTATTACCAGGTGGTAGGTAAAAGTCCTACGACTGGCCACTTTTTAGCATAGAATATCTTTGCATGGTTTCTCTTACAGTGATAATCAGCTGGGAGATTTTGGGGTAATGTTGGTCATGCAGTAGCTACTTCACTTATAGCTGAAATTCCATATCTTTGTGCCTAGGCGGTATTTTCTGGTCAGTGTTGATCTTATCTAGGAATATTCGGTTTTACTGTGCTGTAGTAGTACTAATGCATTTATCCTGAATGAGCCCTGGTGTTGTCATTTGTGATACCTGCTAAACAGCAACTTTTCTTTCATTTTTAATAAATGTACATTTAATTTAGTGGACTTGAGTTATATTCCTAGCTTGTTATCTTATCTTTCCTAATATCTTGCCTTTTTTCTTATCTATGTGATTTGGACTTATATTGTCTAGACAATTGACGTTATCTCTTATTCTGGGTAATTTCAAAATTCAGCGCAGATTTAATTTTCTGGTACGCTTTGAAATAATCAATAAATCTTAGCAACGTATGAACACAACATAACATTTGCTTTTACCTCTTTTGAGAAACATAGACAATTCTAATTGTATCTTCTATATTGAAGCTCTAGAGAAGCTGGTTGCCTACTTATTTCAAAGTGCCTGCTTGAAATTTCATGTACCTTTTGCCTGCCTGAGTAATTACAATATAGCCTTTCTGAACAAGTCACAGCAATGTTTTCTGAAGATCTCTTCAACTTTGCAGTCCCTTGTTTACAAATTGTATTTCCTTGATATTGATAATTAGCAATATTCCTTTCTCATAATGGAGAACTTCAGCCATGTAAATGCTAAAATTTACAAATTTTATTTCCGTGATATTGGTTATTAGCAATTTTCCTTTCTCATAATGGAGAACTTCAGCCATGTAAATGCTAAAATTTACAAATTTTATTTCCTTGATATTGGAAATTAGCAATATCCCTGTCTCATTGCCTTCCTTAAGTGGATAATTTTTGTTTTAGAAAATTTGTTGTACTCAATAATTGTCAATGGTGTTACTTAAGCTATTATTCTTCAAAATGAAACAAAAAAAAACAAACATTTGTTTGAATTTTTTTTGGAGAGTAACGGGGTTTTGTAACGAAAATATCGTTACATCTAGATGTTTCCACTTATTTCCAAAATCGTACTAGTAGTGACACCTAGTAACTAAAAGCGTAAACAGGCCTTTCTAATGCCATATTGGTTGATGCGTTGGGTTTCTATAGATGTCACTGACCTGATGTCAGGAATTTAATTTGAGAATGGGAGAGGAAGGATCGCTCTCTTCTTAGTTTGGTTGTCGAGGTGTCAACAACTCGCTTGATGGTGTGAATCAGGTCACGGTAAAAAAACTAAATCCGAATGGATTGATGCCATCATAAATATTTTCGAATGAAGCTCAATACTGGGAATTAGATTGTCAATCAACTCCAATCCAGAAGGAAGTGCCAATTGCAACGGAATTTATGATCTAATAATGTGTTGATCAACCATCGATGATGGCCTTTTAGTCAATTGGATCCAGTGTTGCAATGATAAGCAGTTATAATCACCTAGTGCAAATTCTGAGGTGTGTTCAAGTGGAAGAGAATTTACCGGATAACCTGTGAGTCTCGAATAAAATATTTATTTGTGCGTGTTGCATACCAGAAAGCGACACCATTTTGTCAAGCTGAAAATCGAATCTTTTCGTTTGCGTCAAGAACATTTTATCAAGTTTACATATCGGAGTGCTAACCTCAAAACGTCAATTTTGAATTTCGGATAACTAACCTCCAAACTTGTGGACTTTAAGTATCATTTATTATTGTTTATTTCTATATCTTTTATCTATTTGTATTTATATATATTCATCACATTTTCAGTAATGATTTCAAGTAAGATTTTCCATGGTGCACCATTTATATACTGCTGTTAAGATTATCTTAGATCTAAGTACTCATACATGTCAACTCCTATTTTGAGGAGTACATCATTTCACTAAAGTGTAATATTATCTCACATATTCAGTGAGGAGGGTATCGTATACTGTTTACTTTCAAATCTGTGATAAACTAACATCTATCAAACCTTTTTCATGAACTCGACCCCTATCTACGAGGGAACACAAGGAAATTAGTAGAACCTGGAGGTGTAGTCCATACCAGAAGATTGCCTCAAGTGTCATCTCGTTATTACATAGGTTAGCAGAACAACAATCACAACGTTCCAGTTATCACTAGCCTGTGAATGTCCACACTGTTTGAATTAAGGTAACCTGTGTCCTCGAAACAAATTCAGTAATTTCTCACAGATTTGTTATAAATCTTTGGCCTTACCTCACAATATTATTTGAAATCCAAGTTAGTGTTACTCTAACACTACATGTTATAGACTTTATTAATATATATATATTTGTTTTGACATATTGTTTTCTTGATGATCTGGTTACAGAAGGAAGTCAATTTATCTCATTTCATTTGTCTGATTATCTCTCATAGATTAGGTATTTTGTACTTTTTAACCTGTTGAACTAAAAATTGCTGGCGTCCAAGCCAGTCAAATTCTTACAGTTCAAATTTATAAACACTTGCCAGTTACTTAAAAAATCCGAAACTGGCAATATATTCCAAAGAACCTACGCCGTTCTCTGCTGAGCAGTCTGAGCAATTAAAGTAACCCTGGTTACGTTACATATGACAGCATGGTAACGTCCACCGAGTGATAGCCACTTCGATTCATTCATGGCGCTTGTGATGTGATCATACTTCCTCAAGTTGAAAGTGTATCAGAGGCAAGAATTCTGTATATTCTGTAACCTTCTCTTACCACTGCTCAAGAGGGCCGGCCAGTATATAATATTGCAATATGATAGTTGGATCAATCCAAGAGAATCAGATAACTACAATGATTTCAGTTTGAGGTATGATATCTGCAGGAGATTTCCAACATGTGTCACGAACCTCAAATTTGAATCAATATGAAGACCCATGTTTTTGGATGAGTTACTGGGTGTGAGAAAGTTTTCATCCACTGTAATAGCAAAATGTGGATGTGTAATTCACCCTATACCCGCACGCAATTTAGTTTGAGAGCTGTCATTTTCTCGCACTAGTGCGGGAAAAAATTTCCCGTACGCTTAAGTCACTTCAAGTGAGTTATTCCCCGCACGCGAAGGTTTATTCCAGAGTGTTCCTTATTTTTTTTTAATTCGCTTGTAGAAAAAATATTGATCCTAACTCATACCGAAGGTACTCTCCCGCACTCGATTGCTTTACTTTGTGTCGTTCGGATAACGGCAGTCGTATGCGGGAAAGGTACTCTTCCGAACTTGTTAGGATAATAACTATTTCACGCTGATTACCAAATACCAACAATTAAATCTTAGCTCCGTTGAGGCTCAATATGTACCCGGATGATATATTTTCAATTCTACAGATATTCGAGTTGATTTTTGAAATAGACTCTTCCAGATTTTCAAAATCGAATGAATGGTAAAGTGGGATATCATCGGCGTACTGATGCATAGTGCAGTGTTCCAGATATGAACAAAAATCCTCCTCTATTCAGCTCCGATCACTCAAATAATTTTGAAAAAAGTTCAATGTGATTTCATTAAAGCCATAATATTTCAATTTTGACGAAATAATGGTGTGCTCGATAGTGTCGAAAGCCTTACTATACATAGTCTAGTAGGATCAGAACTGTGCATTTTTCCTATCTGTAGCTATGAATATATCATCAATCACTTTTGCTAGAGCAATAGTAGTGCTATGGTTTTCCCGGAAACCATCAGACTGGACGGGGAAATGTGAATTGTATTTGTTTAAAAACCGCCTGATTTATGCTGCTACAAGAGAATCTTAGATAAAGAAGTCAGTAAACTGATGGCACTATAGTGAACCACTGAGATAGGATTAGTGATTTAAGGAATCGGAATAACATTAGCATGTCTCCAGGACGAAGGAAAGTCTCCAGTATCAATACATTTGTTGATAATAAACGTGAGATAAGGAGATAGTTGTGGAGTGACTATAGAAATAATTCATCACATCCCATGGCATTAGATTTCATTTTACTTAAATTTTCTCAATTTTATCCGTGGTTACAACTCCGAAGTTGAATTCAGCATTCAAACCAGGAAATTTTTCCTGACATAAAAATTCGCCTCATTATTACCAGTGGGTCCCTAAGGTGCACTATTTACAAAAAATTTATTCTAATTTTCAGGTTCTAAATCACACACGTCGCTCTCATTACCATCCGTTACATTTACATTTTTCAAAGTTCTCCAGAAGCATGTTTTTTTTTATACTGACAATTTAAGTAGGCTCGTTTTTCTGATTTGATTGTCATATTGACTTTTTTTCTGAGACTTTTATAGTCATTCCATGTTAACTCAGTTTCACTTATTTTATATTCCACAATAGCTTGATCTCGTAGCCCCATCATAACTTTAAAATTTTCTGTCAACCAAAGCTCCTTTTTTGTAATCCCAACAATTTTTTTTGGCGCATAAACATCAAATAACAAAGTGAGGTTATCATTCCAGAATAAAACCATGTCATCCATGCACATTGCTGAGTTCATAAATCTGGTTGAAATTGATATTATTTTAATCTTCATGGAAAAAAGTCGAGTAGTCTCCATATAAGTACAAAATATTTCTTTCTGTTTAGCATTATTTAACATTTATGACAACATACAAAGTGATGATCAGAAATATTCGAGACCACATTGGCGCAAGAAGAAACTATGACATCAGTTAGGGTTTGAGATCTATCGTTTATACGAGTAGGTTCATTTACTACCTGTTGGATATCATATTCTGGGATGAGATCAAAAAAATGCACTCGAATAATCGTGGTACCGTCAGCAATTATATTCTAACTTTGAACAACTATGAATAACGCGGAGAGTTACTATTGTGGTGAGTACATGACAACAGCGTGCCGTCAGGATGTATCGGGGATCCGGAAACAGGGCCTGACAGGGATACGCCAAAAGGTATGGAAAATTAATATAATAATAATACACAAATATTTCTGGGTTGGGCCCTTTCACAGTATAAATATAAAAAATAGAAATGTTAATTCAAAGTAATCTGTACAAGTATATAAGGGCAATGAATCAATTTACTGCATCGAAAAGACTGCTATCTTTGAAAAAATTATTTAGTTTTGTCAGTAACGTATCGTAATGTAATCCTTATGGAATTTGGGTCTCGGTGGATTTTTTTTGAATTTTTGGTGTAATGTAGTCCATGTAATTCTCAACCAATGTTACCATTGCGCCAACCCCAAAAAATGAACAGTTTTGACGCTAGGGGTCATTAAAATCACCCCTTTCTCAGAATAGACTCTTAATTTTCAAAACCGGGTACGACATTTTCACCTGTTTCAATGTAGATAATGTTGCATATGATTATGCTATTTTATAAAAAAAAAATCTTCACATCCCCCGAAAAATTATATCTGGATTACTTTGAAATGCATCGTCAGATGTTTGAACATGCTTAAATTAGGGAAATTGCACTTTTTCATGATTATGCCTCCTCCCCCCGAGGAGTACAGAACAAAAAAAATTTGGTGGATTCTTCTAGATTTTTCTGAATTTTCAATATGATGCTGTTCATGTTAGTGTGAATAGAAATTAATCAGGTGATAAACCCAAAATATGGATAGTTTTGGTGCTAGGGGGCGTTTAAATCTCCCCTTGCTCAGAATTGACTATTTATTTTCAAAACCGAGAACAACATTTCCACCAGTTTCATTTTAACTAATGTTGCATAAGATTGTACTCTTTTATAAAAAAATTATTCATCCCCCCTTTTCTCCCATCTCCTATTATGAAACGCAAAAAATATATCTGGATTATTCTGAAATGCATGTGAATAAGCTTGAATCAGGAAAATTGCACTTCTTCATGATTTTCCCCCCTTCCCCGATATCAAAAAAATTTCGTTGGATTTTTCTGAATTTTTAATATGATGCAGTTCATGTTACTGTGAATAGGAATCAACTAGGTGAAAAAACCCAAACATGGGTAGTTTTTGATGCTAGGGGGCGTTAAAGTCATACCTTGCTCAGAATAGACTATTTATTTGCCGCAATTTCCTCGCCTCACTTTGGAATATTTAAAACGGTTAACTCAAGGTGAGATTTTGGCTTCTTTGTAATAATAGACTTAAACTGGATTTTCAACTTCCGGTATCTTTTTCAATTACCACCTATTGTTATAAAGCGGCATATCGGCCTTAGTCTCTACACCGCTTAGTAGTCTAGTCAACAAGTGCCATTTAGACCAACTTTTTTCAGCAGTCTCCGAAAATTATGATTGAGGTGTCATTCGATTCGGAATGACATCCAGATGATTTTTTAAAAAAATGAAGTTCCGCATGAAAAAATTGTAAAAGTTATTAACAATTAACTAAAAAAAAAAAGATGGCTTTAGTATTTTGTAAATATCTCAAAAACTAATTAAAATTTTTTAAATCTAAAAAAAGATTCAAAAAGAGGAGGAAATTTCCTAAAAAAAAGCTCAATTCCCGGAATTGTAGCATCAATATTTATAATTTTCCCAGAGGGATGAAAATACGGCCGAAAACGGGTACTCTGGCTCGGGCAAGCCACACCCACTTTGGACACTTTAACAATAAAAATTATTTTAAAATACTAAATATGAAAATAAAAAATTGGAAAAATTCAGGCACTAACTGAATAGATTAATGAACAATAATCCGCTTGAAAAAAATTTTTATCACAATTTTTCAATTAGTTAATCAATAGTTAATTAATAATTTTTTTCTGCTTGAACATGAACATTGCAAGTGTGATAATTGTTAAACTATAAATTTAAGATTTTTTTCCTCTTTTGGAGCAATTCTTGAAAGGCTTCAGAATAGAACCCCGTTGGAAAAATTAAAAAGTTTTTATTTTTCAGTTTTTTATTAACAATTTTCGTTGTTGCAAAATTAAATACTTAAATTAATCACTGAAAAAAAAAATTTTTTTTAAATATTATCAATAATCCGTTTTTGTGTTATCAGGAACTACATAGAAATAATTTTTTTAAATTTTTATCTCTAATTGTTTGAAAAATTGTTATAAACAAATGCGTTGTTTATAAGATAATTGAAAATTTTTTTATGGAATTTCAATCTTTGATACAAATAATGATTTTTAAAAGAAAAATTGTTCCTTAAAAAAATTTTTTTATTGCCTAAAAACGCATTTGTTAATTAACAATTATTTTCTCCCTCTTCTAATTAATATTAAGGAACTATTTTTTTTTTAAATCATTATTTGTCTTCCTTCCTGATATAAAAAAAAAAATCCATTTTATTTAATTTTTCATTGTTTATGCAATAAACAATTTGTTATAAACAAATAAATTTTTACCTTATATTTTTTTTCTATTCTAATTTCTGTCACAAAAACAGACATGATTTTTTTTCTTTTTTAAATTTTTTTTTATTATTTTTTATTTAATTTTTAAATATAAGTTCTCTCTAACTTCGTCATTCTTACCTGGTCTTCATCCTTAAAATTATTATAGTGACTAGACTATAGAATGTCCTAGAGTTTCTAACGCAAGGTCTTATTTGCCATCAGCGCTTGGTCTGATGATGGACGAGGCGTATCAAAACGTCGGGACACCTAACAACAAGAAGGAATATAATGGCTACGCTATACCCCTGACGGTCCTAGAAAGTACGTGACGTCCTGTTATGAGTGAAATTCGAGCATGGAAAGAACACAAGATGGATTAATTTGATAAGTATATTAAATAAATATAGATTAGTTCCTAATTGAATACAAGTATTTCCATTTCAGATACACTTGCTATCTCGCAAGCCAGACCTCTTTAACATGTATCAAAAACACAATATATCCATATAATGCGTAGTAACCAGCATCTAAACTACTTAAAGTACCCTTGAAAACAGGCCAGCTTGCGAAAACGCATATTCAACAAGACATTTCTCACACAACTAGCCGATATTGCTATTGACGGAGGTATATCAAAAACAGTTAAATCAACAATGGTAGCAAGCACATAAATGTTTCTGGATAACAGTTCACATACATAAAAACATACCTTCAAAGATAGCAACCTCATAGTCATTACTAAATACCTTTGTTTGCGCAATGAATCAATATATACCAATAACACTCCTAGTAATCAAATATCAGAATATACGAAATATATTAAACAAAACGTACACTAACGGTACATATTGAACTACATTATACAGGTAACATGCGATAAAATCATGCAAATAAATCAATATAACATTAATCTGACATGTAAGACAACCAAAATGGATAATCAGTTCAAACAGTAATAAACCCAAATCAAGCAAATACACGAAACACTATTACATGACAACTATGAATAAGAATTCACCAAAATCCGAACTAACAGTAATTGCTTTCGCCGTACTAGTAGACATAAACCTTTAGTACAATACAAACTATAGCTGTACCCAATCATGGTTCCCGGTATGCACTTTTACCTAAATAAGGGACAGCTATTACGACAACCAAACATACACATACTCGACAGGTGAAAATAATATAATAATTTCCCTTTTAGCAACCAATACATGAGCCATAGCCCTTGTATCAGGGTTAAAATATTAGGTTCCGTATATGCTCATAAATTGAATAGGGTTGCAGAAGTCTTTTAAGGCGGCTAAAAAAATACACTAAAAATTAATAACACTGAATTGCTACAGCTTCATGTTAATATTGGCAGCAAAATTATAATCAAAAATGCATTCTACAGATCACCTTGTAATCGCCAAATTGAACCCTTTCTAGAAGAACTGATTACACATTCTCACAAGTATGAGACACGCCAAAAAAACAAATTCATTCTCCCACTTATGAACAAGTCAATCGGACAATGCAGCTGTCAGTACCTGAGACCAAAATCATACAATAATATTCCTGAAAATGTCAAAAATGAACCAACAATTCGTCGTTTCAAAAAATCTTTGAAAACCTTCTTAAAAGGGCTACCGTTTCTTCATATTTGCTCAGTTCTTGAAAGTTGAAGGTATCAATTCTCACATATATTTGTTTTCATAGAATTTTTTGTACACTGCTATTATCTCACTTATTGTGATATTATGTTATTTATTGTATTTAACCTTCATGCACCCTTATTTTACATTTTATATATACAACTTTTTAATTATTTCGATATACACCTAACTTTTATATTACCGCACTCAGCTTTTTATCCTAAATTTAAGCGATGTGATCTTATATTTGTATTAATCATACACTTTTATTTTCATCTTTTATGTCTACAACTTTTAATTATGTCTATAATGTATCTATTCTGTTTACAATTTGTTGAAACCTACACACAGATATATGTATATCTAGATATATATGTATCTCGTAGGTATGTCTCTTTATTCATACAACTTAGTTATAAATAAATTATTATTAATTATTATTATTTTCACGATAAGGCACATAAATTTCCGCACTCATTATATCTGTTCAGACATTATATTCATGATCTTTTCTGGGTAACCTTTAATAGTACGAAAGTTTCATCTTACGGTTTTTTACTGACGAATTGATTTCAAACTCCCTTGACTAAACTCCGAGACACTCCGGTGTTCGCGATAGATTAGACTACATACTGCACCATTCCAAACGCACTGAATAAATAAACTATACTCCGAGGCATACATTTTCGCGAACAGTTACACTAATACATGACGAAGAACTTGGTAACGCACTCTGGTATAATCCTTAGACGATCATGGTCCGGGTCAAAGATGGACTAACTATGATTCGGTCAAACGCGGCGTTTTATAGTAATATTTGTTTGGACACGTGTCGCCGTTATTCTCCCCTATGCCATACAATAGTACATCTGCATAATTAAACATGTTTTTAATAGTGTCCGGCTGTCAGATTTTATTGCTTTAACCTACTTAGCGAGACATGTTGATGGCTTTGATTTATAGACAATCTTATGCGGTGGGTGGAAGCAAGACGCGATATTGAAAAGTAGGATGGAACATCTCGAGTAATTCGCTATCTAGGGATTCGTTAATTATGTTGGTTGTGGAGGAAGGATAGCAATGAACTTTATATTTGCGCAATTTGCTCTCAAACAGAAGAGAGTTGCATTCATCATTGTTTATTATTTTGATATCTTTGATCGATATTCGAGAATAATGAATAGCCTGACGTCGTTTGATGACGGATCTTTTCTAATAATCATTATGGGACAGGGTGGATCATGACACTATGATTTTAGGTGTCTATCAAATTGGGCGGGCTCCATCTTATATTCAGGACAAGTTTCAGAGAGGTGCGTGTGAAATTATTCAAGTAAATGAACATTTGAATGAAAATGGGTTTATGAGAATGCGCATTTACACAAGATATACCAGGCTCTTCAAACCAGCTTTGGATTGCTTTTAACTCCAACATGTAAGACGAAAATAAGGTTGTGCCTATTTTAGGATATTACTGCACTTGCAAAACGGGGGCAAGAACTTTGGGCTCTTGTGCACATGTGGCAAGTGTCTTATGGTTCTTGGTCTTTGCACGCCATGTAATGAACCGAATATCAGATACCCATGAACGACGCTCTTGGATGTAGTAATGGATGCCGCCAACAGGCCTGCACAAATTGATCCGAATCAAGCACTACCCCAAATTCAAATTGTTGATGGTAGAACTTATACAAAGTCTTACAAGACTATTACAGTACTTATAGGCATTATACTATGGGCGGCAAGGCCTAAGCGTCACCGGGGGCACGGGCACGGGCCTACATAGAGGTGGAGGTTTTAGTGAGTAGCCCTGACATATGAGAATCAGTGGAGTCTCACAGTAGGTCTTGAGTCTTGAGGTTTTGAAACTCATTAACTCTCTATAAAATATTTCCTACTTCATACGAAAAAAATAAAAATCGCGTGATTCACCCTTATTTTTTAAGTGGGGAAGGTATAAATGAACAAGTATGATTTCCCTTATTTGAGCTAAATAAAACATTAATTTTGACTGCGCCTTCAAAAGTATAGTCAAGAATTACTTTTTAGTGTTTTGAAATAGGGGGAGGATTTAGAATTCTTCATATGAAAAATTGCAATATGACCCATCGTAATTTAAAATTAAACAACACGTTCAAATATCTTTCCCTCCTATAATAATAAATAGTCTATTCTGAGCAAGGTATGACTTTGAAGCCCCTAAGCATCAAAACTATCCATTTTTTGGGTTTATCACGTAGTTAATCCCTATTCACAATAACATGAGCTGCATCATATAAAAAATTCAGAAAAATTCCCAAATTTCTTTTGTTTTGTACCTCTCGGAGGAGGGGGGATTATCATGAAAAAGTGCTATTTCCCCAATTCAAGCTCATTCAAACAGCCGACGATGCATTTCAGAATAATCCAAATATAATTTTTTTGCATTTCATAATAGGTGGTGGGGGGAAGACGCAGGGGGAGGTGAATAATTTCTTGGTGAATAATATTTTTATAAAAAAGCACAATCTTATGTAACATTAGCTACAATGAAACTGGTGGAAATGTTGTTCTCGGTCTTGAAAATAAATAGTGAATTTTGAGCAAGGGGTGATATTAACGCTCTCCTAGCACCAAAACTATCCATTTTTTAGGTTTATCACCTGAATAATTTCTATTCACAATAAGATGCATTTCAAAGTAATCCAGATATAAGTTTTTCCGTTCCGTCCGTCCAGTGGTGGGGGTAGAAAGGGGGGAGGTGAAGAATTTTTTTTATAAAAGAGCATGATCATATGCTACATTATCTACAATGAAACTGGTGAAAATGTCGTACCCGGTTTTGAAGGGGTGATTTTAACGACTCCTAGCGGCAAAACTGTTAATGGGGTTGGTGCAATGGTAACATTGGTTGAGAATTACATGGACTACATCATATCAAAAATTCAAAAAGATCTACCCAGACCCAAATTCCATAAGGATTTTGCGGGGTCCTTTGCTAACTAACTAAGTAATACTTCTCTTTTTCAAAATTTGTTGACGTTTCGAAGGCAATATCATCTGTATCCGTTATCAAAACTCGCTGAAAATTCAATTCTTTGTAAGGTTGGAAGAAAAAAATTGAAAATATTGAAACGAAGTTCGGAAATATTGTGTCAGAGAGGTATCAACAATGTGAAATGAATACGGGGTACCCTTCTCTCTAAGCGTTTCCACGAAGTGGAAAAATGAAGGCAAACATCTGTCAAAAAACAACTACTTCCCTGGCTAATACCACGACAGACACTGAACTACATTTGACAGATTCCAAGAAGACCAAATTGCTAGTGCTTATCTCGTGATTGAACAGAAGATTATCCTTCAGTTGGCTGGGAATGACCACCTGCAGAAATTCATGTTTCGAGGTTTATTGTCTCTCATCAGTGACAGCGTAGGTCGGACAACATTATAATTGTCCTGTCCCTGCCAAATGAATAATAATCATAATGGTGGAAACGCATAGAGAGAAGGGAAATCTGACTATATATTATCATCCGAAGATAAATATTGCGAAGATACATTTTTACGCTCCATAACAACTTTAGAAAACGGTTCTCTTCGGGTAGATTTACCAATGAAAACAAAAAATATACTCGATATACTAGGTGATTCATTTACTTCCGCGTGTCAAAGATTTTATGCCATAGAAAAAATATTAGAAAAGGACACTAGCTTAAGCTACAGTATAAAAAAGTTCATAGACGAATATGTTGAACTTGGTCACGGAAAATATATAGAATTCAGCGTAGCAAATCCGATACACTTGAATAGAAATTTTCTACCACATCAGTGCGTAATTCGCGAGGCTAGCGAATCTTCAAAATTGCGTGTTGTATTCGATGCAAGTTGTAAAACTCAATCAGGCTTTTCTCTGAACGATTTAATGTACAAAGGGTTTACAGTTCAGCCAGAATTGTTCGATATTTTATGCAGGATCAGAACATTTGAATTTGTGATAATCGCTGATGTCGTAAAAATGTACAGGGCGATCAAAATAAATCCAAAGCAACGATATTTGCAAAATATTTTATAGAGAGACTCATCTGATAAGGAACTTCAATGCACTGAACTACAGACACTCACATACGGCACTAATAATGCACCGTACTTAGCTACGAGAACATTAAATTACGTTGCGGAAAACAATATATCAAAGTACCCTCTCGCAGCGGACGTGATTTTAAAACAAACATATTTGCGCGACCAGCTGATTCAAATGTTAGAATCGTCAGGTTTTTTACTCCATAAGTGGAAATCAAATAAGAAAACAATCACTTTGATATAACCTAGATCATTCATCTCATTATGCATTCAATTTCTGCGAAATTTGAATTTATACATCCAATATTCATTTTTATCATTCGAAACTACTCATTATTGTTTTCATTGAGGATTATTTCACATATTAGTGTAGTAAAACTGCACTAAAGTCATTTTGCTAATTTATTTAAAACACTACGTAACAATAATTATTCCACTAAAACATAGACTTCACTATAACTCTTTCAATTTATTTCTACTGCGGCACTCTATCTGCGGACTTTGGAACTATATCTGCAACTCTTTGTGACTATCTATTCCATCCACAGTTATCCGGCGACTTCTTAGATATCCCTCGAACCTTAGAAAGTTCGCGTCCCTTCTACGCGTGACTCATGTGTTTGATAGGAATATTTACTTGTCTGGGGTGCATGAATAATCAGATGATCAGGGCCGATCTCGAGGCTGGTCTCGAAACCGTTACAGAAGTAGATTAAATTTATAATTCTGTATACTGACCAGGAATGTATCCAAAATTCACTGTTGGGGTCAAATTAATAGTGCTGCTCCTGAGGTGAAGTATGGAACACATTTCGATAAATACAATTACTACTACTAATAAGTATATGCATAATTTTATTATTCGTACGGAATATGAAGGTCATAAGTCACATAGGTAGCTGTGAAAATCATTTTTTAAAAGTGATTGATAATTGTTCATGGAGCCAATCTTCATTATAGTTATCTTCGGTATTTTTGACTGAATAATACTTAGGACTTCCTCATTATTTTCAAGCATATTATCGTTACCACCAGATACAAAGCTTTTGAACTCCCAAAGACAAAAAATTGAGAAGAATGAAAGATATTTTCATTTGAAGATTGAAATATAAACTTTACAGGTCTTTTATTTCTGAAAGATGCTTTCAGCCTTCAATATGAAAACACTTTCTCAACTATTGATTCTGAGTATATGATTGAAAACCTTCTTTTACTTACAGTTTTGGAATTATTCCAATCAGAAAGTGAGTGAGTTATTCGAAAAGTTCTATAATGAAGAACTTTGATGTTAAACTATCCAAATTTATCCTTGATATTACGCATTTTGAATAGGCCTTCATATGGTTCATTATAGTCAAGTCGACATCAATTGTAACAGTAAGCACTTTTTTTTTCAGAATAATCGATACCCTTGAAGATGTCCAGATACCTTTTTCCTCCTCGTGACCAACTCTCTCTTCACCATTTATTACCCCGGACGAATAATTTTGCAATCCTGCTCACTCAGAGAAGCTGAATGAACGTGATGTATAAATATAGGCGCAGATAATGTCAAACGCAGTAATGTTCTTCGTTATTCTGTGATTCTACAACATGAAACTAGTCGTAAGTTATAATCATAATTGAACATGGGAGTGGAATGAATCTGAAAATGTGAACAAGCACAAAAAATTGAGTATATTGATGGCAAAAGAATGAGTACCGTATTTTCCTTATAAATATTACTGTTCGGCCCTTCAGATCGTTTGTGTTGCAGTTGTAAATGGCATTATTTCAATTTTATTATTTTTCGAACGTTGTTTTTGGCATTTCAATTGGTGATTGCAAATATCCGAACCGATGCCGAGTTCAAATTGTCTGATTTTCTGTTAAAAAAAAACGCAATTACTATGATCAAATATTACAGTCAAGCAAACTATGGTTGTCATCGATTCAAGCAAGTTCGACGTATGAACAAGAGCTTTTGAAATTCTCAATCATTCTATAATGAAACGTAAACTGTTTAATCTGATATTGAGGGATAACTTTCCAATGTGGCTTGTGTCATATTTGTGAAACGGAATTTTTTGAGGTGAGAAATCAAAATATGGTATTAATTTTTATGTAAAACCCAGATACTGCGTACGCTATCATATTTATTTTAATTTGTCCTTTTTTTTTGACAGTTTGATTTTTCGTATTCAAATCTTATTCCTACACATTTTCTGAGCAAAAAAGGTATATTTACCAAACAACGATAGGGGCAACCGTTTTTAAGAGGTTTTGGGGTCACTTAGGCGCCAGATGAAGTTGATCAGAACTTTACAAAACTGGGTACGTGATGGATCCCGATAAAATAAACAACTTTTCTTCAACATAGAGTTATGGAGGATTCATTCTCAAGATATAAGATGTTGAAACACCAATATTTTTTTTATTATTCAATGCCCTGTGATTTGGGAACGAATAATTTTTCGATGCTTCTTGATGGGAAAAAATTTATTTGTTCCACCAAGATCTATCACACACTCAGCTTTTGTCAAGTTCTGATCAACTTCATCTGGCGCCTACGTCACCCCATAACCTGCAACAATGCAGAAATTTGCAAATTTCTCAAGAACTATTTTCCCTAGCGTTGTTGAGTAAGCATATATTTTTTACTAAGGAAAGGCGTAGGAATATGATTCAAAATAACGAAATCCCGAAGTTTACTATCAAAAAAGTAATGGTGAATTAAAATAAATAATGATAGCGCACACAGGGCCCTCTAAGCTTTACATGAAAATTTATACCAAATTTTGATTTCTTACCTCAAAGAAAACACGGTTTAGAAAATATTGTTCAGAAGATGTATATTTCGCATAAGTTATAAAATTATTGAAAATTAAATTTCAACTTCAAGCGAATCAGGCGACACAAGGAAACTAGAAACATACAGTCAAAATAGGAAACTTCGTTCTTCATGAAATCAAATACAGACTTAATATCTTCGTTTTCTGGCCGCAACTACATTCATCTACATTTCAGCCTATCTATCACACGAGAGAACATATGAAGAGGAAGTTTGAAATTTATGTTTATTTTTTTGCATGCTAACGAGAATATTCGCCACATGGATTTGATTTTAAGCTTTATGTTGCCTATTTTTTTGGTTATTTTTGTTTTATTCACATAATTTTATTGTTTGTAGTTTTTACAGTGCAAAATTAAAAAAAAGAATTATGGTCTTTTTATGCGATCCTCAAGTATTGAAAAGGATTGTAAGACAATTGAAATGGAATATCTTCAATTTGGGTATCATTTCATTCCTATAGAAGTGTTCATCTCTGAATATCCGAAAGAAATCACATGGTCAGCAAAACGGAGATGGGTTGATAAATAGTTACCTCTTCCAGACGCACAAAAGAACTTATAGGTCGAAGTGCTTGTGAGGATGCACAGCTTGTATGCCCCCTCACAATCTACAATTTACCTCTTAAGTAAGGCAACCTTCTGGACTCCATACTGCGAAGAAATATTTCTCTCTTTTCGTTATTGCTAATTGTACTTGAACTTGACAATAATAATTATGTTTTTTGTTCAGAACAGAAATATTGTTCTCAAGATTGCCGAATTTGATCTTTTTAATACTCATCCCCTCTTCTTGAAGTTGAGAGGAAACTCAATCTCCACTGTAATCATAATTAAACTTCAATTAGATAATTGATATTTAGGACCATTCTTAACATAATCTGTTGTTGGCAATTATGAGGAAATTCCTAATATAATCAAAGGCTACTGATGAAAAGATTATATACATGATAATTCAACAAATGATGAAATTAAAACACATCTCTTCAACGTTCTCGTTACTTATGGGATGCAGGGTCATATTTTGGATTTCTCTCAACATATTCTTTGCAAGTTTCTGTAAAATTTCATTTACTCGACCCATTGCTCTGTCCACAAGTCTCACTAATAATAATCTCGAACCAAAAAAAAACGTGAACAATCAACACTTCAGTAACCAAAGAATGCCAAGGAATAATTATGTATGTCTATATCCATTTATTCATCATTCACCCATCCAAATACCAATAAATTACGAAAGTGAAATGAATACGGAGTATATTTCTCTCCAAACGTTTCCACCAAGTAAAAAAATCAAGGCAAACATCTGTCAGAAAACAATTACTTCCCTGGCTAACACCACGAGTTTCTACAACGTTGCTGGTTGCGTCAATTTGATGCTAATATAATATGCAGGGGGCAGCTCTAATAAGGTACAAATTTTATGATTGTAGAATCGGATTTTTGCGAAAACCATTGATTT
Organism: Chrysolina americana; assembly: GCA_958502065.1. Classification (NCBI taxonomy): domain Eukaryota; kingdom Metazoa; phylum Arthropoda; class Insecta; order Coleoptera; family Chrysomelidae; genus Chrysolina; species Chrysolina americana. The sequence continues at coordinate 48,759,720 of OY293410.1, read as the reverse complement.
CATAAAAGACATATTTTTTGTATTGGCTCGGTGATCCGATAAGGATTCGGAAATCTCAATTTTTTTTTAAATTCAGCATGTCAGTTGTCTAGATCTCTCCTAATTCTTCTTTTCAAGTTCGCATCTTCTTTCTGCTTCCATGTGGTGTTCATTTATTTCTTTACTTTCAGATCTCTATCCCACTTGCAATTGACCAATATTATCTCGACTTGATTCAAACAAAAAAGTACTTCCAGAAAATATCCTATTATTAAACATTCTGCAGCATAAACAAACACCAATTAGTCCACAAAAAATGACACAACTGTTGTCCACAGCATCCAGTACTTTAAGGGCCGATGTCCGTATGACTTTAGTGCACCAAACATACGTAATCTATGGGATTTTTTCTGCATGTACTCTAATCATAATTCTGTTCTTCATAATTCGTACTTAAAAATTAATTCAACTGGTTTTCGTCGAATTTGGAGTTCAAACCATTGTACAAATGGTAGAACTGTTTCTACTACAACGGCATCATTACCATCATTTCTGTCTCAGAGATATATTCATTACTGCCTTAATTCCTACACTGGTGTTTGAAGATGGAACATCTGCCATCGAATATATTATCTATCAAATATAGTTGAAGGTGGCCTAAACGATGACAATCCCTCAAGTCTCTCAGGCCTAAATCAATATTCACTTCACAGTCGAAGTATTTCATTAGACTGAATTTCCACTCTAGATTCACTTCACTTTGAAATAAATTGAATATAATGTCATATTATTTCATATTATTATTTTATGCCTCAAATATTGTATGCTTTCTGCCAATGTTGTATAATACTAAAATAGTTTCATATCATCACTACTTCTTTTATTATCCATTCGTTTTATTATCGTGTTTCGTGGTATTCATTAAAACGTTGTGTCTCCATAAATCGAATTGAAACGTGACTTCTCATATAAAAATAGAAGTAACGAAGAGATTGTGAATGTATATTGTAAAACGTCTTGAAAGAACCGTAAAATTTATTCCTTTTATGTCTATCGGGGTTTTTGTTCATGGCATATGAAATTGAAAAGAATTATAAATGAAATTTTGAAATATTCAGACATGAACTTCATATAGAGTCTAGTTGCTTGAAAATGAAAATTCGCTTGAATTATTTCATTCCTGAATTCTACCAGTAGACAAGTCGATTTTTTATGAATAAAAGTAAGAATATTGAAAAATTGCCGAACTTGCATCGCCAACTTAAAAATAATAGACGTAAGTAATATGCCATCATTGCATGGGGTTTGCAACACAATGGCAAAATCTAAATGGTCTTAGATATACGAAATATAGCACCATTCTCATATTGATAATCAAGAATATCACTTTACCTTGCACATGCACATTCAGTGCCTAGTGTTCTAGAATATTCTAATCTAGAATGATATAAACCCATTTGAAAAAATAATCAAAAGACATTCAATGTAATATAAACTCCAGTCTATGAGATTTGGCGCGCAACAACCCCTATGGAACCCCTAGATGGAAGATAGTGAAATGTCTGAAAAAATGTGCTGATATAGATAAATGGCATCTCTTGAAATATGTACTTGACCCTGAAGATTTTACACAAACAAGATTTTTTAACAAACGTAGCTCGTTAGTTCAAATTATATTTGTTCGGATTATTCATGAACGGTTCTGAATAAGTTCACGTTATGCCTCTTACTCGCACTCCCACAGCATCTTTCTCCTCACCTGTCAAGGACTTATGCTAGCCAGAACCGCCTGTCATTGTACGTACCTTCTTAAAATCGCTTACTTTACAGAATAAAGATTATTTCAATTCATATAGGTACTACACACATTCCGGTTCACCTGTCAGGTACATGTTCTCATTGAAAAAGCCTGTAAATTTTTTTTGAACTTCTCAATGAATGAACAAAATCGTATAAAAATTTAAAGTTTACAGCAACAAGTTTTATTTTAGATTTTATTTACACTTTAAAGGGAATAGGGGTTGATGACGTGCAGGGCAGATGCGCGCCAGACGATGGTTACCGTACTTAGCATGCTATGACTCATAACTATTCTCCTCAGACCCAAGGTTCAGGGTAAATATATTTATTCAGCAAACCTACTTTTTTATTGAAGACTGGGTCCAAATAACACCATATGGTTGGAAAAAAAAATGATTTCTTTTTTTTCCGAAAAAAAAAAAAAGTTTTCTTATATGATACGTTGAGTCTAGAGGCATGCAAAAACAACAGATCTATAAAAACATTTTATTTATTAAAAAGCACAAAACAATTTCTGTCAACGGTACAACAAATATAAATATTGCATGCGTAACATTTGGCTGACGATAATTTACCACATTTTGGAAATCGACATTTTGATCTTGTTTTTTGTTATTGCTTCGTAAATACTGCTAGGTGGATGTTACCAACGGTCCTGACTCTTCTATCCGGAACAGGTTGTATTTTCCTTTGTTTCAGAGGTGGTGTATTTTCTTCATCACATTCACTTTGTTCCGAATTTCCTTTCCTTTGTTCAGAAGGTTTTTTAGATAAAATCAAATATTGAGCAACGGATAATTTGAAATCAAGATAGTCCAAAGTGTCTTTCCTCCTCATGCCTTCAGCTGAAGGGTTTTCCATATTCGAATAAAAAATTTCCAAGAATTTTTGACAAACTATCAATGTTCATTTGAACATAATAACTCACCTTATAATTGAAAGAACTTTGAGCATCCTTTCCTAAGGTAGACGACTGGTTCCTCGATATTTGAATTCCAGAAAGACTTTCTTGCGAGACTGAATGATTCTGTTCCACTCTCCGATGATCTGCCTGTTGAGGGTAGCTAGAGGTCCTTGATGGAATGGGTTTCTTGAAGTTTGAAGAGCCGCTTCTTTACGAACATCTCCACAGGACGAAACAAGTTCGATACTCGATTCTGCCTCAGCATAGTCAGCGATTCACACGGGAATGGGCGACAATTCGCATTTATTTTATTTCAGAATACCAATTATGATATTAAAAAATCTTCTATTGAGTGAAATTATTACTATTGCGAAAGTGCTCTATGAGTAGAATTTCCTTTATTTCAATTGAACTGTAAGAAATATTGTTCGATATATAAATTGCGTTGGTATGCAATGGGGTATCCTTTGATTTCAACTTCAGTCTGGCCCTTAGAACAAGCAGTTTTATCTGCTGCATATTTTTCAATATGTCTATAATGATTCAAAATGTACCTTTGTACTGAGTTTTCGTGAAAGAGGACGTCCAATGTGGCTATTCGCCAAAAAATTTAATCAGGATAAAACCGCGGGGCTTTTAATAGCTGCTCTGCTATGAAATTCTCACCAATACGACACAGTTTCGAGGGCCCATTTACTTTTATTTCAATTAGCTACACACCATACAATAATTGTTTAATCGTCCCCTAGCTCCAGATCTACTTTTCCATATCTGTTATTGGTTGCCGTTATTATACTCTTCCAAGTTTGATTCTTCAGCATTTTTTATGTTTTTTTCTCAGCTCGTATTCTCTTTTGGTTGCGTCCATGAAATTACTCTGAGAATAGAGTAATAGTACGATCACGTGTTCATTCGATTATCGTTCAAAATCTATCCAATAATATCAAAAGTGTCAATCGATATTGAACTTACCAGGTTTCGATTCATGTACAACTGAAGTTAATACTCTATTAATTAATTTTTTTCAATCAATTAATAAACTTCGTTTTCCTATATGCACAGGTTTAAAATTTTATGTGATTTCAGAACTTCACAAAGCTCTCCATTTGCTGAAAAAACTATCAATCATATGTGGGACCCCTTCATTATTCGGCATTCCAGAAGTGAACTATTGTTTAAAATACTTCACAACGTTTTTTACTATCAAGAATAACGTATCCCTGCCAATTGATATTATATTGTAATACATTCAATTTCTGAAAACTCAATGAATCCGTTATTTCTATTTCAAAATCTGAACAAGCAATCAACATAAACCATCTATTAAGTTTGCTGCCATTGTCAATACTGTCAGAGTATATCTTTACTCTTTTCGAACGCAAGGTAGATCAAGTTTACTCGAAGTAAGTTTCTGAACGAGTTTCAATGCGTAAAGAGCAAGAGCCCGTGAACACCAGACCTTCGTTATTTTATAAAAGCTGAAAGTTTGTCAGCGCTTGCTCCCAACACAGGTATGAACGATGAACCATTATGAAGTTTGGGTTGCAGTGGCTTTGGCAGGTAAACGGTACTAAAGGTGTATGAAATACCAATCTAAATTCATCAAATAATAAAGTGCGATTTTTTGGTATTACCTTCAGAATATTATTAAAAATCACGTTATCCATTGATAGACACTTAACATAGTGGCAACCCCTTGCCAGACACCCTTAATGTTCATGAAATTATAATTTTAGTTACGTCATATTATAAAAGCTGATATTCACATATAATACTTGGGTAAAAAGTAAATGATGTTTCCTCATTATCAAGACATTTTTGATAGTTCCAACCCCTTGCCAGACAAACATTGTAAATCTTAAGAAAAGATTCGTGATTAGAATGACTCATGCAAAAAAACTTTTTGGCGCAGATTTCAATAACTGATAATCTATGTAAATTTTAAAAACATCTCAAGAAAAGACATTAGATGCTATAACTACCTTAAATTGTTAAAAATGTTAATTTATTCTTTCAATAACAAGTTTAAAAAAAGACAAATAAAATATTTCTCAAAAATTTAATTAAAAATAAGTGAATGATACTACAAGTAATAATGGATAAAAAAAAAGATTGATTTGAACTTTCAAATCTTCAAATGTCAATGTAGAAGATATCACACAATTTCTACCAATTTATTTTAATTTATACAGTATTTTTATGTTCTTTTACAAAGTTTATACACGTTTGTTTTCAATCTTATTTTACTGACCCTGAAGAAGTCCCAAACTTGGGACGAAAGCTTGGTACATAGTAATAAAGAGTTTTTAACGTAACGTTTACTTTCCTGACTGAAGATCCCCGTTATTCCTCTCTATAATAATTAATATATATATATATATATATAATTATTATAAGTATAAACTGTTAACTTCAGTAGTTGCATTAGCATTTTCACTCACTTCTCCAAGTTCACTACCTAATGTCCACAGCTACCTGTGAAGGTTGAGGTTCTGTTGATTGAGAAGCTGAAGGTTGGTGCGACTCAGTCAAATGCGATGAACCTGGTATTGAATCGTCTGTTGATGTATTAACGTCTTCAGATGTATCGTTTTCTTGCATTGCTTCAACAGTCTTTTCAAAATTTTTTGTTTCAGAGGTGAAATATTTTTTCATTAGCCCTGTGAATGATTTGTAACAGTCCCTGTGATAGCCACCCTCTATATATTCACATGGAAGAATGATTTCAATATATTTAAGGTTATGTTTTTCGCAATTTTTAAATTAATTCACATTTTTTCAATGTCTCTTCAGAAAATAATATTAGTATTCCACTACTTTCATTGCAAATAACACAAGTTAATATATAACCCATGACTTATTTTTTAATACAAATTCAAATTATGAACATATAATCTATCATACACCAATACTATTGATTTTACTTCATTGTCTGTATAAATTGGAAATATTTTTATTGGTAATTAATAATGAATATCAATTCATTTATACCTGAAAATACTATATAATATTGTTTTAGCTGATGAAAACATGTACTGAATACAAAAAGATACATGCGCAGTAAAAATAACAACTGCTCAGTGAGGGTTCGCGGTAGACTTAACTCGCCATCTCACTCGCACCCACCCATATACATACGGCCTCGCGCTCGCTCCTACAGCTACCCTACATGCTTGTCTGGCAAGGGGTTGGAACTATCAAAAATGTCTGGCTAATGAGGAAACATCATTTACTTGTAACCCAAGTATTATAAAAAAAAATCAGCTTTTATACTATAACGTAAGTGAAATTATAATTTCAAGAACATTAAGGGTGTCTGGCAAGGGGTTGTCACGATGTTAAGTGTCTGGAAATGTAAAACGTGATTTTTAATAATATTCTGAAGGTAATACCAAAAAATCTTACTTTATTATTCGATGAATTTAGAGCGGTATTTCACACACCTTCAGTACCGTTTACCTGCCAAAGCCACTGCAACCCAAACTTCATAATGGTCCATCGTTCTTACCTGTGTTGGGAGCATGCGCTGACAAACTTTCAGCTTTTATAAAATAACGAATGTTCACGGGCTCTTAGACTGATACTGCATTAAGCGACAATATGTTTTAGAACGGTTTGGAGTAAACAATCCCTACTTAGAGTGAGTTTATGAACGCAACCCCAGAGTATGAATGGTCTGTAGCAGTCTATGTGATGAGTTATGCATTTTTGCCCACAATGCTTTTCAACACATCGTCCCCAATGATTTAGCAGTCATTTCAATGTTTTTTTACCGTTTTTACTCGAACATAATTTTTGTTATATAGAAGTTCCAACATCATGTACCACCATTTTGTTTCAGATGAATATCTTCGTCTGAATTTCATTTCAAAGAGCAAGTTATGGATTATTACTTTTTCGTGCGTTTAGAAAAACGTGAACAGAATCTATAGTGAATACAGTGTGTTCGATTCAATTACGAGAGCTCAACATTCGTGGATAGTTGTTTTGTAGTTTCCTACTCATCATCACGGCTTCTTGAGGTCAGAACAACGAAATTTTGGCTCTTTGTCAATGAGTAGATAATCATCTAACTTCGAATTCCATGGCTCGATTCAAATTGAGTTTCAGTTAGTGACTGCAGATGTCACAAGTTACTATATATTCATACTATCTTTGCCTTATGGTATCAATACAGAAGCCATTCATTTCAATTTCCTGTCCACAGATGATGACTTCTCGGAATTGAAACGAAAACACTCTATTTACTTTAGATTCTGTTTGCATTCCTCTACACGCACGTAAAACTTGATTGAGTCTTGAGTTGGTCAAAACAACGAAAGTTGGTTACCTGTCAATGAGTAGACAATCATCTAACTTTAGCTCGTTTTGAATTGAGTTTCAACTAGTGACTCTAGATGTCACAAGTTATACATACTTAGGAGACATACTACTCCATACCCAGACTTAAACTAGCACATTCGATTCGTCCAAATTGATGTACATCAATTCAATAAATTTTTGAATTTGACGAACTTCCTTGACATAGAGAGAATATTTTTGTGTTCCTAATCCATATCTTTTTTTCCAGATCGTTTTTTTGACAATACTTGCTGTTGGGTTAGCAGCCCAGCTAACTGGCAAAGAACCCATTCCAATCATAAGTCAAGACAGAGAGGTCAATATCGATGGATCTTACAGGTTATCTTACGAAACTGGCAACGGTATTTTTGCCCAGGAACAAGGTATACTGAAAAACGCTGGTGTCAAAGATGCTGAAACAGAAAATGTTCAAGGAGGTTTTAGATATACAGCCCCTGACGGCAGTCCAGTCGAAGTTACTTACACCGCTGACGAGAATGGGTTTCATGCACAAGGAGATCACTTACCTGTTCCCCCAGTAGACGACAAAACACCTCCGCCTATTCCGCTGGCTATTCTGAAGTCTTTAGAGTATAATGCTGCCCACCCGGAAGAAGATGAAGAGAGACCAAGTCCAATAGGAAGGCGATTTTAGGAATATTTCATATGTTGTATAATATAATATGTATCTATACAGTGAACACATTGTGCCATGTACAAATGTTAAAATTTGAATACTTTATTTTTTCGATTACCCTCGATTAACTCCCACTACATTGAATCTTGTGTGCTAACCAATATTTATTTTGCTTGATATATTTTGCCGTGTACCAACCAACTGCTGACATTTCAAGATTTCAATTAAGTGGCCGAAACCAAGTAACTGAGCTAAGAGCTGATTTCATAATATAAACTTGAAGTATCATTTTGTTCAAATAGCTGTCAGAAGCTGCCAATTGCAACTCAATTTTGGTAGTCACATTTTAAAGGCTATTCAAATAATATACTACTTTAAGCTCATGAAATCAGGTCTAATAAATACGGATTCCGGCTACCCTGGTGACCGACCAGTAAAAATAGAAGAGTTTTTCCCCCGAAGGGATAAAAAGTATTATTTCGAGTCTTGCTGAAGCTTGACCCATCTGAGATTACCCATTTGCTTTCCTCATGAAACAGTGTGTATCTTGTCCAGTCTTTCTGCCCTTAAGGCAATTCATGTGACAATTCAAGGAGATTTACTCACCTGTCACCTTTCTTGATCGTGGCCAATCTGAGAAGTGTTTGATTTCTGCCGGCTACTATGAAAGCGTACTGTGAAGATTCAATACATTAGGTTATGATAAAATATATATACACATATATACACATACATAAATATACATATGTATATACATTTATATACAGGGTTATGATAAAGTAATGCACAAAATTCATAAAACGTACAACGATCACTTTTGAAAAAAATGCAAAAACACGTCAAACTGTTTTTTTATTCCGCATATTTTGACATAAGTTACAAAAATAACACGTCAAAGTTGTCAAAGTTATGACGTCATAAACAAATTTTTTTAATGGGAAGCTAAGAGTTTTATTACATTATGTGACAGAGCTTGTGTTTTTACATATGGAAAAAATAGTTGCAGTAGGGCTCACATAAGAAAAACATCGAGAAAAGGGATAAAAGAAGAAATAACAAAACCAATTATAAAAAGAGGTCAAACTTAAACTTATCTAGTAAGAACATGTGTTCTTATAAATTTTTTCAATTGTTTTACTAAAACAACGGTTTGTCAGTGTCAGTCGTACAATTAGTGTTACCACAGTTTTATTATTATGGCTCGTTTAACCGAAAGAGAAAGGATAGAAATTCTAATGATGGTAGATTACGGCGATCGCCTTCGAAGTCATGAAGAAGCATGTGCTTTATTTAACGCAACGCATTTTGAAAGACCTCCAATTGCTAGAAGCACAGTAAGCAGAATTGTTGCAAAATTTGATGCAACGGGAAGCGTGAGGGATGCTCCAAAATCTGGACGACCAGGAATAAGCGACGATGTGAAGTTAGATATTTTGCTGTCAGTAGAAGAACACCCTCACGCAACTACAACAGAAATTGCTTTACAAGAAAATGTTAGTCAGTCGTTTGTAGTAAAGATGTTAAAAAAAGAAAAACTACACCCATACAAAGTTCATCTTGTTCACGAACTCTCAGAAGATGATCCGGACAGACGTTTGGAATTTTGTGGAATCTTTATGCGGCATTGTGACGAAAATCCAAATTTTCTTAATAGTGTAGTATTTTCCGATGAGGCAACGTTTTGTCTAAGTGGTTCTGTAAATCGACACAATTCTCGCTACTGGGCTCGGAAAAATCCCCACTGGGTGCAGACGAAACACACCCAGCGTCCCCAAAAAATTAATTTTTGGGTAGGAATCGTCCGGGGAAGATTTATTGGTCCTTATTACTTTCGCGGAAATTTAACAGCTGAACGATATTTGGAACATCTTCGTATGGCAGTGCTTCCGGACCTACTTGCGGCATTTCCGGATCCAAATAATGGGGACAACTTGGATCCCAGTATTTGGTTCCAACAAGATGGCGCACCACCACATTATGGTCATACTTTTCGAAGGTTTCTGGATAACCAGTTTGAAGGACGGTGGATTGGAAGACGTGGACCAATGGAGTGGCCACCTAGGTCACCTGATTTAACCCCCCTTGATTTTTTTCTGTGGGGAAATTTGAAAAGTCGGGTCTACATTAACCGGCTAGACAATTTAGAAGACTTAATGAAAAGAATTAGACACGAAATGACTCGTATAACTCCGCAGACGATCGAAAACTCTATAAATGCGGTCTACCATCGTCTTGGCCTATGTCAGTTACTAAACAGTTTGAACAATTCCTATAAGAAATAGTTTTGGTTTAATGGACTGTTTAGTTAATTGAAAAGTTATTATGAAACTTACATTTATTTCGTTTTTTATTCATTTTCTCGTTTTTTTCCTTATGTGAGCCCTACTGCAACTATTTTTCCCTTGTGTACAAACACAAGCTCTATCACATAATGTGATAAAAATCTTAGCTTCCCATTAAAAAAATTTGTTGATGACGTCATAACTTTGACAACTTTGACGTGTTATTTTTGTAACTTATGTCAAAAGATGCGGAATAAAAAGAACAGTTTGACGTGTTTTTGCATTTTTCTCAAAAGTGATCGTTGAACGTTTTATGAATTTTGTGCATTACTTTATCATAACTCTTTATATATATGTAATGATAATAGTAACTCATTAAGCAATCCCAAAAAATTCAATTCACGGTTTATTCAAGTAAATAACAAATTATAACACTATTAAAATACAAAATCATGTGACCTCAACTGTAACAAGATGGTCTCTCACATAAAGGATACTTCCCTAATCGTAGAAAGAACTTGTTAGAAATGAGAGAACACCAAACTACTTATCAATTGCTTCAAAATAATCGGAACAATTATAATTCGTGTTTTTGATATTAGAATTACTCTTATCTATATTTTTATAGTAATGTCTGAAAAAGGTCTTACTATTTTTCCAGTTTACCTGATTCAGTATATGATCTATAGGTGTAAATCGTGAAGATGCTATGGCTGATCTACAACTCCCGGCTGGGGCTTCAATATTCTTTGAGAATATACTCAATCCACTGACCTAGATGCAGGTTTCACCTTGCCTCTAGTCGTGATGAATAGAGAACTAATATTTATTGACCCCTTCCTAATTTTAGCAAGTTTAATTAATTCATTCATCCAAGAGATTACATCTAAATTCTTATTACTGTGTCTACTGATTTTCCATCCAGATTGTTGATAACAATCCTTATCAGTTTTAGAACCAAAGAGTGGCCAAAAGATAATGAGATCATTTTCACATTGAAAATTATTTTTACTCAAATCTAACAATGTCAAGTCATGAACTCTTCTACCCGAATATAATAATAACAAAGTGGCAACATGCCCCGATACCTGAAAAATACTTTTCACACTAGGAGAATGTTTTGATAACCACTCCACTAATATGTCTACATTCCAAATTGATTTATTTGTTATAGGTCTTTAAATGCTAATGGCTTTCAAAATCTGTTTGACAACCGGATGTTTGCTCAAATTTTGACCTTGCAATAAATTAGCAAAAGGTGCTATTACAGATTTGTGAACTAGTATTGTGCTATATTTTTTTCGTTTCGGTCACGAGCTTTATGAATACGCTCCCGAGAATACACTCATAAATATAGTTAGATTCGCATTTTTCGAGTTGAAACTTTTACTAGTGGAACCAGAAAATGTTCGCCGACACGGTGATAAATTAGAATATTTAGTGCATCTAACACATCCACGTGAATTTGAACATAATTGCAGCTGAGTGAAACTCAAAGTGCTGTTTTTTTATATCCAGTCTCGCAATAACTACCAACAAAGCAAGCCAACAAAAAAATAAACACTTGCTTTTTACTCGACCCAACAGAAGAATTACTTATACAGGGCAGACCACAAGATTCCAAATAATCAATTATGGCATTGAATTGTTGCAAATGCAATTTAGATATTATTGACGACAACTACTATGAATGCGACTCTTGCAAAAGGCCCATTCATAACCAAGTGGCTTGTACGGAGCTAAGCGCATCCGAATTGAAGTGCATGCAACTAACGAAACGGATTCTTAGATATTTATGCAAAGATTGCTGCAGTGGCCTACTGATGATACCGACAATTATGAAATCTCTGGACACTCTTAAATCTGAAATAAACCAATTGAAAGATGCAAATCGGACATTCCTTAAACCTGCGATAGGTGGAAATGATCCTGCTGAACTAAATGAAATAATTGCTGAAATCACCGATCGAGAATCGCGCAAAAAAAACGTAATATTATTTGGTCTTCCTGAAAATACCAATGATCAAACAGCTGATAAAACCTCCGTTCACGAAATAGTCAACACTGTAAATCCGGAAATCACACTCAATATCAACGAAATGAAAGCCTTCAGATTGGGACGTCATGATATAACTTCAAGCAGACCCAGACCCATTAAACTCCTTTTATCTTTTCCAAGCGATGCCTATTCAATTATTTCTAAATCAAAAGCTTTAAAAAATATGGAGAAATTCAGGAATCTCACAACTACGAGTGACAAAACACCAAATCAAGTGAAGCATTACAAAAAAATCAAACAAGAGTTACTTAACCGTATCGCCAATGGGGAGGCCAATCTGCGAATTAAGTACATCAGTGGGGAACCCAAAATTGTAAAAAACCAATAAAACTGTCTAACAAGGAGACCCACTCCCACCTACACTGCTACTACCAGAATGTACGAGGACTAAATACAAAAACACACGAATTCTACAAAGCTTCATCCATTGCAGACTATCACATAGTAGGAATCAGTGAAACCTGGATTCAAAATAACATTAATAACTCCGAACTATTCAGTGACAATTACCTAGTGTTTAGATCCGATCGTAACCTCGAAGCAAATGGAGTATCTCGAGGCGGGGGAGTTTTAGTGGGAATCAGATCAGATTGTATTGCAACTGAAATTGACCTTTCCGCATATCGACAGTCGTTCCACTTTATAGAAGTAGTTGGCTGCAAAGTAACGTTTAAACATAAATCTTATTTTATATTTGTGGTATATATTCCACCAGTTGTAAGTACTCAACATGTAATTAATTTTTCCGAGACGCTAGAGTCTCTTGGAAACCTATATGGAAGTTATTTGATAATTTGTATCAATTCTGCCAACTGTAGTGCCATCTGAAAAGAATAGTACTCATCATGAGAGAACACCACTGAATATGGAAGCTGTTGCAACGTTCCACTTCAACTCAAACAGTCCAAAGCAACTTTAATGAAATGATGGCAGACATGGTCGTACCAAAAACAGCGAAAAGACTTCAATATTTCTTCTCTTATTGGCTCGTATGTCCAGCCGTCTGTTCCTCCATTAAGCCGTCGGCTTCTCCATCAAGACGTCGGCTGCTTCATTGAGCCGTCGGTTCCTCCATCAAGCCGTCGGCTAGGACATCGAGCCGTCGGCTCGATTATTCAGCCGTCGACTGACGTCTTGTGTCATCGCGCTGACAGCTACTCTTAATAGCTATTCTAATATACCTGCTTTGAGTAATTTATCCTATACCTAATATTAATACATTACACCAACATATTTCTTACCTTGGATCGTTATTCTGCCGATTTTTCAGTCCACATTTCGAACTTTTTGTCACTGACAGCAATACACAACGTGTCACTTCTATCAAAGCGTACTGAAAAGGCATTACACTAGCCGGCCACGATCAAGAAAGGAGACAGGTGAGTAAATCTCCTTGAATTGTCACATGAATTGCCTTAAGGGCAGAAAGACTGGACAAGATGCACACTGTTTCATGAGAAAAGCAATAGGGTAATCTCAGATGGGTCAAGCGGAAGCACAGACACGAAATAGTATATTGGGTCTCGATAGATACCCTCATGCCTTGTTGAAATCAAATGTGATGTGACTTGACTCCGCGGAAAATTATAACACAATAAGCAGTATTTGCATAGTTTTTCGATTATTTCACGAAGCAAATAAAGAGGGGAAACTTGGTAATTCTCAATAGTTAATAATAGGACACCCGGAGTGACAGTAATAAGTGGAGATATTGTAAGTAAACGATTTCGAATGTCTTCGTGGAGGCGTTTGAAAATATCTAGGTGTTGAATTATTGCTAACTGAACTTGAAGAAGTTAGCGGTGGTGAAACTGATTTAAAAAAAACTCGATACACTCCTGGTTGGAAAGGGAGCATTTGAGGTATTCAGCCTGAACGGATCCTCACCTAGTGGGGATGGGTTGGGTTAATGCGAAGTGGAATCTAGTATAAAGTATAGTTCGAAGCACTGGTAACTAGGCTTTAACGTAATATAAGGAATCAATACCAATCTGACAAAAAAATAAACACAGAACAGTAATGATGATATGGAGTTGTCAATAAATTTCAATGCACTATGACTGTACTACCAAGCTCAAACGAGGCCCAAAAACGCAACACTGCTTCTGGTTTCTGGTGCACTTATACTGATTAACGCATCCTTAAAAACTGAGAAATAAAAGTTGGTTTTGTTTGGCACAATATCATTACAATCACTGAAAAATGAAATTATTGTTCATAACAAGTAGTACTAACAGGCGGATTTCCACCAAACAGCCAAAACCGCAACAAAACAGAAACTCGTGTCGATCTCAACAAATTCGCAACTTTTCAGAAACATTTTAAAACCATTCTGAAGACAGGAGTTGCCAGTGACTGTTTTTGATGTATTTTTGGTGTCTCGGTCACAAGCAACTTCAGAGGGTTTTCGTACGATCACAGACACGGTCATTTAGTGGAAATAGGTTTTGACACTTCTCTGTTTTGTTGCCGTATTTTTGTGCGTTGTGTATTTATGATGTTCATCCATTTATGTACTAATAATGATAGTTATCATAATACTCCCTCATAAACACTGACAGAGTACACCCAAAGGCCCAAAATCCACGTGATCGGATAGATAGGCGACCGCATGCCTTGTTGAAAAGCAAGTGTATTGTGAATTGTCTATATGCCAATCTCGTCTAGTGCTAGCTTGGAGTGCACACCGACCACCCGAGGTGGTGCTGTAGGTTTTCCGGGTTTTCCTACAGCTGAAAAGTGAAACTTGAAACATCAGTAAGTCGCCCCGGAGCGCCACGGCAAATAATAATAATAGCCGTCCTCTACCCGCACAGGCTATGCCTTTGGGTACACTCAACGAGTGTTTATGAGGGAGTATTATGATTATTATTATAGAGTTGAAGAAGATTGAATAACACGAAAAGTAGAAAAATGCATAGCATCGAGATTGACGATATCTGGCCAACAACTTGCAATATTGTCATGCAACAGCATGGTTTGAGGTAAAGTATGTTTTCCTTATTATTTACAAAGTTTCAGAGAGGTTTAATATTTCTAGTGATAGATTTTTTTATAGTTTGAATATAGTTTGCATAACAGTCTTCAGACACTGGGAGCTCAAATATCTTAATTCTTCCAATTTGTATTTCCAATTTGTATTTTCAAAACATTATGCATTTTCACACACCCTGTAGAAATTTCCAGTTGATTTTTTGTTCTCGATCTATGATAAAATGAATGAAACGAATGTCAAATTTACGAAGTTTTCAATTATTTTCCACTTTCGTATGAACTTTAGAATCATCCATATTTCAGTTTTCAAAATTTTATGCATTTCTGAACATGCGGAAAATTTTCTGCTTGTTCTTGCATTATGATGATATTAACGAAAAAAATCTAGAATTTTGGCGAATTTTATAATTTTTTGCTTTTATACTGGCTTTTGAAATATCCACTTAGCACTCTTTTTCGGAAGATTATACATTTTCGCACATTTTCATTCTCGACTTATGATGAAATTAACAAAACGAATGTCGAATTTTTGCGGTTTTCGATTATTTTTCACTTCCGTACCGACTTTTCAATCATACACATTTCAATGATTGAATTTAAATGATCCTACAAAAATTTCCAGGTTGCTTTTTTCCTTGTTCTCGACATATGATTTAACGATTTGATGAAATTAACGAAACGATTGTTGAATTTTCGCGGTTTTCATTCGCTTCTTGCTTCCGTATCAACTTCTGAATTATTCTACATTTTCCAAGTAATTATGCATTTCAACACATTCTGTGCAAATTTCCAGATGGCGGTTTTTCTTGCTCTCGACTTTTGATGAAATTAACGTGACGAGTTTCGAGTTTTTACGGTTTTCAATTAGTTTTGCTTCCGTACCGACTTTTGAAATATCCATCTGAGATTTCCGTCTAAGTTTGAAATCTTCCACAATCCACTTATTCTTTGAGAATTGCTAAATGTTTTTTTTATCTCCGCGGAAAACGTTTAAATAATTGATAAAATCTATTCAAACAAATGTGAAATTTGGGTTATTGGATAGAGGAAGTTACAGGTGATATTCCTGAAAGGAGTTTGGAATACAAAAGTTTGATACGTAAGCAAAATTTCAGTTTATATAAAAATAAATTCATGAATTAAACCAAAATCTGGCCGAAACAAAAAAAAAAACACTAAAATCAGACACATTCTTCCTTTCGTTCTTGACGGTAAGATGAACATAATTGCTAGTTTATTTATTGGTGCAGATGAACACATACAAAGTTATGACTAGTGAGGTCTCTTTGCCCGACCTTAGCAAGGAAATACGAAAACATACAACACAAAATGAACAATTAAAAGACAGAATCTAAGTTCTCAAGCATAAAGCGAGAGTATGATATACAAATACAACAACTGAAATCTTCAAAAAAATTTTCAACTCAAAAATAAAGTCACTCAAATTGAAAGACAATACAAGAAAAACACTATTTTGATTCATGGGATAAGGGAAAGATATTATGTAAATTCATTCGACATTAGGTCAGATATTTTCATCGAAAGTTAAATGTTGATTGGACAGTCAGCGCAAAAATCAAACCAATACTGGTAGAACTCCTGCATAATGGAGTTGAAGCGAAATTCTGAAAAACTGTTTCAAATTCGGTATCGATATTCATAACAATCTTATTATCAAAGAGAAAAGGAAAAAATTTATTTGGACTATAACAGACTGGCGGAGAAAAACGGTGGATTGGAGGAAAGTTGATAATTTAAAAAAACAGTTATCGTGCAGAAAAAATAAAAAGTGATCCACTGGGGTTGAAAGAGACTGAAAAAGAAGAGAATGAAAATGAAGAACCTAGAAACCGCCAAAGGAGAAGAACAAATTTTGAAAATGCTTCTTTCTGAAATCGTTCAAGAATGCCCACTTTCTCGGAGCAACTTCAGGCCTCAAAATACGCTAATCTAGTATTTTAATCCGTTGCTAAGCAACGAACTTTCCCGGACCGTTTTCGGCACTAAACTGTACAGGAAAATATTTTTCTGAAATCGTTCAAGAATGACCACTTTCTCGGAGCAACTTCAGGCCTCAAAATACGCAAATCTAGTATTTTAGTCCGTTGCTAAGCAACGAACTTTCCCGGACCGTTTTCGGCACTAAAATGTACGGGAAAGTACTTTCCCGTATCGTAAATGATCCGGGAAAATTTTTGACGGCTTGTATACATTTTAGACAGTGAATGAATGCACGCAAACAATAAGTATAATTCCTTAATTTATTATAATGCTGATTGCGATTTCAGAAGAAATAGTTTGTGTACCTCGTAGTAAAAGCACATTCCCAGACTTCAATGCTTGTTGGCCTCAGCTTATCGCCTCGGCCAACAATTTACATTGTCGTCCGGGAATGTATTGCTTTTACTACTAGATACACAATATACTATTCCGGTATCGTAAACGATCCGGGAAAGTTTTTGACGGCTTGTATACCTTTTAGACAGTAAATGAATGCACACAAACAATAAGTATGATTCCTTAATTTATGATAATGCTGATTGCGATTTCAGAAAAAATAGTATGTGTTCGTAGTAAAAGAACATTTCCAGACTTTAATGCTTGTTGGCCTCGGCTTATCGCCTCGGCCAACAATTTACATTGTCGTCCGGGAATGTATTGCTTTTACTACTAGATACACAATATACTATTCTTCAAAATTGTGTGTTTTTACTTTCAGTCAGAAAATCTATCTGTCCTCAACAAATGTCAAAATGGAAAAAAATCATAACAACAGTATTATACAGTAAGGTGCATAATATACAAACATACCATTTTCCCCCCCAATGAAAAATGTAGATTTTTCATTAATTTTTCGACATTCCGTCTGGACGAATATCTAGAAGACATAATTTACTAACTGGTCTGCGGAATACGCCGTTCTTTGTCTTGACATCTGCTACTACGACACGTCCATCTTTTCCGGGAAATGTTGCAATTACGACGCCTTTCAACCATACATTTCTGGAAGATTGGTCGTACACGATGATTACTACGTCGTTTTGCTTCAAAAGTGTGTTGTCGTAATACCACTTGCTCCTAGAGTGGATTATTGGTAAATATTCCCGGATCCTTCTCTTCCAAAACTTATCTTGGATCATGGGATATTCGCCATTGCTTTTCGATAAAATTTTCAGATACCAGTCTGTTGTCAGAGAATTTGCTAGTTCCAAATGTATTACACGTACAGTGAGGCATGTATAAATGACACCATACGATTTTTCCCTTCGTCGACCAACTTTTGCATGGTAGGGCCCGAAATAATCCATTCCGCAAAATGTAAATGGTCGTACATACAGTTCGATTATTTTTTCTTTGCCCGTGCGTCATTAATGTTATGCATACGAAATAAGTCGAGACGTTTTAGTCAAAATAACATCTTAATGTAGAATGCCGTGGCTAATATCACGATAAAATTACAACGTGTAGGTAATAAGATGGGATAATGAATAATTACTAAATTAAGGCGAATTCATGCAACGTTGATTATAACTACATTTTCATTACATTTTCACTAACGATTGATAACGTTCATGGAACGATTGAACTATGAACTTGCGCATGCGTTATATGTGACAAAATGTTTTGTTGATTGATTTTGTCCTATCAACACAGTTGCACCAGATCTATTAGTATACTGCAGTAAAAATGTACTAAACAATTTTTTATAATTTATTCAACACTACTTAAACAATTATTTGACTAAAACATAGACTTCACTATTTCAAATTATTTCTACTGTGACTATCTATCTGCGAACTCTCAAACGTATTTGTAACTCTCTGTGACTATCTATGTGACTCTTCTGCCCTCTGCTGTAAAGCGTTTACATACTCGCATTCACAGTTCTCGATCAATCGGGACTGCACGTCGATCCAGTCAGATGGCTCTCTGTTTCTGTTTCTTCTAAGCAGGACTCATGTGTTTGCTAGAGGAGGACTTGTTTACTCGTCGAGTGTGCATTATCAGATGATCAGGGCCGTTCTCGAGGCCGGTCTCGAGATCGTTTTATTGCCCCCTTCTTAAAGACGTTTCGGGTGTGCCCATCTGTAAGCCTGGTCAGTGGTTTGGCGATGTTGGCGAACCCCAGCATATATCGGCGATAGTAACTGCACAGGCCAAGAAAACTTCGAAGCTGGTGTATGTCTTTTGGAATGGGCCATTCCTCAACAGCTTTGATCATCTGCTCATCTACTGCCACTCCTTTCTCAGACACAACGTTGTCGAGGTATCGTACTTCTTCTTGGAACAGATGACATTTCTTGGGGCTCAATTTCAATCCAGAGGTTCTTAGTCGCTAGAATACCTCCTCCAAGTTTATCACGTGGTCCTCGAACGATCTGCCGACTACAATAATGTCGTCGAGATATACCAGACACGTCTTCCATGAGGGTCCCTTCAGAATCGTCTTCATCAATCTTTCAAATGTGGCTGGAGCGTTACAGAACCCGAATGGCATAATTGTGAATTGCCACAAACCTGAACCGATGGTGAGAGCTGTCTTTTTCTGAGCTCCTGAGCCAGTTCTACCTGCCAGTATCCACTCTCCAGATCTGAGGTTGAGAAAATCGTAGATCCGGCTAACGTGTCTAGGGTGTCGTCCATCCTTGGGAGAGGGTAGCTGTACTTTTTCGTCATGTTGTTCAGTTGACGACAGTCAACGCAAAAGCGTGTTGATCCGTCTTTCTTCTCCACCAACACAACACGACTAGAGAGGACCAGGGACTGTCGGATGGTTCGATGACTCAAATCTATCTCTATATCGCAGACTAGTTTGTCAGGGGGAAAAGTCTTCTGGCTGATTGTCGGATCGGTCGAGTATTCCCAGTGTCGATTTTTGCTGAAACACCTTTGTTCTACCGCCTCTGCCTACACTGATATCGAAGATGTCCTGACACTGCTTGAATAATTCTCTCAGTTCAGGCTGCTGTGCTGGTCCCATGTCCTTGGACGAGATGGCAATCAATTTCTCCAATTCTACTGGAATGTTACTAGCTTAGCTAACAGTGCCGCGTACACTCCTAATCACAGAGGAAATTGACGAACAGTGCCCCAAAATTGTTCCTTTCTTCAAAATCACCGGGTAATAATTCACATTCATTACCCTAAGCAGAAAAAATTTTTCAACTTGCAACAAGGTCTTCCCTAGTGCGATTATTCGTCCAATTTTCTCATCATGGGGCTTGGGCTCGAACATTACCACGTTTCCATTGCTCTCACCACCATCCAGGCGAGCCTCCAAAATGGTTTCAGCTCTCTCCGGTACGCTCACATCTTCAGCCAGCAGAACACGAACCATTTCTTCACTTCTCCCAGGAAGTACCAGCTCTTCTCCGTTCATACGAAGGACGCCGTCTTAAAAATTCAATTCGAATCATCTGGAGTTCATGATGTCCATCCCTATGATTCCCTCATCCTCGATATCCGCTACTAGAGCCCGATGTTTCAGTTTAGTGCTGCCCAAAGCCAGTTCATTGGAAGTTCACCATACACAGTGGCCGGCTCTCCTGTTGATGTGCGTAGCCTTCAATTCGATGATTCTATTGCTGGTGTTTTGACAAATGTAGGCCCAAGAATCGTCCTAGTCGCACCCGTATCTAGAAGCATATTGCGAGGCTCGTTGTTAATGAGACCGTCTACGAAGACCCCTTCGTCTTGTCTTTGAAGTACAGCGACATATGCATTGTTAACTGGGGCTTGTTGGATACGGTTTGACGATTGCTCCTTCTTGACCTTCATCGTTGGTGTCGATTTATTCAATGTTGGACATTTGCTACGCACGTTCCCAAGTTTTCTACTATTTTGGAATCGTATCAGTCTTCTCTCAGGCATAACTTCCTTCAGCACTTTCCGCATGACAGCTTCCATATTAGTAGGCTCCTGTGGGTCTTCCTCGATCATCTGGACTCTTCTCTGGCTTTTGCAGGATTGCTTTGCTGCTTCGAATTCCAGAGCGCGTGCCAATACATCTACGAGATGTGCGGGGCGAGCTAGTATTAAGGACTGCCATGTTTCTTAGTCACGAAGTCCATCCAAAAATGCCTGAACTGCTAGTCGCTCCATTACATTTTCCGGTGTAGCTGGGCACGCAAGACGAACCAAGCGTGCAATGTCTGCTTCAAATTCTTGCAAGGATTTGCTTGATTTCTGGCATCGGTTCTTCAGCTGCGAATGGTATACGTGTTCTAGGTGAGCTTGGCCATAGCGAAGTTCCAAGTGTTTTACCAGCTGTTCATAGTCCTTCGTTGTTGGACAGTGAGAGTTTGCCAGTGTCAATGATATAGCCTCATCTCCAGCATTCTATCCGTTCGCTTCGGCAACAGCTTCGAATTGTCGGCAGTAGTTTATCCATGGAGTATTTCCGTCAAACTGAGGCAGTTTCAATGAGAGCTTTCCTGATTCCGTACTGACCTTGAAATCTTTTTTTTCTCTTTGGACTTCGTCTAAGTCCAAACTCGAGTCGAGCATTGAATTTTCGTTGACCGTTTCTCTGGTGTGTACAGAATCCATTCGCTTTTCTAATTCACTGAACTTTTCCTTTAGGCTGCCGATTTCTGTCTCTATTTCGCCTTTTATTTCATCATGGAGCGTTTCCTTAATTGTTTTTATTTCTTCCTTCATCTCGTCTTTGATTTTCTCCATCTCTGTTTCAACAGTTTCTATTCTTTTTTCCTACCGATTCGCCACACCACAAAGTTCTCTTTTCAAGCATTCAGAGTTTTCTAGAAGCTTCATTTCTAGATTTATAGATTTTGCGAAATTTCTTGAAGCTTCTCTTCCTGATTTTTCGAATTTTCTAGAAGTTTTTCTTCCAGACTATTTGAATTTTGAAGAAATATATCTTCCAGACTCACCGAATTTTGTTGAAGTTCTTTCAGATTCACGGAATTTTGTTCGAGCTTATCTTCCAGACTTTTTGAATTTGAATAAATGTATCCTCCAGATTCACCGAATTTTCTTGAAGTTCTTTCAGACTTTCGGAATTTTGTTGAAGTTCTTCCTTCAAACTATTTGAATTTTCAAGAAATTTATCTTCCAGGGATTTCATGGTTTCCTCAAGTTTGTTCATTATAGAACTCAGGTCGATTCCAGAAACTTCGAATAAGAACGTTTCGGGGTCTACTCCTTCTTCAATCAGTCCATCTGGAAGTCTTTTCTGGAGTACGGCCTTCTTTCTAAACACTACTTAAACAATTATTTGACTGAAACATAGACTTTACTGTTTCCGTTTATTTCTACTTTTTTTTTTTTTTTTCAGTGGGGTGGAAATCCTCATGGACTCTGATCGCTCGGTGTCCATCGCGTATCAGTAGTGTCAGACTCTTACTGACTAAAACCACCCCAGGTGTGCTGCACTTGCCAAGCCGTTAGGCCATAAAGCTGCACCTACATCCCATTCCAACGTCCACGTCACGATATCCCTCGCTCCTCCGCCCCGCCACACCCCCCCACCACCGTTGGGTCGTGACCCACCGAATACCGGGCGGGCAATCAGCGGGGAAGATCCTTCCTTCTTTATTCCGCTCATCCTCCACATTCAAACAGCGCCCTCCCTGGTCGGCAGTCTTATTCTATCCGAGCGCCTGCTCTCCCGATTTACTTTCGTCGCTCGTCTATCCCGAAGCCAGGCCACTATTACCGTCGCATTGACACTATGTTGGTTCTCATACTTCTTCATCCTCGACCACAGCCCCCGCCCATTCATTCAATATCCTTACCTATTCATCCTTCACACCATTCGTATCCCTTAGCTGTAACGCTCCAAGTCTATCCTCCTCTTCCTCGATCCTCCTTCTCCATTCTACCCTTTCTCTCCGCATGCAATCGTTCCTGATGTGCTCCGCCTTGTCAGTCCCGCCAGTTCCACACTGGCATGGGGTCTCTTGTGCAATTCCGAACCTTGCCAGGTAACCCCGAAAGTTCCCATGCCCTGTGACCAGTTGCACTGCCTTCCTTGCTAATGGTATACACCCCATCCCTACCCTGTTGCACCTACCATGTACGCTTCTGCCGGTCATGCCGCTGTCCCATTCACCCTGCCATTTTTCCATCACCATTCTCCTAATCCTTTCCCTCTCCTCCATTCTGCTATGTCCCAAGTCTATTTGCCATGTGATCTCTTGCAGTTCCGCACCTCTTCTACTCTCTTCATCTGCTCTTCTGTTACCCTCATTCTCCCTAACATGCCCTTTCCTCCACTCAATTTCCGTCACCAATCCCGCTACCCTTCTGTTTTCAAGCATTCTCCTAATACGAGCTGCCCTTTTGCTCTTCGTCCTCACATTCCTAATGGTCTCCACTGCTCCAGGCGAGTCACTTATTATTCTTATGTCCATCTCTCCACCCATCAGTACCCCTTTACCTATAGCCACCATTTCGGCTTCCTGTACGCTTCCCAGCTCACTGATTCTTTCCCGACCCATTCTCCACTCGCTCCCCTTCTTATGCGCCCATCCTATACCCACTCGTCCATCCTCTCTCTTAACCGCGTCCACAAATACCTCTTTTAGCCCTTCTCGGTTCTCCAGAATTGTTCCGATCATCCATGGGTATATTCTGTCGCACCCGTTTATCCGTCCTCTTACTTTTTCTTTTCCGTGCGCCTTCCATTCTTCATACCTCGTTGCTGCCTCTATGTATAGAGGCGCCATCCCAGTCAGCACGCATAACGCGGCTGACGGCGCCGTTCTATATGCCCCGCTGGCCGATAGCGTAAACGGTCTCTGTATCGCCCCCAATTGTCTGATCACCCTAGAGTCCTTCGCTCTTGCTCCCCACACTTGGACGCCATACATCACCGCCGGCTTAACCACTCTTTCGAAAATCAGTCTGACACATCTTCTCCTTAGCCTTACGTCTCGGCCCGTCCATCTTCTTAGTTTTCCTGCAACTATAGCCGTTCTCCTTCTTACCTCCTTAAAATGATCAATGTACAGTAGGCCCTTGTCTACTATCATGCCCAAGTATGTGATGTTATCGCCGCACTCAATCCGTTGCTCTCTCACCCTAACCACCGGTTCCTTGTCCAGTTTGCTGGCCGGGACAAACATGCATTCGGTCTTGTTTTCGTTATACCTTAGCCACATTTCATCCTCCCATTCCTGACATTCTTTCCACACCTCCTTCCACATCCTTTCTATTTTCTTTACCGACGGGCCAACCACCACTATCAGTTGGTCGTCGGCGTAGGCCTGGGCCCACACCTTCGTCCCACCACTTACTCTGTGCGCTGCTGGCACCCCTTCATTTATCCTGTCATATTCCTTTTCGTTTACTGCCCTCATCCTCTCGAACCACGCTTCCATGACAATAAGCCATAGCGTGGGTCCCAGGCTGGATCCCTGCGGGCACCCCCTGTCCACGATCGCTTCCACGCCTCCACTCTTCTTTCGCCTACAAATTCCAGGCACACCTTGCCAATGTTCTCCGGTAGCCCCATCTTTCTCATATTCCATCCTATCGCAGGTCCCCATGCCGTGTTGAAAGCGTTCGACAAATCCAGCGTCATCACCATGCTATGCATACCCTCGTTCTTACTTCTCTTTATTTTCTCCACCATATTCTCAACAGCAGTCGATGTGTCCAATCCCGCCCTGAAGCCAAATTGGCAGGGCGAGAACTTCTGTCCTCTTTCACACCACACCTGTACTCTTCCGCTGAGAAGCCGGTCGAAAGTTCGCCCTAACGCGGTCAGCAAGCTGATCGGCCTTAGGCTACTATCCTTCTTAGGAATCCACACAACCTTCATCACCTTCCATACTGCAGGGAAATACCTCAGCCTAAGGCATGCGTTGATTATATCCGTAAGATCTTCGCTTATTAGGTTCGCCACGTGTTTCATCACCTCATTAGGTATGCCTTCTGTTCCCGTCGCTTTGTTGTCTTTTAATCCTTCCATTACCTCTTGTACCTCCCTCACCGTGAAGTTGGGCTGCTCCGGTCCCCATCCTTCATCTCCGTCCTCCCTACTGCAGCGTCTACCCACGGTGTCTTTTCCCCTGTCATCGTTCGGGAAGTACTTGTCCAGCAGGTATCTGCTGGTTTCGTGCTTCCCCTCGGTGTATGTGCCATCCTCCCTCTTAGCCGTGCCCGGTATTTCCTCTGCCCTTTCTTTCCTCAGGAGCCCAAACACTCTGTTCCACGGTTTCTCCGATTGCAACCTCTCGACCCTTTCTTTCAGCCACTCGATTCTTGCCCTTGCAGTCCCCCTCTTGTACTCATTCCTCTCTCTCCTAAATATACCCTGTTTTCTGATTCTTTCATCCTTTATTCTTTCTTCCTGGTACTCCCTCCTGAGTTTCCTCACTCTTCTTCTCATCCTACCCAACTCATCATTCCACCATTCTCTCTCCTCTTGCTCCTGCTCTTGTACTCCTGGGTATTGCCTTGCGACACGCCCGAACAATCAAGGACTGGAGTTTCCCCGCTTCTGCTTCTACCTCCTCACTGCTATCTATTTTCCCCATATCATATGTCGAGATTATCTCCTCCACCACGGCCCAATTTGTCCTTCCAACGTTCAAAAAGGTCCTTTTTCGCGTTGTCGGCTCTCCGGCTATTAGGAAACGTATCACTCGATGATCGCTCAGTGACTCATCCTCGCTTACCTCCCAGTCTCTCACCCAGCTCTTGCTGCAAATGGTTAGGTCAATCCAGCTCTCGCCTCTTCCACTAGAGAACGTCGCCAGGCTGTTCGCATCATTCTCAATCTGATAACCCTTCTCCACTATCCAGTCCAGTATATCCTCTCCTCTTTCATCCGTCACCATTCCTCCCCATGCGACATGCTTGGCGTTGAAGTCCCCTAGGATGATCTTCCCGCCTGCCCATTTATCAAAATTCCTTCTCACCTTTTTCCATTCATCATTTCTCCTCCTTCCAGGTTCCTCATACACATTCATTATCTTGACATCCTGCCCATCTTGCATCCTTAATATCACTCCGACCCCATTTATGCTCCTCACTGCCATGAGGGCAGAGCTGTCTATCTTTGTCCTTATCCATGTTCTGACCTTGGTACCTTTACCCCCGTCGTGTTTATGCCACCCTTCCCAGTTCCCCTCTCTCTGCCACGGTTCCTGTAAACATACTATATCCGCCCCTTTTTCCTCTGCCATACCTCTTATGAGGTGTGTGGCCTCCCTGCCCCGTCCTGCGTTGAATTGCAGGACTTTAATACTCTGTCCGCCTTCTGCTAAGCTCTACCCTCCTCATATATACCGGGCATTTCGGGTCTATCGCCGGATGTCTTCTTTCACTTACCCCCGCCCTTTTGCAGTTTATGCAGTCAAGTGGCCGGATACCCAAGCACTCCTTGCCTTCGTGTCTACCTCCACATTTATTACATACCGCCGTCTCCGTGCAGTGTTTAGCAGTATGTCCATAATGGCAGCATTTGTAGCATACTGCTACACTCGCATGTTCTTCCACAAATATTCTCGTTAAATCAATAAATATAACTCCCACAGTCATCATCTCCCTAAACAGTTTCGCTCCTACTTCCACTACTATGTTCTCCTTCCAACTACTCGTCCTACATTCTCTCCTGCTTCTCACAATCATCCCCTCCCAGTCCTCATCATACTGTGGCTATCTATCTGCGAACTCTCGAACTATATTTGTAACTCTCTGTGACTAACTATGTGACTCTTCTGCCCTCCGCTGTCCAGCGCTTATATACTCGCATTCACAATTCTAGATCAATCGGGACTGCACGTCGATCCAGTCAGATGGCTCTCTCGAATCCTCCATTTTGTTTCTTAAAAAGTTCGCGTTTCTTCTACGCGGGACTCATGTGTTTGCGATAGGAGAACTTGTTTACTTGTCGAGTTGGATTTATCGGATTCCTAATGCATAATTTAATGCATATACGTAATTTTAATGTGAAATTCATAAAATTTCAATACTCAGATTCATATGAAACCATTTACCCGTTTCATAATTTATAATTCTTAAATGGTTTCATATGAATCTGAGTATTAAAATGTTATAAATTGTACTTTAAAATTATGCATATGCATTAAATTGTGCGTTATGAATCCGGTAAATCCGCCTTAAAATACAAACTGTCGAAATCCGATCCTAGACAGCTACCCAAACAAACAAAGAACAAACCTCATGAACCATGACCAAAGATCAAATAAAAAAACGGCGGTGAACCACTATACATGATTACGCGCCTGCGTATTTGGTGTTTCAACTGAGAACATAATTTTATAGTTGAAAGTTGACCAACTTCTTAATGAAGCAGTGTTAATGTAATGCGATAATGTATTTGCATGAACGCCTCCTATTCAACTTTTTCTAATTTTAATGTAGTAAAAATGTAATTTCAATGAACGTTGCATGAATCCGCCTTTAATTAAATTACCATTTTCAAATTCATGGAAATGGCGAACCGCCAGACACACTCATGAGTACACCACCCTGTTCTCCTTTCCTTTTTTCCTTTATTTTTCCAATATGTCAAAAAGTGCCGTCCAGTGAGCATATTCAATATTCCAAAGTCAAAAAATATTGCTGGAGAAACAAATGCGAAAAGGAATGAACCTGTTTAAAATTTTCCGATAACCAGCTGTTGTCCCCTTACGAACGGCAGCCCTCAGAAGTCGAAACGTGTGCGAGCCTAGTGTTGATCTGAATTTAATCGGCAGATTTGAATAGCAGCAAGAAATTGAAATAACTTCAGCAAAATTCTTTTTATTTCAATATATCAATATACAAATATACATAACAACGACACTATAAAAACAATACATAAACATCTTGATGAAATCAATTTTCCAATACTCCCCCTATTATATTCAACTCTCCCCGTATAAATTGAAGTCTGTCTCTGGCCAATGGTTTCGTCAGAATATCAGCCAACTGGAATTTGGATTCAATAAATTCGATTTCAATATCACCTTTCCTGATGACATCCCGAACGAAATGATACTTTATATCAATGTGCTTGGTTCGTTTATGGAATTCAGAATTTTTAGTCAATTTTATTGCACACTGATTATCAACGAATATTCTGGTTGCATCAGCCTGAATCAATCCAAGCTTCTTGAGAAGAAGTCGCAACCAAATGATTTCTTTTGTACGATATATATTCCGCCTCGGTCGTCGACAAAGCTACTACTTGCTGACATTGCGAAGTCCACGATATTGGAGCACCATACATCATAAAAATATATCCACTTCTGGATTTCCTGCATTCTGGATCTCCTCCAAAGTCTGCATCAGTAAATTCACTCATGATCAAATGTTTCGTGTTTGTTTTTCCATAAACCAATCTCAAATTCGACGTTGTTTTCAAATATCTCAAGATCCTTTTTGCCACTGTCCAATGCTCTTTGTTGAAATTAATGAAGAATTGGCTGACAAGACTTACAGCATGAGCAATATCTGGACGACTATTCATTGCAACATATAATAGTGCCCCAACCAGTTCTCGGAAAGGAACGTCAAGGTCTGAACATTTTTGTTCTGGTTTAATCAACTGGGTAACTGGTTCGATTGGAAAAGCTACTGGTTTTGCATCCACCATGTTAAATCTTTCCAATAACTTTTGTATGAAGTTCCCTTGATGGATTGATAACAAATTCGGTAAAATTCCGTTAACTAATAGCCACGAGCTATCAACATAATTTTTTCTCCTCCTGAACAAAAAATCCAAATGAAATTTTTGGCGGTCTCAACTACTTTCGTAGATATGGGCACATTTTTGAGTGATGAATGGCATTTTTTAGGACACATTTCTACCGCAGAAATAACACTCAAAATTCTTCCGTCTTCAAACTAACCCCCTAATTCACCCGTTTCACACCATTTTTTGATAAAAAACGGCAATGTTTATCCAAAAATTCAACCTTCTTTTAATAAATTGAAAACAACACATTTATGTAAAATGTTTGATGAATTTATTTATGTCAAGTTGGTAACTTTGAACTTTGCATATTTGCACAGCCAACTTTCCTATGCATTTAATTTCAACATGGAAACGAAAACATTTACCCACTTTGACATGAATAAAACTTACTAACCATTTTGCCTAGATTTGTAGGTTATGTGATCATAAAAGAAGGATGAGTTTTTTTCCTAAAAAAAAGTTGCGTTTTCAATAAAGAAAGAGTGTGAAACAGATCAATTAGGGTGTATACATTGTGTTAGTTTAAAGAAGGAAGAATCTTTAGTGTTTTTCCGCGGTAGAAATGTGTCCTAAAAATGACATTCATCACTCAAAAATAGGGTCATATCTCCGAAATTAGTTGAGACCGCCAAAAAATTTCATTTGGATTTTTCGTTCAGGAGGCCAAACTACGTAAGTTCCAAAAAAATTATGTTGATAGCTCGTGGCTATTAGTTAACGGAATTTTACCACAAATTCCTTCCTACTTCGGTTTCTATCAATTTGAAGTCCAATGAAACATTTTGAATTCCCAACAGTGATTTCGTAATTTTCTTTCAGATTTGAAGGAATAATTTTTATGACATTCGTAGATTTCGTGAATATCAATCCGTCATCAACAAACAGAACTAGATACACAGAATTCCAATTCATATTCCCGACAAAAACACAGTGGTCTGCGTTTGTCTGTTTAAAATTGAAATTTGT
Organism: Chrysolina americana; assembly: GCA_958502065.1. Taxonomy (NCBI): domain Eukaryota; kingdom Metazoa; phylum Arthropoda; class Insecta; order Coleoptera; family Chrysomelidae; genus Chrysolina; species Chrysolina americana. The sequence continues at coordinate 48,730,083 of OY293410.1, read as the reverse complement.
CAAAAAAGTTCTGAATTTGAAGTTCCAACATCGCGGAGCTTGCTTCAATCCATAATGGCTCTTATTCAGCTTACAAACAAGTCCTTCACATTCTTCGAAACCATTAGGCCGTTTCATGAAAATCGTTTCATCTAATTCACCACAAAGAAAAGCTGTTTTCACGTCGAACTGTGCGATTTCAAAGTCTTCAGCAGCCGCTATTGCAAGAAGTAGTCTCACTGATTCATATCTCACAACTAGTGCGAACGTTTCTTGGAAATCGATTCCCTCTTTTTGGGAAAATTCTCTTGCCACTAAACTTGCTTTGTGTTTTTCTAAACCATTTATATCGTGTTTCTTACGGAATACCCACTTGCAGTCTATGATCCTAACATTTTTAGGAGCTGGAACTAGTGACCAGGTATTATTTCTTTTCAGAGAATGAATTTCTTCTTGCATTGCTTCAAACCATTTTTCGTGCTCGTAATATTCAAAGCTTCATGATATGTGTATGGGTTTTCAACTTCTGTGAATAATGAAAACAAATCTGGTGGTTTCAAAGTATTTCTATCTCTCAACTGATACTGATGGATTCCATGATTTTCGAAGTTCATTTGAAGACTGTCGTTTTTAATTTGCACAATATTTTGATTTTGATCATTTTCTCTTGAACATTCCTCTTCATTTTCTTCACACTGATCATTTCCATTCAGATCTCTTTCTTCATTATCTAATGCTTTCAACTTCATGTAAACTAACACATCTCGTTCTTGTTGTTCTTCACTTTCACTACTTCTTTCAGATTCATTGAAAACAATATTAGCACTTATGAATATTTTTCTCTTCTTAGCATTCCATACACGATAGTTGCTAGAATCGTTATTATACCCAACAAGTATTACCTTTTGACTTTTTTTCTCACATTTCATCCTGGATTCTTTCGGTTGATACATGTAGGCTATAGAACCGAAAACTCGCAGATGTTTAAAGCTTGATTTCTTCCCGTACCACTTTTCAAAAGGAGTTAATTTACGTGAACATTGCGTTATCGATCTATTCAGGATATATACTGCAGTATTCACTGCCTCAGCCCATAGTTCTGTGGGAACATTTTTTGCCTACATCATCGTTCTTGCACATTATGTAACTGTTCGAATATCTCTCTCAATCATACCATTTTGTTCATGTGCATATGGAGCGGAAAAACTGTGAATTATTCCTTGTCATGACTGGTGTATTCTCCACCATTATCTGTTCTGAGGGTTCTGATCAAATTTTCAGTTTGCCTCATTACTAACGCTTCGAAAGATTTGAAAGTTTCAAAAACGTCAGATTTATTATGCAAAAAATATACCATTCGAAAATCACTACTTTCATCTTTGACAATCAAGAAATATATTGATCTTCCTGGTGATAAAAGATTCATAGGTCCGCATAAATCTGAGTGGATGACTTCACCTGGGATTTTAGATTTCATTCTGTAAGAAACAGGAAAAGTTCTACGTTTTTGCTTTCCATATTGGCAGCTCTCACAAAACATTTCAAACCCATCAGATAGATTAACACCATCAATAGCGCCACACTTCACTGTTTGCCTGACGGCTTCAAAGTTCAAATGACCTATCTTACCTATATCACTTTTTGTCGATACGGAGTTACATTGAGCAGATATATTTCCATTTTCAGCAACATTTTGAACATGGATGTTTTCCTCACGCCTACACAGATGAGTTAACCAGACGACTTTATAAACTCACAACGATCTTGCTTTGCAATCATGGTGTAACCCTTGTCAGTCATCTTTCCAACTGAGAGCAGATTTCTTTTCAGTTCAGGAATGATTAGCACGTCTGTTATTATTTTATTCTTCCACTCATTGTCAACGAAAGCTTTAACTTTTATATCACCGACAGCTACTGAGGTCATCTTCAACTGGTTTCAAATTTATGAACCATTCTTCATGAAAAGACGTGAACACTGGCACCAGTATCTGCTAGCCAAACATCTACGTCATCTTCTGTGGAATTTTCAATAATTGAAGTTATGTCACATATGAGAGCATCTGATCCTACGAAATCATCAGATTTTTTGTCATTAAAATGTTCGAATAATTTTTCAAAAGAAATTGCTTCCAAATTTCGATCTGCGTGGTTTGTACTTTGATTGTCGTTTTTTTGAGGACATTCTCCACCAGTGGCCAATTTATTTACAATAACCGCATTTCGTTTTCTTCTTCAGTTCCGCTACACCACATTTTCTTTTTGATTTATAGTCACTGTACATTTTCATTGCTTGTATTTCTAGAGCTTAATTTTCTTCTTTTTCATCACTTACACTCATTTTATGTTCTTCTTTCAATAATCTAGCTATCAGTTCTTCGAGAGTTTATCTCGTTTGATCAACTGAATCCCAAACTGTTACGAAAATGTTGAATTTAGAAGGCAAACTGTTCATTATTTTCGATATAACAGCAACATCTGATAATTCTTCTCGCATATCTTTTAATTTTTTCACAACAGATTCCACTTCATATATGAAACCTGCAATCTTTTGACCATTGGCCATTTTCAGTTCATAGTACCTCTGATACCATTATGTGTTTCGATACTTCGGTTTTCTGTTCATGTATGGTACTTAACTTAGTCCACATTTCGCGAGCAGATTGGCAGTTCACGAGGTAGGTCAGCTGAGACTCACTTATGGTGGCTAGTAACATAACCATTGCCCGGTTATTTTCATTCTCCCATAACTTCAACGCCTCATGATCGTTCTGCAAAGGTTTTACCATCGAATTTCACTATCCTTGCAATATCAAGTTTTTCATTCATATTTCTGGAGCAGCTTTCAAAATTTGTCAAAATGACAAATGCAAAAATATTCAATTTCCAGAGCTCTTAGCTCAGGAATTTTCAGTAGATCTTCTATAGGTTCAGCAAAATCGTTCTGGGCCCATAACCTGTTTAACTCAATTTAATCGGCAGATTTGAATAGCAGCAAGAAATTGAAATAACTTCAGCAAAATTCTTTTTATTTCAATATATCAATATACGAATATACATAACAACGACACTATAAAAACAATTCATAAACATCTTGATGAAATCAATTTTCCAATACCAAGGATTAATGAGGTCTTACCTTCACACGTGCGATTCCTAGCACACGGTGTGTCCCAATTATTACGAATCCAGTGACACCAGGTATTATAGGATAATGGAACATAGAGGCAGAGATATGTTTATGGAATTTTCTTATTTGCCCAGTGAGTTTACTAGAAATTTAGACCTCCCTACTGAATTTTAATTTCAGTCTCACTCATACAAGGAAGTGGTTTTATCCATACCTCTGCAGCCATTTGACACAAATCCATCAAATCCTAATTTTACCCACATTAATGCAATTTCTGTAGGTAACAGTTAACGAAAAAAGTTGTTCAAAAAACTAGGTTGAAGTGCAATATTTCCAAAACCTTTGCATACGTTCTAATTCCAGTCACACTCATATAAGGAAGTTGTTTCATCCATACCTCCGCAGCCGTTTAACACAAATCCATCAAATCCTAATTTTATCCACATTAATTCAATTTCTGTAGGTAACAGTTAACGAAAAAAGTTGTTGAAATAACTAGGTTGGAGTGCAATATTTCCGAAACCTTTTCATACGTTGATATAAAAAAATTTGTTTCCATTCAAACATAACTAAAACTCTGAAATGGAATCTTCTAGAAATAGGTATTGCATGGATGCAAGGACCCACTGTATAATGATAAATTTATGAAAATCTAAGAAGTGAAAATACACCAGTTGAAATATATTTGGTAATGAAATATTCAACACAGGATTAAATTAAAATTTATTCATACATTCATTTATGTAATGCGAGCATGTAGAAGTATGTAGAACTATGTACCATTTATGAAAGTAAAAACAAAATTATATTTAATCACTTTCAGATTCAGAACTGTCACCGATGTTTATAATAATGGGTTTAACCATATCACATCGTTCATACCATTTTTCAATTAGTGATTCGGTGTGTTTTACACATTTTGCCGAGGATTCATTGTTCCACTTCTCTAGTGCTTCATTCCATATACTCAATACTTCATCACTGTATCCATCTCTGTCAATAAGATTGATATAGTACGTCTTATAATCAACCCAAACTAATTCAATAGCATTAAAGTCTGGGTGATTAAAACTTCATGCCCAAGTTCTCTTACCAGTTCATCTATAATATACCGGGTGACCACGAGGTGAGGTACGCCCCCCAATTTTTTTATAGTTTCAAATATATAAGTTTCAAACTTGGTGGATCGATATATCACTGAAATACGCATATTTTGGCTCCATTACCAAAAATTCACCACTTCCGTTTTAACCGGAAGTGATCCCAAACTCTTTTTTTGATGACACCCTGTACAATTTTTTTCATTATCCGGAAGAACACGCAATTTGTGATAACAATGTTCTTCGGGATTGAAAATCAGCTGAAAAATGGCGGAGATACAGTTGATTGAACAATGGAACAAAGTTGGCCATATATATATATATATATATATATATATATATATATATATATATATATATATATATATATAGATATATAGATATATATATATATATATATATATATATATATATATATATATATATATATATATATATATATATATGTGTTCAGATAGGTTTCCGCGGTCAGATATTTGAAAACTAAAAGTTCGGGTTGAACCGCGTCTAGAATTTGTTGAAATTCGACGTTTCGGCTCCGATTTTGGAGCCATTTTCAAGAACTGAAATAGAAAGAAAATTAATGAAAGGTTAAAAAGTAATTCTACGCTGAGGTCTCAATCTGCCTACTCCTCAGGTATAATTACGTTAGGTTTTTGTGACTTGACGTCGGGGTCTCAATCTGCCTACTCCCCATGTCTCGTCACTGGTTCTCTCTAAGGTCTCAATCTGCCTACTCCTTCGAGAGAACTGAGGAATTGTGGGTTGAGGAACTGTATTTATAGTGGACGTGGCTGTAATGGCCGTGTGCAATGTATTGGCGCGAGGTGAACTATGGGCGGGAACTGAATTGGCGCTAGATGAGCTGTGTGCGGGAACTTGGTTGGCGCTAAGTGAGCTGTGTGCGGGAACTGGGTTGGTGGGAAATGAGTTTATGCGTGCAATGAGAGGCTTCCAGGTATTGGGAAGTCTACGTCCGTCGTCGCGAGTGTTGAGGCAATTGGGACGCTTCTCTATCTCAAGGGCTTCTCGGATGATCCTGGTTTGCAGAGTTTTCTCGGTGGAAATTGTTTTTGTGTTTTGGAAGTCTATTTTGTGACCTGTGTCTTCTCGATGTTTATAAAGTGCGGAAGTGGAAGATGCCTGACGCACAGCAAGCTCGTGTTCGTAGACTCTGGAAGTTACTCGTCTATTAGTCTGGCCAATATAAGTTCTCGGGCAGTCTGAACATGGTATTTCATATATACCTTGAGAATCGTTTGGTATTGTGTCCTTGGGAGATCTGAGGAATTTGGATATTCGGGGAATAGACGCCTGGAGTCACCCGACGGCGGAGGTGTCCGAGAAAGCCCAGCGCCGGCGAACACGGCCTGGGTATTCTCCTCCGCGAGCATATGAGATCTCAATCTCATATTCGTCATTGCTCTAAGGGACAAACAATTACGGCTGTAATGTATTGTCGGGCTACTTGCGTGTGCAAGTGTGTGGCAAAGGAGAAGTGCACTAAAATCGACCTCGCGTCGACCCAACTCAAGTGTGACGATGAGAAGGGTCACCCTATAGCTAACTAACCTAACACCTAACAAGACCTCGCCGGGAAATGGACGAGGGAGGAAGGATTCACGGTTTAGAAAAACTATCTAAATAAAATTTCCTAACTTCAAAAATTGTGTGAAGCACCAAAAGGAAAAATTAAAACTTGAAAAATTTTACTTCAAAAATTTACAACTGGATGTGACAAAAAACCAAGACAGAGATTTTGGGTAAAAAGGATCAGAGCCTAACCAGACTGTCTCAGGTGGAAAAGCCGAGAACAGCCGCAGGAAATAGGTATGGGAAGGACGCGAAAACCCCTAGGTACCACAGGAAATGTGGCTCGCCAACGACAAAGTCGCAGCTAATGATGTCTTGACAGGCCGAGGAATTTAAGCTCGAACGATACAATCTTCGTGGAACTCTACGATCGAGCCGATTGTATCAGGTAAGATCTCGTTTTGGTGCCTGACCCCTTTTCATACGATGGGGATTTTTCGTCAACGTCGCGTACAGGTATTAAGTCGGGAAATAACTTTGATGAAGTTAAATCCCTAAGTGTCCGTTGCAAAAGATCACTTTACACTGATTATTGCTCGAGAGTTAAACTGCCTATCAACGTACTTTCGTAGCGTGAATAAAACACTTGTAAACCGTACAAGTGAGTCTAACCCGTTTTAAGATAGAAACAAAACGTTATGAATCTACTGTGAACTGAATTATTATTACCGAGAACCTGACTCTAACTGCTAGCCAAAGCGATGAATTGCAGAGACAAAAGGCAAAGCCAAACAAACGTAAGTTATTTAACGGAAACACGAAATTGATTATTACACTGCAATTCGACAAGAAAGAGTGGCTGGCTGCTGTGGATCTTCACTACTGGTGCGAGTTGGAGCCTGGCTCCCTTACTCTTTCACCTCAACTCTTGCCATCTGCAAGAGGATTGCTGGGTCGGAATTTGATGGTGAGTGTTCAGGACGGTGTCAGGACACTAGGTGCCCCGGGCCGCCCTCGTGCGATGTTTCCCCTGATGACTGGGGAATATTGCGATTTGCCATGAAAACAGACTTTTCATGCAATTCCGTCGGAATGCTGGTGGATTAGACCACGGATAGACGTGGTCGTTTATGACGGGTAGGGTCGTCAATAGTGTAATCTACTGCCGCCCTGACAAGAGGATTTTCATGTGCTTCCGCACAATCCAATACACGCTGATTACGCTCTTGGATGGACTGAGTTTACTCCTCCTGTTAAGGAGCGGGTAAAGTATTCCCATCCTGGAGTGCAATTTTGCCCCCAACTCGGTGATGTATGAACTCCAGGTAAGTCCACGATCGAAAGTAAGGCCGAGGTACTTGACCCGCGGTGACCAGTCAATCTCCCTTCCTGAGATTGTCACTCTCCCTTCCGGATAGGTCCGTCTCCTCCCCAAGGAGATTAGCTGCGTCTTCGCAGGGTTGACTCGTATTTTCCAATCCAGGAACCATTGCTCAAGACCGTCAACTGCAGACTGCAGATAGACGATCCCTTGCTCCGGATTCGCAGAACTGGCGAGCAACGCGGTGTCGTCAGCGTACAAGGATGCTTTCACGTGTGCTGTTCTCGGCAGGTCACTCGTGTAGACCGAGTAGAGCACCGGAGACAACACGGCGCCCTGAGGAACTCCGGCTTCAATGGCCCTCGTGTCCGAGAGCTCATTTTCCGCATTGACCTGAAATGTTCTCCTTTGTAAAAAGGAGCCAATCCATCTTACCAGCCCCCGAGGAAAGCCCAGGAGAGCCATCTTATAGAGAAGACCTTCGTGCCACACACGGTCGAAGGCCTTCGCTACATCGAGGAGTAATAGAAAGACAAAGTGTCTTCTATTCAACTCATTGATGGTCTCCTCGACCATCCTCAGGGCCTGGAGCTCCGTAGAGTGACCCGACCTGAATCCGAACTGTTCGTTGGGGAGAACATTCCGGTCAATGATTTCATCCTGTAACCTTTCCAGCACGACGCGCTCATCATCCTCGTCGATATTTAGTACAAACTGACGTTCCATCGTGTCTGCAAAGGCCATAGCTTTGTCGATCGACGAATAACACATTCCGCGCGCACCATGAAAGGGCGGAAGCTCCGCCTTCCGGCCTTTTCGCCTTTTGACAATTCGCCAAAGCTCCTTGTCTCCAGGCTCAAGGGCGGAAAGCGTTTCGCTCCACCTCTCATTCCTATAATCTAGGATCGCGTTTTTAACTTCATTAGCCTTGTGGCTGGCTCTTACCCGATCACCAGGGAACAGTGTCCTCTGAGAGAATCGTTTCAACCGGTTCCGTTCGCGGATGAGGATTTTAATCCTCTCTGGAAACTCGTTATACGACCTCAGAGGACCCCGCTCGCTGGTGGTGGCGGCCTCAAGTGCATCCTTCATAGTGCGCTCGAAGTGCGCTACTGCATCTTCCAACTCTGAATCTTGGAGTACCTCGGGCACGATGTGTGCCTCCGCGATGTTCACCGTGAAAGCATCCCAGTTCACCGACCTACGTAGCCAACTTCCCTGGGGAATAGGATCATCGCCCAGCCATAAGACGACTAGATTATGATCCGAACTTAACTCGGAAAGGGGATAGACTTCCCATATCCAGGGGATATTCCTGACCAGCGCAATGTCAAGTACATCCGGTCTTCCATGACCAAAGTGTGTGGGCTCACCTGGACCCACGACATGATAGTCATGTCTGTCCATGTGTCTCCAGAGCGCCATCCCATTGCGGTTTGACACCCGGCTCCATGACACGTGCTTGGCGTTAAAATCGCCTGCGACGATCGTCGGAGTATTGTCCTCCATCAAGAGTGAATCCAGCGTATCATCCTGTATTGGATTGTTTGGAGGGTTGTAAGCAGAGATTACCCTAAGAACGCCCCTGCTCGTCTGAACCTCGACACCAACCACTTCCGTACCGTGGTTTCTTTGATCGTCAATGCCGAATTGTGCGACGGGGAGTGCACGTTTGGCTAGAACAGCCACGCCCCCTCCACGTCGACCAATTCGGTCCTTTCTGAAAACTCGATAATTGGGAATCGCAATAGGTTCATTGTCAAGATGAGTCGTGGCACCCGATTAGGAAATTCCCGCATGGACAGTGCCGGAACCTGCAGCAATCGCGGCTGGGCTAGAGCCAGCTTTGGCTGCCTTTCCGGCAGCAGAGGGAGCTCCCCTCCCCGTGCCCTTGGCGTTGCCGCTTCGGGGCTTGGGGAAGTTAGGGCATCCCCTGTAACTGGCCGTGTGCGAACCTCCACAGTTTGCACACTTCGCCTTTTCAGCTCGAGGCTTAGTACACTCCTTCTTCAATCAGTCCATCTGGAAGTCTTTTCTGGAGTACGGCCTTCTTTCCATTTGTTTCTAATTCACGCTCCTCTAATTCTTGCTTCAATTCAAATAGGTGCACTCTCCTCGGAAACATTTTGTCTCTCATTGTCTTTACCGAGATATCAGTCTATTATTTATTTCACACAATAAGTTTTCAGTTTATTCTCTCGCGACGCGCAATACTGTCCACACTCAAATGTTCAACGGGTCACTAGTCTATTAGGCGCGATAAACGTCTATCAGTTTTTCAAAGCAGCGAACACTTCAACACTTATTTATCATAACATCCCACTTCAGATACCAACTGTAGTAAAAATGCACTAAACTAATTTATCTAAACACTACTTAAACAATTATTTGACTGAAACATAGACTTTACTGTTTCCGTTTATTTCTAATTTTTTTTTTTTTTCTATGGGGTGGAAATCCTCATGGACTCTGATCGCTCGGTGTCCATCGCGTATCAGTAGTGTCAGACTCTTACTGACTAAAACCACCCCAGGTGTGCTGCACTTGCCAAGCCGTTAGGCCATAAAGCTGCACCTACATCCCATTCCAACGTCCACGTCACGATATCCCTCGCCCCTCCGCCCCGCCACACCCCCCCACCACCGTTGGGTCGTGACCCACCGAATACCGGGCGGGCAATCAGCGGGGAAGATCCTTCCTTCTTTATTCCGCTCATCCTCCATATTCAAACAGCGCCCTCCCTGGTCGGCAGTCTTATTCTATCCGAGCGCCTGCTCTCCCGATTTACTTTCGTCGCTCGTTTATCCCGAAGCCAGGCCACTATTACCGTCGCATTGACACTATGTTGGTTCTCATACTTCATCATCTCGACCACAGCCCCCGCCCATTCATTCAATATCCTTACCCATTCATCCTTCACACCATTCGTATCCCTTAGCTGTAACGCTCCAAGTCTATCCTCCTCTTCCTCGATCCTCCTTCTCCATTCTACCCTTTCTCTCCGCATGCAATCGTTCCTGATGTGCTCCGCCGTGTCAGTCCCACCAGTTCCACACTGGCATGGGGTCTCTTGTGCAATTCCGAACCTTGCCAGGTAACCCCGAAAGTTCCCATGCCCTGTGACAAGTTGCACTGCCTTCCTTGCTAATGGTATACACCCCATCCCTACCCTGTTGCACATACCATGTACGCTTCTGCCGGTCATGCCGCTGTCCCATTCACCCTGCCATTTTTCCATCACCATTCTCCTAATCCTTTCCCTCTCCTCCATTCTGCTATGTCCCAAGTCTATTTGCCATGTGATCTCTTGCAGTTCCGCACCTCTTCTACTCTCTTCATCTGCTCTTCTGTTACCCTCATTCTCCCTAACATGCCCTTTCCTCCACTCAATTTCCGTCACCAATCCCGCTACCCTTCTGTTTTCAAGCATTCTCCTAATACGAGCTGCCTTTTTGCTCTTCGTCCTCGCATTCCTAATGGTCTCCACTGCTCCAGGCGAGTCACTTATTATTCTTATGTCCATCTCTCCACCCATCAGTACCCCTTTACCTATAGCCACCATTTCGGCTTCCTGTACGCTTCCCAGCTCACTGATTCTTTCCCGACCCATTCTCCACTCGCTCCCCTCCTTATGCGCCCATCCTATACCCACTCGTCCATCCTCTCTCTTAACCGCGTCCACAAATACCTCTTTTAGCCCTTCTCGGTTCTCCAGAATTGTTCCGATCATCCATGGGTATATTCTGTCGCACCCGTTTATCCGTCCTCTTACTTTTTCTTTTCCGTGCGCCTTCCATTCTTCATACCTCGTTGCTGCCTCTATGTATAGAGGCGCCATCCCAGTCAGCACGCATAACGCGGCTGACGGCGCCGTTCTATATGCCCCGCTGGCCGATAGCGTAAACGGTCTCTGTATCGCCCCCAATTGTCTGATCACCCTAGAGTCCTTCGCTCTTGCTCCCCACACTTGGACGCCATACATCACCGTCGGCTTAACCACTCTTTCGAAAATCAGTCTGACACATCCTCTCCTTAGCCTTACGTCACGGCCCGTCCATCTTCTTAGTTTTCCTGCAACTATAGCCGTTCTCCTTCTTACCTCCTTAAGATGATCAATGTACAGTAGGCCCTTGTCTACTATCATGCCCAAGTATGTGATGTTACCGCCGCACTCAATCCGTTGCTCTCTCACCCTAACCACCGGTTCCTTGTCCAGTTTCCTGGCCGGGACAAACATGCATTCGGTCTTGTTTTCGTTATACCTTAGCCACATTTCATCCTCCCATTCCTGACATTCTTTCCACACCTCCTTCCACATCCTTTCTATTTTCTTTACCGACGGGCCAACCACCACTATCAGTTGGTCGTCGGCGTAGGCCTGGGCCCACACCTTCGTCCCACTACTTACTCTGTGCGCTGCTGGCACCCCTTCATTTATCCTGTCATATTCCTTTTCGTTTACTGCCCTCATCCTCTCGAACCACGCTTCCATGACAATAAGCCATAGCGTGGGTCCCAGGCTGGATCCCTGCGGGCACCCCCTGTCCACGATCGCTTCCACGCCTCCACTCTTGACTCTTCTTTCGCCTACAAATTCCATGCACACCTTGCCAATGTTTTCCGGTAGCCCCATCTTTCTCATATTCCATCCTATCGCAGGTCCCCATGCCGTGTTGAAAGCGTTCGACAAATCCAGCGCCATCACCATGCTATGCATACCCTCGTTCTTACTTCTCTTTATTCTCTCCACCATATTCTCAACAGCAGTCGATGTGTCCAATCCCGCCCTGAAGCCAAATTGGCAGGGCGAGAACTTCTGTCCTCTTTCACACCACACCTGTACTCTTCCGCTGAGAAGCCGGTCGAAAGTTCGCCCTAACGCGGTCAGCAAGCTGATCGGCCTTAGGCTACTATCCTTCTTAGGAATCCACACAACCTTCATCACCTTTCATACTGCAGGGAAATACCTCAGCCTAAGGCATGCGTTGAGTATATCCGTAAGATCTTCGCTTATTAGGTTCGCCACGTGTTTCATCACCTCATTAGGTATGCCGTCTGTTTCCGTCGCTTTGTTGTCTTTTAATCCTTCCATTACCTCTTGTACCTCCCTCACCGTGAAGTTGGGCTGCTCCGGTCCCCATCCTTCATCTCCGTCCTCCCTAATGCAGCGTCTACCCATGGTGTCTTTTCCCCTGTCATCGTTCGGGAAGTACTTGTCCAGCAGGTATCTGCTGGTTTCGTGCTTCCCCTCGGTGTATGTGCCATCCTCCCTCTTAGCCGTGCCCGGTATTTCCTCTGCCCTTTCTTTCCTCAGGAGCCCAAACACTCTGTTCCACGGTTTCTCCGATTGCAACCTCTCGACCCTTTCTTTCAGCCACTCGATTCTTGCCCTTGCAATCCCCCTCTTGTACTTATTCCTCTCTCTTCTAAATATACCCTGTTTTCTGATCCTTTCATCCTCTATTCTTTCTTCCTGGTACTCCCTCCTGAGTTTCCTCACTCTTCTTCTCATCCTACCCAACTCATCATTCCACCATTCTCTCTCCTGTTGCTCCTCTTTTGTACTCCTGGGTATTGTCTTGCGACACGCCCGAACAATCAAGGACTGGAGTTTCCCCGCTTCTGCTTCTACCTCCTCACTGCTATCTATTTTCCCCATATCATATGTCGAGACTATCTCCTCCACCACGGCCCAATTTGTCCTTCCAACATTCAAAAAGGTCCTTTTTCGCGTTGTCGGCTCTCCGGCTATTAGGAAACGTATCACTCGATGATCGCTCAGTGACTCATCCTCGCTTACCTCCCAGTCTCTCACCCAGCTCTTGCTGCAAATGGTTAGGTCAATCCAGCTCTCGCCTCTTCCACTAGAGAACGTCGCCAGGCTGTTCGCATCATTCTCAATCTGATAACCCTTCTCCACTATCCAGTCCAGTATATCCTCTCCTCTTTCATCCGTCACCATTCCTCCCCATGCGACATGCTTGGCGTTGAAGTCCCCTAGGATGATCTTCCCGCCTGCCCATTTATCAAAATTCCTTCTCACCTTTTTCCATTCATCATTCCTCCTCCTTCCAGGTTCCTCATACACATTCATTATCTTGACATCCTGCCCATCTTGCATCCTTAATATCACTCCGACCCCATTTATGCTCCTCACTGCCATGAGGGCAGAGCTGTCTATCTTTGTCCTTATCCATGTTCTGACCTTGGTACCTTTACCCCCGTCATGTTTATGCCACCCTTCCCAGTTCCCCTCTCTCTGCCACGGTTCCTGTAAACATACTATATCTGCCCCTTTTTCCTCTGCCATACCTCTTATGCGTTGAATTGCAGGACTTTAATACTCTGTCCGCCTTCTGCTAAGCTCTACCCTCCTCATATATACCGGGCATTTCGGGTCTATCGCTGGATGTCTTCTTTCACTTACCCCCGCCCTTTTGCAGTTTATGCAGTCAAGTGGCCGGATACCCAAGCACTCCTTGCCTTCGTGTCTACCTCCACATTTATTACATACCGCCGTCTCCGTGCAGTGTTTAGCAGTATGTCCATAATGGCAGCATTTGTAGCATACTGCTACACTCGCATGTTCTTCCACAAATATTCTCGTTAAATCAATAAATATAACTCCCACAGTCATCATCTTCCTAAACAGTTTCGCTCCTACTTCCACCACTATGTTCTCCTTCCAACTATTCGTCCTACATTCTCTCCTGCTTCTCACAATCATCCCCTCCCAGTCCTCATCATTCGTCTCATTATTCAAATCCAAGTTTTGTTCCCTTATCAGCCTCGGTAGCTCTTCATCCTTATATCCCTTTTCCACCCCTGTAAGAAGTAGCGACGGTTTCCTTCCCTTAATTTCCTCAACTCTCACCCTGTCATCATTTTCTATCGCCCTTTTCACTCTCTCCCTTTCTTCCACGCCCTTACTTTCCAAATATAGCGTACCTCCCTTCACTTTCGTCAGGCCCAGCACGTCATCCGCACATCCTTCCTTCTCCAGACATTCCTTGATGATCCTAGCGGCCGTCCTCTTCGCTTCCTCGGTCACACCCTCTACCTTGATTTCTTGTATCCGCCTTGGCGTTGTCCATCCTTCACTTGGTTTTGGCCTCTCTCCTCGCATGGGTATGCTGGTCATATCAGCATAGGTTCTAGGTCCATTGTCGCCCCTTCCCCTCCTTTTTCTACGCCTTTTCTGCTGGAACTGTCCTCCCTGTTCAGAATCAGTTTCCATCTCCGTATCGAAACCCTCCTCGTTAGCCGTCGACACTGGTGCCTCCATTTCCTTTCTTCCTTCCCTCACTCGGCTCCCAGTCGACTCGCCCCCTCTTCTAATTACCTCCGCTTTCTTCCTGTTAGTAATCATTGCCCTACCCATGTCTTCGATGGTAACATTCATTCTTCTAGTTTCCTCAACCAACCCCTCGATCACTACTTTCATCCCATCCATCTCGTTTAGTTTGTCCTCACATTCCTCTACTCTTCTTTCCATCACTCTCATTTTAACTCCATCACCTTTCATCCTTCCAACTTCCAACATAATGTCTCCAATCCCTAGTGCCATTTCCTGCAATTTCTGAGCAACGATCGTCTGTTCATCTTTATTGAACTGAATTTTACCGCCCGCGTATCTAGTGGTGGCCTGCCTCACGGCGTTCATGCACTCCTTGATCCTCTCCCATCTCGAGCTAATTATGTCCTCTTCTGCTTCTTGTTGTTCGCCTCCTTGTCCTCCGTTATCCTCTTCCTCACTGAATTCCAGATCTTGTTCTCCCTCTTTCCCAGTTCCCTCCCCTTCGTCATGCATGGTAGATGATAGCTGGTTTGCTACTATCTCTTGCAGCTTTTCCACCGACTTGTTCATGATGTCAGTCATAGCGTTCTGCATTGCTCCGGCTGCCTGATTTACGAGTTCTCCCAGTACCTTTTCTGTTCGTTGCATCTTGTCCCTTTCTCTCTCCGCCTCTGGTGATTTCAGCTCCCCGGCTTTCAGGAACGTACCGTGCTCCCGGTAGAATTCGTCGATCCGTACTTCCGACCTCGTTCGCTTCCTCGTATTTGCACCGTGATACATAGCACCGTGATCCACTTTAAAATTTTTATTACTTTGTTCCATATTTCATCCCACGAGTAGCTAGGGAAATAAAAGTTCACCCCCGCAGAGCCCCGCATACAGGGGTGAGGGCAGGTTTTCAGTAGGATGTTGCCCATGTATCCCACAGGTATCGTTATAAGCACTGTGACCCCAGTGCCATTCATGCCGTAGACACGATGACTCACGCCGTAGCATTGGGGATTTATTATCGAGGTTTACTCCTCTTGATATATGTCACGTTCCGATTTAGGAACGAGCACCAGGACTAGGGGCATCGGCTTCCGATTACGGTTGTAAAGCCATGCCACCACTTCGGGGTTAAAGCCCCTCCTCAGCAGATCTTCTTCAATATCCTCGCAGAGGACAAACTCAGGAACTCCTCGTAGGATCACCCTGAGGGGTTTGTCTTCTGCGAAATTATATGTATGATGGGGCACTTTGCCCTCTATCAACACGTGTGATAGCCTCCGGTAATCATCTACGGTAGCAGGTTGTACCCTGATACCGTCCTGAACGTTAACGGCTTTGGAAATGTTAATTTTCTTTGACTTCATCTGTCTATTGACCTCAACCCAGCAATCCTTTTGCCGAATGGTAATCGGCGGTATGGATTTTCGGGGAGCTTGGGAAGTCGTCTCCTAGACTAGGGTTGAATGATGAAACATCATCGTCATCTTTCACTAGCTTCGCCACGTCTTCCGGTCCGACGCCGAAACGCGCGATGATATGTTTGAGAATCAACAGTAAGTCAGACTTTGTTGCCTTCTCTAGCATTTGACCAATCTGGTCAGACATCTTCGCTTTGTGTAAATGATATAATCGAACGCAAACACACAATAAGGCCTACTCACCCTGTATCACCACACTATAAGATCCCCAGTTCCGAACTGAGGAAATTCCCGGCGTAAGGCCACTCCCCCTTTACTAAAACGCGATTGAAAAATTTCTCTCTGGGAGCGGGGGTGGTGGAAGGGGGGGAGACCGTCCGAGCGAATATAAAAAGCTGGGGAGGTCTTCCTTCCAGGCCTCAACCTTAGGGGGTGCATGATGATGATGAGATTGTTTTTGGCCAACGTGGCAAACAAAGATATTTTACAAACGCGTTGTAAAAAGGGGGAGTGGCCTTAAGCCTTCTGGGTCCTCAACTCGGTGTTGGGGATTGTTTAGTGCGACGAGACATATGGTGAGTAGGCCTTGTGATATAAAAAGCATACGTTTCGAAAAATCATTTACAAGCTGTTGCGATGTCTGAACAAATAGGTACAATATTGGAAAATGCGTTGAAAGCGGATTTGCTTTTAATCCTAAAGCATATCATTGTGAGATTCGGCGTAGGGCCTGAAGACGTGACAAAGATTGTCAAAGACGATGACGAGGTTTCCTCGTTCAATCCGCCAAGTCTTGGAGAAGATTTTCCAAGTGTTCTGGCCCCTAGGGTCGAAGGTGCCGGGTCTGTCATCAGACCCAAACGCGTTTGCATTCGCAAAGGTTCGGGTGCCAGATCGGTCACCTCTGACACTACAGTGTCAAGTGCTGAATCTCGCAATGATATTGCGGGAAGTAATAGTGTCGATGCGCAATCAACAAATGATGCAGGAAATCAAAACGAAGTCGAAATGCAGGTGGATGGTGCTGTAAGCACAAACGGGCAGAACATCGCCCCCACCCCTGCAAATACACAGCAGGCAAACGCGACACCTGCTAACAAGGGTAAAGGCAAAGCCAAGAAAAGGCCAGCTGCCACCGTACCCGATGAGGATGATGTCCGCACAGTCGTCGGAGCCGACGAGACTGAGGCTAGACATAGTTCGGAAAGCGTTAGGAGGAGCGCTTCTCCAAGACCCGCCCCGCGACGAGCAATCCCGCCAATCACAATTCGTAAGAAGGATTGCTGGGTTGAAGTAAATCGCAAATGTGTTCAACATAAGATCTCCTTTACTAAAGCTGTAAACGTGCAGGATGGTATCAGGGTGCAACCAGCCACCCTACAAGATTATCGTGAGTTATCACACTTGTTGATAAGCGGCAAAGTGCCGCAACATACTTACAGCTTTGCTGAAGATAAACCCCTTAGGGTTATCCTTCGGGGTGTTCCGGAGTTTATCTCCAGCAAGGACATCGAGGAAGACCTGTTGGGGAGGGGCTTCAATCCCGAGACCGTTGCCAGGTTGTATAACCGCAACAAAAAACCGATGCCTCTGGTTCTGGTGCTCGTGCCGAAAACGGAACGAGATATATATCAGATCAGTGATATTCTTAGCGTGAAGATTTCGGCCGAGCCGCAGAAACCACGAGGTGCCGTTGGTCAGTGTCACAAATGTCAACGGTTCGGTCACGCGCAGAGGAACTGCATGGCGGTTCCTGTGTGCGTGAAGTGCGCTGGAAAGCATCTTTCTCAAGAATGCACAAAACCTCGCGCTGAGAAGGCCAAGTGCGCGAACTGTGGAGGCTCCCACACGGCCAGCTACAGGGGATGCCCTAACTTCCGCAGGCCCCGAAGCGGCAACGCCGCCAAGGGCACGGGGAGGGGAGCACCCTCTGCTGCCGGAAAGGCAACCAAGACTGGCTCTCGCCCAGCAGCGATTGTTGCAGGTACCGGCACTGTCCGTGCAGGAGTCTCTTATTCAGGCGCCACGAAAACCGGCCCCTCCACGACAGAAACGAGCGGACCGGACGACTTTTTCGCCGCCCTCGAAAAGATGAAACAACTCTTCACGAAGTTTCCGGTACTGCAGCAGATGTTTGTACCAAATCAGGCCGTGCTTTCGAGGACTAATTAATGGCTGTACCCCATATTAGGCCCAGCTCCTTGAAGATCGTCTTTTGGAACTGCAATGGTCTCAAAGACAAGAAATGGGATCTTGAAGATTTCATGGTGCGACATAACGTTGACCTCGTGCTCCTTCAAGAGACCCATCTTGACAATGGGGTCATTGCGGTCCCAAACTACCGAGTTTTCCGAGAGGACCGTATTGGGCGACGTGGAGGGGGCGTGGATGTTCTAGCCAAATGCTCTCTTCGGGTCGCACAATGCGGCATTGATGGTAACCGAAACCACGGCACGGAAGTGGTCGGTGTTGAAGTTGAAACGAGTAGGGGCGCCCTTAGGGTGATCTCTGCTTATAACCCACCGAACAATCCAATACAGGATGATACGCTGGATTCCCTGCTGATGGAATCCAACACTCCGACGATCGTCGCAGGCGATTTTAACGCGAAACACACGTCATGGAGCCGGGTGTCAAACCGCAATGGGATGGCGCTCTGGGCACACATGGACAGGCATGACTATCATGTAGTTAGTCCTGGTGAGCCCACACACTACGGTCGCTTCAGACTGGACGTACTTGACATCGCGTTGGTCAGGAATGTCCCCTGGACTTGGGAGATTTACCCCCTTTCTGAGTTAAGTTCGGATCATAATCCAGTCGTACTATGGCTGGGCGATGATCCTATTCCCCAGGGAAGTTGGCTGCGGAAGTCGACGAACTGGGAAACGTTCACGGCGAATCTGGCAGAGGCACACGTCGTGCCTGAGGTACTCCGAACTTCTGCCGAGTTGGACGTTGCAGCAGTACATTTCGAGCACGTTATGAATGACGCTTTTGAGGCCGCCACAACCAGAGAGCGGAGTCCTGTGAAGTTCTACAATGAGTTCCCAACGAGGATTAAACTCCTCATTCGGGAACGTAACCGTTTGCGTAGGATTTTTCAGAGGACTCTGTTCCCCGGGGACAGGGTAAGATCCAGCCGTAAGGCTACTGAAGTTAAACTCGCGATCCTGGATTACAGGAATGAAAGGTGGAACGAAACGCTCTCTAGCCTCGAGCCGGGAGATAAGGAGCTTTGACGTCTTATCAAACGGCAAAAAGGTCGGAGAGCTGAGTTACCACCCATTCATGGTGAGCACGGAATGTGTTATGCATCGGTCGACAAGGCCATGGCCTTCGCTGATACGAAGGAACGTCAGTTTGTGCTGAACACCGACGAGGATGATGACGACGATCGGGACACCTTCGTGGAACGGCGGGCTAGACGGATTCTTCAAGAGGACGATGACGATGAATTGCGTCCAGCTTCTGAGGAGGAGCTTAAGGCGCAGATTAGAGGGCTTCCGAAAAGGAAGGCTACGGGAGTGGATTCCATTACTAATGTAATGCTGAAGAAACTCCCGGATAATCAGATCACTTCCATCAAGAATCTGATTAATAACTCTCTGTGACTTAGGCACTTCCCCAGCAGGTGGAAACATGCCATCGTCGTCATGATTCTGAAGGTCGGTAAAAACCCAATGTTCCCGAAGAACCATCGTCCCATAAGCCTTCTTAGCTCGGTGGCGAAACTGGCCGAACGCATCGTATTGGAGAGGGTCAATGATGAAGTCATTGACAGAAACATCCTTCCTGACGAACAATATGACT
The DNA here is from genome assembly GCA_958502065.1 of Chrysolina americana. NCBI lineage: Eukaryota > Metazoa > Arthropoda > Insecta > Coleoptera > Chrysomelidae > Chrysolina > Chrysolina americana. Next base: position 48,710,502 of record OY293410.1, on the reverse strand, counting down.
TCAGGCCACAGCACTCGACAAAGCTGCAGGCCTTGAGGATGGTCGAAGAGACCATCAGCGAGCTAAACAGGAGACATTTCGTCTTCCTGTTGCTTCTCGATGTCGCGAAGGCCTTCGACCGAGTATGGCACGAAGGCCTTCTCTACAAGATGAGTCTCTTGGGCTTTCCTCGAGGTCTGATAAGATGGATAGGCTCATACCTAAAAGGAAGGACGTTTCAGGTCAAAGCCGAAAATGAGCTCTCGGACACGAGTGCCATTGAGGCAGGAGTGCCCCAGGGCGCCGTGCTTTCTCCGGTGCTATACTCGGTATACACTAGTTATATACCGAGGACCGCACACGTGAAGGTTTTTTTTTGTACGCCGACGACACCGCGTTGCTCGCCAGTTCGGCGAATCCGGAGCAAGGGGTTGTCTACTTGCAATCTGCAATAGACGGCCTTGAGCAATGGTTCCTTGACTGGAAAATACGAGTCAATCCTGCGAAGACGCAGCTAATCTCCTTGGGGAGGAGACGAACCTACCCAGAAAGGAGGGTGACAATCTCGGGAACGGAGATTGACTGGCTACCGCGGGTCAAGTATCTTGGCCTGACGTTTGACCGTGGACTCACCTGGAAGCCACACATCGACGAATTGAGAGCCAAGTTGCACGCCAAATTGTGTTCACTTTACCCGCTCCTTAACAGGAGGAGTAAACTCAGTTTGAGGAACAAATTGCTTCTATACAATTCAATGGTCAAGCCTGTGATGATGTATGCCTCAGCCGCCTGGGGTCAAGCCGCCCACACCCATATACAAACTCTGGAATGGTTCCAGAGCAAGTACCTGCGGATGATAGTCGATGCTCCGTGGTTTGTGCGTAACGTGCGAATCCGCGATGATCTGAGGCTGCCTTTCATTCAGCAGTCTATCCATGAGCGTGTATTGGATTGTGCGGAAGCGCATGAAAATCCGCTTATACGGGTTGCAGTAGATTATACTATTGATGACCCTACCCGTCACAAAAGGCCACGCCTATCCGTGGTCTAATCCGCCACCACTCCGACAGGGAATTTTGTGAAGGAAAACTTTCACCAAATTTCTAACAACCCCCGTCACTTGAGGAAAACCAACGCGCGAGGGTGGCAGGGGGCTGTTAGCGCCCTGTTACTGTCCTGCATACCCATCCCGCCACTCTCGAAGTGGCCACCAGCAGTCTTTCTCACGGATGGTGAGAAAGCTCGTTCAAAGGGTAAGGGAACTAGGTTCCAGCCTAAACGGAAACCATGAAGATCATGATAAAATTATTCAGTAGTAGTTATTATTCGAGCTCCGGCAGTCATACTTGTTAGTTATTATTTGAATTCATTCGATAATCGAGCTCCGGCAAGTAACAGTTGTTAGTCGAAACTAATTCATTCCAGCCTTCGAACTCTGCTTCGAGCAGTTAAGATTTGCTTTGCAATTCATTTAAGCTTTGAGTTTTATTACTCTTGAAAAGTAATATCAAACGAACTTGTTAGTTCGAAGTATCTTCAGACATTGAAGAATCTAGTCGCAAAGTGCTTTGCGAATCTACGTTTTTGCTTTTGCTCTTCGTAAACCTAACTATTAAAAACGGAACTTAGTATCCAATACAACGAGCTTGCTGTTTCGCTGCCGATACCTGAGTTCAACGACAAGCTACGAGACGTGGTGTTCCAGCTGTTGCTGCAACCGACGCCGACTCTTTCCCGAGATAGACCTAAAGCCAGCGTTTTGGAAGGTGTGGACCATCTCCAGGTTTGGGCCATCAAAAACCCAAAACCCATTAAGAAAGAATTCGTTTTGACCATTTATGATGATGGCAAAGGCGTGACTCGCTATAGCCAAGGGCAGTTTCGTCACGGGCACTCGATTCCAGGTGAGTGCTCCATCTGGATCAGGTGAGAACTAGTGACTGATGTTCGACATTGTCCCTCGGTAGGGAACAGAACCCTAAATATTGACTTTTACTTGACTGAACATTTTTTTTTGTCGTCACGTCAGGCTTTCGCCCTTGAGTGATTCATTTTACTATATATTTACTAATCACTGTGTGCATATATACCTCTCCCTTTTCAGCATAGGGTACATATTAGGAGTACCTCCCGTGGGATGCAAGTTGGCGAGCTCCTGGAGACCCTCGCTAACTGTCGTCGGGATTGGACAGTTCGGTAACCCCGAACGGTACATGCCCTTCGTCGCCTACCCGATATCTGAGGAAATTTCACTCGTGTGTTATTTCATTGCACTCAGTGTTGGCGGCCTAAAACGCACTTTCTCCTCCCGGCCGAGGAGACACGCGAGGTTAATCTTCCCTGAGTAGGCATACCTAAATCACGAACTATTTTGTGCGCTTCACTTAGACTGATAGGGGTTAGGGATCGTAGTGACCACCCAGTAGCCGGCAGTAGCCATCGTGGTGCTCTGGGCGGAATTTCCCGGTCAGAGTTATCTATCTTGTTAGGGACTTAACTCCTCCGGGATTTCGGGTAATAAAAACTTTTTTTTTTCCCCATTTAGTGAATATTTTTACTTCCTTTGTTACAGCAGATAATAAGGTTAGAGTTTTTCTTTTGACACTATTGATAGTCTATAAATGGAGGATTTTAGTCAACAAACGCGCTTAGGTGGTGGTGCCAGAACCCGAGCTAGCTGGCCAGAAGCTGACGTTCCAGAAGGAATGTCACTTCGAAATTAATACTCCAACCAACCGCTTTCAAGACAGTTTTACTATTTGACTCCTGGGTCTGTGTGGAATTTTATGTTGTGCGAGTGGCGCCCTCTCTCGGCGGGACGATATACTGACCCTTTCCGTCGGCTGCTGTCTATCGAAACTCCTTGTGCGAAACGGATGGTTATTTTGAATCGAGCCTACCACACATTCCGATAGTTTTACAGAGTAATAATTCGCAAGTGTGGTGTACGAATCTGAATTATGTGAATGAACCTAGATCTTTACCACATGAATCATGTCAGAAGATGGATCTCTTAAAATTAAAATTAACGGAGAATCAATTAACTCATTTGGAGAGCTTTTGCTTGCTATGAAAACTCGCTTATCGAGAATTTCTGAAAACAATAAAATCAAAACAACAACGGAATGATGCCTACAAGCAAACAAATATTAACTTAATTACGATGCGTCCATATTTCATTACCGGAGACCCTCTTCGACGGCGTTTTTTCTGCTATACGTCAGCCTTCCTATATCAAACGATATTTTCAAATATTCCAGGGAGAACGCATTTGTATGAGCACAAAATTAATTTAAAAGATGCAACTGAATTTTTTGTAAAGCCTTACCCTATACCAGTTGCCCATATGGATACTGTATTCCATGCTATAAGGCAAATGGAAGCATGGGGTGTTATCGAAAGAGTCTCTACACCGTATGTGTTCCCATTACTGACAACCATCAAAAAGATGGGGAAGTTCGAATTTGCTTGGACACCCGTCGTTTAAATTCGGTTATGGGTGGAAAAAATGTATGTCCAAAATCGACTTGTCTCATTCATATTGGCAGATTCCCTTAAGAGAGCAGGCTAAAAAATATTGTGGATTTATGGTAGGGACGAAATGTTACCAATGGTGCATTTTGCCTTTTGGAGTCTCAACCGCAGTCACTTCTTTCCCTCGTGCCATGAGTAAAGTGTTTGGGGATGAATTTTCAGATTTTCTCATTAATTTTGTTGACTACCTGATTGATATGAGTGAATCGGTAAACCAACACTTGTGTCATTTGGAACTAGTATTCAGTAGGCTGAAGGAAGCAGGATTCACTGTGAAAGCTTCTAAATGTGTATTTTTTTCACGCGTAGATGCAGTTTCTAGGAAATGTTGTCAACACGGAGGAAGTTCGTCCGGATCTCAAACTTGCCCAGGATGTAACTGATTATCAGAGACCGAGGAACGTCAAGGAGGTACAAAAGTTCTTAGGAGTTTGTAATTAAGACAGGATTTTCTTACATCGATTTGCTGAGATAGCCGAACCTCTAACTCGCCTGTTAAGAAAAAAAGTTACGTGGAAGTGGAATGTTGACTAAGAGGGGGCATTTCAAAAACTGAAAGAGGAACTGAAGGCCGCTACCCTTTTGTACCATCCGGATTTCTCGCAACCTTGGCACGTCGGTACCGACGCCAGTGATGAAGGTATAGCGGGACAACTTTTTCAAGTTGTGGACGGAAAGAGGCGGGTTGTCGCTTGGGCTAGCCGTCTTCTCCTAGAGCGTGAGAGGTGCTATCATGCTAATGAAAAGGAAGTATTAGCAGCCTTTTGGTGTATCCACCGTTGGAGAACTTACTTGTTAGGAAATGAGTTTTTCTTTTACACTGATAGCAGGACGCTGACCTATTTAAATTCCTGTAGGTTGTTGTCACCGCGAATCACTCGCTGGGCCTTGTCCTTACAGGAACTAAATTCTGTCTACGATGCATTATCCCGATTTGCCAGGCTGCCAACCCCTGTAGAAATATGCTTCCATATATTTAGCACAGTTTGAACTTGGGTGACGCTTTCCAGAAAAAACTGAATTCAATTGCACAGTTTCAGTTGGAGGATGAAAAACTGTCTGAACTTATCAAAGAATTATCAAGCGACATTATACGTACGCGTTTCACTCAACAAAATCAAATATTGTACAAATTCGAAGCATCCGAACATGAACGCCTACTCTGCATCCCAGAGCAGCTGGTTGAAGCTGTAGTTCTGGCTTTCTATGAGGCTTATGGCCATTTTGGTACCTATAAGACTTTCCTCGCACTGAGAGATGAAGTGTATTTTCCTAACATGCTTCGGAAGATCAAAAAAATTGTGAGGGATTGTGACATATGTCAGAGAGCACAGATTTCGAAATTGCCAAACCCCCCTCAATCTCAAATCGTTCCAGACTCCATGGATAATTTGATAGCCATTGACACTTAGGGGCCACTAATCAAGTCTAGAGGAGGAGTGGCATATATCTTTGTTGTTTTCAACGTGTTCACGAAACACCTAGCTTCTTACCCCTTGAAAAGGGCTACGACCAGGTCAATGCTCAATAGGCTTCTGAAAGACTATTTTCCAACCTATGGTCAACCTCGCCGAATACTTTAGAAATTTTTGCTATAAGGTATTATGAATCCTGGAGTGATATAGAAAAAATATATTTAATTTTAATGAATAATAGTAATAAAGTTTCGAAATTCTCTCAAAGGGAGGGTCGGATTAGCAAATATATGATATTTTTATTCGCTATAATTTTGGATTTACTAGAATTTCTCGCATTACAATAACTTCGACTGATATTTATTTGGTCATTATCTTAACCTACGGCCACCTGTTGGCGATTCCGCCAAGTGTCGTCAATAATTTTTCGCTCAGTAGGGTACTACCTGAATTTCTGCGGGGTTTTGTCTGTTGGGCCAAGTGAGGCCGTTACTTGTTCTTAGCCTTCAGAATTGTTTTTGCGCTGTACTCGGAATGCGGTTTTTTCTGAATGCCGATTTGGCTTTCCGGAGTTTTCGAGAGATATTGAAGACTGATTTCTCAGACTTGATCATATCAGAGCTAAATTAATTGCTAGGGGTTCATAGCCCGAGAATTCCTCGTAGACTTGCACCCGCATTTTATTCTAGGTACCTGAGTTTTTTTGTTGTGCTTACTCTCGTACAAATGTTCTTACGTTTTTAAAACGTGATATTGTAAAAAAAAGTGCTGTCAGGTTATAGTTGTGCATTTTATTCTAGCACTGAATGTAAATAATCCAGTCGCCGATACAACCTCTATTAGAGAATTTAACAATACATCATATCTGCTGCATCCAATCTGTTGGCGTTGTTTCATTTTTCTTACCATATATCTTACCACGCTACCTTCCTGACACACCCAACCCTGAAATACGAAGAGAACCACCGCAAGGTGTCGTCAATATGGCGTCAGACCTTTTCTGAAAAATAATAAAAAAATGGCCAGTATAAACGGCTAGTGAAGTACATGTTGAAAAAAGTAGTAGTACGGAAATTTTCGGAGGTGAAGGAAGTACCACGGGTTACATGCGCTTCACCTGAAGAAATAGCATGTGAAAATCATTTTAAATCTACTCACTTTCGAGATGTGTCTGGTCGATACACAGTCTCGTTACCGTTCCGAGTACCGCAACCTACGTTTTCCACATTAAGGACTTAGCTGTCAATCGATTCCTGTCACTGGAACGGAGATTACAGAAGCAACCAGAAGTATATGCACAATATAAAGAGTTCATGCGAGAATATCTCGAATTGAACCATATGTCACTTGCTTCTCAGTCGTCAATTCCGGAAACTGTATACTACATTCCTCACCACTGTGTGCTTAAACCGGAAAGTACCTCAACAAAATTAAGGGTTGTGTTCAATGCCTCTGCCAAACTTCCAAACCAACCCTCGCTCAATGATTGTCTGCTAACCGGTAATAAATTACAGCAGGACATTGTAGCAATATTGCTCAAATTTTGCTGTTATAAATTCGCCATTCGTACGGACATAAAAAAATGTACCGTATGATTTGGATTGATAACACCCATCGTGATTATCAACGCATTGTGTGGAGATTTTCTCCACATGACCCAATACAAGATTTTGTGTTAAACACCGTCGTACATGGTGTAACTTCCTCTCCATTTTTAGCGCTCAGAACCTTATTGCAATTGGCCGATGATGAATGACACAGTTGTCATGTCGCTGCCGAAACCATTCGCTGTTCATCTTATGTGGATGACTTCGTATGTGGCGCTTCCACAGCCGAAGAGGCCCGCAACCAAATTGATGAATTGATATCATTATTAAGATGTGAAGGATTTGAGCTAAGAAAATGGTCCTGCAGTGAGCCATCGCTTTTATCTCATCTCCCCCCTTCCCATTTATCAACTAACCCGCTTTCTTTTGATCCAGATGTTTCCCTGAAGGTTTTAGGATTACACTGGAATCCTCTTACTGACCATTTCGCATGTTCTATTAAACCTTCCGAGAATCAATCACGCATCAAACGTATTATTTTATCTGAACTAGCAAAGATATATGATCCCTTAGGTTTTTTGGCACCCGTGACTTTTTTCACTAAATATTTAATCCAACGTTTGTGGATTTCTAATGTGGGCTGGGATGATACCCCTAGTGATGAAATCCTTCTTGTGTGGACCCAGTACAAAAAGGAATTGCCCTTGTTATCACAGTTAAAATTACCTCGCCATCTACTTTCACATCAACTCTCTGAACTTCATGGCTACTGTGACGCCAGTGAGAAAGGATTTGCTTGTGTCATCTATTTGCGAACAATTAACAATAATGATATAATTTCAACCCATTTTGTTTGTGGAAAGCACCACTCAAAAAAATCTCAATTCCCAGTCTCGAACTATGTGCCGCTGTCATGCTTTCTAAATTACTATCTTTTGTCATAAATATTTCAAAAACTCACATGGATATTTCGTCTATTTGTGCCTGGTCGGATTCGCATATCACCCTCCAGTGGATAAAGAGTTCTCCTTATCGCTTTCAAACATTTGTCGCCAACAGGGTGAGTTATATTCAGGAGAAAATCTCCCCTGACCTATGGTATTATGTTGAATCCCAACATAACGCTGCGGATATAGCATCATGGGGTATTTATCCCTCCGAACTCAAAGCCAATTCCCTATGGTTCCAAGGCCCTCAATATCTACGACAATCCAGAACTCCGTGGTTAGATCCTCCAGCTTCTTCCTTTCAGTGTGCTATTCCCCCGGAAGAACAGCGAAAGTATTCATTTTTCGTGCATTCGAATTCTACGAATGTTCTAGATGAATTGCTGAATAACTTTTCTTCATTTTCTATGCTGCAACGAGTCACTGCATTCATGATGCGCTTCATTTTCAATTGCTCTCACCGTTCGTGTCCAAAGAACGGGCCGCTTAGTCATTCCGAATTATATGATGCCATGATAAGGTTAGTTATATACACTCAATCTACATATTTTTGTGATGAACTTCGAAATAATAATTTTTCGAAACCGCATCGCAAATTGAAGATGTTCGTGGACGATACTGACATACTACGAATAGGTGGTCGTTTGAACCACTCGTCATTACCGCGTGATGCAAAGCATCCGATACTGTTGCCAAAAAACAGTCGCTTAACAACTTTACTTATTGAATCTTTCCTTAAGAAATATCTACATGCAGTCTTCCGCACAACACAATTCCTATTATCTCAACAATTTTGGATTTTATCTCCCAAACGAGCCATCAATTCGATATCAACAAAATGTATTCAGTGTTGGAAAACCCAACCTAAACCTTTTCAACCTGTTATGGGTGACTTGCCTTCATCTCGGATATCTAAAGTCAAACCATTCAGTCATGTTGGTGTTGATTTTGGCGGTCCATTCACGCTTTCTATGACTGGACATCGAGGCCTTAAAACTTGCAAAGGTTATCTTTGTTTGTTTGTTTGCTTCGTCACCAAGGCACTCCATTTGGAGCTTGCTAGTGACTTATCATCTGAAACTTTCCTGGCTGCCTTACAACGATTTATTGCTCGCTGGGGGCGAGTGTCGCATATTTATAGTGATAATGGCACTAATTTTGTGGGTGCCAGTCGGGAACTTGCTAATTTGTTGAAAAATGCTGCTGACCATGAATCAATTACCCACTCCTTCATTACTCCGGCTTCTCCTCATTGGGGTGGTTTATGGGAAAGTGGGGTGAAATCTGTGAAGGGACATTTATCTCGAGTCATTGGGCAACAGATGAGGAGTTCTCTACGGTGTTAGCCTTGATTGACTCCACTCTAAATTCACGCCCCCTCGGTACTAATGATCCACGCCACTCAATGTGAATCGCCTTTCCAGATGGCAGATGATTCAAAAGTTACACCAGTATTTTTGGAAACGCTGGCATGAAGAGTATCTTCATACCCTTCAGCAAAGGGGTAAATGGCTGAAGCCGGACACTAGATCACCTGAAATTGGGAGTTTGGTTCTCATCAAATGTGAAAATACGCCACCATGTAAGTGGGTCCTTGGCCGCATATCAGCACTCCATCTTGGTCGCGATTCTGTTGCCGGGTTGCAACTGTACAGACCAGGACTGGCCCGTTAACGCGCTCTCTGGTCAAGCTGTGTCCGTTTCCTGCGTCGGATTCGGATATACCCATTGATATTAATCTTAATTAAATATATTTTTTTTTTCATTCTTACAATTTTTTTTTTTTTAAATGTGCATTTGAATTTCAAGTTGAAGTTAGTTACAATGAATCCATATAATTTTTTTAATTTTTTTGTTTGTTTGAAGATATACTTAGTGACAATAAGTCTCGAGAATATAGTTTATTTCCTTAGTCAGATTCAAACCATGCCCAAAATTTAAAAAAATGCATTTTTTGCGGGGCAGGATGTTTCGTAATGCCTTTCTGGTCCGATTTGAACTTGATTATGTTGCCCGTTCCTTGGAGAGTTGCACTAAAACGACCTTGTATCATGTGGCCTTGCTCGTCTCTGGAGCCATCGGTAAAACCTATGCGAACTAATTAGTAGTGATCGATGACCTATTGAACCAGAAAGACGTTCACATTCGTTTTCGCTTTGGATCACACCCGATTGGTGTTTAATTAATGTTATTGTAATCATCGATTTTATGAGTAGTTTTAACTGGGCTTATTGCTGCTTGATCGAGCCCTTATTCCACTATAGTGTCTTGCCAGTTACCAATTTGTGTGGGGGTCGACCTGCCTACTATCTCGTTGCCTTCTCTTGAGGATGATCTTCACTTTTTAATTCTTGAGCTGCTTTCCGTTTTGCTAACACTAATGTTTTACTGATGAGCAATGAAAATGTTGGAGGTTGAAAATACACGTCTACTCAGCACACGCCATCACACGAATTGGGATTGAGGTGGTTGGGAAACACTTGTGAATATAAGGGAACTTGCAGGTCGGGAAGGAGTCAAAAGTTGGGTGGAAGTAGACAATTGGGTGGAAGTAGATGGTTGGGTGGAAGTAGAAAGTTGGGTGTAAGTAGAAGATTCGGTGGAAGTAGAAAGTTTAGTGGAAGTGGAACGTTGGCAGATGGCTGGTAATGAAAATATCTTCTTCACTCTCTAGCTCTACTAATTGAGTCCCTTGGTTTCAGACTCATTTTCAATCACTGGAACGTTTGAAAAACTTTCATTATTTGAAATATTTCCCAATATCCTGAAAGAAATAATTTTATTGAGATATCAAATACAAAACTTCAACAATAATTTACTTTCCGGTTGCCAATGCTCTTCCAAAAATGACATTTGCCTAAAGAAGCGTCATTCTGTTGTTGCTGCACTTTTTGTTGGAGTACAGCGGATCTTTTTTCGCTCAATGGCATATCGATTTCTTAACGAGGTTCCCGTCGTTTCGAATTCCTCCCCTATGAAGAATGTGAAAGTGAAATACAGTTGATGATGACTACTCTTACGTGACTAACCCATTATGCTGGCAATGGTTTTCCATGCATTCTGTCTTGCAAGTTTGCTTAAAAATTCCCTGTGTCTTTTATCGTACAGATGTTTATACTGTAGCACCAGATCAATTAGTATATCTTGATCCATTTCAAAACAATCAATAATGAATAAAATACAAACTGTTGAAATCCGACAGCTACCCAAACAAACAAAGAACAAACCTTATGAAGCATGACCACAGATCATATTATGAAAAAGAACGGTGGTGAACTACTTACTATACATGCGCATGCCTTTTAACTCAGAACATAATTTTATAGTTGAAAGTTGACTAACTTCTTAATGAAGCAGTGTTAATGTAATGCAATAATGTATTTGCATGAGCACCTCCTATGAAGTACTAAAATTCAACTTTCTCTGACTTTAATGTAGTTAATTGAGAAAAGTCTCAGTAACTCGACACAGTCTCACACGAAATTCTCCTAAATAAATTGAGCCACTATGGTATTCGTGGTCTCCCACTTAATCTTATGTCCAACTATTTAAGAAATAGAGGTCAGAGAGTAAAAATTGGGGATGAGGTCAGTTCGGAGTCAGTAGTGAGAATCGGGGTACCACAAGGAACAGTATTGGGTCCAATACTGTTCCTTGTATATATGAACAATATTGCAGAAATAGATGGTCTAGGACACCTTGTTTGTTACGCTGACGACACAGCTTTGATTTGCACTGGAGAGAACTGGGTGGAAGTCAAACATACCACCAAAACAAATTTACAGAAGATATATGCATGGTTGAATTTAAATAAGCTCACCCTAAATATTGATAAGACTAAATTTGTGGCTTTCACACCAACAGTCGTTAGTCAACCACATAATCTGTCTCTGAAATTACACTCTGTAAAGTGTCACAAAAACTTATGTGAATGTTCTTCTATTGAAAAAGTGTCATCAATTAAATACTTAGGAGTAGTCCTAGATCAACACATACGATGGACTGATCATATCATGAATGTAAACAAACGCCTTAGAACACTTATACACAGTTTTTATTCCTTGAGAGATATCCTCTCCAGGAAAAACCTCATAATACTCTACAACTCCCTAGCTGAATCAATCTTATCTTACTGCATCACAATATGGGGTGGAGCTTTCAACAACACACTAAATATCGTTCAGACAACACAAAACACACTCCTAAAAATTATACTAAAAAAAAATAAACGCTTTTCCACCGATAAGCTATATGAGGAAGCAAATATATTAAATGTTAAACTATTATATACTCACCAATGTTTGAAAAGAATGTTCATGAATCAAGAAAAATTCCATCAAAAAAGGATAAGAATAAACAGGTCTACCATAAATATGGATCTAAATATTAAACACTTTAAAAAAACATTAACGCAAAGAACTTTCTTTTTCTTCGGTCCCAAATTTTTCAACACCTTACCGATTGACCTAAAACAGATTTCAAACGCAAAGAAATATAAAACTGAAACCAAAATATTCGTTATGAAATACTCTAAGAAATTTTATGATATACTGAATTCGACATCAACTTAAGTCTACTTCTACTACATAAAAAAAAAAAAAAACTTACCATCATTGGCATCCTTTCCCCTGTGTCGAACACTTCCGGAAATAAAATAAACTATGTAAACTATGTGAAATGTAGTATAAAAATTGTAATCTTAATATTCTTACTCACCTTGTCAAATAAATGTACATTTAACTTAAAATTTCTCTGATCGAGCACATGGCAGACAGGCAATCATGCCTAGGCTAGTGTGCTTCGATCTTGAAATTTTACACGTAACAATTAATATGTAAAGAAATATGTACTATAATTTGATGAAATAAATTTGAATTTGAATTTGAATTTGAATTTGAATTTGAACTATTAGGCCACAGAATAATAATAAAGAACCAGTAGTATCTAGTTTCATGATTATTATGGTATTATTCAGTATAATATATGTTTTGTTTTAATGTTGTGGACTGTAAGAGTTTGAAAGAAAAAATTAAATATTCTTGAATTTATCATAATTTCTGCTCATTTATCAATTGGTTATGGGCCCAGCAGAAAAGAATATTATGGTATAAGTCCTTTCCGAGTATTTGGATGTTTCGAGTGGAAACGGTTCTACAGGAACTGTCTTTCTGAATTTTCACCAGAACAAAATGAAAAACGGCCTTTGATAAAAAGGACAGCAAAGCGAAGTCTATAATAGTTCAGTGTGTTGCTGATACACATTTAGAATAGGTTCGAGAGGGAACAACAACAAAAGAAAAATGAGAAAAGCTGATTTGAAAGAAAAGGTGTTTCCAATAAGCTTTTTATGTTAAGAAATATGTTGACGATGGAATATGATGTGAATATGTCAATGGAGACTCAGTCAAATTTGATGACATTGTGCGGCAAATTAAATCAGCCAGAGGAAAGTTAGAAGATGTGTAAGAGGGACCGGGCGATGGTCCAGTCTCTCAGCAAGCGAAGAGCGGGGTCATACCGCCAGAACTAACTTCAGATCAGGAAAGGGAACTGTTAAAGTACCCAAAACCTACTGAAGCAGATCAGAATGAGGCAACCAAAGCTATGGATAGCCTCAAACTGTAACGCCTCGACTGCAAGGGTCGAGAAAGAAGTGCTAAGTCTCTTTCTCAAGAGTGGAATGACATATGATACTACTTTAGAGCAAGAACTGAAGGATATTGGCAAGCTAAAATAGCAACCGGAAGAGGGGAAAATCCCACTCCGAAGCTGCTGGAGTAAGCAAACGCCTTAGACTCGACGACAGCACGGCAAAGAAAGCCTGTTCGGGGGCAACCAAACCCTCGTAGGGGCCAGTGCCTGGGGACAACAGGGTGTGCTTAATCCTCCCTGAATATCCTACCACAGCTCTAACAGGCGAACAACTAAGGGCTCTTCAGCGATCCATTATGGAAGCTGTGAACCTCATACCCTATGAGGGCTCGCAGGTGCGGTTCCAGAGCTGTACTCTTCGGCCTGAATGGTTACGAAGCGTTTCCCCACGAATGGTCGTAAGGGGTGCACCGCATGGGAAAGGCCAATTCTTCCCGAGAGGTGCGCTTCGGACCAAACATACCATGAGGGCGGTCTCGGGAAAGGGTAAATCCATCCCGAACAGATCACCATTCGTAAAGGGTGCCCGCACCTCCAGAGGGAAGCGGAGCAAACCACCCTCTGAGAAAGATGGCGGAGGAGGATCGTCTAATGACGGCAAATAGAGGAATAATAATATTAATACTCCCTCATAAACACTCATAGAGTGTACCCAAGGCAGAGCCTGTGCGGGTAGAGGACGGCTGTTATTATTTGCCGTGGCGCTTCTGAGCGACTTACTGATTTTTGGTGGCATATTAACTTTTCAGCTGTAGAAAAACCCGGAAGACCTACACCAGGGTGGTCAGCGCGAACTCCAAGCAAACACCAGACGTCGGGATTGGCATCTAGACAATTCACATTGTCTATCGACTCCTATGACATCGAGGAAAAATTTTTCGTTTTCCAGGATTCGAACCTAGCCAAATGCGACGGAAAGTTTAGAAGGTCGGCATCTAACCGCCTCGCTATCGAGGCTGATACAAATAGTCAGACTCTTGCAGGGGAACCCGCAACATGCCAAACCTACGTCCGTGGCAAAAAATTTGTAGAGGAGCGGATAGATCTGGCCCTCATCCATGAACCCTGGATATTCAACACAGGCCGAGTTACCAATCTGATCCTCCTCCAGCGGCCGTGCGAGAACTAATTGCCTTCAGCAGGAGGAACAACACCCACCTAGTGATAGGATGTGACGCCAATGCGCACCATGAAGCGTGCGGCAGCACAAACATCAACATGAGGGGTGAGTCTCTTTTCAATTACTTGATAGGGGAGGAGCTTACAATTAACGATATGGGCTATGAGCCAACCTTCTTCACCAGTACCAGAAAAGAGGTACTAACAATCAGCTCAGAACTTCTAAGCAATAAGATATCCAACTGGAGGATGTCCTCTGAGCCATTATGCTCAGAGCATAGAAATATTCAATTCAACATGGAAATAGGCCCCAGGCCTCTAGTACAATACCAAGCTATGCGGAGCATGGACAGGGAAGGATACAAAACCTACCTGAAGAACCATCTCCAAAACGGACTGATCACAATAAATAGTCGTGATAGAATAGATATTGCTGCGGAACATCTACAAACTGCACTTATCTTAGCGTATCACGATAACTGTCTACTAAGGGAGAAAAGGGATAACCGAAATGCTTCATGGTGGAACAAGAATCTGGATAAATCACGAAAAGAAGTTCGAAGGCTATTCAAACGAGCCAAGGTATCAGGTGAGTGGAAAAACTATAAGTTCGCTTTAACCAAATGCAATAAAGATATCCGGAAAGCAAAACGAGAATCATGGGAACGATGCTGCGAAAATGTGTCCAACACATCAAGCGGAGCCCGTATCCACAATATTCTATCCAGAGAGCCGACACAGGAGCTGGGATCGCTCAAACGTCTAGACGGCTCCTTCACGGCCTCCATGAAAGAAACGTTAGAGCTGTTGGTTAATAACCACTTCCCAAACAGCCTGATTCTGGACAATCGACCTTCAGTCACAAATATATGCCGTATATATGCAGAAATGACTGGGTGGTTGCCAACAAAATAATATCACCACAGGCGATAAGATGGGCGGTTAACTCGTTCCAACCTTACAAGTCGCCAGGAGAGGGTGATATGGCTCCAGTTCTGTTCAAATCAAACTGGAACATATTGTACCTATCCTTATAAGACTCTTCAGAGCCAGTCTAGTTTGGAAGCATATTCCATCTAACTGGACCGCGACTAGGGTGGTCTATATTCCTACACACCCAAATCACTCAGAACTATTAGTCTGACATCATTCCTGTTGAAAAGCATGGAGAAAATACTGAACGGGCACATGAGGTGTGGTGTATTAAAAAAGCACTCATTCAATGTTTACCAGTATGCCTACCAGGCTGACAAATCAACAGAACTTGCCCTCAACAATCCTGTCTCAGGAATAATCGACGCCCTGGAACACCAGGAGTTAGAAGTCGCCGCATTCCTTGACAAAGACAATGCACTGCCTCACTCCCTATATGAGGCCACTGTCTCTAGGGGAATTGAACCAATACTATGTGATTGGATAAGAACTATGCTTCATAACAGAACTATAACGACCTCTCTACAGGGGGAAAGTGTCAGCTTTAAACCAACCAGGGACTGCCCTCAGTAGGGGGTTCTCTCCCCTCTGTTTTAGTGGTTGATCTGCTGGCTATTCTCTCGCTAAGGGAGGTCAATGTGCAAGCATAAGCAGACGATCTGGTCCTAGTAATACACGATAAATCCGAAGAGATGATCCCCTATGCCCCTCAGGATATTATCACGCGTACCCTTAGTGCCTAAGTGCATTTCTAAGCACTGGGATACCCTGTGACTAGTTTCGCTTGGCTACGAGAAGTTTAAATGAGATCACCCTGCATTACAAAATGAAATAATTCTTATAAAATTTAAAATATAACATTTATTAAATAAAAAGTGGAACGAGCATAATCAACAGACAAAAACAATATTAAAGATTAACAACAATAATTTGGAATGGAATGTTCGTATGTAATAACCTTAGGAATAAAAAATTAATTAATCAATGGAAAATTATTTGATTTAAAGGTAGTTTCGTACTTGATTATGACTTATTTATCGGGCTCCGTGACAATATATTGGACACCATATATAAATGGTATGAGAGGGAGGAAATATCCATCAACCGTTACAAAATGATCATAGTACCGTTCACCAGAAAATGGAAGCTGGAACATTTAATAACCCCTTCCATCAATGGTGTACCAATTTATTTTGCAAGTGAAGCGAAATATCTGGGAATAACCCTAGATAAAAAGCTTAACTGGAACTCGCATCTGGAAAAGAATATTCGAAAGGCTAGCCTATCATTATGGACATGCCACAGAATAATAGGCAAAAGATGGGGCATGTCACCAAAACAAGTATACTGGCTGTACGTGATCGACATACGACCGATGATCACGTATGGCTCTGTAGTCTAGTGGAGTAAGATCCAACAAAAATGGCCCAGGCTAAACAAGAGTGATAACTGGGGCCACGCTAACGGCAGCAATGGAAACCCTTCTCGGATTACTTCCTCGTCACTTAGCTCTGGAGAGAGGCAACATAGGCAACATACAGACTCCACCAAGCGGCCATTAGTCTACCGCAGGCAGTGGTCATGAGAAGCAGCAGCATACTGGAGGGCATTATGGCTCACAACATTCTAGGAATGCCCTCAGACATCATGCCCAAAACTATCAACCTTCACACGCCCTACACTGTGGTCTTCTCTGAAAGAGAAGACTGGGTTCTAAATGAAACTGACCTATATAGGGCAAATGAACTTTGGTTTACCGATAGTTCCAAAACTTTGGAAGGCGTCGGAGCCGAAATATACTGAATGAACCCAGTATTGAAACGCTCATTCAGTATGGGTAAATTAGCTACGGTATTCCAGGCAGAGGTATATGCCATTGAAATGTGTGCAAGGGAGTTGGAAAATGGACACCACACACGAAAAACAATAAAAATATTTCAGATAGTCAAGCAGCAGACTGACTGGCTGTCGAACCAGTAGAAGAAGTCTGTTCTCTTCGGAAAGCTGTCTTGGGCGGTTGCTTGAGCGTGTTATGAAGATGATATCCTGCGTGTCAGACGTTCATACGTCCCGACACCGTCATCAGTGATATGTTTTCCGACTTCCTAACAGCCATTCATCATCACGGAATACACGAAGTTCCGCAATATTCCAAGATCCTCCACGTGTTGTGGATAAACTGCAGGCGGCTGATCGGGTGAAAACCTTGTGGAAGAACCTATATAAGTTTTCGCAGCCACTCAACGTAGATACTCCAGCCCTAGCGCAGTTCGATGCTTTCTGCAGGAGGCTTCGTCAACCTGAGCTCAATGAACTGCGCAATCCGATAACTCTAGAAGAAGTTCGATGGACCGTCAAAGGCTCGAAGAACTTTGCTGCTCCAGGCCCTGATGGGCTAGGTAACTATTGGTGGAAAAATTTCCATGTATCCACCACCATCTAGCAATAGTCTTTAACTCATGGCTAGATGGGCGAATCTTGCTAGTCCTCAAAAACGGAGATTTGACTGATTCAAAGAACTACAGACCGATAACACGCTTGAACGCATGTTAAAAGATGTTTACCCGTATCTTGTACATGCGAATACTCTCTGCAGTTGAGCCGGTGTTTGAACATATGTATGAGCAAAGAGGGTCAAAGATGGGGGTTCTATAAGCGTAACCTTTCAATGGCTTGGATCTATTATCGCACAACATTGCATGAGCTCATCATGCATTTGCTCAGATGCCTTCCGGTACCCGATCAATGATGCCGCTCTGGAGAAATCACTTCGCCACAACGTCTGGTCAAGTCAGAGTCCAAACAGAGCAGGTTATCTTCAGAAAGGGTGTGTTTCAGGAAGACTCCCGCAGCCCTCTTCTCTTCTGCATCTCACTATTGCCATTGCCCGTTGCACTACAAGAAACCCGCAGATACAACTGCGGCACCCCTAGCAACCGGAGGTATAAGGTCACCCATCTGGTTTACATGTTACATGTTACAGTCCTTAAAGGTGGTGCTATCGGAATGGAGTTTGGGATCGACAAATGTGACACGGTTCATCTCACAAGAGGATGATGTGACGAATACGGAGAAGACGTTCAGCTCGTAGAAGGAAGCATCCTACATCATCTGGATTGTCGGGGAAGAACAAAGTTGCTGCAACTAATATGCTTGCCGTTTCAATTCTACTTTACTCCTATGGAGTAATGAAAAATCATACCGGCTTGCCGTAATATGGCAGAAATCTTTTTCGAACGAATGCAGGAGGCCGTAATTCTTAGTTCACTCCGCCTGCTCAGGGCGCATGATTCTCGAAACCCAATAGTCACCTACCCCACGGCGTCGGAAGTGGTTATTGGAATGAATGGACCAGCGCGCCCTCTGGAAGTGCCTGGGCTCCGGAGACAGGGCCTGACTGGGATTGTCTCAACGGATTGAGAAAACAATACTACCTCATAAACACTCATACAGTGTACCCAAAGGCATAGCCTGTGCGGGTAGGGGGCGGCTATTATTATTATTTGCCGTGGCGCTCCGGGGCGACTTACTGATGTTTTTGGTTGGTGTATTTCCTTTTTCAGCTCTAGGAAAACCCGGAAAACCTGCAGCACCACCCCAGGTGGTCGGTGCGCACTTGAAGCTTGCATCAGATTGATGAAAAAAAACTGAAATCACGATACGAACAGAGAAATAGGAAGTAAAAAAATAACTTAATAAATTTTAGTGCAGGAAGAGGACAAATTATTGCGTACGCTGATGATACAACCATAATTACCAAGACCAGAAAAGTAATGAGAGAAAAGTTAAAATAAACTACAGAACAAGAAGAAATGATGGGACTTCAATCAAGAAGAAATAGAAATATTGGGACTTGGAAGGGAAAATAACATATGGAATAATAAATTGAAAGAAACTTCGATTCGATATTTTGTGTCGTATTGGTCTGATAACGAGATTGTACCATGATTGTACCTATTCTTTGAAACGTGACATACGTTGAGACACGTTGAATCCGGAAGCCAAAATTGAGCTAAATTCATCCAGTGTAGTCAATTTTCTTTTCAATAAAAGAGAATCATGAAATACAAGAAGCAGAAATGCATCAAAGTGATAACCAGCAAATTCCAACTTCAAATTCAAATTTGTACCAGTCCGTTCTGTATTTTGCCAAGGTATAATAGTGGCCAGCTGGCCAGAATCAGATCCAGAACCGCAGTGAACGATGACTGCATAAAGCTCATAACAACAGTCAGCTTGATTCGTTGTAATAATTTGATACTTCTGTGAGTTGCTGAATCATAACTGAAGAGTCTCAGAGTTAGGATCAGATTTGCAGGTGCTTCAACTATATTCGTTATTTTATAGTTGTCGGTCAATTTGGCACATAATCGGCAATGCACTTGACTATCACCTGTTAGGAGTTCGGTTCTCAGGTGATGAATGAGTAGGTTCTTCACGGACTGGATTTCCGAAAGGTTGGGAATCGCGAGCGATAATTCAAAAAAAATCACTGAAGTTTCTGCTATCCATACTGCATCTACTACAACGTAAAACTGTAAGGGTTTTTCCTCCAAAAGACTTCTGTACTGAAGAAGTGATAGGTTCTGTGCTATCAGAAAATCCAAGAACATCGAATGAATTATTCTCCTGCTTACGAAGTGTATATTCGGCAATAAGAAGAAATTCTTTTTTTGAGTTATATCCGTGTTTAAGTTATACGACAATAGCGAATAACCCAATGTTCGGAAATTATATAAGTTCCATAAGAATGAAATCTAAAAGATATTGACTTTCTGTTGACGAACGATAAAGGAATTATGTAATTCAGAAGAACAAATGTCTGCCAACAAACTACCTGTTTAACAACTCGATATATATTTCCTCCATAAACTGATCGTGACATCTTTCCACATGGTTTTCAATCACCTATACAGATTTATAAAATTTACTGTAAACGTAGGTTAATTGATATTTCCGCTTCTCACCGCTAGATGGTACTCAAACAATGACAAACTGGTATCTCAACTAATTTCCTTTCAAAATTCAATTGAAAATATATCTTATGCCGGAAAGATTATTTATATTGACAAACTATGATTATAGATAGATAGATGGACTAGTGAATGACAAGTAGATGAATCAATTGTCCGATATGAGAGTAAATGTACGCAGACATATTTCAATAGCACACAAAGTCTGATAGATTTTTATCGAAACAGGTACTTCATACGTTATTCACTCACTCATTACGTAATAATGTATTCTGAAGTGAACATTTTCCTGAATTCCTTCTCAATAATACTTGGCAAATGTCTACTCTCAAATTTCGCAAAGATCTTGATGAGTGATGAATTTGGTTTTTTCAAGCAAATTTGACAAGAGATTTTTTTCCTAAAAACGTCAGAAAGTGTATCAGCCGGGGTCCTCAAATTTGTACAGGAGAACCTGGACAAGTTCAAGAAAAATTTTGACGATGTCAAAGATAGCGTTGAACTGCTCGAAAACAATTTTGACCTTGAATTAAGGTAGAAACATAGACGAGCGACGTTGTAAGAGGCAAGCGACGCGACTACAATATTTCCATGCATTGGTGTACATATAGTGAGGAGGAAAGCGACACGACGCCTGACGTATCCCGAGCGACGAGACTCGATCTAGCGTGGAAGTAAGTGCAATATTTATATAGTTTCATTTCGACGGAGGGTAATTTTTTTTAACTTCATTATCATTATCAGTACCTGATACAAGACATTACATTACAACATTTTTTGATAGCCTCTTAGATACCACATGAAAAAAAAGGATTAAAAAGTGCTACAATTCTGCTCTGTCTTTTGCCAAATAATAATAGTGGCCAGAATCAGATCCAGAACCGCAGTGAACGATGACTGCATGAAGCTCATAACAACAGTCAGCTTGATTCGTTGTAATAATTTGATACTTCTGTGAGTTGCTGAATCATAACTGAAGAGTTTCAGAGTTAGGATCAGATTTGAAGGTGCTTTAACTATATTCGTTATTTTATAGTTGTCGGTTAATTTGGTACATAATCGGAAATATACTTTACTATCACCTTTTAGGTGTTCGGTTCTCAGGTGATGAATAAGTAGGTTCGGCACGGACTGGATTTCCAAACGATTGGGAATCGCGAGCTCTAATTAAAAAAATCACTGAAGTTTCCGCTATCCATACTGCATCTACTACAATGTGAAACAGTAAGAATTTTTTCTCCAAAAAACTTATGTACAGAAGAAGTTAGAGGCTCTGTGCCATCAGAGAGTCCAAGAACATCGAATGAATTATTCTCCTGCTCACAAAGTGTATACCAAAAATTTGGAACTATCTTGTTGTCCTGACGAAAAGCTTGGCCAAATATTCTATAAGATCATGCGGAGAATAAGGAGAAACTCTTTTCGAAAATGTAAGTTGTTTGAACATCTGTTTCAGATCGAAGATATATTATTATTGATGGTTAATATATCATCTCTGAACGATCCTGTCATAAGTAGCGCTTGTAAAACGCTATTCATATAACAAGTGTTTCCCAAATTATTCAACCCAACTCTGTTTCCATAACTTCCAAGTTGATTAGTAGACTTATTCAAAGACTTCACTGGCAAAATAGGAATAGCAGCATCTTCAGTCAAACTATTCTGAACGCAATAATATTCTAGAGAAATTGATTTTGCTTTCTCTTGAGGTATTCGATTTTGGATTTTTTACTGTTCTGAAAAAGAAGGAGGATCAATGGTTTATGATGTATTGGAGATATAAAATGCACTGAACTCTGCTTCATCCGTAGAGATTGCGCTCTTTTAATGGAATGGGAAAAATATAGAATTTCGTGCAAACAATGTGAAGGAGGGATAGTTCCAAAAACAGAAGCAGCATTACCACGTTGGATAGCAATGCTCATTTTCTCTATCAAGAAAGTAGTTGAGTGATAATCCTTCGTTGCTTGGCATGATCTTCCAATATCATGGATGAATGACAGAGATTCATGACCATAATATAAGGCTTCGCGAGACCAAGAGATTAGTCTTGGTCTTGTCTTGGTCTTGATACAAGACCAAGACCAAGATCACGGCTTAATAAATATTCCCAAGACCAAGACTTGACTTTTGAGACCAAGACGAAGATCAAAACTCTCCCCCAAGAGTATTGGTCTTGGTCTTGAAGGAAAAATAGTGAACGTGAATCTACTCAATATTAAGAAAATTTTGATGGAAAATGGTATGGCATTTTATTTCAATTACTCGTATTTATTTTTCATATGATAGGTTTTTATATTTTGTTCATTCAAAATCGAAAATACATTTTCAAAATCTGTATTGCAGTTTACAACAAATAGGTGTATGTTGTAAGGTCGCAGTGGTTACTAAGTATTGCAATATCCTCTGTATTCCAATTCCATCTCTCTGCCGCAACCGCATCTTACTGCTCATCACACAATAAGTAGGGGTCCCGACGACCCGTCCAGACATGACCTCTGGACATAGGCAGGTGTTAGAGGCTAACCTCACACCAGCCAACATGTATGGGATCTGCATTACAGACTATATCCAAGTTTCAAACCCTTTTGACGTACGTACATGCATCAGAATGCAATTTCAAATATCCGAGTTTCAAACCAGTATTTCCTGTCACCTGTCAATTGTCTCTTCTTCTTATTCGTCACGGAACATCAGAAACCTAACCTAACCTCTCATCTGTCACCTAACCTACATTTGTCATATGTCAACTACATTTGTCATGTCAGCACGTTGTCAGCTATCAAACGTCATATCGTCTTCCTCTTCCTTGTCATCCGTCAGTTGTACACCTATCCAGTGTTGTCTTCTCCTTCTTCTTCTTATCTTCAATCTTGATCACGGATTCATGAAACATCTACCATACAACTCGGGATGGATTGGAAGTGAGGGAAGTTTTGGTCGATATGAATCATTGGGGTGTTTATATGGAGAAATAACATATACATGCGATCCGAAAATAAGCTTCATTCAGAATAAAAATCAATAGTTGATGATAGAAGAATATGTCGGAGACTGCGTTCCAATCATTTTGAATGCGTACCATTTTGCATGCATTTCATCCATTAGCATGCGTTCAATTGTTTTTGCATGCATTTCAATCGTTTTGTATGCGTTGTACACCTATCCAGTGTTGTCTTCTCCTTCTTCTTCTTATCTTCAATCTTGATCACGGATTCATGAAACATCTACCATACAACTCGGGATGGATTGGAAGTGAGGGAAGTTTTGGTCGATATGAATCATTGGGGTGTTTATATGGAGAAATAACATATACATGCGATCCGAAAATAAGCTTCATTCAGAATAAAAATCAATAGTGATGATAGAAGAATATGTCGGAGACTGCGTTCCAATCAATTTGAATGCGTACCATTTTGCATGCATTTCATCCATTAGCATGCGTTCAATTGTTTTTGCATGCATTTCAATCGTTTTGTATGCGTTCCAAGTTTGCGAGCGTTTCGGTCGTTTAACATGCGTTTCAACCATTTACCAGCGTTTAACCGTTTTGCATGCGTTTCGATTGTCTGTTGCAGTTTACTATTCAGAAATTTCCCGCAAGGTGTCGTGAAAACGTTCAACGTACTGAACATTTCAAAAAGGGGGTGAGGAAGAGGGGAGGTTTAAGATGAGTGAAGGATTTTTGTTTTAATAGTCAATACATCACGAGGAGGTTAAAACACACGTTCACCAGGAAAGAGGAGAAACTTAACATGAATTTAAGTAAATAGATAATGCTGTAACGTTGGCATCTTTCTTTTGTTTTGTTTAATGAAATAATGGCTGTTTTGATAATTTAACTTTTGGTATCTTTTTGTTAATAATGACTCTATTTTGACAATCTTATTTTGGCATCTTTTGTTAATAATGGCTCTTTATTATTTTGGCATCTTTTCGTCGGTTCAATAATTTCTGTAAATAAACGAATAGCACTTTTGATTTATCAATTATTTTTGTAAATTCATGCTAATTATGAGGGTGGGATACATAGGGTTTGTGAGTCTTGATTGAATATTGTTTTGATCTATTGGGGTCTATATTTGGATATATGGGATTTAATGCTGAGTAGAGAAGATCTGGATTTGCTTAATTTTTTTTAGCTGAAGACAGGAATATTTTATTTATGAGAATTTTAATTACTTTTTTATTTTTAGGTAGAAATATTATTTATTTAATATTTTTTATAAAATTGGTTATTTTAGCATTTGTTTGAATTTGGGTTCGTGGGAGTTTTCCTCGTTTTCGTTATGATAAATTAATATATTTATCTTGGAAAGGGTTACCAGTTGCTTTAAATTATTTAATATTTTATTATAGATTAAAATTGGGTGTTTTCACCCAAATAATTTAGTTAATGAAATTTAGTGACTAACGAAATTGTACAATGGTCTCTAAACTTATTCAATTTCATTAACTAATAAATAATATTATCTCATATATTTGCAATAAAGGTATTTATAATATAATAACAAAAATATGTTATAGTTAATATTTGTCCTAAAATAATAAAGGGACTTTCAACAGATTGTGCTCCAATTCAAGTGAGTAAGATTACATTAATTAAAAATATTCAGTATAAAAATTTATTAATAGGGTAAAATTGTATTCTTGTTAATTTTTTTTTGCTAATAAAAGGTATAAAATATTAAATTGCAATTGAAAATAATAATGCTAAAACTCCTCCTAATTCATTTGGAATAGACCGTAAAATGGCGTAAGCAATAGAAAATATCATTCAGGTTGAATATGTACTGGTGTAATTAGAGGATTAGCAGATGTAAAATTATCAGGGTCACCCAATAAATAGGGATTTAAAAGTGTTAGTGTAAATAGTAAAAATATCATAATTAGTATTCCTAAATTGTCTTTTAAAGAAAAATAAGGATGAAAAGGAATTTTATCAATATTTGACTTAGTCCCTAAAGAATTTCTTGATCCTGATTGATGTAGATAAAGTAAATGAATTATAATTAACGCTGTATAATGGAAAATGAAATGAAATGTGAAGAATCGATTTAATGTAGCATTATCAATAGCAAATCCTCCTCAAATTCATTGTACAATTATTTCTCCTATATAACGGATAGCTGAAATTAAATTAGTGATTACAGTAGCCTCCCAAAAAGATATTTGTCCTCAAGGTAGAACATAACCTAGGAAAGCTGTTGCTATAGTTAAAAAAATAAAGTAACTCCAATTATTCAAGTTTCTTTTATATTATAAGATCCCTAGTAAATTCCTCGTCCGATATGAATATACAAACAAATAAAAAAAATTAAGGTCCATTTGCATGTGTAGATCGTATTAGTCAAAAACAATTTACATCTCCGCAAATATGACTAATTCTATTAAATGCTAAATCTAAATTTGGACAATAATGTATAGATAAAAATAATCCTGTTAAAATATGAATAATTAAACATATTCCTAATATTGTCCTAAAATTCTTGTCGGAATGATCCATAATAATATCTTGTAATTTTTACTACTATGACTAATGTAATGAAAAGATAGATAATTGATATATAGATAATTGAATTATTTGGAAAATGTATGTATTTATTTATTGATAAGTTTCAATTTTTATAATAAGTTTGATTAGTTAAATCAATTATATTTCTAAAAAAAGAATAATAAAATTGGTCTATAAATATAATTATAGTTAATATAGTAATTGTTCCTATAAATATAAAAATTTTATTTTAATATTTAAAGCTACCCTAAGTATATAGATAAATAAAATTAATATTCCACCAACTTTAATGAAGAACAAAATATATGAAAATTAAAATTTTAAATTTATTAAACCAGTGAATAAAGAGATTAAAATAGTTTGTAATAAGAAAATTGAACCCAAAGATATAGGGTGTGTGAGAAATATAAAAATTGTTTAAAGCAGACAAATTATTGTAATAAAAAAAATATCAATTCAAGAATTGGATTTTAAAAAAATTTAGTTTTTTTTGGTTGACAAATTTTTTTATTGAATTACAAAAACTAATGACAATTTATTATGTAACTTTTATTTTTATATTTTTAACATCTATAATTTGATTTGTATCAAGTAATAAGCATTATTTATTAATATCATTAAGATTACAGATAATCTACAGTTTTATCTTTATATTTAAATTTGTTTAATTATTTAAATAATATATCTTATGAATATTTTTTTCAACTATAAGAGTATGTGGATGTGAATTAGGCTTGGCTATTTCAATTTTCATCTTAGTGATAAAATTTATTATTAGGATATTATTTATAATTCCTTTGTGTTTTTTTTAAAATAATTTTTGACTAATTCAGTGAGTTTTTTTCTTTTTAACATTTATATTTATAACAAATTTTAGATTTGATTATTTATTTTTGTAAGTTATTATTTAGGATTAGATTTAATATCTTTCATATTAATTATACTAAGTTTTTGAATTTGTAGTTTAATAATTTTATCAAGTTTTAAATAATTTTATATTAATGATCATTGTAATTTATTTACATTAATTAATTTATTATTAATATTAAGATTATATTTGACTTTTTCTTCTTTAAATTAATTTTTTTTATCTGTTTTTTGAGGTAAGGTTAATTCCCGTTTTAATTTTAATTCTTGGTTGGTTATTAGCCTGAACGCTTGGAGGCGGCGATTTATTTATTATTTTATACCTTATTAATATCTTCACCTATAATAGTAATATTATTTTCTTTATATAAAAAATTTTATAGATTAAATTTTAGGGTATTTACTCAATTATCTCCAAATTTATTTTTATATTTATGTATAAATATAGTATTTTTTGTTAAAATTCCCATATATTTTATACATTTGTGGTTACCTAAGGCTCATGTAGAGGCTCAAATTTCTGGTTCTATAATTTTATCTGGTATTATGTTAATATTAGGTGGTTAGGGATTAATACGATTAATAATTTAATTTTAAGAAGTTGGTTTATTATATAATATTATTGTTATTAATATTTCTTCAATTTGTGGAGTTTTAATTGCATTAATTTGTATTCGTCAAGGAGATTTAAAATCTTTAATTGCTTATTCATCAGTATCTCATATAGGATTGATTTTAGCTAATATTAAGCTTTATTATTCGAGGGTTTTAAGGATCTTTAGTAATAATAATAGCTCATGGAATTTGTTCTCTAGGTTTATTTTGTTTAGCTAATATTTCTTATGAGCGAATTTATGGCCTGAGAATTTATTTTAATAAAGGAATAATCAATTTGGTTAATAATGGATCCTTATGATGATTTATATTTTGTGCTTGTAATATAGCAGCTCCACCTTTTCTAGATTTATTGGGTGAAATTATATTAATTAATAGTTTAATAAGTCTTAGTTTGGTAAAAATAATTTTTTTATCATTATCTTCTTTTCTTAGATGTGTTTATTCATTATTTTTATATTCTTATAGTCAATATGGTGAGTTTCATTCAAAAAATTTTTCTTTTCATCAAGGTTCCAATCGAGAATATTCATTACTTTTTTTACATTTACTTCCTTTAAATTAATTATTAGTAAAATGTGAGTATTTAATTTAATGAATTTATTCATATAGTTTATTCAAAAATATTGATTTGTGGAATCGAACACATAATTGTTATTTTAAATAATGTTTTCAAGTTGTAAAATTTATTATAATATTTTTATTGCACTATCTATTTTAACATTTAGAATTTTTTTATATCCTTCTCTCTCAGTGTTTCCACCAAGTGGAAAATAAAAGGCAAACATCTATCAGAAAACAACTACTTCCCTGGCTAATACCACGACGGACATTGGACTACATCTGACAGGTATTTGACCACCTGTATGTTTCGAGGTTTATTGCTTCTCATCAGTGACAGGGTAGGTCGGACAACAATAATAATTGTCCACTTGCAATTGGGTCTTCTTGGAAGAACGTTGCACAAATACCTGTCAGATGTAGTTCAATGTCCGTCGTGATATTAATCAGGGAAGTAGTTGTTTTCTGACAGATGTTTGCCTTTTACTTTCCACTTGGTGGAAATGCTGAGAGAGAAGGGTACCCCGTATTCTTTCACATTGTTGATACCTCTCTGTACAATATATTCGAACTCGTTCGAATTTTCACAGTCTAATAATATTGTTATCGTAGTTCTATTAGATTGAATATGTTATTTATAAGATTTCTATTTTTTATTTCTCCTTCAGTAATTAACTATAGAGAAGAATATAAAATAGGAGATTTATATTTAAAACGGTTTATTTTATTAGTTGTAATATTTGTAATTTCAATATTTTTTTTAATCATCCAAATTCAATTTCTGTTATTGGGATGAGATGGTTTAGGATTAATTTCTTATTGTTTAGTAATTTATTATCAAAATATTAAATCTTATAATGCTGTTATATTGACAGCGCTGAGAAATCGAGTAGGTGATGTAGCATTATTAATAGCTATTGCTTGAATATTAAATTTTGATAGTTGAAATTTTATTTTTCATTTAGAAATTATAAAAAATAATCATTTCATAATATTAATTAGATATTTAGTATTTATTGCAGCTTTAACAAAAAGAGCACAAATTCCATATTCTTCCTGGTTACCTGCTGCCATGACACCAGTATCTTTGTTAGTTCATTCTTCTACATTAGTAACAGCAGGGGTATATTTATTAATTCGTTTTAATAACGCTATTTCTTCTAATTTACTATATTTATTACCATTTATTTCTAGAATAACTATATTTATATCAGGTTTAGGGGCTAATTTTGAATTGGATTTAAAAGAAAATATTGCTTTATCAACATTAAGTCAATTAGGAATAATAATTAGAATTTTAGCTATAGAAAAATATAAATTTGCATTTTTTTACTTATTGATTCATGCTTTATTTAAAGCATTATTATTTATATGTGCTGGTAGAATTATTCATAATTTATGGAAATGTCAAGATATTCATTATAAAGGGGGGTTAATTCATCATATACTTTTGTACTTGTGTATTTTTTGATATTAATTTTTTTTATTTATGTGGTTAGCCTTTTTTATCAGGATTTCATTAAAAAAATTTAATTGTTGAAAATGTACATATATGGTGTTCGAATATCTTTATTTATTTTAATAATTATATTTCAGTAGGATTTACTATATGTTATAGTTTTCGCTTATTTTATTATTCTTTAATAAGTTCTTTTGATTTTTTAACATTGAATAGGTTGATGGATCAAAATTATTTAATATTAAAGTCAATAGGTGGGTTAATTATTTTTGTAATTGTTATAGGAAGTTTAATAAGATGATTTTCTTTTTCTAAGCCTATATTTATTAGTTTACCTCAAATTTTATTTTTTAATAAATATAAAATGATTAAAAAATTTAACTTTAATAAGAGTTTTAGGTTCAATAATAAATATACCTATTTTGAGTACATTTAGCTTAAATTAATATCCTATTTTTTTAAGTGAAATTTACTTAAATGTTTTTGATCAAGGTTGGTTTGAATTTTATGGAGGTCAAAATATTTCTAAGTTTGTTAAAAACATCATTTTTATTCAGGTTTCATCATTTAATGATTTAAAAGTTTATATAATATCATTTATTTTTTGAATATTTTTTTTACTTGTGAATTTTATTTATTTATATAGCTTAACTAGAGCATAGTATTGAAGATACTAAGGAAATTGAAACAATTTATAAATATTTATAAGATAAAAATATCTAATTTTACAATTAAAATGTAATGTT
Source organism: Chrysolina americana (assembly GCA_958502065.1). NCBI lineage: Eukaryota > Metazoa > Arthropoda > Insecta > Coleoptera > Chrysomelidae > Chrysolina > Chrysolina americana. The sequence continues at coordinate 48,680,640 of OY293410.1, read as the reverse complement.
TTATTAAACTATAAAAATAGTAATACAAACGAATTTTCATCGCATAAATATGAAGTTAGAAGCTTATATTTGATTATCGTATTTCTTTGATTGGAATCAATTCACATGTATCATGAACAATGATAAACCTTTATTTTGGTTTCAATTAAAAATAATGTTTATAAAACCATAATTGAGGCTATGAGTGCAATAACGGACTAACCCACAATAATTAATTAATTAATAATATGAAAATCCAAAACAAGGTCAGTGCTGTTACCTAGTGACGGGAAGAAAAAGGTTGGTTGGTCCATTTACGAGTTGATAAATTTTGACACGGCGATTGAGAATCTGCAAAAAAACCATTTGTTGAATTATTGTGGGTTAGTCCGTTATTGCACTCATAGCCTCAATTTTAGGTCGAACTAAATACAAAAATTTTGTTTCTCATTTAGATAAATTGATTATTCAATACATTTTAAATGCAAATTAACTGTTATTATTAACTATTATCCAAATAAGCTCAATCTGAAGCTTCTTGGTTTCATTCATGATAAAGTCCTATTAGTAAAATTATTAGAAAAATTGATAAAATTATTGAATAATTAATAATATTATTTAAAGATATAATTAAAATTATAGGCAATAATAAAGTAATTTCTGCATCAAAAACTTAAAAAAATAATATAAATTAAAAAAAAATTAAGAGAAAAAGGTAGTCGTGAAGAAGATTTGGAATCCAACCCACATTCGAATGGACTTCTTTTTTCACGATCTATAAATCAATGTCTTTTTTGAAGTTAGATTCACTAAAATTATTAATATAATGAAAATATAATGATTATATTATATAAATATAATTTTATCTTCCTCATCAATAAATAGAAATATATAAGAATAATCAAACAACGTCTAAAAAATGTCAGTATCATGCTACAGCTTCCAATGATGTGTTGATGAAAATTGATTTAAAAAAATGTCGAATTAAGCAAATAAAAAAGAATGTTATTCCAATAATTACATGTAATTCATGTGATCCTGTAGCAATAAAAAAAAAAAATATATATATATATATATATATATAAGTATATATACCGGGTGTCCCACATTTTATGTGACAGGCAATATCTGGTTTATCGGAGGAGATATACAAAAATGTTTCATACAAAAGTTTTATGAGTTCATGAGAGCTATATATATATTTTGATATAATTTTCAAATATACAGGGTGTTTGGTGTAGGTGCTACAGACCAAAATGCCATATTTTAAAATAGAACGCACTGTATATCATTACATATTCAGATTCTACGCTTAATTCTGATATCACTTCATGTTTAGTTTTTGAAATTCGTTTACGGCGTTGCTGAGTTATTGCACTTTAAATACGGTTTCATATAAAGTTTCAAAACACTTTTACGCGTTCACGAATTCTGTCTATATTTTTATTAAATTGAACTAAAATCCTACTGAATAATAGCTATTAATGTAACGAGATTATTATGCGATTTATGATAATCGAGGATGTGCATCTTCTGAGATTCATTCAAATTGCATAATAATCAAGTTACATTCACAGTTTTATCATATCATTGACAACGATGATGTGAAAATGAAATAAACAACTTTGGTTATTGTCACATTATTGTCATTTTAGCGTGCCATTTAAGTAAATTTCACTTAAAAAAATAGGATAATAATTTAAGCTAAATGTACTCAAAATAGGTATATTTATTATTGAACCTAAAACTCTTATTAAAGTTAAATTTTTTAATCATTTTATATTTATTAAAAAATAAAATTTGAGGTAAACTAATAAATATAGGCTTAGAAAAAGAAAATCATCTTATTAAACTTCCTATTACAATTACAAAAATAATTAACCCACCTATTGACTTTAATATTAAATAATTTTGATCTATCAACCTATTCAATGTAAAAAAATCAAAAGAACTTATTAAAGAATAATAAATTAAGCGAAAACTATAACATACAGTAAATCCTACTGAAATATAATTATTAAAATAAATAAAGATATTCGAACACCATATATGTACATTTTCAACAATTAAATTTTTTTAATGAAATCCTGATAAAAAAGGCTAACCACATAAATAAAAAAAATTAATATCAAAAAATACACAAGTACAAAAGTATATGATGAATTAACCCCCCTTTATAATGAATATCTTGACATTTCCATAAATTATGAATAATTCTACCAGCACATATAAATAATAATGCTTTAAATAAAGCATGAATCAATAAGTAAAAAAATGCAAATTTATATTTTTATATAGCTAAAATTCTAATTATTATTCCTAATTGACTTAATGTTGATAAAGCCATATTTTCTTTTAAATCCAATTCAAAATTAGCCCCTAAACCTGATATAAATATAGTTATTCTAGAAATAAATGGTAATAAATATAGTAAATTAGAAGAAATAGCGTTATTAAAACGAATTAATAAATATACCCCTGCTGTTACTAATGTAGAAGAATGAACTAACAAAGATACTGGTGTCATGGCAGCAGGTAACCAGGAAGAATATGGAATTTGTGCTCTTTTTGTTAAAGCTGCAATAAATACTAAATATCTAATTAATATTATGAAATGATTATTTTTTATAATTTCTAAATGAAAAATAAAATTTCAACTATCAAAATTTAATATTCAAGCAATAGCTATTAATAATGCTACATCACCTACTCGATTTCTCAGCGCTGTCAATATCCCAGCATTATAAGATTTAATATTTTGATAATAAATTACTAAACAATAAGAAATTAATCCTAAACCATCTCATCCCAATAACAGAAATTGAATTTGGATGATTAAAAAAAATATTGAAATTACAAATATTACAACTAATAAAATAAACCGTTTTAAATATAAATCTCCTATTTTATATTCTTCTCTATAGTTAATTACTGAAGGAGAAATAAAAAATAGAAATCTTATAAATAACATATTCAATCTAATAGAACTACGATAACAATATTATTAGACTGTAAAAATTCGAACGAGTTCGAATATATTGTACAGAGAGGTATCAACAATGTGAAAGAATACGGGGTACCCTTCTCTCTCAGCATTTCCACCAAGTGGAAAGTAAAAGGCAAACATCTGTCAGAAAACAACTACTTCCCTGATTGATATCACGACGGACATTGAACTACATCTGACAGGTATTTGTGCAACGTTCTTCCAAGAAGACCCAATTGCAAGTGGACAATTATTATTGTTGTCCGACCTACCCTGTCACTGATGAGAAGCAATAAACCTCGAAACATGCAGGTGGTCAAATACCTGTCAGATGTAGTCCAATGTCCGTCGTGGTATTAGCCAGGGAAGTAGTTGTTTTCTGACAGATATTTGCCTTTTATTTTCCACTTGGTGGAAACACTGAGAGAGAAGGGTATAAAAAAATTCTAAATGTTAAAATAGATAGTGCAATAAAAATATTATAATAAATTTTACAACTTGAAAACATTATTTAAAATAACAATTATGTGTTCGATTCCACAAATCAATATTTTTGAATAAACTATATGAATAAATTCATTAAATTAAATGCTCACATTTTAATAATAATTAATTTAAAGGAAGTAAATGTAAAAAAAGTAATGAATATTCTCGATTGAAACCTTGATGAAAAGAAAAATTTTTTGAATGAAACTCACCATATTGACTATAAGAATATAAAAATAATGAATAAACACATCTAAGAAAAGAAGATAATGATAAAAAAAATATTTTTACCGAACTAAAACTTATTAAACTATTAATTAATATAATTTCACCCAATAAATCTAGAAAAGGTGGAGCTGCTATATTACAAGCACAAAATATAAATCATCATAAGGATCCATTATTAACCAAATTGATTATTCCTTTATTAAAATAAATTCTCAGGCTATAAATTCGCTCTTAAGAAATATTAGCTAAACAAAATAAACCTAGAGAACAAAATCCATGAGCTATTATTATTACTAAAGATCCTCAAAACCCTCAAATAATAAAGCTCAATATTAGCTAAAATCAATCCTATATGAGATACTGATGAATAAGCAATTAAAGATTTTAAATCTCCTTGACGAATACAAATTAATGCAATTAAAACTCCACCAATTGAAGAAATATTGATAACAATAATGTTATATAATAAACCAACTTCTAAAAATTAAATTATTAATCGTATTAATCCCTAACCACCTAATATTAACATAATACCAGCTAAAATTATAGAACCAGAAATTTGAGCCTCTACATGAGCCTTAGGTAACCACAAATGTATAAAATATATGGGAATTTCAACAAAAAATACTATATTTATACATAAATATAAAAATAAATTTGGAGATAATTGAGTAAATACCCTAAAATTTAATCTATAAAATTTTTTATATAAAGAAAATAATATTACTATTATAGGTGAGGATATTAATAAGGTATAAAATAATAAATAAATCGCCGCCTCCAAGCGTTCAGGAACCAACCAAGAATTAAAATTAAAACGGGAATTAACCTTACCTCAAAAAACAGATAAAAAAATTAATTTAAAGAAGAAAAAGTCAAATATAATCTTAATATTAATAATAAATTAATTAATGTAAATAAATTACAATGATCATTAATATAAAATTATTTGATAAAATTATTAAACTACAAATTCAAAAACTTAGTATAATTAATATGAAAGATAATAAATCTAATCCTAAATAATAACTTACAATAATAAATAATCAAATCTAAAAGTTGTTATAAATATAAATGTTAAAAAGAAAAATACTCACTGAATTAGTCAAAAATTATTTAAAAAAAACACAAAGGAATTATAAATAATATCCTAATAATAAATTTTATCACTAAGATGAAAATTGAAATAGCCAAGCCTAATTCACATCCACATACTCATATAGTTGAAAAAAATATTCATAAGATATATTATTTAAATAATTAAACAAATTTAAATATAAAGATAAAACTGTAGATTCTAATCTTAATAATATTAATAAATAATGCTTATTACTTGATACAAATCAAATTATAGATGTTAAAAATATAAAAATAAAAGTTACATAATAAATTGTCATTAGTTTTTGTAATTTAATAAAAAAAATTGTCAACCAAAAAAAACTAAATTTTTTTAAAATCTAATTCTTGAATTGATATTTTTTTTATTACAATAATTTGTCTGCTTTAAACAATTTTTATATTTCTCACACACCCTATATCTTTGGGTTCAATTTTCTTATTACAAACTATTTTAATCTCTTTATTCACTGGTTTAATAAATTTAAAATTTTTATTTTCATATATTTTGTTCTTCATTAAAGTTGGTGGAATATTAACTTTATTTATCTATATAACTAAAGAGATCGAATGAAACGATACAACTTATGTATTTAACATTTTTTTGTAATATGGAAAATGAAGAAGTTACGGGGGGTGCGACGGACTTTTGGTCCTCACTGTATATACATATATATATATATATATATATATATATATATATATATATATATATATATATATATATATATATATATATATATATACCAGCCGAAAGAAAGAAAGAAGTCATCACGCACCCCTCGTATCTACGGACTACCAAAAATACACAAGCCTGATATCCCACTCCGACCTATCGTCAGTGCCTTTGGATCACCAACCCAGAACCTCGCCAAGTATCTGGCGAGTACTCTTTAGCCACGAGCAGAAGAAGCCTCATCCTACGTGAAAAATTCATTTCACTTCTTAGACCTTCTCAAATCCTATAGAATCCAGAACACCGATATCCTAGTGAGCTTCGATGTTGTCTCACTCTTTACAAACATTCCCCTAAAGGACCCGAACTTTTATCCTGCCATAGAAATCAAGCAAAGCCTACGTGTTTAAATATGGTAAAAGAAGTGAGATGCTATTTAATTGAACCAAATTAGACAACACTTTTGTTTGTTTGTTGTTTGTTTGTTTGTTTGAAGTTTGACCGATCTTGTTGATGCTCATGATGCGACTGTGGCATGCAAAATACGTCTTCGCTTTTATTCATCGAATATAGCCTGCTTCTCTCAGCTCATTGATGATGGCCACGATCTCGTTGTTGGTAGAGGTGCTGCCGGCATTTTTGATGACCACCAGAAGCCTATACCTGTGAACGAGCTCATTCACATCGTCCCTTACTATACTATACTATGGGTTTCGTGTTGTATGTCAACTAATTTGGGATACCATTGCCGTCGACACGACCTCGACCTCCACCACCACCTAATTTTGATTAAGGGTCTTTGAACATGGAAGGATTTAACCTACCTCGCACATCTATATGCGCACTTGTAGCTGTCAAAATTTGCTTGTATGCCGCTAAATCGGCCCGATTATATTTGTGATTTTTGTTGAAAATCAAACTATATATACCCGGAGTGTCCTCGGATGTTACACCATCAATGCGAATGTGTCCCGTATCTTTGTTAAAGTCCATCTGCGCTCTTGGTCTGTCGTAAATGTGGCCGTAACTCACATTTATTTTGCCAGATTTGGCGCGATGTTTATTATGTCATCGTCATCGTCATCGACATCGTCTTCGTCTTCGTCTTCGTCTTCGTCTTCGTCTTCGTCTTCGTCTTCGTCTTCGTCTTCGTCTTCGTCTTCGTCTTCGTCTTCGTCTTCGTCTTCGTCTTCGTCTTCGTCTTCGTCTTCGTCTTCGTCTTCGTCTTCGTCTTCGTCTTCGTCTTCGTCTTCGTCTTCGTCTTCGTCTTCGTCTTCGTCTTCGTCTTCGTCTTCGTCTTCGTCTTCGTCTTCGTCTTCGTCTTCGTCTTCGTCTTCGTCTTCGTCTTCGTCTTCGTCTTCGTCTTCGTCTTCGTCTTCGTCTTCGTCTTCGTCTTCGTCTTCGTCTTCGTCTTCGTCTTCGTCTTCGTCTTCGTCTTCGTCTTCGTCTTCGTCTTCGTCTTCGTCTTCGTCTTCGTCTTCGTCTTCGTCTTCGTCTTCGTCTTCGTCTTCGTCTTCGTCTTCGTCTTCGTCTTCGTCTTCGTCTTCGTCTTCGTCTTCGTCTTCGTCTTCGTCTTCGTCTTCGTCTTCGTCTTCGTCTTCGTCTTCGTCTTCGTCTTCGTCTTCGTCTTCGTCTTCGTCTTCGTCTTCGTCTTCGTCTTCGTCTTCGTCTTCGTCTTCGTCTTCGTCTTCGTCTTCGTCTTCGTCTTCGTCTTCGTCTTCGTCTTCGTCTTCGTCTTCGTCTTCGTCTTCGTCTTCGTCTTCGTCTTCGTCTTCGTCTTCGTCTTCGTCTTCGTCTTCGTCTTCGTCTTCGTCTTCGTCTTCGTCTTCGTCTTCGTCTTCGTCTTCGTCTTCGTCTTCGTCTTCGTCTTCGTCTTCGTCTTCGTCTTCGTCTTCGTCTTCGTCTTCGTCTTCGTCTTCGTCTTCGTCTTCGTCTTCGTCTTCGTCTTCGTCTTCGTCTTCGTCTTCGTCTTCGTCTTCGTCTTCGTCTTCGTCTTCGTCTTCGTCTTCGTCTTCGTCTTCGTCTTCGTCTTCGTCTTCGTCTTCGTCTTCGTCTTCGTCTTCGTCTTCGTCTTCGTCTTCGTCTTCGTCTTCGTCTTCGTCTTCGTCTTCGTCTTCGTCTTCGTCTTCGTCTTCGTCTTCGTCTTCGTCTTCGTCTTCGTCTTCGTCTTCGTCTTCGTCTTCGTCTTCGTCTTCGTCTTCGTCTTCGTCTTCGTCTTCGTCTTCGTCTTCGTCTTCGTCTTCGTCTTCGTCTTCGTCTTCGTCTTCGTCTTCGTCTTCGTCTTCGTCTTCGTCTTCGTCTTCGTCTTCGTCTTCGTCTTCGTCTTCGTCTTCGTCTTCGTCTTCGTCTTCGTCTTCGTCTTCGTCTTCGTCTTCGTCTTCGTCTTCGTCTTCGTCTTCGTCTTCGTCTTCGTCTTCGTCTTCGTCTTCGTCTTCGTCTTCGTCTTCGTCTTCGTCTTCGTCTTCGTCTTCGTCTTCGTCTTCGTCTTCGTCTTCGTCTTCGTCTTCGTCTTCGTCTTCGTCTTCGTCTTCGTCTTCGTCTTCGTCTTCGTCTTCGTCTTCGTCTTCGTCTTCGTCTTCGTCTTCGTCTTCGTCTTCGTCTTCGTCTTCGTCTTCGTCTTCGTCTTCGTCTTCGTCTTCGTCTTCGTCTTCGTCTTCGTCTTCGTCTTCGTCTTCGTCTTCGTCTTCGTCTTCGTCTTCGTCTTCGTCTTCGTCTTCGTCTTCGTCTTCGTCTTCGTCTTCGTCTTCGTCTTCGTCTTCGTCTTCGTCTTCGTCTTCGTCTTCGTCTTCGTCTTCGTCTTCGTCTTCGTCTTCGTCTTCGTCTTCGTCTTCGTCTTCGTCTTCGTCTTCGTCTTCGTCTTCGTCTTCGTCTTCGTCTTCGTCTTCGTCTTCGTCTTCGTCTTCGTCTTCGTCTTCGTCTTCGTCTTCGTCTTCGTCTTCGTCTTCGTCTTCGTCTTCGTCTTCGTCTTCGTCTTCGTCTTCGTCTTCGTCTTCGTCTTCGTCTTCGTCTTCGTCTTCGTCTTCGTCTTCGTCTTCGTCTTCGTCTTCGTCTTCGTCTTCGTCTTCGTCGTCTTCGTCTTCGTCTTCGTCGTCTTCGTCTTCGTCGTCGTCGTCGTCTTCGTCTTCGTCTTCGTCGTCGTCGTCGTCGTCGTCGTCGTCGTCGTCGTCGTCGTCGTCGTCGTCGTCGTCCCCGTCCCCGTCCCCGTCCCCGTCCCCGTCCCCGTCCCCGTCCCCGTCCCCGTCCCCGTCCCCGTCCCCGTCCCCGTCCCCGTCCCCGTCCCCGTCCCCGTCCCCGTCCCCGTCCCCGTCCCCGTCCCCGTCCCCGTCCCCGTCCCCGTCCCCGTCCCCGTCCCCGTCCCCGTCCCCGTCCCCGTCCCCGTCCCCGTCCCCGTCCCCGTCCCCGTCCCCGTCCCCGTCCCCGTCCCCGTCCCCGTCCCCGTCCCCGTCCCCGTCCCCGTCCCCGTCCCCGTCCCCGTCCCCGTCCCCGTCCCCGTCCCCGTCCCCGTCCCCGTCCCCGTCCCCGTCCCCGTCCCCGTCCCCGTCCCCGTCCCCGTCCCCGTCCCCGTCCCCGTCCCCGTCCCCGTCCCCGTCCCCGTCCCCGTCCCCGTCCCCGTCCCCGTCCCCGTCCCCGTCCCCGTCCCCGTCCCCGTCCCCGTCCCCGTCCCCGTCCCCGTCCCCGTCCCCGTCCCCGTCCCCGTCCCCGTCCCCGTCCCCGTCCCCGTCCCCGTCCCCGTCCCCGTCCCCGTCCCCGTCCCCGTCCCCGTCCCCGTCCCCGTCCCCGTCCCCGTCCCCGTCCCCGTCCCCGTCCCCGTCCCCGTCCCCGTCCCCGTCCCCGTCCCCGTCCCCGTCCCCGTCCCCGTCCCCGTCCCCGTCCCCGTCCCCGTCCCCGTCCCCGTCCCCGTCCCCGTCCCCGTCCCCGTCCCCGTCCCCGTCCCCGTCCCCGTCCCCGTCCCCGTCCCCGTCCCCGTCCCCGTCCCCGTCCCCGTCCCCGTCCCCGTCCCCGTCCCCGTCCCCGTCCCCGTCCCCGTCCCCGTCCCCGTCCCCGTCCCCGTCCCCGTCCCCGTCCCCGTCCCCGTCCCCGTCCCCGTCCCCGTCCCCGTCCCCGTCCCCGTCCCCGTCCCCGTCCCCGTCCCCGTCCCCGTCCCCGTCCCCGTCCCCGTCCCCGTCCCCGTCCCCGTCCCCGTCCCCGTCCCCGTCCCCGTCCCCGTCCCCGTCCCCGTCCCCGTCCCCGTCCCCGTCCCCGTCCCCGTCCCCGTCCCCGTCCCCGTCCCCGTCCCCGTCCCCGTCCCCGTCCCCGTCCCCGTCCCCGTCCCCGTCCCCGTCCCCGTCCCCGTCCCCGTCCCCGTCCCCGTCCCCGTCCCCGTCCCCGTCCCCGTCCCCGTCCCCGTCCCCGTCCCCGTCACCGTCACCGTCACCGTCACCGTCACCGTCACCGTCACCGTCACCATCACCTTCACCATCACCATCACCATCATCTGTGTGGTAGCTTTCTTCGTCTTTTTCCTTTCCATAAAGTCTGAAGTCGATGATGATGGCGCCGCCGGTTCCTGTTTCTCTTCTTTTTCATTGTCAGCGTGATCGCTTGGTGAGTAGTGGTGGCACTGTCGCATTCAGTCTTTTCAGCGGCAACATAATGGGTTAGAATAATTGACTCAGTGCTTCATCATGCTCGGACTTTCCGAGTTTCAGGCAGATAATTTTTACACACAATTTTCGACAAGTGTTTGGCTTGACGTTTACGTTCAGCTTCTGCAAGCTCCGTCTCAATGCGAGTTCATATCGTCTTGGCGGAAAAGCGCTATAATGTTGCAATTGTCCCTGATCAGCTGTTTGGGTAATTTCGAGTAGGTTCGACACAAGTAGGTCGCGTCAATACCCTTATGGGTAGCAAGCTAAGTACAGTGTTGGTCTTGCCTCATCCGGTGGGGCCGCAAAATATCGCTCGAAACGAATTCAGTAGCAGGACACCGTGTTTACGTACAGCGTCGCCGCCAATACCTCTGTGTATGGTATCCAAATTGACGATTTTCAGAGCCGACCTTGTTGTACCAATTTCATTGTTTGAGTTGATTGAATGTGTGCTTATTTGGCGACGCCCACACCTGACACTCCAATGACAATTTGAGTGGAGTACAGCTATGTAAGTAGGTGCGCAATATCATTCGCGTCATTGTCATGCTGACTGTCGAGCACAAAGGTCGTGGAGTGGTTTACTCTCTGATTAATCATCTGCTATTCGAGCTTCATTTGCCTGGATACCTGAAATGTGGACCGGCTACAAAACTGCATAAGAGATTGGCACGTGGAGACCCTGGTGTGAACCCTTTGGATTCGGCTTGTAAGACTCACAATATTACATACTCGCAAAACAAGTCTCTGAAGGAGAGACACAAGGCTGAATGGGCGCTGTAAAATCAAGCTTGGGAACGTATCAAAACGACGCCAAATTTGGTGAGAAAGCTGCTGCTTGGCTGGTTACCACAACCATTAAAGCAAAACGTAATTTGGGAATGGGTCTGTAGAAGAAGAAGACTGCTGCTGCTGCTGCAAAGCCAAAGTCCTTCCGCAGAAATGTGGTCAAGAAAATCGCCGACTCTGCCATAAACTCTGAAACCTGATTTGAGTGCGAAGGCTCTGCGAAAATCTTCCTTGGTGGCACTGCGTGCTGCTCGTGCTCAAGTGAAAAAATTGGGTGGCCGCAAATAAATCAGAGTACTGCGAATAATAACGTTCGAAGCGCAGAGCGGTGGTATGCTGCCTCTGCTTCTGATATTCACCGCTCTGGGGGCGCTGGGCTCCTTGGCAGGCGGTGCCAGTACCATAGCCAGGACCATCATCACCTCGGCAAATGCCAAGAAGAAATTGGAGGAAGACAAGCGTCATAATACCGCAATGGAGAGCATTGGCGGTGACAACAAACAAGAAGGTTCCGGTTTGTTTCTGCACAAGACCGCTAAATGGGGCTACGGTCAAAATACTTCCGCTGAAGCTGCCCAATAGAGCGTTGTTCGATAAGAAATTGGGTAACTATGTGCGCGCGCGAAAATGAATGGAAAAGTAGTGACCTTTAATGACGAGCGCCATAAGGTTCATTATATGGTGGCGTGGCGTTTTGCATATAACACTTCGCGCAAATCGTATTGGATACAAGTGGCCATGGACAGGATACGTTTTGATAGATGAATAGCGCGAGCCTTACGCTACTTGAATCCCATACTAGACTATGAGCACAGAGCGCGCATATGGAATGGTTTAAATAGAAGAACATAACCTCTCCAGTGTCAGTCATGTCTTTGCTGTTGACATTGACAGGTCAAACGTCTACACTAACCGCAGACTTTTCTTCGCCGCTCCAATTGGACGACTATAGCACTTACGGCTTGGCACTGATTGGTTTCCATTCATATAACAAACAGCATACCGAACATATCGAGTGGCCGATTCTATTATTCTGCCAAAGGAGCGCCATCTGTTAGGATCATCCAAATTCCGACGAGGTGTTACGAAATAAGCGACATTGCCAAGTTCATACACAAACACATCGAGAGAACGAAAGAAGCAGAGAAGAAGAAGAAGAGAGCCGTAGTGTCTAGTAACGTTGACGACGTCGAGGCAAGGCTTTGTTCTCTCTCAAATCCAACATTAATATGCTGCAGTGTGAGATATACACCAAGCTCTATAAAATCGATTTTCGTCCCAAGGATTCCATAGGACGATTGCTGGGTTTCTCCTCGAGACTATTGGAGGCTGGACGCGTTCACTCATCCGACCTACCTGTGAACATTATCAAAGTTCGAATTGTTCACATCGATAGTAACATCACATCGGTTGCCTTCTTCGATTATTTCTTTCGTCTATTAAATATCAGTCATCAACCAATCATACGTTTGTTTCCTGTTTGACAGGACCAATCAACACGCTCTATTAGCGACTATTTACATGATGCACAATAGTCACCGACTATTCAGCATGATACTCATATCAAGGAGCCTGAGCATCTAACAGTACTCTAAATAAATACATATTAAACGTCAAATAGAATCAATCGTGTTAAAGCTGAATTATTATTTGAAAATGAATCGGTTTGGAAAAATCAAAAACGATGAGATATCGAGGCTACATCCCTGACAATACAGTGTCATTCATATGACAGATATGAAGAAATGGATTCAAGAAATAATCTTCATAAATATAATACGACCTTGATTAATTGTCGATTATTTTATTGCTGCTAAATTTCTCTTGTATTTATTAATTTTACTCGACATTATTTTGGCATTAATAATCAGAAATGAAAGCTCATCAGATTATTAATGCCAAAATAATGTCTCGTTAAATTATTATAAAATACAGTCGAAATTTAGATGCAATAAAATAGTCGACTATTTATCAAGGTCTTGTTATATTACCCTTGACAATCGCCCGGCTCATACCATATACGAGTTTGCCGTTCGAGAAGACCCCGGCTTTGCCATCGACGAAACGCCCTCGAATTTGATTTACCTGCCTGTTAACAAGACGGAAATACACAACATAACCTTGAATATTCTCGACCAGGACTTCTGCAGTATGAATTTCCGTGAAGAGACCATCATTATACGAATTGTGCTGCGCAAGCTGTCATTGATGGGGTTAGTATTTGATCAGGATGAAGATGCCTTTGGACATAAAAGTGCAGAGGGTGCTGGCATCAACTCAGTCGCGCAGACGCAGTCGAAGAGAGCAGACGCACATACTTTGTCTCACTCTAGCATAAATTTTCTCAAATCGAAAGGACATCATGTTATCAAGACAAGTGTTTGACGTGTACAATCATCCAAAGTTCGACGAATTCATAAACAGAATTGAGACTCGAACGCACCACCCGTACGTCAAGTCGTTCTAGAATAATTACATTATTGAAATTGTCATTCAGCAGAGCGATATGTGGATACTGATGAAAGATGTCCTTGTGTGCATAGAGGGCACTCTGACTCGTACCGCAGGAACCGGCAATGTTAGATTTATCAATAATGCCGGCGCATACCTTTTCGAGACCATCCACTATGAAATCAATGGCAAAGAAGTGGACTCTGTTCGATCGCCGGGTATAGTGAGCACCCTTAGCGACTATACTTGTTACAAGGAAAATGATGTGCGTCACTTGAGCACAGCCGGCTGGACCTATCCTGGCGGAGCTGTTCACAACGCCCCCGACGGCTCGTTGGCCATGTGTATCCCGCTTAAGCATCTGTTGGGCATATTAAATGACTATAGATATGCCACCATTGGACGACAGTGCATTCGCTTGGTCAGAAGTAGGAATGAAAACAATTTCATGCTGATAGAGGAGGTGGCGAATCCAGTAGTCGAAACGACCACAACCGCTTTGACGATCACGAGCGTTGTACTCAGAGTCAAACATGTGGTGCTCAACGACGACATTCGTCTGAAATTGCTTCAGTCCATCAGAACAGACACTCCTGTAGTGATTTCGTATCACAGGTGGGACATACACGAGTTGCCTGTACTCACTCAGGGTTCCACCAAAGAAATTTGGGCTGTGAAAACTTGCACGGCCATGGAGAGTCCCCGATTCGTCATTGTCGCCTTCAAAACAAATCGGATGGGCGATGCGGCTCGAGATGCATCCTATTTCGATCACATCGACATCAGCGACATATGCCTAACCATGATCAGTGATACTTACCCGTATGAACGCATGCACTTGGAATTCAATAGTAACAACTTTGTCGAAGCCCATCGAGCCTTCACGGAATTCTATCCGAGCTATGCCAATTGTCCGAAGATGCGCCCTCTACTCGATTAAGGAGCATTCAGAAACAGAGCCACCGTGTTCGTAATAGACTGTTCCCGCAGAGCGGAATTCATGAAATCCTCCACTGTAGATGTCAAACTTGACATCGAGGCCAGAGTCGGATTTCTCACCAATACTCGAGCCTATTGCATCATCATTCACGACTGTATGCTGAAACACTTGCACTTGACCAAGATTGTACGTCATCTGTCATAAAAAAGTGACATGCAGTAGTAGCGGTGGGTGGTGGGGGATTCTTTATGAGTATGTATGAAATGCAGGCTTCGACAGCGTCAGTTGTAAGCCAAACGTTGTTGTAAGTCAGTCATTCAGTCGGTGGTTAATCTTTCTCTGTGTCTCAGTTAATCACAGTGAATCAGTTCAATCAGCAGACGAAATGAAGCTCGTAGCCTGTGACATCCAGGGTTTCTGTGTGGGCCGTGAATTCCAACCTAAAGAGCTCGCCATCACCGATGGGCATCACACAAACCACTTCTTATTCAAAGCTGTAGTGCCATTCCATGACCTGAGCGAAGCTGATAAACAGCGAGTACGATATTTGGAGAGGAATATCCACGGCATTCCATACTCTGATGGCTAGAGGCTGATGTGGTATACGTGAAGGGTAATCAAAAATTCGATTTTTTGCTGAAGTGTGTGCTCGATCTACCTAAGAGGCCACACATCGTCGATATTGCGGAGAAATAGAAGTGCATTGTGACGTTAGACACTGTTTCGAAATCTGGCAATGGATATCGTCGCACCTGATATGGTGAGGCCCCACGACGATTACGACGACGACACTCCTATCAATCGGCACTTGCAAAATTTTCGCGAGCTCAAGGCGAACATAGCAGAGTACAAGCACAAGCTGTGTATTTTTGAACGCTTTCAAAATATGCAAATTGACGATGATAAATGGATGAGGCAGCAGCAGCAGCATTTACCCATCCACCACGTTCCGCGTCGCCGCTGGCACCCAGTCCATGACGTCAGCCATCAAGACTAGCCGAATCACACGCTTTCAAATATTATTATTATTCATATTGTATTATTAACATATTGTATTATTATTATGTATTAATAGATGCGGCTCGAATGAATGAGAGAGAGAGAGAGAAAGAGACTGAAAGAAATAGGAGTAATGTACATTGAGCAATAGTGTACGTATGTTCCTCTCTGTGTATATATCTGAGTGACATATACGCTGTTTCTCAGTTTACATTGAGCTGTCGTCACGATGACAAAAAATTAAATAATTCTAGCAGCCGTTCTGTCGAACGTACTGTATATTAGCCCGCCATATGAGATCGGCGAGATATTGGTATCGTTTTTGCATGACGAGGATTTGAGCACTTCGAACTTGACAAAAATGACTCAGGCGCTAGCCAATGATGGATATTTGCCTGTGTTGAAAGCCGAAACTCCGATGAAGGTCTCATCGTACAGACTGCAAAAAATTTATACAAATCACACCTATGGCGATACGCAGTGGCTTCCGATGAAGGCGTCTTGCCTCTTTAGCAGCACTTCGTGGTCATCGTCGTCGTCCCACTCAACTACCCAACCGAACCACTACGTCAAGCCGCCGCCAACACTACACTATTGGTTTATTTTTTTCGTGCCAATGTTTCTGATTGTTCAAATGTCCGAATCCATATATAAGTTTATTAATTTCATGCATCAAACAATTTTTTATCGATAATGACAATGTATCTCCATACTACGCCACTGGCACAGAAGTGTAATAATCATATGCATAATATCTATGTGTTTGTTTCATTTCTACACACTCAGAAATTGCGCAGTAACAAAATGCAGATGTACATATATTTTTCTTGGATTTCATCCAGCTCTAGACAAAGCGTAAACAAACCAGATGTGAGATAAAACTATTTGCGGTTGACTCTGAAAAACAAATTCAAGGCCAAGTCGTGTTTTCTTGGAAATTTCATTGACCTCGAGACAAAGCTTAAACAAACACCGGATGTGCCTTATCGCTATTGACGGCGGAGACGTATTTTTCTTATAATTTCATTCGAGAGAGAGAATTAATGATTCCATCATAATTTTCTGTTGTTCTAAGACAGACATTTTTCGTTTTCATTTTGTCAATTTGTTTTTTCTACACAGCAAATCACGTGACGTTTTTTTTTTCCCAGCCAATTGCTCTCAGCGAATCACGTAAGGGGACGTTTTTTCATAACTTCCGCCATCGCCACAATGTTTTTTTGCCTCTCGCCCTTGCCGCCATGTTTTTTTTGTAGAAAAGACGCGTACCACTTAAGGTGAAATGCTTTGACGACCTCTCACCCCCGAACACGTCATCTTCTTCAGCAACTCTCCACCAACGGCGAGAACTCAATGGACGCGGCCAACGAGAGATAAATCCCCGTCAGGAGCAAAGCCGGTACGGCCTCATGAAAAGTGAGGCCGTTCCGGCTTTGACATACTACTGGGGTCAATATCTCCGAAAATAGTCGTGACCACCAAAAATATCATTTAAATTTTTTGTTCAGGAAACCAAACTACGTAAGTTGCATATTTTTTTTTTAATTCGGATGCTCACTCTAACCGAAGATTAAGAAGACAAAAATAAGCTATGATATGAATCGACATGAATCTTTCTTAAATTTAACAATAATCGGGGCAAATGATATTTGGGAGAAGGCTCATGTGTGAATATCCACGTTCGGTGAAATACTAGTACTAACGGCTGTCAGCACAACAAGTTAGGGGGACTCTGTGGTTCCTTCAAATCAGTCCCGTCGTGAAGTAGTGTCTGTGAATAGTCCATAGAAACAGCACTGTATTTGCCAGACTTGTTACGGTTTTGGTTTGGAGTTGGAAAATGATTCCTAAACCCTTACAGACCAGGGTGTGGGTGAATTGACAACAAAACTTCAGGTTGTTAGGGGAGTATAATTTCCTTCATTAGCATTGAACCATAGTGGACAGTAGAAGGCAGTATTGAAGAGTCTAGGGAGAAAATAGTGATATTTCTGGATACCCTAGATTCCCGAAGTTCTACAACTAAAGCACAAATTCTACAACTAAAGCACAAATTCTACCAGCAAGCATCAGTAGTTTGTCTCAAGGTGAAGCATTACAAAAGCCACCTATATAAGAACCCCCTTTGAGTATCGATACCTAAGGTGCACATCTACTTAAGAAATGGTAATCAGCAATTCATAAATTCTATCTGTATCTACTATATCCCATTTGTTTTTAGCCAATAAGCAGCAAGCACATGCTTCCTTGAGTCCGCATCAGGCCATACGGCGAAGAGTACATAAAATTTAAGACAAAAGATACAGCTCAATTGTGGTGATTGATGCTCCCATGCGAAATAGTTGGCCGTGGTATTCATGCAGCGTACTACAGGCAATCGTGATGGTATAGCTAAGGACTAGCAGTGTGGTGAAGTGACTGGACACATGGGTTAATCCCTAACCCTAGCGTTATGAAGTGATACTTATTCTGTATAAGGAAATGGAGTTAACCTAAAAAGCCCTGCAATGTAAATTATATAATTATAGACAGAGTTGAGACGGTAGTTTATCTGAGTTCTGGTATAGGAATCAAACCTACCTCGATGTAAGGTGGACTAAAGTAGCGACTCCGATAGTTGAGTCGTCTTCTTCGTGAAATGTGGTAAAGGGGGACAATCCTGTTTGAACTAAGTGGACTACAATAACCCCACAATTACCCAGGTTTTCTTTAAAAATCCGCAAAATAGCCAGACACGTTCTCTCAACCTTCATAGGTCATAAAAAAAGAGACGCTTCGAGAATACCATTTTTTCTACCTCAAAATACCTTTCTCCTCTAGTTACTTCATACCCTTTTCTCAACTTCATTGTTGAGAATCCTGGATATTTGAACAGAGAGAATAAAATAGTTCAATTGTACTCTAAGCTGTCAGACGAATGTAAGGTTATGTTGACTTATTGACAATAGCCATCAATATTCATTAGCGATTTTATTATATGAAACTAGGGAATATTTTCCCCAACTACCCACTTGTATGGTAAAAGTTTTTCTCAAATTTGAGCCACTCTCAACCCCAGGAATGCAGGAGGAATGCACAACCCTAATTTTTAACTACCAAGAAGGCAGAGATTCGGTAAATTCTAGCTTAGTGAATACTAACACTAATTATCTTTTATTTCAGAATCCTCCAAGACTAGGTTAATGAAGCTGCTGTTGAGAATTGTTATATATCAATTTGAGCTTTGGAACTTATTTTAATAAACGGAATAGTGGAATAGTTCGGTTCTTTTCTACTATATAGTATTATTGTATCCTTTCTACTTATGGAAAACTGAAACTAACCCGTAACAACACCCCTTTTCCTGGAAAAAAAATTTTTCCTCTAACTTTCAAAACAAAAAAAAACTTCTCAATTTACATACAACCCAACAATGAATCTAAATCATCATCAGAAATGTTAGACTTATCTTCGTCTTTCGAAGGGTGAGACTTTATATCTTTTGCGTGCCGAATTCCACACGACTTTCCTAATTCATTGACTTATTCATACGACCAAGGCCACACGTTTAATACGTTCGTGAGCTCCTGCGATACGTTTTGTTACGTCCCGAAATACTTCTTTCAGTGCCTCCGATCGAATCTCAGGATTGAATTCTTTGGCATCTTCTCCAGTAGTTAGAGGATGGGATGACTGACCAGATAGTTTGATTTCTCATCCAAAAACTACAAAATTAGGCGTCACCTGGGTAACTTTGTGCTTGGACGACCTGATGGCCGAAGCTACCTTTGACAAATATTGGTCCCAGGTGCGATGATTTTCCGAGACGTAGGCTTCTAAAATAGTTTTTACCACGCGATGCGTTCGCTCAACCAGGTTTGCTTGAGCGTGGTAGTTAGCAATAAAACCTGGCTGTATATAGTATTCGTCAAGAAGAGCTCTAATTTTCGTCCCACTGAATTGTCTACCATTGTCCTATGATAATTTTGCGTGGAGCACCAAATACCAGGATCACTTGTTCTTCAAAGTATACCGGGTGGCTACGGAAGTATTGCCTACGGAATATCTCAGTTATTGTATGAAGTAGGTTTGTGAAATTTGGAGCGTCGATATAATGACATAAAAGCTAGAATTTGAGCATATTGACATGTCGAAGTTAACTTCCGGTCTGACCGGAAGTAACATCAACTTTCTTATTTTAAATGGAAACCCAATTTTTTTTTCTTTTCGCTTTATTCAGCATTCAATTCCCTTTCTAATGACATATCACAAGTTGGTATCTAACCAGAAACTAGATCAGAAAAAAATTATTATTGAAATTCACCGAGTAAGCCGTGGAAGCAAAATGAAAGCCAAAAATTGAAAAGTTGGCTAAGGAAACCATACGTCACTTGATAACAGTTGCTACTACTGTGATATTTTATTTTCATTCGTCGGCGTTATAAAAAGCCGCCAAAAAAAATATTGGAAAACTTGGGAAAAAAAACAATACTCTGTAGGTCCATAACTTAAATAGGAACATACAACTTTTTCTTGCCTGTACTATTCAGCATAACCATTCCTTTCTAATGATATAATAGAAAGTAATGTTTTGAATGCATTCCCTCAGCGTCAATACATTTATTGACTCTGGTGATATTTTCATGTAAAACGTTTCTCAACATTTGGGGCGTGATATCTTGGAAAGCTCTACGAATTTTTACTTCTAGCTCATGTAGAGTTGTAGGCTGTGTGGAATACACCCTATTATTAAGATGCCCCCATAGAAAAAAGTCTCACGGAGTAAGATCAGGTGATCTTGGTGGCCACCTGACTGGACCATGGGTTGTTAAAAGTCCCTCTTGAAAGCGATTTTGAAGATAATTTCTCGCTATTCTTGAATTATTGACGCTGAGGGAATGCATTTCGAACATTAATTTTGAATTTATTTTATCTTTAATCCTATCAATTTGAATATTTTTTTTTCGATAAATCTGTTTTTTTGTTATTTGAATAATAATAATTGGATTTATTGGTAATTCATTTCAAAAAATTACTTTCTATTATATCATTAGAAAGGAAAGGTTATGCTGAATAGAACAGGCAAGAAAAAGTTGTATGTTCCTATTTAAGTTATGGACCTACAGAGTATTGTTTTTTTTCCAATTTTTCCAATATTTTTTTTGGCGGCTTTGTATAACGCTGACGAATGAAAATAAAATATCACAGTAGTAGCAACTGTTATCAAGTGACGTATGGTTTCCATAGCCAACATTTCAATTTTTGGCTTTCATCTTGCTTCCACGGCCTACTCGGTGAATTTCAATAATAATTTTTTTCTGATCTAGTTTCTGGTTAGATACCAACTTGTGATATGTTATTAGAAAGGAAATTGAATGCTGAATAAAGCGAAAAGAAAAAAAAATGGGGTTTCTATTTAAAATAAGAAAGTTGATGTTACTTCCGGTCAGACCGGAAGTTAACTTCGACATGTCAATATGCTCAAATTCTAGCTCTTATGTCATTATATCGACGCTCCAAATTTCACAAACCTACTTCATACAATAACTGAGATATTCCGTAGGCAATACTTCCGTAGCCACCCGGTATGTGCTGCACTGATTCACCGACAAAATCCCATGTATTTTCTTAAGTAGGTTCGTTCTGGCAATTTTGGTTCCTTTCAAGGTCACGCGTCACTGCTTCGCGTTCATCGTGTGACGAAATCGAGTAGATCCCTTAGAATGATAACATTTTGCCAATAGAGCGCGGCGCACACATATTATAAATTAATTGAATTGGATTTTAAAGAAAAAAAGATTTCTGAGAACGAGGTTTGAACCAGTGGTTTATGTTTGGTAGTAAATAAATAAATAAATAAATAAAGGTTTATTTCCACAGTTAAATTGACTTCTACACAAAATCTGATATATTCATTACTCCGGAGACTCATCTTGCCGTCGCCCAAAAGGGTTCAGGAGAGGAATAGGTTCGGGAGGACGCACTGAAAGCCGCCTCCCTCATCCCCCGACCATTTCTGGACGAAGGATGAGGGAGCGCTTGTGCCAAGGGGTGCATAGGATCCCGGCGAAGGAACGCTTGCATTTTCCCCCGCTGATGGTGGCGGTGGGTCGAATATTCCAGATTATTGCGGGTGTGGTTCGAATAATCCATGACTCCTGCAAATCTTATGCATGTCGTTCAGTTTGCCTTCTATGCAGAAAATGCTTTGTCTAAGGTTTGGTCAGAGGTGGTTGTTTCGATGATGTCCCGGAAAAGGCTGTTGCAAAAAACCGGGTCACAGTACTTCGCGCATTACCTAGATGCGGCTTGGTTCCCTAGGGAACCGGTTCTTCCCATCTTTCCTGGAAGATGGCCAAAGATTGATAGATCAGCCCACCGTGTTTGCGGGGCTGATTATCATGTAGTCTGAGCCTGGTAAGGTCTCTCGTGATCGCGCTTTTGGGAAGGTGAAACCTGTAGAATTTCTCCGACAGGCTTCTAACATGTGTCGGGATGGAGTCGACGCCAGCGAGGGCGCGCAGCGCATCCAGACGAATGTACCTATCACTCTTAGTGATTATACGAAGTACCTTGTTCTGCATCCTGTCCAACCTCATAAATGGGCAGGCTGCAGAACGCTGGGCAAGCGTACAACATGGCTGGCCTGATAATTTGCTTGTAAATGGCCATTTTGGCCTCCAAAGACATATGTGATCCTCTGGCTATCAGAGGGTACGTGCGTTTTACCGCAGCCGCGGCCCTCTGTATAGCCAGGTTTATGTGTTTCTGCCATGTTGTGCGCTTGTTGAGCTGTACCCCCAGGTATCGCACATTGGTCTTGGTCTCCAGGGCTTTGTCCTTGACCCTCAATTTCTGTGGAATTTTAGAGAACCTAAATTTCCTCGAGAAATTGATGGCTTCGGACTTGGCCGGATTCACCACAATCTTGTTGCTCTCCAAATACGGAACGATCTCCCTGTCCAGACGGATCTGGACCTGCCTAGCAGCTGCGGCGCTGGAGAACGATTGGGCGTATATAGCGGTATCATCCGCATATATAGCCGTCCTCGTTCTCTCGCACATAGGGAAATCATGCGTATGCAGAGAGTACAAGTGCGGGGAGAGGCTAGACCCCTGCGGGACACCTGCTTCGACTGGATACTCTGCCGATCTCGTGCTGTTAACCCTAACCACAAAGGCGCGATTTGTGAGGAAAGAGTCCGTGATCCTTACCAAGTAAGAAGGCATGCGTGCCTCAAGCATTTTGCAAATTAGACCCTCGATCCATACGGAGTCGAAGGCTTTCTGCATGTCCAACAGGACCATGACCGTGTTCATCCCTCGGTGAGCAGCCTCTTTCACCTCGTGAACAACCCGGACAATCTGCGAGGTCGTTGAGTGAC
Source organism: Chrysolina americana (assembly GCA_958502065.1). Classification (NCBI taxonomy): domain Eukaryota; kingdom Metazoa; phylum Arthropoda; class Insecta; order Coleoptera; family Chrysomelidae; genus Chrysolina; species Chrysolina americana. The sequence goes on along the minus strand of OY293410.1, from coordinate 48,657,998 downwards.
CTGCACGAAAGCCGAATTAATCAGCGGGGATCATTTTGAGTGTCTCCTCGAGGGAGAGCAAACGTTCAAGGAAAATCTTCTCTACTACCTTGGCGACAATGCTCAGTAGTGATATGGGTCGGTAGCTATCAAGTTGGTGGCCATCCTTGCCTGGCTTCAAGATAGGTATTACCAGTGCCTTCTTTAGGCAATCCGGGTAACACTGCCACTTGAGCATCGCATTAATAAGATGTATCATCTGGACCAGGGACTTTCTCGGCAAGTTCTTGAGAAGAATTGCGTCCAGCCCATCCGGCCCAGGCGCCTTGTTCGTCGGAAGCCGTTTTATGACTTCCGTCAGCTCCTCATAGTTTGTCATAATTTTGGCAAATCTATGAGGGCCGATAGGGGCGGGCATCGACCGTCTGAAGTCGTCGGTTATCTCAGACTTTTGTCTCTGCCCGTCACTAACGTCCGGCGCCTTTTTGTGAACACTGGCGAAATGCTCCCCAAACAGTTCCGCCTTCTGAGGGTCCGTCACTGCGCGTGCGTCACCCCTCACTATGGCTGGGATGGGCTCGAAGCGCTTCGAAATGCGCTTCGTCATCCGCCACAGAGAGTTGTCCCGCACGTCCAGCTTCTCCAGTTTGTTTTTCCACACCGTATCGTTGTGGTCGTTAATCAGTTCTGAAATTTCTCTCCCTAACCGGAGCATGTCGTTCTTATGCTCCGGGATTTTAGTCGCTTGCCACTTCTTCCGGAGAGAATTTTTCAGAGTGATTAACGCCCGAACTTCGGGTGGAATCACATTCCGGTTGCTCCTGATCGTAATCTTCCCGACAGCCCGATCGCGAGCGATCTGAATTTCACGAATCAGAGCTAATGTTACCTCCTCAATTTCGTCACGAGGAATGTCGGACCTAATAACGGTCCGAGCATTCATGAGCCTCCGAAACTCGGCCCAGTCTGCATTCCTGTAATCATATCGAAGGACAGGTGGTATATCCTGTCCCCGATATTTCATACTGAACAAGACCGGGTCGTGATCAGAGGTCATCTCGTGGACGGCCTTGAGTTCGCTCAAATTCGTCACATTCTTGTTGACTATCAGGTCGATTATGGTCGGAGTGGACCCGTTCCAGGGGTAGTGAGTAGGCTCGTCAGAGTGTACTACTACCACGTCGCTGCTTAGTGAGTATTCCCACAGTGTTTTGCCGTTGGCGTTGGGCTGGGAGCCGCCGCTCCACTCAGGACGCCTGTCAATAATAGCGGAAGCTTATTATTGACTGAACTGGCGTTAAACATGCATGCCTTCAAACTTTGCTCAAAAACTATATCTTTGGCTGTCCCCCAGGATTTCTAGGGCAGCCATAGCCTTCTCCAGCGGAGACTTTGCTTGTGCCAAGCGGACGATCAGATCGTCCATGGCACGGCAAAGTTCCGCAATGTTCAACATCGATCCAACCTGCTGGATTTTACTTACCAGACCCGCCATCTGGTTCGGATTACCCATGTTGGATGAAGCGCCCCCTGTCCCGGGGTGCCTATGCACCGGCGACTGTGTGGGAGGCGTAAAGGGGATCGGTGGAGATCCTGCCGATTGCTGAATTCTTCTCCCGGCCTCTTCAGGCTTTGCCGGGGGAGCGCTCTGCTCCTGAATCCTTTTCTGCCACGGGTTTGATGTAGGCTGCGGGGCTGGTACGTACCTCACCGGTACCGGTTTTTTGGTCTTGTCTTCCCTCTCCTCGAGAAAACGAACTCTCTCCCGATAGATAGGGCACTCCACGCTGCTTGCAGTATGGGAGCCGCCGCAGTTTACGTATGTTGCCTGCACCTCACGAGACACCTTACAAGCGCGCGTCGGATGGTCCTGTGCGCACTTGAGGCATCTCGCTTGCCTCTGGCAGTTGGAGGTAGCGTGCCCCCATCTTTGGCACCAATGGCACTGCACGATGGCGCGTTCGTTGCGTCGCATCTCCCAAGTTACTCTAATGTGCTGTAGCACTCTTACAGATTTCTGTAACTGGGAGAGTGTGACGTTTCGAGGGGTCGTGATGAGGTACAACGGCCTGTGGCGAGTGTTCATCCTCATCATTTTATCGACTGTGATGCCAACTTTTCGAGCATCTCATCGATCAACTCTTGCTGGTCGACATCAGAGTCGAGACCCCTCAGCACGAACGCGTGCGTCCTATCTTTCGGGAGAGTATAGGTGTGGAATTCCGTCCCCGTTTGCTTCAGAATGTCAATCATCTTTGACCGATCGACTTCCTGCTCAGTAAAAACCTGAGTCTCTTTTCCCGTGTGTTTTAAGTTGAAATCACCTTTCAACTCAGATTTTAACTGAACAGTAAGCGAACGGTCCAGATTCAGCCTCCCCTGTATGACAATAGGAGGCAACATTTTGCCTTTCTTAGGCTTTTGTGCCTCCTTTGGGGAAGGCTGTTTTGATTTGACATTCTTACGCCCGGAAGTACGTTCCGAGTCGTCTGTGAGGGGTTCATCCCCGTTCAACGACTCGTACGCATTCCGGATGGGTACGGGATCCTTGCTGGTGGTAGCAATAGCCTTACCTGGCGACTTAGGTTTTATAAAACCATCTGCGTCGGCCTTCGCTTTTTCGGGGAGAGGGGGAAACTCGTCCTGCACACGGTACCGATTCGGCGACCGTATCAGCCGCCTCGTCTGCCGGAGCTTTTCAATTTCGGAGTGGTATACAGCAGTGTATTTTTTCGTGTAGAAGTCCTTAATCTGCCTAGAAATTGCGTTTCTGATGGCCTCATCAGGGATTTCTTGGAGTTCAGTTGGTTTTTCCAGCGTTGATTTCATGTATGCCTCCACCTTAGTTTTGACACCGTCTTCGATGATGTCTTGTAGTTGTCTGATACGTTTATCAATAGCATCATGCGTATTGAGCGGGGTGTCATCCCTAGATTTCCTTCGCCTGACCCTCTTGGCCCTCCCCCCTGAGGTGGAGGATTCAGAATCCGAGCTAGAGCTAGAGAATTGCACCTTTCTATGTGACTCTCTAGCCCTAGCTTCCAGCAAACGGCGATTATCGGCCGCTTTCTGAGCTTGTTCTTTATCTTTCCGCTCGTCTTCGGCCTTTTTCTCAGCCTCCTCCGCTTTTTTCCTTGAGAGCTGTGCTTCGCGTTCGGCTCTCTGTTTCTCCTGATCTTCCTGCTTCTTCGTTTTCATTCGAAGCACAGCTCTCTGGAAGCCGACTAATTGCGGCGGCATAGGTTTCGGGTCGATTTTGGGGGCGTTGCCCGAAGTGGCAATGTTGGCCCCGCCCACCAATCGGTTCACCTCACTATCAATTTCTGAAAATTTTCTAACACTTTCAGATTGTGTTGTGAACCGATTGGCGTTCACAACAGTTTCCATAGCATCATTCGGCATACTTTCCAGTACTAACGAACTTTGAGGTTCATTCACGACAGTTTCCATATTAGTTGTCGATTTTTCGCCGTTCACGACACTTTCCGTTCGGTGGTTCACCACCCTTTCCAAAAGTGTATGAGAAATTTTCTCATTCTCGACACTTTCCAATTGAGTTGGTTTCGGGTGGTTCACCACCGTTTCCAATCGACTTGGAAGATTTTTGACGATTTTCGGATCTTTCACCACACTTTCCATTTTTTTGGATGGCTCCAGGAGCGCTCCTCGCGGCTGCATCCGTTCCCAGCCATTTCCTGCTCGACCTGTTCATTCCAGGATGCGGTCGGAAACGGGTCCATAACCGTTTCCCTATTATATGTGGTAGTGTAGTAGTGGCCAAATTTTCGACTTCCGCTCCCAAAGTCCGTATATGTTCCGGGGCACCGCCGATGGCTCCGGTCGGTGCGGGCGATGTTCCCGAGCAATGTACGGGGGCTTCACTGCCTTGCAGACGGGAGGCGCCCTGGGACCTACTCGATCCAGCCCCGTCGCGCTCTCCGCCGCTCAGCAGCTCTTCCCTCGCCTGCTCTTCCTCGTACTGGGAGCGAAAGTTGAACTTGGGGTAGCTTTCCTGCCAGTCCTTCCAGCTTTCCTGGAACGTATGTCTGACGGTGACATTGCTGGTGAGTCCCTCGGTGTCTGTTATCAGCCTCATCCTGAAAGAATCAGAAAACAGGGGATATTTAGGAGAGAGAGGAATGAGTACAAGAGGGGGATTGCAAGGGCAAGAATCGAGTGGCTGAAAGAAAGGGTCGAGAGGTTGCAATCGGAGAAACCGTGGAACAGAGTGTTTGGGCTCCTGAGGAAAGAAAGGGCAGAGGAAATACCGGGCACGGCTAAGAGGGAGGATGGCACATACACCGAGGGAAAGCACGAAACCAGCAGATACCTGCTGGACAAGTACTTCCCGAACGATGACAGGGGAAAAGACACCATGGGTAGACGCTGCATTAGGGAGGACGGAGATGAAGGATGGGGACCGGAGCAGCCCAACTTCACGGTGAGGGAGGTACAAGAGGTAATGGAAGGATTAAAAGACAACAAAGCGACGGGAACAGACGGCATACCTAATGAGGTGATGAAACACGTGGCGAACCTAATAAGCGAAGATCTTACGGATATACTCAACGCATGCCTTAGGCTGAGGTATTTCCCTGCAGTATGGAAGGTGATGAAGGTTGTGTGGATTCCTAAGAAGGATAGTAGCCTAAGGCCGATCAGCTTGCTGACCGCGTTAGGGCGAACTTTCGACCGGCTTCTCAGCGGAAGAGTACAGGTGTGGTGTGAAAGAGGACAGAAGTTCTCGCCCTGCCAATTTGGCTTCAGGGCGGGATTGGACACATCGACTGCTGTTGAGAATATGGTGGAGAGAATAAAGAGAAGTAAGAACGAGGGTATGCATAGCATGGTGATGGCGCTGGATTTGTCGAACGCTTTCAACACGGCATGGGGACCTGCGATAGGATGGAATATGAGGTAGATGGGGCTACCGGAGAACATTGGCAAGGTGTGCATGGAATTTGTAGGCGAAAGAAGAGTCAAGAGTGGAGGCGTGGAAGCGATCGTGGACAGGGGGTGCCCGCAGGGATCCAGCCTGGGACCCACGCTATGGCTTATTGTCATGGAAGCGTGGTTCGAGAGGATGAGGGCAGTAAACGAAAAGGAATATGACAGGATAAATGAAGGGGTGCCAGCAGCGCACAGAGTAAGTGGTGGGACGAAGGTGTGGGCCCAGGCCTACGCCGACGACCAACTGATAGTGGTGGTTGGCCCGTCGGTAAAGAAAATAGAAAGGATGTGGAAGGAGGTGTGGAAAGAATGTCAAGAATGGGAGGATGAAATGTGGCTGAGGTATAACGAAAACAAGACCGAATGCATGTTTGTCCCGGCCAGGAAACTGGACAAGGAACCGGTGGTTAGGGTGAGAGAGCAACGGATTGAGTGCGGCGGTAACATCACATACTTGGGCATGATAGTAGACAAGGGCCTACTGTACATTGATCATCTTAAGGAGGTAAGAAGGAGAACGGCTATAGTTGCAGGAAAACTAAGAAGATGGACGGGCCGTGACGTAAGGCTAAGGAGAGGATGTGTCAGACTGATTTTCGAAAGAGTGGTTAAGCCGGCGGTGATGTATGGCGTCCAAGTGTGGGGAGCAAGAGCGAAGGACTTTAGGGTGATCAGACAATTGGGATCGATACAGAGACCGTTTACGCTATCGGCCAGCGGGGCATATAGAACGGCGCCGTCAGCCGCGTTATGCGTGCTGACTGGGATAGCGCCTCTATACATAGAGGCAGCAACGAGGTATGAAGAATGGAAGGCGCACGGAAAAGAAAAAGTAAGAGGACGGATAAACGGGTGCGACAGAATATACCCATGGATGATCGGAACAATTCTGGAGAACCGAGAAGGGCTAAAAGAGGTATTTGTGGACGCGGTTAAGAGAGAGGATGGACGAGTGGGTATAGGATGGGCGCATAAGGAGGGGAGCGAGTGGAGAATGGGTCGGGAAAGAATCAGTGAGCTGGGAAGCGTACAGGAAGCCGAAATGGTGGCTATAGGTAAAGGGGTACTGATGGGTGGAGAGATGGACATAAGAATAATAAGTGACTCGCCTGGAGCAGTGGAGACCATTAGGAATGCGAGGACGAAGAGCAAAAGGGCAGCTCGTATTAGGAGAATGCTTGAAAACAGAAGGGTAGCGGGATTGGTGACGGAAATTGAGTGGAGGAAAGGGCATGTTAGGGAGAATGAGGGTAACAGAAGAGCAGATGAAGAGAGTAGAAGAGGTGCGGAACTGCAAGAGATCACATGGCAAATAGACTTGGGACATAGCAGAATGGAGGAGAGGGAAAGGATTAGGAGAATGGTGATGGAAAAATGGCAGGGTGAATGGGACAGTGGCATGACCGGCAGAAGCGTACATGGTATGTGCAACAGGGTAGGGATGGGGTGTATACCATTAGCAAGGAAGGCAGTGCAACTGGTCACAGGGCATGGGAACTTTCGGGGTTACCTGGCAAGGTTCGGAATTGCACAAGAGACCCCATGCCAGTGTGGAACTGGCGGGACTGACACGGCGGAGCACATCAGGAACGATTGCATGCGGAGAGAAAGGGTGGAATGGAGAAGGAGGATCGAGGAAGAGGAGGATAGACTTGGAGCGTTACAGCTAAGGGATACGAATGGTGTGAAGAATGAATGGGTAAGGATATTGAATGAATGGGCGGGGGCTGTGGTCGAGGATGAAGAAGTATGAGAACCAACATAGTGTCAATGCGACGGTAATAGTGGCCTGGCTTCGGGATAAACGAGCGACGAAAGTAAATCGGGAGAGCAGGCGCTCGGATAGAATAAGACTGCCGACCAGGGAGGGCACTGTTTGAATGTGGAGGATGAGCGGAATAAAGAAGGAAGGATCTTCCCCGCTGATTGCCCGCCCGGTATTCGGTGGGTCACGACCCAACGGTGGTGGGGGGGTGTGGCGGGGCAGAGGAGCGAGGGATATCGTGACGTGGACGTTGGAATGGGATGTAGGTGCAGCTTTATGGCCTAACGGCTTGGCAAGTGCAGCACACCTGGGGTGGTTTTAGTCAGTAAGAGTCTGACACTACTGTTACGCGATGGACACCGAGCGATCAGAGTCCATGAGGATTTCCACCCCACTGAAAAAAAAAAAAGCCTCATCCTGCTTTGAAACGCCTGGATGGCCTTGTCTAACTCCTCTTCGGCGATTTGGGAAGCGTCTGTTGTGGCTCGGAAATTTCCTAAGTCGATTGGGGTTGCTCGTTCTCGGTGGGTGGAGGGTGGCTCCTGGTTTCCGTGGTGGGGGTAGGGTGGTTGATTGTCCGTACCTTGAAGGTGGGGGGAGGGTTGGTTTTCCACCTCGTTTCCACTTTGTGAGCGTTCTTCATCGACCCCAGGTGGCGTGGTCTCTTCGGAGGGGGCCTGGGGTTACTGGGCATCGTATTCTCCAACGGAGGCGAGACTTCGATTTCTTCGGCGATGCTTAGAGATATCGGGCTCGCCGAATTACTTTCGATATTGATTGTTGACATGTTAGGTGTGCTAGCGGTGACCACCTCCGGCGTGGGGGCGGTGACGTCCGGCGTTGAAGTTGGCTCCTCATCCGGGGTGAGTCCCCCGACGTCAACATCTTGCGGCGCGGCGGCGCAGGCCACTATCCTAGAGGATCTTCGCCTGCCGACCTGTACTAAGTCGGCGTTCACCACACTTTCCATTATGGGAGTGACGTCAACGAGAGTTTGTGTGTGGGGGGGGAACTTGGACGTGCACACCCCCACATACCACAGAGGACTCACCCTTTTCGTTGTTATCATCTTCCGGATGCTCTGGAGAAGGTTTTCTACCTTTCACCTTCTTTTCAGGGGGGCTGCCCGAGGAAGAAGCGGTGGTATCCAGGTTTTGCGCGGTTAGAGTGTCGTTATTTGCATCGTCTTTCGCGAGCGCGACGGGATTCTGAGAGTCTTTTTCGCTAGGGGGAACAGTGTCACTATCACTTTTATCACTCACAGTTGGGTGTTCGTCTGGAGTGATGAATTTGATTTTCGCCAGTTTCATGGGTGTTCTTCTCTCGGTTTCACTTCCGGATGTCGCCGATGCTGTCGACGCGCCATTTCCAGGGGTTCTGGGCCTGCTAAGGAGTCTAGTTGCCGAAGAGGGTGTCCTGGCGCGGCCAAGGGGATTGTTGTTCCTTGGTTTCCCTCCCTCCTTGCCACTGCTCATGAGGGAGCGACGGTTATTCGTGGAAAAAACACTTGCACTAGGTGATCCGGATGGCACTGTATGTACGGGTCAGAATCGTTTAACAATCACACGTAGGAGTTTGCGCACTACGCTTTGTGACTGCTCTCGGAAGTACGTGCGGTCCCGACGGCGGTCCACACGGTACTTGTTTGGTAGTGAGTGACGCTAGCCTTGCCTCCACGGGGACTTTGTGCAATATTCGGAGTTTTAAAGTGGGATAAAAATAATGATGTTTGGCAGCGTTACAAGTTGCCGTTGAGAGGCGCCAGTGATTCCTCCATTGAGTATATGACAGCGGTACGTACGTTTCAGAGCGCTACGTGTCATGTTATTAACGATTTTAGAGTGAGCAAATTGAGATGGACTTGTGTGTTGCCGGTTGTAAAATAAACATTTGGTTTGGGGATAGGGCATTGCCGGATGTAAAATTAAGCTTTGAGGTTAGAGATGTGTCATTTAAGAGAAAAAAACAAAGGGGGTGTCTCAAAAAAATTCAAATGGCGTACACAGGGTAAGTTAATCAGGTGAAAATACTACAGGTTGTCTGAAAATGCGTCCCGAGCGCGTTTGGAATATGAGAACAATAATAACTGTAGATGGAATATTCGAAGTATGGAAGTGTAATGATAATAATGATTGAAAAAATAAAAATTAGCATGGCGGTGCCTCACACTCGATATCTGTCAGTTGTCATTGGTAATATTGTTGAAGAAAAAAAAAAATGTGACAAATAAACATGGTTGTACAGGTACATAAAAACATGGCTGCTACATGTATGTGTCAGATGGAAAATGGGTCGTTGGGGTTAGCAAAGTATTCAGCAACTTTATGTTTTCCGATCACGGAACTTAGTTTTTAAAAAATTTATTTAACTCAAAAACTTTAATTAAGAACAAATAATACAATTAGATGTTTATTGCTCGAAGTCTATGTCTATTCTAAATGTTTCTTCGTTCCCATGAACCGAAGTTGAATACAACACCGTCTCGACGTGTTCCTGGAAATCTGCATAGGCAGCAATGCTTAGTTCAGCTATTCCCACGGGAAGGCATACATAACTCCTCCATCCCTTAGAAGGAACTCGAGGGTGGAACCACTTGAGTTTCGTTGATGGCCTGGTTGTTTGGTGGTTTGTTGGGGCTGAGTAGGCGAAGGATATCTTGTTTCCGGGTCACCACAAGATATACCACGACGAAGGCGGTTAGCGTCGCGACGCTCCATAGGGACCATCTGGAGTAATCCGGGCGAAGATTGATGAGGTCCAATGGGTCTTCCCGAATTTCGTCTAGTTGGAGCTCGTGCAGTTTGTCAAGGGAAACTTTCTCCAAGTTGAGTTTCTCGACTTGCAGGATTGGAATATGAATGTCTTTGATTTCTTCCAATGTGAGGGGGTGTCCTACAGTTGATCCTTTCTCGTTCCGGTAGGTGTATTTGGAAGTCCTCAGGGAGCATTTTGGTGGGACAATAAAGAGGTATACACCTTTCAGCACAGCGACATCGTTTTCCACACAGTTTGTCTGGAATTTTCTCTTGTTCGGAAAGATGCCTATGTAGTGGGCATCATTGATTTCCTCGATTATTTCCTGATTGATTTTGACTGGAATTTGATGGCATTTATCAGCAAAGGCATTGGAGGAAAGTAGTGACGTCACACAGTCTGGGTTGTCCTGGATGGGCAGAAGGTGATTCTTCTCGCACAGGAAATTTGGTTGTAGGTCAACGCACTCTTCGTTCTGGTACTGGTACATTTCGTTGCTTAGTGTTAGGTAGGAGGCAGGTGGGATAATAATTGATTGGTTTTGATTTGGAATTGAATAAAGGTGATAGTGATCGAAAGTTTCAGTGTGAACCAATGGAAAATCTAATGAAAATATAATTTTGTCCTCGATGGCGAAAACTTTGGTTTCAACAACACTATAATATTTGAGGTATTCCTTATTATCAAAAAGTAATTGAGAATGACTATGTGATAAGTAGAGTTCATCTATTATTGTTTTTAGATCGTCTGGAGAGGCGATACTGCGATGTAATGTTTTCAAGTTCGCAAATCCCATAGCATTTTCTGTTTCTGTTAGAAAATCTAGTAGAGAATCGAGATTGATTTTTATTTGATTCAATATTTCATGAATTTCCAAAAAATGTGCATAATTGAATTTTGTCTCGTTAAGTGCAATTCTCAACTCATTGATTTTATCTCCTATCAGTTTTTGATTATCTGAAACTGAAGTCATTGTTTCGTTAATATTTTCCATCAATTTTGAAGTAACTGAAATTTGTTTATTGGTTTTTTTGATAATTCGATTTTGGTTTGATTCGAGTTCGGCTAGGCTGTGATATATTTCTTTCGCATCTTGCTCGTCTAGATTTCCGCTTATGAATTTTACGAGGGAGCCAAGAGGAGCAATGAGGGCTCGTTTTGTGCGTTTATGGGGAAACAAGGATCTGAATTTGTGGTTAACATTTTTGACTTCGTATTCGAGGTGTTTATCTGCGTTAAATAGGGCAATTCTATTGAAAGGGTTTGTATTATTTATTATGGCTTCTAATAGCTTATATTGATTGGTTATTGAGTTTATTTGGTTTTCTAATGGACTAAGTTGAATATAATGTAGGAAAGTATGGGAAGCTACTTTGATTCGTGCGGTTCCCATTTTAAAGGGAAGGATCCCTGGATTCGTCTGGAGGTTCTGGATTTGAACCTTCTGAGTCGCTGTCTGATGAAGTATCATCGACCTGTAACAGATTTTGGTCTGTCATTTTTCTTGGTGGTTTGAAAGATTGTTTGTGGTATGTATTTTGTGGGGTTGTCACAGTTAGGTCAGTGCTTTTGAGAATGTGTTCGGGTTTGTAGAAGGGAGCCGTTTTCGACTGTCTTTCGGGTGTTTTCATATATCCAATGGTTCCGGGTTCAAAATTTGGAGGGTCTTCTCGATTTTCGTTACGTTTTGAAATTATTTTTGATTTTTGTTTTGACGTGTCTTCGTGAATTTTTCTATATATTTGGGAAATAGATTCTTTGTGTTCGTTCAATGTGGTATTGATTGGTTCGAATTCGGAATCAATATCGATTGGATCTTTTAGTTCTAGATGTCCAAACACTAGATCTATTGGTTTTAATTTTGTTGTTGAATGAAGACTATTATTATATGCAAGGACGGCGAAAGTCAATTTTTCAAAGGGGTTCAGATTTGGTTTCGAGAGGTTGAGTGTTCTCATGTGTTCTATGAGAGTGGAGTGGAACCTTTCTACAATGGCATTGGAATTTGGATTATATGGAAGTGTATAATGCCAATTGATTCTATGCAGTTTCGCGAATTCTTTTAGAAGGTTTTGGGAGAATTCGGTACCATTATCAGAGACGATATTTTCGGGGATTTTGAAAGTTGAAACGAACTGCAAAAGTGATTGATATACGTGTAGTGCGGAAAGACTGGGAATGATGTACGCTTGTCCAAATCTGGTAAAGCTGTCACAGATTGTTAAAGATATAGTACTGCCAAATTTGAAGGTATCAACGTGTATAGTTTCGAATGGTTTTCTGGGAGTAGGCGTTAACTGTAGTTTGATCAAAGGTGGGTGACGTTCGTACTTAGATTGTTGACATATTGGACAATTATTGATAAATGTTCTTACGTCATCGTGTAACTTGGGCCAATAATATTTGGTTTTGAGTTCGGCAATGGTTTCGTGAATGCCTCGATGGTTGGTAACACCTTCATGTTGGGATTTGATGAGATTTTGTTGGCGATCTTCGTTCGTCACATCGAAGAGGAGTTTATTGGATTTGAAAAGCTTAAAGGAGGAATTTTTGAATGTTTGTGGTATGAACCTGCACATATCTTTATAGAGTACGTCTTCGGTATCATTTTGGAAGTAAAAGACGTAGGTACGTTTTGGAACACCAAATTCTTTCAGATGTTCAATAATTTGGGCTTGAAATGATTCGTTGGTAACATATAGATATCATCGGGTACGACATACTGAATTCCTAAATAGTTTTTTGGTTTCCATTCGAGGGTTTCGATCAACTTTAATTATCATTAATTGGCACAAAAAGTTATTGATTGGTTTGTCTGTGATGTGGATGTTCAATATTGGGTCTTCTGCACTTGTGTGAACAGTTTCATTTTCGTCATTGTCATTGGGGTCAATTTGTCCTGCGTTCGATTCGTTATCCTGATTTTGAATATTTTCAGGTGTGTTATTTTCTGGGTCTCTGCTTGTGGATGGTCTTTCATTGTCTAGGACAGGGTTTTCGTTAAATTCCTGCAAATGTCTCAATATGGGGAGTTCATTAGTCTGTCTGACAGTTTCATTAGGGTAGAGTTCGATTCTAGAAAGGGCATCAGCGTTCGTATTGATTTTCCCTTTTTTGTAAATAATTTGGTAATCAAACTCTTCAAGTTTCAGTCTCCAGCGAACCAATCGTGAATTGGGTTCTTTCAAAGACATCAACCACTGAAGGGGTTTGTGATCCGTAAAAATTTTGAATTTTCGGCCGAAAAGATAGGGCCTAAAATATTTGGTTGCCCAGACGATTGCAAAAAGTTCCTTCTCGATAGTCGAATAATTTTGTTCGGCATTGGAGAGGGTTCGTGATGCGTAGGCGATTGGTTTATCATGTCCTGGGGGGCCCTGGGACAATATTGCACCTAACGCTACGTTACTGGCGTCCGTGGTCAAATTGAACTCTTTTGTAAAATCGGGGTACTGCAAAATCGGGTCGTTCGATAGTAAGGTTTTGCAGTCCTCAAATGTCTTGATGTAGGTGGGGTCAGTTATATCGATTTTTGCTCCTTTCTTCAGTCGACTTGTAAAGGGTTTGGTGATTTTGGCAAAGTTATTTATGAATTTTCGATAGTAGCCCAGAAGACCAAGAAATCCTTTTATTTCTTTTGTCGTTTTGGGTATCGGATAATTCATGATGGCCTTGACCTTATCGGGATTTGGTTTTATTCCCTCTGTTGTTATCAGATGTCCCAGAAAGGAAACTTCCTTTTTCAGGAATTCTGATTTGTCGAGTTGGACTTTCAGATTGCTCTCGCGCAGTTTCTGAAAAACTCTTTTAAGGTTGACCATGTGCTCTTGTAGCGAAGTGGAAAAAACGATGATGTCGTCCATGTAGACGAAACAGATTTTGTTTTGTAGATCTTTCAAGACGTTGTCCATTACTCTCTGAAAAGTAGCTGGAGCTCCTTTCAAACCAAACGGCATGCGAAGGTACTCGTAGTGGCCGTTCTCTACGTTGAAAGCTGTTTTCTTTACATCATCAGGGTACATCTCGATCTGATGGAACCCACTTGCCAAATCAAGGGTAGAAAAGTACATACATCTACCCAATTTGTCAAGGATGTCCGATATATTTGGAATCGGATATCGATCATCGATGGTTTTCTCGTTGATTTTTCTGTAGTCCACTACTATTCGCCATTTCTTCTTGCCAGAGGCATCCGCCTTCTTTGGAACTATCCAAATTGGCGAGGACCAAGGTGAATCGCTTGGTCGAATAATGCCTTGACGAAGCATATCGTCAATTTGTTTTTCGACTTCCGGTTTATGAATAAACGGATAGCGATAAGATTTTGTAAAAATTGGGACTTCATCGGTGGTCCTAATTTTGTGTTTCACTTGGTTCGTGAAAATCAGCTTTGAATTTTCGCGGTGAAATATGTCTGAAAATGATAGGCACAATTTCTCAACGTGGTGTCTTTCTTCAGAATTCATGTGTTGAGTTCGTATAAGCTGTGTGATGTCTGATTTGAATATATTCGAAGGGGTGTTATGATCGATTGAAGCATGGTACAATTCGAATTGGTCGGGATGAAAAGTTTTCACAGGGACAGGTTCATAAAGGTAAATCTCTTGTATTTCACCTGTATCATTCCGAATTTCGACAGGGGCATAGCCGTTTCGAGAGGTTGTCAAACCTTCGCGAATTCGGCATTCAAATAATTTTGTTTCGATAATCGTGATGTCACCGTTTGGTATTGTTACAGGAATTTTGATTGATTCGATTGTAAATGGTTCTATACGAGCATATAAGAGTAATTTCTTTTTGCTTTCATAGTGCGCCAGAGGAAGCTCTGATTCAGGTGTTTTTAAACTTGAATTTTTCAAATCTAATTGAACATCTTGAAGTTTTTCAATGTATCATAACCAATCAATCCATCAAAGAAGTGATGGAATTTAAACAAATGAAATTTTATAGTTTTCTCAGTGTGGAATTCCTGAAAGGCTGGTATTTCAGCGCAAAAATCTTTCGAAGTGGTCTGAAATATTGAGCTGATTGTAAACGGTTCTTTTCTGATAAAATCGGGAAAATAATTTTCGTCAATTTCGGGATTCAAAAAGCTTTTAGTCGCTCCTGTGTCAATCAAAAGTTTCAGGGGTGGATCTGAAATTTGAATGTATGGGAGGTCCTTTCGATCGTAAATAGAATGTATTTCTATGAAATTTTTTCGTGATGGTCGATTTCCTGAAAATTTTGGTCCTGTGAGGAACTTTGATCGATTTGGGTATCGATTGGATATTGATTATTGACATATTCAGGTTGGATTTGGTCATAGTTCATATTTTCGTAAAAATCAAATTCATTGGAGGAACAGGGTTGATTTTGGTAGCAAAAATCATTTTGGGAGTAATATTCATTTTGGAAGGGTATTGATTCTTCCTGGTAATGGGGATTATCAAAATTGTAAAGTTCTTCTGCAATGAAATTTGGTCGATTGGGGTTTTGGTATGGTCTAGTATTGGGTTGACGAGAAGTGGTGGCTTGTGAAATGCCACTCATAGGTGTTGGCTTGGGGCGATTGAAATTGTTTTGGTTATTTGGTCTCCAAACGTTGGTTGAGCCTTTTGGATTGCCAAATACTTGACGATTTGTGAAGAATTTTTGGGGTTCTGCCGGTCTCGGCTGAATATTTATTGGGCCGCGTGGAAATGAGGGATTATGCATTTGGGGTTTGAAATTTTGAAAATTGGGGTTAGGAGTTGCGTATTGGCGAAAATTGGACAATTGATTTGGGTGATTGGGTCTTTGAGGTTGCCTAATTTTCGATTGATCACTGTTATTCGGTTTTTGGAGATGCCGAATATTATTTTCGGAAATAATATATTGCCTAGCTTCTGCCATAGTTGATGGTTTCATAGCACGAATAGTTGATCCTAAAGGTTCTTTCAGTCCAGCTAAGAATATTTTAAGAGCATGAGTATTGTAAAAAGTTTTCTTCACCGTTTTGGTCGCAACTACATTTTCATGTGTATCTACATAGTTATGAAGAGCACTTAAATTTGACATAACCCTTGTATAAAATTGTAATGATGGTTCATTGAAATTTTGTCTCAATTGATCTAAATCAAATAATAATCCATTTTCGTCTCTTTGGTCGCCAAAATGTGCGATTAGAGCATTTTTGACTGATAGCCAATCTTTATCAATGCAAATGCTATAAACTTCGCGAGCTTGACCTATCAATTTTGAATAAATTCCATAAATTATTGTAATATTTTGGACACAACTGATATTTTCGGGTGTTGGGTCCCAGTATGTAGTAATAATTGAATTAGCTGTTTCTAAAAATGATGAAAGTTCCAAAGGATTGCCGTCAAATTTTGGAACAATTTCCAAAAGTTTTGATTCAAATTTTGGAACTGGTATTTTGATATTTCTACTTATTGATAGCTTCGAAAGAAGTGCTTCTAATTCTATTAATTCGCGAGAACTATTTTCGAAAATCGAATTAGGTTTCGGCGAATTTTGTTCACTAAAAATTAACTCAAAATCACTGTTTTCGGGAGATGAATCAGGACTAGAGGAGAATGACATAGACAAGATACAAGGAAAAGCAACTTACATTAGTACCACTGAGATGGCTGTTCTCATTTCTTTTCTTCTTTACTTCTTTGGCTTCTGCTTGATCTGCTACCCAGAGCTACTGTCCAGAAACGGAGGTTCTCTTGAATTAACAGTTGGAACTGACGGATTATTCACAACGAATATCCGTTCAAAATCCTACAACGACTGCGCCACTTTATGTTTTCCGATCACGGAACTTAGTTTTAAAAAAATTTATTTAACTCAAAAACTTTAATTAAGAACAAATAATACAATTAGATGTTTATTGCTCGAAGTCTATGTCTATTCTAAATGTTTCTTCGTTCCCATGAACCGAAGTTGAATACAACACCGTCTCGACGTTTTCCTGGAAATCTGCATAGGCAGCAATGCTTAGTTCAGCTATTCCCACGGGAAGGCATACATAACTGCAATAGTATATACAGGGCGTATCACACATTATTTAAGAGAAAAAACATGGCTGGTGCATGTGTCGAATGTCATGTGGAAATACGTCATTGGGAATATGGGGATATGGGGACCCAATAGAAAAATATGGTGGTGATATTCCATATTGAGTGTTCCAAAATTTGTTAGACATACACAGAGTGTTCGAAAACTATTCAAGATAGGAAAAAAACCGCTCATAGGACGTTTCAATCCTAATCAAGAAGGTATACAGAGCATCTCATTTATAGAAAAAAAATATGATGTTTCAACAGGAGTTTAGCGTTTCAACGTGCGATCCCAATCGGAAATGTATTACATGTCATCGAGACCGAGTACGTCAGCGCTATCTATCATCAGGAAGGTGCCCAATATGTGAATTACCAACCTTTTTGGATCTTTACGAATCATCAGAAAGTAAACACTTCCTATCATTAAAAATTGAGATAGAGCATTGAGAAGGGTCCAAATTCAGTTACTCCCGAGTTTGATACCAATCGGTTTGTTTCGATGTCAAGAAAAATATTCAAGCATTGTCCAATGCCAAAAGGGCATAGGAGGCTAACTTCGTTATTAGCGAAGGTACAACGACGTGCGGGTACTCTAATAAGACACCTTTTATGGGAGATCAAGTTTGATCAAAGCAGAACGAATTCACCTTATATAACGTCATAAACCTTCACACGTCCTATACTGTGGTTTTCCCCGAAAGAGAAGACTGGGTTCGGAATGAAACTGACCTATGTAGGGCAAATTAACGTTGGTTTACCGATGGTTCCAAAACTTTGGAAGGTGTCGGAGCCGGAATATACGGGATAAACCCAGTAGTGAAACGCTCATTCAGTATGGGTAAATTAGCTACGGTATTCCAGGCAGAGGTATATGCCATTGAAATGTGTGCAAGGGAGCTAGATAAACAATAAAAATAGAGAAACCTTAAACCGACTGGCACAACGCAACAACGTTAACCTAGTCTGGATACCAGGTCACACGGGCCTAGAAGGAAACGAAATAGCGGACGCCCTAGCAAAAGGGGGGGCCGAAACAACGTTCACTGGGCCAGAACCGGTAATCGGTATAGCACATAGCACTGCCAAGAATGTCATAACATCCTGGGCTGACAACAAAAGACTCGAGTACTGGCGTAGCCTACCAGGCCTAGCCCATTCCAAAGCATTTATTGCTTGCACAAGGAAAAAACAGGACTCTGATAAGCTGCTAGAACTCAGTAGAGCACATCTCAGAGTTATAGTAGGTTTGCTCACTGGCCACTGCAAACTCAAACACCACATGCATAAAATCGGACTTGCACAAGATGCAGAGTGCCGCCTATGCATGAAGGAGGATGAAACGGCTAAGCACATTTTATGAACATGCCCCGCAGCGGCCAGAACCAGATTTTCAACATTTGGCAATACAACAGTAAGGCCAGAGAACCTGGTAAATTGTTCTCCCAACGTATTCCTCAATTTCGTTAAGAGATTGGATATACTGGGAGAAATATAACCATAGGGTGAGCCACAATAGGCCATTGGCCGCAGTGGAGGGCCTGATATGGGCCCACTCACGTTCAAACCTAAAAAAACCTATGTAACGTCCATTTTAGTCGCATTTTTGCATGTTTCACCATTTCAAATTTTAGCTGTTTTTTCGAACGCAAAAAACGGTTATTGTGGTCGCATTTTGACATGTTTTAACGTTTCTCATTTCAGTTGTTTTTCGAACGCGACAACGTCTATTTTGAGCAAATTTGAAATGTCAAATCTCCATAAGAAATACATGTAAACATGCAGTTTTTCGGTTTAATTTAAGGCTGGTTTTTTGGAACGCGAAAACGTTTGTTGTGGCTGCATTTTTGCGTGTTTGAGCGTTTCAATTATCAGTTGTTTTTGGAATGCGAAAATAGTATATTTTGATAACATTTTTGCAGTCTGACTCTGTTTCTTTTTTTGGTATTCATTATCAGGTGGGTGGGGAGAGGGTTAGGCAAATTTAATTTCTTCTCGACATAAGACTTGTTTAATTGAAACCAATCTGATTAATTCCCGCCCATTGCAAGTATGCATCCAGTTATTTCTCCAAGACTGTCTCAATCCATATTCTCCAGACTAAAGCATTATATTTTGACACCTCAATCATTGTTCTTAGTCTTTCCGTTAAAAAGTTATAGTCCAAATACTGTAGGTCATTTATTGGCCAAGTAGTCGAGATAATTTTAGATGCAAAGTTTTATATGAGACCTAGAGGCACAACTGGTGTAGTTGAATCTCTTATCGCATTTTAATCTCGAGGAGTTCTAGATCTGAGTGCGAAAAGGAAAATTTTGATATTTTTTTAAACTATTTTCTTTAGGAATTTTCAAATTGATGTTTTTTTATTCAACCAAATGCTTCTTTACTATCAATAAAGCTGTAGCTCACTTATTACCTACGTGGTAAGTTTGATTTCAGTTGCAGAGCATCATAGGAGACCTAAAAACCCTATGGGTATAGTTTAATCTCTTATCGCATTTTAATCATAAGGAGTTTTAGATCTGAGTCTAGTAAGGAAAATTTTGATATTTTTGTAAACTATTTTCTTTAGGAATTTTCAAACAGATGATTTTTATTCAACCAATGCTTCTTCACTATCAATAAAGCTGTAGCTCAGTTATTACCTACGTGGTCAGTTTGATTTTAGTTGCAGAGCATCATAGGAGACCTAAGAACCCTATGGGTATAGTTTAATCTCTTATCGCATTTTAATCTTGAGGAGTTTCAGATCTGTGTGTGATAAGGAAAATTTTGATATTTTTGTAAACTATTTTCTTTAGGAATTTTCAAATAGATGTTTTTTATTCAACCAAATGCTTCTTCACTAACAATAAAGCTGTAGCTCAGTTATAACCAACGTGGTCAGTTTGATTTTAGACGCAGAGCATCATAGGGGACCTAAGGGCCCTATTGGCATAGTATTTCATCCAAGAATTCGAAATATGTAAAAATGATTATTCAATAGATGGCTGACAACAGTAAGGAAAACATTGTTACTACTATACTTACTAAAGTATGTCAGGAACGATATATCCAGTATGAAGAATCCAACCTCATATGTCTCCGTTATCGAAAACAAATTTCATAGCTTTTATTGCAAGCAGTAATTATGTTTTATATGTAAACGTACCGAATTAAGCGAAATTCATGACGATATGTGTGAAGTATCCAGTCATGTAATAGGAATGGAAAACAATACGTTTCACGACAAATTGCATTTGTTTAATTTTCCAAACAGTTCATGAAAATTTATTCCGAGATGTACTGGACTATTATTATCTGTTACAAGCGGTATTCGAGCCGTTGCTATCAGTTATGGAAAACCTTGGATGCCGGATGTCCCATCCGTATTTGGTCATATCTAAGCCGCAAAACGACAAATATTGTCGCTATCAGTTATTAAAAAAACGCAAACACCATAAGTTTCAACAGAATTGTTTATTATCTTAACCACAGAGAAGCAAATATCGCCATGAGAATCAGTATTTTGTGGGGTTCGTGGAAGCCAGTTTATTTGTGATCGTCCTGGCAGCAGTTCATAATTATTTAGTGCTCTGATTCCATTGAAAAATATTTTATTTGACAGCGATAGAAGTAGTTTATAATACTTTAACGATTTGTGCAGCAAAGTAAGTGTTTGAGATTTTTTCACTTTTGCTCGTGTTTTAACGTTTGCTTTTGTGTGTTTTGAATGTTCATAACGATTTCCAATTCGAAGCGATTCAATAGTTAATCATAAAAGTAAAATGAAATCGATTTTATTGCGCGGTAATGTAGTTTTGTCTCACTAAAACAATAGCAGATATTTTTTGAATATTATTCAACAACACAACTATTGATGAAAAGACGGTCGACTTTTCCCACAACAGAGCACGCCAGGTACCCTTACGAAGGGAGAGTACTGACTTTTGGTGTCTGTAATTCCTCTTTGAAACGGGGGTTGTCACCATTAAAAAGTCAGGTATAAACAATGTTTTTAGTTTAGGGGAAATTGATGCCTGAAGGCTATCAAAGAACTGTATTTTCTCTAGTTGTTTGCATTTTTACCTATCTTCGATATATTTCATTCGGGTAAATTCGTGTTTATATTCATATTTCATTAGAATAAACTCATGTTTCCATACAACATTTTTCTCCGTTAGTAAGCAAAGAGTTCATTCATACATTTTTTGTTTAACTTTTCATAAATATGATTCGCTAATGTTTCTATACATTATTTTTTCACCGTTTGGAGAATTTTTAATAATTTATTTCATTTTCTTCGTTAGTAGGTAAAGAGTTCATTCTTACATACAATATTTTTTTGTTCAGCTATATCCATGAATATGATTCACTTATGTTTCTGTACAACATTTCTTCACCGTTTGAAAAAATTGTATTGATCATTTAGATAAACTCGTGTTTCAATACATTTTCACGCTATGTTTTCATACAATATTTTTTTTGTTTGTTCAGTTCAGACCATTTTTTATTGACATATTTAATTCGCCGAAGCATTTATATGATCCACATATGTTTCTATACACAATTTTTTCTCCTCTTGGTTAGAATTTTCATTGATAAATTTCATTCGTAAAACTAGTGACAACTGATTGTACGGAATATTAACCTGCGATTTGATATAGCATTCTCTAATGAGCTTCAAATAATCATATCGACATGCAGCGTTGTTCTATAATTTTTATATCAGATTCGAAATGTTTAAGTGGCCATTTCTAGTGAAAAATTCAAGATTCAGTTTGAGATGTTTAGCATGTTACCCCATTTATTTCAACTGAAAATTTAAAAATTGTTATTGTCTTATAATGTTTTCAATAGGATTTAAATCAGGGTGTTGAGGAGGTCATCTCTTTTACATCAGATTCGACATGTTTAAGTCGCCATTTTTACTGAAAAAATTCAAGATTCAGTGTGAGATGTTTAGGACGTTACCAAATTAATTTCGGCTGAAAATATTGAAAAATTTGTTATTACCTTATAATTTTTTCAATGGGATATAAATCAGGGTGTTGAGGACTCTCTCATATCAGATTTGGCATGTTTAAGTCGCCATTTATACTGAAAAATTCAAGATTCAGTTTAGGATGTTTTAGGATGTCACCCCATTTATTTCATCTGAAAATTAAAAAAAAAATATTACCTTACAATTTTTCAATAGGATTCAGAGCAGGGTGCTAAGAGGGTCACATCATTTATAGGATTCAGAATGGGGTGATGAGGAGGTCGCTTCATAATTAACGCAACCAAATTTATCGCAATTTTGTTTAGGTGTAGCACGCGTTGATAGGGACGTTAGAAGGAGTATAAAATATATTACCAATACAATTGCCACGAGTCTCATAATTTCATGCTGGGGGCATTATTGTTTTTGTACTGTATTCAACTTCAAATCTTGTGAGGTTGATGGTTTCAAGCTATCTTTTTGAAAAGTAATAATTTAAATCATTAATTTTAAAAGGGGGGTAGAATTGATGTGTACTCCATCCATAAGTTGAATGACCGCTAGTTTCTTGGCTAATGCGGTGAACTTGGAATGGAATAAAATATATTTTTGAATGATATTAAATATCTATTGTCTACAAAAGGACCTCTACATAATCTATGATTCGTAATTTGTTCATTTTCTTTTCTGAAACCGCTTGCTAATAAACTATTTTGTTGTTCTACATAACTATTTCGTTGATCTATGTTTTCAACATAACTGGGAGCTTGAATAATAGCATTTTTGGTGCGCTGCTTGCTGTGGTTGTTTCTTCTTTTTGGGAGGAAACAATAATGAAATAATGTTTTGCTATTTCCATGAGCGGTTGGCGTTCACTGATTCATAGGATTTATATCTCTGTTTGTAGGCATTCGTTAGTATCAAAATATTTTCGTAAACACACAGGTCTTTGGCCGTATAATATTGAGGACCAAATTTCAATAATAGTTGAAGTAGTCCTTTCGTAAGAGTAAAATGTTTATCTTCAATAATAAGTTCATCTTTTTCATATTGTACACGGGTATTGCCAATAACATATCCATATGTGTCAGATTCGATCGTTCTTTGCTGCTCTGAGCTTTCGTTTCATTTGGGAATTGGGTTTTTCACAGCGCATAAATTGGATGTTGTGTTATGCGACATATTGAATGCACCTGAATTCGCTACACTCCAACAAGTCTATATATGCGTTACTACACCCTACCAAACCACTCATAACCAACGGCGCAAAGCTCACCTAACATATACTGCATTGATATTAAAATTGTGTAATATCTTTTATTATGGATCTAAACATTGGACATATCATTTCACCCCAATGAGTATAACCACATTTTTCAGATAACAGTTCAGATTCCTTATTACTGCAAAACGCTGTAAATTCTTCGTTATTCTTAATGTGATTGATGAGTTTAGCTGCATATCCTTTTCTACGGTACTCCGCCAACGTATGAATATAATTGAGGGTTTTCGGCTTAGAATGTTTTTTCAAAGGGTCAAAATCCATGGTTGATAGTTACGCAAATGCTGTTGGTTTATCGTTGATGTAAATAATGTAACATGAGATTTTTTTATCATAATACCACTATTGAATCAGATCATTTTTGATATTCAACTGCCTAATTTTCTTAACAGCTTGATGACCAAAAAATAATCGTATTGCGTCCATCTTCAATAATTGCTTGGGAATAAACTGAGTGATGAGGATTTTTCTTCATAGGATAAGCACATCTCCTTTGATTTAGCGTTCAGTCTTCC
The DNA here is from genome assembly GCA_958502065.1 of Chrysolina americana. NCBI lineage: Eukaryota > Metazoa > Arthropoda > Insecta > Coleoptera > Chrysomelidae > Chrysolina > Chrysolina americana. The sequence continues at coordinate 48,634,756 of OY293410.1, read as the reverse complement.
GTCCAACCCTCATAATATTATTTAAAGACTATTATATCACTTTTAAGTTGGTATCACTTTTTCTTACTTCAGTTGGCTTGATTCGGATTTTAGTGTTCTCCTGGGATCAACTGATTTGATTCTTTCCGCCTACACATTAATCATAAACACTCACAGACTATACTCAAAGACATAATATGTGCGAGTAGAGGACGTCTATTATTATTATTTGCCGAGGCGACTTACCGATTTTTTGGTGGTGTATTTTCAGCTGTATGGAAACCAGGCAAGCACCAGAGCCATAAATAAATATATCATAATGAGGTTTCAATATATTATGTCATCAGTCGAGGGAACTTACACACATAAATTCTTATTTTTAAAATCATTTATTTCAGAGAGCTTACATTTTTTCTGTTTATAATTTCATCTACAACATCATGAATATTTTTTCGTATTTCCAATAGACCTTTTGGAGCTCTATCAAAGTACTCTGCTGTGGACTTGTTTTTTTTTGGAATCATGATAAATATTAATCATTTTGGTATCTTCATCAATATTACGCAACATTCCTTTCTTCAATGTTGATTTATTTTGATGAGTAAAATAATTTTTCACTACTACATCAGAAGGATCATATACTATTTTATTATGCTCAATCCAGAAATGCGGTGTAATTGTAACCCCATTCGAGTAAAACTTCGTTCCGACACACAGCTTCGTTGTTATTCCATTCTTATTGGCTATCTCATTAAAAATTAAACTTGCCGGCAAACATACTCCGCATTGATTATTTTTAATGAATGCTTGTTCAATACATGATTTAATCAAGTTCAAGTGAAATTGCTGCCACATAGGATTAGACATATTATCGCTTGTGGGCAATGCGACTGCTCAGTATGTGCGTTAAATGATAAATGAAACTTTTTATTATTTTAGAATATCTTTGAAAATAATGTCTAACGGAATTCCTAGAAATTTGATTGAACATAAATCCTGGGAAATTCGATTTTTTTCATTTCATAAATGTGTCAAATAATATGCAACACTTTACATGCATTCTTATGGAAATTGAAGCCTAGAAATGATGCAAATCCCACGATATTTGCTCAATGCATCACTTTTATATGTATTCTTATGAGAATTAAAGCACACATTATTTGAAAACTGGGGGCCTTTGAAGCCAATCAGTTTTTCGCTCACTAGATTTTTTATGGAATGGACCAACACCCCCCCTCCATTATTTAGCGTCAGTCTTCCTTCCGATTGAAAAGTTGAACCGAGGTTATAAATATGGGTACTCTTCTCAACTTCACTCATATTAGTCTACTTTAGAACGTTGAACGTTTAACACTATAATTTTTTATAATTACAGTTATCACAATGTCAATATTTACTGATCTTGTGCGGTATATTGCCACCATACTGGGAGTCATGACCCCAAATTATAATGATGAAGTTGCACGAGAGGGCCTTGAGGAGTGTACCAAGGGGATGAGAAGGATTCAGAAAGCGATGAAGAATGCAACTTCTATGGGAGAGAAGCAGCATCTGGAAGTCTGTTTGAGGAATATTACGACCATGCGTAATGAATTCAAGGCCATGCAGAAGAAGGGGGCACGGCACTTTTCTCGACCTGAAGGAGCGAGGGAATATGTGAAATGGAATGACTCCGACTCAGCTTTCAATAGCCGAATCAGGACCGGTGTAATTTCCAAAACTCAAACACAAGGACCCCGGCTGTTTCCTGATTGACTCTAGAGCAATCTTCAAACGCCGCATTCATGACGCTCTCAAGAAGGAAACGTCAGTCAAGGCGAACTCTGTTTTCTGTGGAGAATTCGAAATAGTGAAGGGAGCTAGTTTACGGAAGGAGTATAAATACGTTACCACTACAAACTCTTTGACTTGGATGAGTGGTTTAACTCGAAGATTATTGCTCCCATTATGAAAGATCTTGGAGAGTTCCAGGAACGAGATTCAGGGTGGGCGTTGAAGAAATTGGTTAATCTGGGCGTAAACATCAACAAGTTCACTCCCCTGCTTGGATCTTCTTACATCGAGTTACCTGAAGAAATCACGAAAAAAAATGTCAAAAATGATGATCAAGCATACTTCGCCTGGGCCGTTATTTCTGCCTTACATCCTGCTGATTCCATAAAAAATGCAAGCCGTTCCTCATCATACCCCCACTATTCAACAGTATTGAAACTGAGAGGCATCCAATTTCCAATGACCATAAAGCAAATTCCGAGATTTGAAAAATAAAATGGTATTTCGATCAACGTTTATATCCTTGAAAAATTAAAAAATTAGTTCAGAACACTACCAACATTCCTTACTGATGATAAGAAGGAGAGACACGTTAATCTTCTCTTGGTGCAAGACCGTTATTCTGATTACCATTCCGATGCTTCTACCAAATACCATTTTGTATGGATTAAAAACATGTCGAGGCTTCTTTCCAAACAGCTGAGTGAAGAAGGTGACAACAAAGTTTTCTATGACCGTTGCCTCCACTACTTTCGCTCTGAAGGAAAACTGAATAAACATATTGATGATTGCCAAAAATTAAATGAAACTGCAATAAGGATGCCAGAGCCGGGAAAACATATTTTGAAGTTTAAAAATTTCAAAAACAAGGAGAAGTCACCTACCTTTCATGGTTTATGCTGACTTATAATCGGCCTTGAAACCAGTTGAAGATCCCAAGAAACCCCAGCATCACGTTCCAGCTGCCATAGGATACTACGTGAAATGTTCATATGATGATACACTTTCATTTTATGTCTCATCGTGGGCAGGACTGTATGGCGTGGTTTGCTGATGAAATGGCTCAATTGGCTGAAGATATGGCAACAGTTTTTTGGTGTCCTTATGATATCAATATGACTAGGGTACAGGAAGCACAATTCAAACTTGTTTCACCATATTTGCGAGCAACCTTTCACTCCAGAATGTAAAAAGGTTCGAGATCACAACCACCTGATTTCCGGAAATAACTATTGGGGAGCTGCTCATGAAGGGTGCAATATAGACTACAAGGACATTTACACTGTTCCTAAACACGTTGATGATACCCCAATTCAATTCAGATTCATTGACTCGTTTCGTTTCATGGCTTGTTCATTGGATAAACTAGCATCGTATCTTCCCGAGTTCTTCAATCTGAAGTCGCAGTTTACAAATGTACCTATAGATCAGTTCAAACTGTTGACGGAGAAAGGAGTCATGCCATATGATTATATTGAATCGTTCAGTCGATTCGATGAAACAACTTTACCATTTCGTGATAAATTTTACAATAAGCTGGAAAATAAACCCTGCCCCCGACGTTTGTATCAACGAGCTCAGGATGTATGGACCACATTCAACTGCCAGAATCTCGGTGATTATGTGGACTTGTATATGAAAACTGATATTCTCATGTTGGCCGATGTCTTCGAAATGTTCAGAACCTGCATTCTCAAGTCACATAAACTCGATCCTGCGCACTATTTCACATTACCGGGCTATACATGGGATGCCATGATGAAATATACCGGGATTGAGTTTGAACTTCTCACTGATTTCGACATGATTCTCACGCTCACGCAAACAATAAATATATGCCCAACAGCTATATCCCATCCAAACCCTCAACTTTCCTGATGTACTTCGATGTCAACAATCCGTACGGATGGGCTATGTCACAGTACCTTCCTTATGGGGGATTTGGATGGGTAGATACAAATATTGATGTCACAACTGTGGCAGATGATGCCGATGAAGGATACATGTTGGAAGTAGACTTGGAGTATCCTAAACACTTACATGATAAGCCTAAAGATATACCGTTCTGCCCACAACATAAATTAAAAAACAATGATGCCTCCTGAGAATGTGCGAGATGTAACTAAATTGATGGCCACTCTACATAATAAAAAGAAATATATCATACACTACAGGACACTGAAACAGGCCTTGAACAATAGACTGGTGTTGATGAAAATCCACCATGTTCTTAAATTTAAACAAAGTCCCTGGTTGAAGTCATATATCGATCTCAATACGGAGCTCCGCAAGAAGGCAACAAATGACTTTGAAAAAAATCTTTTCAAATTGATGAACAACGCAGTCTTTGGTAAAACTATGGAGAACGTCCGGAATAGGGCCAACATCCACCTTCTATCTGAATGGAGTGGTAGATATGGTGCAGAAGCCTATATCTCAAAACCGGAGTTTAAAAATTGCACCATCTTCAGTGAAAACTTGGTGGCTGTTGAGCTTAACAAGCTGCAGATTTTCCTAAACAAGCCTATATATGTGGGGCAGGCTGAATTGGATTTAGCGAAAACTACCATCTATGATTTCCACTATGGTTATATGGCTGAACGTTTTGTAGAGGACTGTACCGCTCTGAGAAATATCAAGTACACTCAATTGAACAGGAGAAAATTGCGCTCAACCCACATGACGATAAACGCTACCTGATACCAAACTGAGATGAAACTTTACCTTGGGGACACTATTCAATAAATGAAAATTTGATGGATACTTCAGAATAACTTTGTATATATATGCTAAAATAAAATGTATTATTTGATGACTATTTTCTCATGATTGGTGGTTATGCTATGCCTACTGGGGGAGTCTTCCACAATAAAAAAAGGGTAACGCATTGGCAGTCCTACCTCCTGGGTGATGTGGAAACGGACTGACAGCAATATTCAACCAACGCTGAATTTTAAAGTATTTGGAATCTGCTTCAAATTAATATCATTTTTGATTCTTTAATGATACTTGTTGTTAAAATAACTTTTGAAAGGTATGTTCGGTTCATTGGATTAATTCATTATCAATCTGTGTACTTCACACACAAACATATGATACTTGAAGTGTCCATTTTTTTTTTCATGCTGATTTTGCATCAAAATATAACATATTCAACAACTTTTATATTTCTGATATTTAACGATGCTTGAAATATTATCATTCTATTTGTTTTATTGCGATTCTAATCAATAATAACATCTTTAAACGCTGTGTACGTTGAACCTTCAATTTTTTTTTTCTCAATTGCTGTTTCAAAACGGATTCTATGAGTATCAGACTCGATTATTTTTTTCTGTTGCTGTGAGCTCTCTTCTTATCCAAAACTGGTTCCATCACGAAATAATTCATATTTTTCTGTGTGCTATGCAACATCGAATACAAGTGAATTTCTTACATTCCATTGGGTCTTTATATGCACAACCGTAACATACTGCACCATACTGCACTGAGCGAAACCGTAACATACCGCACCATACCTAACCATACTGCGCTAAGCGTAAATGAAAACGGTTGCACAAAAAAAACAGTTGCACGAAACGGTTGCGCACGGAAACGGTTGCAAGGAAACGGTTGCATGAAAACGGTTGCGCACGAAAACAGTTACACGAAAACGGTTGCACGGAAACGGTTGCACGGAAACGGTTACATGAAAACGGTTGCTCGATAACGGTTGCATGAAAACGGTTGCACAAAAACGGTTACGCATGGAAACATACTGCACCATACTGCACTGAGCGAAACCGTAACATACCGCACTATACCTAACCATACTGCGCTAAGCGTAAACAAAAACGGTTGCACAAAAAAAAACAGTTGCACGAAACGGTTGCGCACGGAAACGGTTGCATGAAAACGGTTGCATGAAAACGGTTGTGCACGAAAACGGTTGCACGGAAACGGTTACACGAAAACGGTTGCACGGAAACGGTTGCATGGAAACGGTTACGCACGTTAACGGTTACACGAAAACGGTTGCACGAAAACCGTTGTACGAAAACGGTTGCATACTAAAACGGTTGAATGAGAACGGTTGCACGAAAAGGATTGCACAAAACGGTTGCACGCTTGAAACGCACACAAAACCGTTTGAAACCTCCACACAAAAACTCGAAATGCATGCAAAACGCACGTTATCTGGAATAATCACCCCTAAAAACGTTATATCTGCTTCTACTAGCAAAATTACATCATTTCCTCAATATCAATGGAAGTTGTCTTGTTAGAGTACTCGCACGTCTTTGTACCTTCGCTAATAACGAAGTCAGCCTCCTATGCCCTTTTGGCATGGAGAAATGCTTGAAGATGTTTCTTGACATCGAAACAAACCCATTGGTATCAAAATTATTGAAATCGTACGATCGGGAGTAACTAAATTTGGACCCTTCTCAATCTCAATTTCAAATGATAGGAAGTGTTTATTTTCTGATGATTCGTAAAGATCCAAAAAGGTTGGTATTTCACATATTGGGCACCTTCCTGATGATAGATAGCGCTGACGTATTCGGTCTCGATGACATGTTATACATTTCCGATTGGGATCGCACGTTGAAACGCTAAAATCCTGTTAAAACATCATATTTTTTTTTTCTATAAATGAGATATTTTTCCTATCTTGAATAGTTTTTGAACACTCTGTGTATCTCTAACAAATTTTGGAACACTCAGTATGAAATATCACCATATTTTTCTATTGGGTCCCCATATCCCCATATCCACAAAGACGTATTTTCTGCGTCCCATTTTCCACATGACATTTGACACATGTACCAGCCATGTTTTTTCTCTTAAATAATGTGTGATGTAATGTGTTTTTTTTCTTCACCGATATTACCAATGACAACTGACAGATATCGAGTGTGAGGCGCCGCCATGCTTTTTTTATTTTTTCAATAATCATTATCATCATTACACTTCCATACTTCGAATATTCCATCTACAGTTATTATTGTTCTCATATTCCAAGCGCGCTCGGGACGCATTTTCAGACAACCTGTTGTATTTTCACCTAATTAACTTACCCTGTATACGCCATTTGATGTTTTTTAAGACACCTCCTTTGTTTTTTTCTCTTAAATGACACATCTCTAACCTCAAAGCTTAATTTTACATCCGGCAACGCCCTATCCCTAAACCCAATGTTTAATTTTACAACCGGCAACACACAAGTCCATCTCAATTTGCTCACTCTAAAATCGTCAATAACATGACATGTAGTGCTCTGAAACGTACGTACCGCTGTCATATACTTAATGGAGGAATCACTGGCGCCTCTCAACTGCAACTTGTAACGCTGCCAAACATCATTATTATTATCTCACTTTAAAACTCCGAATATTCCATCTACAATCAATATTATTCGTATATTATTCAAACAGCTTCTGGAGAAATATATATCCCACATTTGTACATCAACTTGTACGAAGTCCCCGTGGAGGCGAGGCTAGCGTCACTCGCTACCAAACATAAACCACTGGTTCAAACTTCGTTCTCAGAAATCTTTTTTCTTTAAAATCCAATTCAATTAATTTATAATATGTGTGCGCCGCGCTCTATTGGCAAAATGTTATCAATCTAAGGGATCTACTTGATTACGTCACACGATGAATGCGAAGCAGTGATGCGTGACCTTGAAAGGAACCAAAATTGCCAGAACGAACCTACTTAAGAAAATACATGGGATTTTGTCGGTGAATCAGTGCAGCACATATACTCTTCAATAACCCAGGTAGCACCTCATATTGGATGAATCTTGATTTCATATTGGGCCAATATGGATATATTGAAAATGTAAAAATAATATTGATCCAATATGGATCCGGCTTCAGACAACAGCACAGTACCACTACCGCTCTACTCCATATTTCGGACGATATTTTCAGAGCTACTGATGAAGGAAAATTGTCCTGTTTAGTATTACTGGACTACAGTAAGGCCTTCGATAATTTAGATCACGATATACTCTGCAAAAAACTTGTTTATTTTGGTTTCAGCGATACAGCAAAATGTCTAATTTCGGATTATTTAAGTGATCGTAGTCAAAGTGTTATTCTAGACGAAGATGTGTCCAGGCCAGTACGGGTGTCTAAGGGGGTACCCCAGGGATCTATTCTGGGACCTTTACTATTTTCTTTGTATATTTCGGACTTTTATAAATCGGTCACAACATGTACAATACATCACTACGCAGACGATACACAGATATACTTCTCCTTCCACGGCCATTGTTTACAAGAGGCTCAACGCAATATCAATAGCGATCTTAAATCTATACTAGACATCTCTTCTGCGCATAAATTGAAACTCAACGCAAAAAAAACGGTAGTATTGCTTTTTGGAGCTAAAAAATTTAGAAAAACTGCACTAGAAACTTTCGAAGTAAAAATCGGAAATGACAAATTGCCATTATTGGAGGAAAATAAGAATCTCGGAGTTTTCTTTGATTCAGAATTAAGATTCAGTAGACATGTAAGCTATCTGTGTCAAAGCTCATATAACACTTTGAGGCAACTATACCCAAATCGCGATATTCTTCCTACAGAATTGAAAATGAAATTGTGCGAATCGCTGATTTTTTCAAAAATTTCATACTGTGATAGTATTTACGGACCTGCTCTCTTGCAGTCTGACGCTCTTCGCATACAACGTATACAAAACTCATGCCAGAGACTTTGTTATGGCATTCGCAAATACGATCATATCTCAATTCAAATGAAAAAGTCAGGTTGGCTTAGGCTTGAGACCCTCAGAAAGCTGCACCTCTTAACACTCACACATAAAATCCTAATTTCCAAAAAACCAGATTACCTTTTCAACAAACTTTCTACTTTCTCCTCTCTGAATAGGTTTGAGACTCGTAATAAAAATCTACTTGTTATTCCCAAACATCGCTCTGCCCTTTTCACCCGTAGTTTTTCATATAATGCTCCAAAGTTATATAATCAACTGCCCAGTGACTTTAGATCTTACACTCTCTCGAACTTTAAAAAAAGGTTGAAGGTCCAATTAAGTATGAAATAATAAGCATAAAAATAAACTATGACCTCAGCTATTTACATGGTAATAACGAATTTCGAACCAAGCTCATTTGTGTACCTTCATATTAACTTTTGGAATGAATAACATTTATGTTAAGGTTGAGTTGAGCACCTGCTGATACTCCGCCTGTTCATCATCTTTTCTATTTTTTTCACGTATTTTAATAGGTATTTTTGTTTTTCTTTTTTATATTGGATTTGATGATGAATAAAGTCGATTTATTATTATTATTTATTATATGGATGAATATTGGAAAAATGATATCATATTAACAATATTGGGTGAATATTGTCTCGACCGATTCTGAATATATATTGGCATTGTAATATTGGGTCAATATTGGTTGACTGATTTTTAAAAATATCGACAATACAATATTGTCTATATATTGTTTTTAACATCTAGAATAAATATTGCAATCCCAATATTCCTCTCATATCGAGTCTAGGAATAAAACCAATATTGTGTTCCCACGTTTAATAACATATTGGTTGAATATTATTTCACCAATATTCAACAAATCAATATAGCTTATGTTGGGTCGATATTGGCTGAATGCTTTCTAAAAATATCGATAAAACAATATTGTCTATATATTGTTTTAAACATCTAGAATGAATATTACAATCACAATATTCTTCTCATATCGAGTCTAGGAATGAAACCAATATTGTGTATTTGAGTTTAATAACATATTGGTTGAATATTATTTCACCAATATTCAACAAATCAGTATAGCTTATGTTGGGTCGATATTGGTTGAATAATTTTTGCCAATATAGATAAAGCAATATTGTCTACATACTGTATTCAACATCTAGAATAAAATTGGAATCTCAATATTCTTCTCATATCGATTCTAGGTATATATAAAAAATATTGTATATCCCAATTTGATAGTACATTGATTGAACATTACAAAAAATCATAATTACCTTTGTTGATAAAACGTTAAACGAAAATGTCATGTCAATATTGAAATAATTATATTGATACAATATTACAAAGAAATTCTATTACCATTCTTATATCCCAAATAAGGATTTTCTCAAACGCAGCAGCGATGTTATTCCTTATCCATATCAACCGGCGCGTGCAAGGCAGGAATAAACTAAATTTTTATTCCGGTTAAAGCGAGAACGCTGGTCTGCGCTGGTTCCCGGCACCTACCCGCTTTAACTGTGTACGAGTCAACACGTAGGTATTCATTTTTCAGGTTTATAAGCGCGAGTCGGCGCTGGTTACCAGTAAGCGGAAACCTGCTTTCACTATGTTTGTACACTTAGTCATGTTCAACTGCCTCAAACCGTGGTAAATGCTGGCATTAGAGGTATTCCGCTGAAACGAAAACAATGTGTTCAAATAAATGACACTCTCAGTACATATAGACAAGTAGAATACGGAGTACCTCAGGGAACAATTCTTGGATCAATTTTGTTCACTTTGTACACGAATGATCTTTTTGATAAGAGAACAAAAGGAAACATCATACGTTTCGCAGACGACACTCAAGGAAACAGCTGAAGCAGATTTTGAATCAATAATAACCTACTTCAACAGTAATTTGCCAACTATGAATGTGGAAAAAACAAATTTCATACCATTCAGTTCATATAAATGTGGTGTACCGACCTATGAACCACTCAGTATCGAGGATAATGGTGATGGCCAGAGTGTTGAGATTAAATCGGTTTATAGTATAAAATATATAGATATTTATATTTATAGCCACTTGAAGTGGGACAAACAGACAGAATATGTTACATAAAATATCAGATGTATCTTGCCGAGCTGAAATACTTAAAAAATATTTTTGGCATGTCAGCTACGAATCATTTTTAACACACCTAAAAAAAAATTACGTTATCCAAAAATATGCTTTATAAAATAAGTATAATCACCCTTCAAAACAGCTCTTCTACGATGCTCATGTACTGGACCTGAGGAAAATGTATTGCTAGCACCATTACTATCTGGCAATATAATCACCAATCTGAACTCATCGATAAAGCACATTCCTATAATACAAGACAAAAACAAGATAAAATCGTAGTAATGCCTAAATCTGAAAAAACTATTTTCCAGAGATTAAGTTGAACACAAACAAATTAAAATAAAAAATCTTTTCAGAAAAAATTAGAGCAATGTCTATTCAATACTCCAAACATTCTAGTATGTAATTGGAGTAATACAAAAAATAATTGAATATAAATGGATATACCTATAAAACATTTTGTGTATGGATGGACAAATCAAACCGACTACGACCCTTACCTTGTGCAATCAAATTTCCTCAAATTGAATTGAATTAATATTTTTATATATATGCCACAATATTGTATGTATTGTATATTCATTCATATACTTTTAAAATTTTATTCTATTATGATGTATACATATTTTATTGAATTTACATTTCTAGTTATCGACTACATCTAAAATTGAATTCTATAGTTATTTCGCTTGCCGAGGATGTTGACAGTCGATACATTTCGTGTTACTTATTACGTTTTTGCCGCTGCTTGTTGAAATTTCTCAAAATTTGCCTGGATTGAAGTTTGTTTTATTACCATTCCTTCATGATTATTCGTTCCGCTATTTCATTCTAAGTTGTGTGTGCGCGTAACTAAGTTACCGAATAAACAGACAATAATATTCAAAATGACTCACAACCTAAAAATTGATAATGAAGCTGAAGGTATCACTTGTCAAAGTCGAAGTCATCATTACACTAGGTATGTAAATGACACTATTCACATTCCGTTGCCAAGATGAATTAGTAAACGAATGGTATAGGTCATTTACCTGTTTTGTTGTTAAGCATGTATGGACTATTAGTATATTTTCTATTCATTTTAATTATGTGAAATTGTGTATCCTATTTCGTAGTGTGCTAACTTTAATGCATGGAGGACAGCGAGCATCTTACGCACAAGGATTAACCAATTCTTTAGTGATTACTTATTTATTTACCTCCTGCATATTTTTAGTGAGTATGAAATGTATTGAGATATTTTGTTATGCTAATGGTAAATAAATCATTCAATCAATCAAAAACGAAAACAAAATGGAGCCTTCTTATTGCTTGAAAATAAATTTATGAAATTTTCGAAATAATTTCATAGACATCATCTGGAGCATATGTGTTTGTCGTTCATATTATTTGGTGAAAAACTGTATAGAGAAATTGTCGGTAGTATTATAGCTCTAATATGAGATTTTCCGGAAAAATTTGGATGTGATAATTTCAAAATATTTTGCATTACTGGTTCACATTTGTTATCAGGGGGACAGGAGTTATTCACATAAGGAGTTTTGATTTTTTTATTCAAGATATTATCGAGTGTGATTGTATGCTGTGGTTGTCTTCGAATATTGGTACTCGAGTGTTGTTATTTAGTGCCTCAGGCACCCAACACAAAGTAAGCTTCTACTGCCCTCGTCGACATCCCAAAATGGGAATACTCGATTGATGATCATCTCATCGAAGCCATGTGATCGGAAGTGAAAATCGGAACAATTCATTTCTTCAATGTGAATCTTGACGTTATGCCGAACACGAACCAGAAAATATGATAAGTTGCTCTCTGACTTGATTTTGACAAACCGGAAGTGATTATTTTATCTTGAACGTGAACATCCGAACTTGTTCGGTGAACAAATACAGTTGCCAAATCTGAAGGCACTGCAAATTCCATCAAATTCATAGACAATACTCAGCAAGGGCCACTGATCTCGAGTAACGAGGTCTCCGTGATCTCCACTACACCAAAAACTAGAGACACTGCAAATTCAATAACAAAATTCGCAGATATTACTCAGCAGTGGCCACTGATTTTGAATTACGTCTTTCCTGCGGTCTCCACCTGATAAAATAACTTGATGCTCTGCAAAATAGACTGTATGCAGCTCAGTACACTGAACACCAATAACGAGGTACCCGAGGTCTCCAAAACAAAAAATCGAAGACACTACAAATCTGAATGATGTTATATCCCAATTGACTAGCCTGTATAAAGAACCAAACAAAAGAAGTAGGTAGTGCTTAAAATCTCCGACGGCACTACAAACCTTCAAACTGCAGCTATGAAGGACAACAACATTCCCACAATACTGGAAAATGAGTAACGAAGCCGAAAAGTTACAGACAGCATGGATACGAATGAATCTTGTTGCCCATCATATAGTCTCACACAACTGATGGAAGAAAAGAACAAGCGTATGAATCAAGAGATACTGCACGTGAGAAGAGGAAAACTGCCTCACCCTCATCTAACAAAAAACAAGCCTCCTCCCAAATAGAGACGAACCAATAACCAATAACCAATAGAAATTCGGGATACCCCTTCAGTCAGAAGGACTAGAATCGAAAGGCTTATCTCAAGAAAGAAATTGAGAAAAAACCGCGCAACACATAAGGATGAAACAAATTCATCGCAGAATAGACAAACTATGCAAACAAGTATCAAGAAAAACACTTGAAAATCTATATAAATATCAAAACACTAGCTGCACGGGTAAAGTGAGAATATATGGTTTTGGATAACTGCACTTGAGTGTCTTTGTAGTACGATCTAGAAACTTCCAGAACATATACTTTTCTCTCCCATATTCTAGCAATGTCCAGAGGGTTCCACCAACCACGTTAACTCACTGGTAGTCGAAATTTGCAGACTTTCAATTGAGTGACGTTTTCCTCGAATCAATAAATATTAGGAATAATTCTAAATCGCTTTAGAACATTTGAATGTATTTTCATTCTAGAGTATATGGGAATATTCCCGATCATTCTATATTTTCTAAATCATTTTATATATTCGTTTTTGATCAGTTGGAAAATTCAAGATTAATCTTCATTATCAAAGAGCACTTTAGATTATTATTATGGAACAATGTATATATATATATATATATATATATATGTGTTCAGATAGGTTTCCGCGGTCAGATATTTGAAAACTAAAAGTTCGGGTTGTACCGCGTCTAGAATTTGTTGAAATTCGACGTTTCGGCTCCGATTTTGGAGCCATTTTCAAGAACTGAAAAAGAAAGAAAATTAATAAATGGTTGAAACGTAATTCTACGCTGAGATCTCAATCTGCCTACTCCTCAGGTATAATTACGTTAGGTTTTTGTGACTTGACGTCGGGGTCTCAATCTGCCTACTCCTTCGAGAGAATTGAGGAATTGTGGGTTGAGGAACTGTATTTATAGTGGACGTGGCTGTAATGGCCGTGTGCAATGTATTACTCGCGACGACGGACGTAGACTTCCCAATACCTGGAAGCCTCTCATTGCACGCATCAACTCATTTCCTACCAACCCAGTTCCCGCACACAGCTCACTTAGCGCCAACCAAGTTCCCGCACACAGCTCATCTAGCGCCAACTCTGTTCCCGCCCATAGTTCACCTCGCGCCAATACATTGCACACGGCCATTACAGCCACGTCCACTATAAATACAGTTCCTCAACCCACAATTCCTCAATTGTCTCGAAGGAGTAGGCAGATTGAGACCTTAGAGAGAACCAGTGACGAGACATGGGGAGTAGGCAGATTGAGACCCCGACGTCAAGTCACAAAAACCTAACGTAATTATACCTGAGGAGTAGGCAGATTGAGACCTCAGCGTAGAATTACGTTTCAATCATTTATTAATTTTCTTTCTTTTTCAGTTCTTGAAAATGGCTCGAAAATCGGAGCAGAAACGTCGAATTTCAACAAATTCTAGACGCGGTACAACCCGAACTTTTAGTTTTCATATATATATATATATATATATATATATATATATATATATATATATATATATATATATATATATATATATATATATATATATATAGCGTAATATCTGTTTCATAATACAGATATAAGAAGTAGTAGAAATGTATTTCGATAGCAATCCTTTATATTTTATATATAGTTACATTGATAATTATTCCTTAGAATAACTGGCAGCTCATCTGTCGGATAAGTTTGACAAGCCCGATTATACGGCAACCTCGATATTCTACAATAGTATCTCTAACTATTCACAATCACAATAATGTAATTATAATAATACTTTGCAGAATTTCACCTGAGTGACGTTTTTCTCGAATCAATAAATATTAGGAATAATTCTAAATCGCTTTAGAACATTTGAATGTATTTTCATTCTAGAGTATATGAGAATATTCCCGATAATTCTATATTATCTAGATCATTTTATATTTTCGTTTCAGATCAGTTTGGAAAATTCAAGATTAATCTTCATTATCAAAGAACACTTTAGATTATTATTATGGAACAATGTAATATATATATATATATAGCGTAATATCTGTTTCATAATACAGATATATGAGGTAGTAGAAATTGATTTCGATAGCAATCCTTCATATTATATCTATAGATACGTTGATAATTATTCATTAGAATAACTGGCAGCTCATCTGTCGGATAAGTTTGACAAGCCTGATTACACGGCAACCTCGATATTCTACAATAGTGTCTATAACTATTCACAATCACGATAATATAATTATAATAATATTTCCTTATAAACATGCCTATAGTGTACCCAAAGGCATAGCCTGCGCGAGTAGAGGACGGCTATCATTATTATTTGCGGTGGCGATCTGGGGCGACTTACTGATATTTCGTGACGTATTCACTTTTCAGCTCTAGACCAGACGTTAGGGTTACCATCTAGACAAATAACATTGCCTATCGATTCCTGTGAAATTGATAAAAAAAATTCTCATTCCGAGGAATCGAACCTGGCCAAATACAAGCGGAAGTTTCACAGACCGGCACCTAACCCCCTCGCTACCGAAGATTATATCCTCCAATGGAGCATACATACGTCCTTTATCCGGTGCACCAGACTGCAACTGACACACTAGACACATTAGAAATCATTTCAATTTGAAAAAAAAAATAGACTTGAATTTTATTAATCGTTATTCTGAACGGCAACTCTACACCAATAATACTACTAAGTAGATCCAAACTTATTTTATGAAAATTCATGTCAAGATAACATCTCCACTCTGTAAGAATTTCTGTTGCTAAAATGACATCTACCGCCAAAAATTAATATGTTGATGTGAATTTCAAAATAAACTCTGGTCTTGAAATGCCAAACATGTTGGATGCATGAACAAATACAACCATGTTCTAGTAACCGACAAACTGAAGATGAGTTTAGTTTCGCAAGACAGTGTTGGACTTTTACGGTTATGTCCTATGTCTAGTGCATGACCACTTTCATTTTAACTCTATACATGGAGCGAACATTCTTCAAGGAATTCATTTGAACATAACTTTTCGATTAATTAATTATCTTGTTATGGTCTAATTGAAATACTTATATTTCTTAATTTTGTTGATAGTTGAACCATTAGCCTATCGACTTTTTAAGGTATAATGCTGAAATGAAATTCATTGCTTTTGGCGTCTAGTCAGCTTATCAAATCCACAAATTTAAGTAGATGATAGGATATACACAGTATAATAACTGTTAGAGAAGGAATCATTAAATCAGGAGGTGGAGTCCTCTCGAGAAAAAATACAGAAGCTGATCACATTAGAAACAATACTGAGAAGACACCAAAAAATAATCAACAGGGAAGATCTAAGAACAGAAGCGACTGAAGACAACAAAAAACTAACGAAATCATCAGCTCCATCCCAAATACAGGAGAGAGTGCGTCTACGGTCCGCTTACAAACGAAGTCATAATATATATACAGGGTGTCAATTTGAATACTTCCCACCCTTAATATCTTCCAGTAAATAATATGGGGAATCGAAAAAACAAGTCAATTTTACTTTCAACGGGAACACTTTCAAGGAATATTTGTAGCCCTCGTAGTTCAATCCCCTAGGAGGGGTAAATGTTACCCTTGGAATCTTAAATGGAAAGGGTGGTCAAGTGGTACATCATTTTGTTGGGTGTTCAATCATTTTTTCAATGATACCCTAACTTTTCACTTTTCGATAAGCAGTTTCCGAAAAATAGCATTCTGAACTTACACTTCTAATTTCCCCAAGGGTGGCTGAGGCGTTGCAGCCAAGGGGATTGGTGACCGTGGGCCCTAGCTTACCGTACACCAACGTCAAAAATACACATTTTCCCCGACACTTAACACACACCCACTCACACAGAGGTATGCGAGAACTTGAAAATCTGCCTCCAGTGGGAGCTAAGGAGGGGCCTCGGATTGGGTGCTGCGGGACTGCGGCCGCCGTGTTGAGAACCAGCCCTGCCAGGATTTTCACGAGAAGGAGGATCGAAGGAACTTTCTGCGGGAACTGGAAAATCTGGTCTTCGGTGGGAGCCAAGGAGGGACCTTGATTCGGGTGCTGCGGGACTGATAGCCGGTGAACGAATCACCCACGGCTGCCGCACCGCCCGTATGTATGTATGACATTTATGCATTTTCAATGCTTTTCTTACAGTCTCATGTGACATTCCCGTCTGTTCTGATACTGATCGTGAGGAGCTTGTTGGCTCTGCCACAAATGTTCCCAAAACTTTAATTCGAGCATCTTCATTTAGTACTCTGGGGTTATTTATTTTTTTATTTGTGCAACTTATTCAACAAATCAAGCAAATACCAGTTACTAACATTACAATATGGATGTCTTTCATTAAAAAACATACCGCCCTTCATGCGCACTTTCCAACTTCTCCATAAATTACAATCATTTCAGCTATTTCTTGAGAAATGTAAACCATTTATACACTCTTGTACACTTATTAAAGTAATCACTAACAGTTAAAACTGTATTCACAGAACTACCACATCGTTCAAATTTGCTAAACAATTTTTTCCTGAAAACAGGAACTTTTTACAGCAGAAGTAGCAAAAAGAATGGCTATCTGTAAAATTTCTGCGTTGGGAATTGAAAATTCGTCATTTGAAGAACACAAATTTACTATCATCTACGTTTTATTATTAGACTACTTTTTGATGCAGATTTTTGGAGCTAATGACTAAGTTACCTCCAGAAAAGGGTTGAAACCATGCATCTCAGTATAGCCAAGTTCTAATAATCTTTACTGTTAGTTTAGAACGCCATTTTTCAGAAAATAAATGCTCATCAAAAAATAATAAGTCACGGTACCATTGGAAAAAGAATTGAACGCCAATCAAAATGATGTACCACTTGACCCCCCTTCCCGTTTAAAATTCTAAGGGTAACATCTACGCCTCCTAGGGTGTTGAACCACGAGAGCTACAAATATTATATACCCTATTTTTGGACTGGGTTTCTTATATTGTTTCATTCATTATACAGGGTGACCTAGGGTTAAACCGCCAAACGTTCAGTATGGGTTTTTTAGGTGAAAATAAGATTTTTTCTTCATAAAAGCATGTGGCAAAACTTGATTCGTTCTCAAGATACATGGTGTCAAAGTAAATTTTTTTAAATTTTTTTTTTAATTCCAGGTAAGTACATTAAAATAAGCCTCCCATCACCGCGAATAATCATGCCGAGTTTTATCAGAATCAACCAAAAGGTTTTTGAGTAATGAATATAAAACTGATTTTTCGTGAAAACTTTGACACTCTGTATCTCGAAAACGAAGCAATAAGTTGGGACATATGCTTATATGAAGAAAACATCTTATTTTCACCTAAAAAATTGACACTGAACGTTTCACGGTTCAACCCTGGGTCACCCTGTATATCACAAAAATATAATAATAGCAAGAAGTTTATCCTGAATCTACTTAAACATGAACTAATATATCATTAACTTTGAAGTAAAAACAATGTGTGAAAAAATGTACTTGAAACAGCGCTAAATCAAATATTGTAAGAAAATCAAAGACCCAAAAAGTACTCGACAGAGCAACCTTATGAACTTGCAAGAATTATTTAAATACGATAACTTTATTTCCTCAAGACCACTATTTATAAACACTAGAAAATCTAAATTATAACCAGTAGAACACTATAACACGAGATACAAAATTGAAAACAATTATTCAGTTATTAGACCTGTGAAAAACAGAATGCAGAGAATATCCTTGTATCTTGGTCCAAGATTATACAATTCTCTTAAATCTGAAAGCAGTAATTCATAGTACGGCTCTCAAGGTAGAATTGAAAATTTTTCCAATTTTTAATCCGAAGCTAGACATTAACATGATGCTATAGAAAATGCAGGATAGCATATATACAGGCCGTTTCTTTTTGCATGTGATACACCGTAACAGATATGAAGACCAATATTTGGGAAAAAACGTAACTATTGTGGGAGAAATTACAATGGTCAAAGAAATTTACAGGTTCTCTCGCCCTTCCCAAGTTTGTTACATGTCTTGTTGTTGTAACGCTAGTAATTTAGAGCAAAATATTGTCAGAATTGTTGTTGATAGGATGTCAGATTGAAAATGTACCTACCGCCTGACCTGCATTCTAGCTCATTTCGTATTTTCTTTCTCTTTCCTTTTTTTTTCTTTGTGGCTTCGCTTCTTCTGGTAAATATATACTAACAAAATCAGTTTGCTGGAGGAAGTCGCCTTTTATGATTTTCATTTTTGTTCTGCCGTGGTTATAGTTTATAATATATCTGTCACTTTGACACATGCCAGCGAATTTGTGAAAAAAAAGAGAAGTCTCTTGCTGTCTAGTTGAATTGGAGCTTTGGAATTCGTTTTGTACGAATTTTCCTTGAAATCTTTCGAGTTGAGTTGACCATTACGTTCAAACACCAATTCATAATTTTAGCCTCAAAATTGATACAGGGGCAATGGCAAACGTACTTCCAATTCACATTTTCAGGTCTTTGGGTTTGTCTGAAAATATAATAACAAGGTCAAACTCGCAACTGCATTCTTATACAGGAAATCCTCTCAATGTTATTGGTAAGTGTACAATTCCATGCATGAAAAATAATAAACAATATTATTTGGATTTTTATGTGGTAAATTCTATTACACCGGCTCTTTTGGGGCTCGACTCGAATATGAAATTGAATTTGATCATGAAAGCTGATTCTGTAGAATCAAAATGTCATTGGGTATTCGGAACTATTTAAAAATTTTAAGGATTTGTTTTGTGGTATTGGGTGTATGAAAAAAACCTATCTTATCAACCTGAAAGAAAACTTGAAACCAGTAGTTCAACCTATCAGAAAAGTAGCAATACCTTTAATAGAAAGTCTAAAACAAAGTTTGGAAGAACTTGAAAAATTAAAAATAATTGAATGAAAGTTCTGATTGGGTGAACGCATTGGAGATTGTTCAAAAACCAGATAATAAATTGCGAATTTGTCTGGATCCTCGTGATTTGAACCAGGTTATCAAACGGGAATATTATAAAATACCTACTCTAGATGTAATTACTAGTAAATTAGCAAATGCCAAAGTATTTAGCACTCTTGATGCCACACAAGGTTTTTACCAAATACCGCTTGATAAAGAAAGCTCTGAACTGTGTGTATTTGGAACACCTTTCGGGAGGTACAAATTTCTTAGTCTTCCGTATGGAATTAAATCTGCCCCCGAAGTTTTCCAGGCCCGGTTCAAGGAAATTTTTGACATTGAAGGTGCGGATACTTATATCGATGATCTTATCTGGGGCAAAGATAAGGAAGAACATGATGAAAGACTCAAAAAAGTCTTGCATTTAGCTCAAGAAAATAATATTCGTTTTAATCTCAAAAAATGCAAGTTAGGACAGAAGCAAATCACTTACATGGGTCATACTCGGGAGATGGTATAAGTCCGGATAATTCAAAAATAAAAGCCATAACCGAGATTCCACGACCTCAGTGTAAACAAGATGTACAGAGGTTATTGGGGATGCTAACGTATATATGTAAATTTACTAAGAATTTTTCTGATTTTACTTCACCTCTACGTAAATTACTGAAAAAGGATGTTGAATTTATGTGGAATGACAAACATGAAAAAGCATTCGAACATTTAAGGAATACTTTAACAAAAAAGCCTGTTCTTCAATTCTACGATGTAAATCGTGAAACGGTAATATCCGTGGATGCATCCAAATCAGGCACTGGTGCAGTTCTTTTGCAAAATAAACTACCATGTGCATACGCCTCAATGGCAATGACAGAAACACAGTGCCGTTATGCACAAATAGAGAAGGAGCTTCTGGCTATAACTGTGGGATTGGAAAAATTCCATCAGTTTGTGTTTGGTAAAAGAGTTGTGGTGAAAATCGACCACCTACCTCTGAAATCAATTTTTAAAAAACCACTGAATAAATGTCCAGCACATCTTCAGATAATGTTGCTGCAAATTAAAAAATATGAATTTGAAGTAGTGTACAAACCTGGAAAAGAACTTTTGATAGCAGAGCACACTTGAATGAAAATATAAATGAAGATTTTGACAAAGAAATTAATTTACAAGTTTGCATGGTCATTCCAGAAATCAATGTAACTGATCATAAAAAATGCGAGATTTTGGAAAAAACAAAGGCAGATTCGAAACTTCAGTTATTGAAAAATATCATTTCTGAGGGATTGCCTAAAAATAATAAAAAAATTGATGATCGATTGAAAATATAGTGTAAAAATAAAAGTGAACTGAATGTGATGGGATGATTTTCAAGGGTAATGCACTTGTGATTCCAAAACTTTTGAGAAAAGAAATGTTGGATAGGGTTCATTATAGTCACATGGGCATAAACAAATCCTTGAAATTAGCTCAAGAATCAATTTTCTGGCCATCAATGATCAATGATATAAAACAAAAAAATTTTAATAGTAAATTATGTATGAACTACTCAAAGTCACAACCAGCAGAGCCTTTGATCATAATATTCCCAACTTACCATGGAACAAAGTAGATTGTGATCTCTTTGAACTACATGAAGTATATGTTAATCATTGATTACTATTCAAAATACATTGAAATTGAAAAATTATATAACGATACTACTAGCTATCGTATAATGCAAATTCTCAGGAGCATATTTGCTAGACGTGGTATCCCAGTTACAGTTGTAACCGACGGGGGCCTCAATTCAGTTCAGATGAATTCAGAAGATTTGCTATGAATTGGGAGTTCAACCATGTAATAACTTCGCCCACGTATGTCCAATCGAATGGAATGGCAGAAAGAGCCATTCAAACTGCTAAAAATATTTAAAAAAAAAACTCTCGAGGAGAATAAAGACATTTACATGGCAATGCTGTTATTCAGAAATATGAAACTTGATGAACAATATTCTCCTGCTGAAATTTTGATGTCTCGTAAATTGAGATCTAATTTACCATCCAAAAGTAGCTCAGTTTGTCCGAAAACTGTAGATATCACAAAATATAGTAAATTTTTAAATAACAGACAAACTATGAACAACAAATATTTCAATTCAGGTATGGAAACATTACAGCCTCTTGAATCAGGAAATAAACTAAATAACTCAGACCCAACTCAGTTTGGAAACCCGGTATTATTATAGGAAGAGTCAGGGAAAGAACATACGAAATAAAAGTGAATAACGGTTCAATTTTGTTTTCAATTTTGTTGAGAAATAGAAAATTTATAAAATTGAATAAAAGAGACCAAAAAAGTGACCGTTCTTCATTTTCGACCCCTGACATTCATATCGAAAGAGAGGAGATAAGGAATGAAAAAATATTTATTGAATTAGAAAGTAATGATGGTTGTAGTAAAATTAGTGATACTGAAGAGGAATAATTTCTTGATGCTTCAAATGAAGTTGATTTACAACTTAAGAGTGACTCTAATCAAATTCCTTCTAACTCATCTAGTTCAGATAATATAGGGTCAGAGGATAAAATTGTACCAAAAGATAAAGTCACTTCATCTAGACATTTGGTGAAACCCCCTCTAAGGCTTGATCTTTGAATTAATCTACACTCATTTGAAAAAGGGGGATGTTATATGATTTAAATCTAACATTCAGCCCTATGCTGTATCACTCCCGTTGAAAATAACGTCACCGTTATTCGCCATTTCCGTTGTTTTGCTATTGCCCAGCAATAGCAAAATAACGGAAATGGCAAATAAAGGTATATTAATATGTAACCGTACGTTGTCATGGAGTTGTCTTAAAATAATAAATAGTGTTGAAGTTGAACCTGACTTTCATTATTAGCTCTGACATACAATAATTTATAATTGCATAAATACAAATATTACATAGTTCAAATTGTTCCCCGTTATCACATTTCACGAAGAAAACGACTCATCTATCGGAGTCGCTACTCTAGGCCACCTTACATCGAGGTAGGTTTGATTCCTATACCAGAACTCAGATAAACTACCGTCTCAACTCGTCTATAATTATATAATTTACATTGCAGGGCCTTTTAGGTTAACTCCATTTCCTTAAACAGAATAAGTATCACTTCCATAACGCTAGTGTTAGGGATTAACCCATGTGTCCAGTCACTTCACCACACTGCTAGTCCTTAGCTATACCATCACGATTGCCTGTAGTACGCTGCATGAACACCACGGCCAACCATCTCGCATGAGAGCATCACCACAAGTGAGCTGTCTCTTTTATGTCTTAAATTTCATTTACTCTTCGCTGTATGGCCTATTGCGGACTCTAGGAAGCATGTGCTTGCTGCTTATTGGCTGGAAACAAATGGGATATAGTAGAAACATACAATTCATGAACTGCTAATTACCATTTCTTAAGTAGATGTGCACCTTAGGTATCGATACTCAAAGAGGGTTCTTATATAGGTGGCTTTTGTAACGCTTTACCTTGAAACAAACTGCTAATGCTTGCTGGTAGAATTTGTGCTTTAGTTGTGAGAATAAGTAGAACTTCGGGAAACTAGGGTATCCAGGAATGTATTTTCTCCCTAGACTCTTCAATATTGCCTTCTACTGTCCACTATAGTTTAATGCTGATGAAGGAAATTATACTCCCCGAACAACCTGAAGTTTCGCTGTTAATTTACCCACACCCTGGTCTCTTGTGGTATCAGGGTGGTGTGAATTCCTTCTCAAAGTATTAGCATTCATATTTTACAAAAAAAAATTAATACTTTTCTACAATTTGTAGACATTTGTTATATAGGCACAATACAGGTCAATTCAATTATTAAATACGTCTCTGTCTCTCTCAGATTCCTGTATAGATGTACTCATTGTTACATTTATAGCGCGTAGTTTTTCATAAATTTCATTGTCAGCTTAGCACAGTATACTATTTTGTGGTGTACTCATTAGTACACGTTCGGTACCACAGTACAGACATTGGACGGTGGGTTCATTTACTACCACAAGACGGAACTTCCGTAGTGAACTCACAGGTGAAGACCTTTCATAATTACATTTGGTTGACGGAATATTGATTAGCCACCGTTGGTAGACACATTATTAGCTAGTACATTATCGAATACCGATCAAATTCGTGTGGGAAATGGAATGAACTAGGAATATACGTCCACTGGTGTGGGTTGTTGGAGGATATTAAACAAACTCATTTCAATAGTTCTAATTTTGAGAAAATTTAGTTATACAGTTAGTTTATCGTTGGTTTGTCGGAGTTCTGGTGTTCCAGATTTTAGTATTTTGGTGATTTCCATTAAGGGGTATTATTATTGATAATAACAAGGAAATATTGAGTAATAATAATTTAACTTCAGAGCCATTTATTTGTTTTTCTTATTTTTGTTTTCTTGAAGAAAGAAAGGGGTGTTCGGATACACGTTAGGAGAAAATGGAAGTTAATAGACTCCTAGGTGATGAACTCACTTATGAATTGTTGGTGAGAGGACTCCAAGCGAGAGGGACAGTGAATGATAAACGAATTGTACTAAGGGGTGCTTTACGATGTGAAAAAGCTGGTGTCCTCCGGTCTGAATTGTCTATTTGTACAGACAAATTGCAAGAACTTGAAGAGTATCTCAGGGATTTTTATGAAAACAATAGATGCAATGAATACAAACGTATCTGTTCTCGCTTATTTCACACGTTCAGGGTAGATCGAGGAAGTTTCAAATCGGAATGAGAATAGCCGTTTTTGATTCGTTCTGGTATCACATTTTGGTTAACCGCAGACTAACCAACCGTTCTCGATTCATCACTAATGACGTCACGAGTAACACTGGAACAGAACCAGCTCTACGAATAAGTTCAATGTAGCGGTATACTCTCTCTTTATCTGATTTGTAGTTGTTTCTTTCGTGAAAGGCATTTGATTTTGGCAACCGATAACCAACACATTCATTTCTTCATTCACCATGACGTCATCAACAGTACCAGAAAGTAAACCGCTGTCAAAAACGCTGTCATTTTTATGTCAACCGCTATCAGAACCAAACAACAATCGAAAACGGCTAATGTTACTACGGAAGCACAACCGCGCGTATTGAATTAATTCAGAGCCGAATGTTGGTGAACAATCGATTTTGGATCAAGACGTGCCACTACCGCCTAATATTGCGGCGATTCTGTCAGCTTCTAACTCAGCAGCAAACTTCACGGAAAATGAGAGAAGGCGAACGCATAGTCAGTCGTGGCCTGTGCAAAATGATAGGATACCATTTCATAATCGGTCGAGTCTGGTGCAAACTGATAGGCTGCTAGAGGGTATACCGATCAACATACCAGGTGGCACCACAACGCCTTTTAGGGAAGAGAGATATTCTTTTCACCAGCCAGTTCAATATGCACACTCAATCGGTGGAAACGCAGGAACTCCCCGCGTACATTTTCGAAACCTGCAAACTATAGAGGAAACGCCGACTCGGGGTGAAAATCGTCAGGAGTTCGAGTCCACATCATTACATGACTTAACAAAGGAACACAGTAGCTATCCTAGTAGTTTCTATACACCACCGCCGAGCTTCTTATCGGCTTATGGGTACCGTTATGTCGAGGTTGGCAGATGGAACATAAAATTTGATGGTGAGTCAGGCCTAACCAACTTCTTGGAACGCCTAGAAAAGCTCAGAGTGTCTGGTGGAGTTATCAAAGAGCAACTTCTCCAGTCTGCTCCTGAACTACTTAGGAAAGACGCTTTGCTATGGTTTCGCACAAATGAGTTTTCGTCATGGGATGACTTAGTAGCTCAACTCAAGGCATCTTTCTTACCGTTTGACTACGAAAGTGGGAGGAGATCTGGAAGCGAACTCGAGGGGCAAGAGAGAAAGTTATATGCTTTGTGTCCGCTATGGAAAATTTGTTCAATTGGGAGTGAATCGACTTTTCGAGAAAACTCGGGTTGGATTGATCAGGCAAAATCTTCTCCCGTATTTACAAACGCAGTTTGCCTTGCATGAGACCCATACTGTAGCAGAATTAGTTCAGTTAGCTCGTGCCCTGGAGGAAACTGAAATAAGAGTACAACAGTTCGCCCCTCCAACTACTAATTTGATGAATCTGATTGAGCCTGAACTGGCATATCGAAAGCCATCTAGTAATTCCTCAATATCAGCTGTTGCTTCGCATTCAACGAGGTCTCCTGTTTTCGGGGACTCGCCTTCGGAGGTAATTCGATCAGCAGGTAGTCAGCTGCTTTGCTGGAATTGCAAAGCAGTGGGCACCGATTTCGTAAATGTGATAAACCACATTTTTTGTTACCGTTGCGGACTTGAAAAAGTCACGACAAACTCTTGCCCGACTTGTAGGCCAAAAAACGGTCCAGCGAGACGTTAGTTAGCCATCTAGACGCCTCAGCTGATACCAAGGCTACTTCTGTAAATATTTTTTTCTGAAAATAATGTACTCCTAGATTTCATCATTGCGTATGACAAAAATGACCTTCGTCCATATTTAAGAGTAACCGTCTGTGGAAAAGGATTTTTAGGATTACTGGATAGTGGATCCAGTAGGACAATTTTAGGAAGTCTGGGTTGGGATGTCCTGAAGGTATGTTGTAAGGCTGGAAATCTTTTACTACAACTTGCATCGTTGTGAGTGGCCAAGAATGTGAAATAGTGGGAACGATCTCACTGCCAATTCAATTATGCGATCGTGTTAAAGTGATTGACGTACTGATTGTTCCGTCTATACCGGCTACAGATGGCAATTGTTTAGGACCTTTTCTCGGATGAGTAGCATTTTCGAGATGATACTTCTAGGGAGGCAGAGATCTGTATGATCAATTCGTTGGATTCGTTATCCTGTCAACAAAGAAAACAACATAGTACAGTGGTGGACGGTTACTTCAACTCAACTGGGGAATTAGGTTGTACGACTATGGTCAAACACGTGATTTCCACCGACTCCCCCCCAATAAAAACGAGGCATTATCCTGTTTCCCCTATGTTACTTGAGCAAGTGAATGAGGGTAGTGGAATCGTCTGATTGGCCCTGGGCATCACCAATATTATTAGTCAAAAAACCCGATGGACGTTATGGCTTCTGTGTAGATTTTTGTAATCTCAACAAAGTAACCAAGCGAGATGCTTACCGTATACTCTTTGACTTCGTTCGTGATTCCAAATCGAGGACTTTTCCATTTCCGGCGTATGCCGATGGGATTACATAATGCCCCAGCGACATTCCAACGATTTATAGACAGAGTTATTGGAGTTGACCTAGAGCAATACGTACTTATCTATCTAGTTGATATCATCATATGCTCTTCCACTTTAAAAAAAAATTTGGAAATTCTCTCCGAAGTTTTATCGAGATTGACGAAAGCTGGACCTCACTTGGAAGGAGTACATTTTACCGTCGTGACGGATCATTGTAGCTTAAAATAGCTGAATTCAATCTGAGACCCGGTAGGGAGAATCGCAAGATGGTCAGTCCGACTGCAGCAGTACGATTGTGACGTTGTGCATCGAAAGGGCCGCGACCATCTCGTGACAGATGCTCTATTTCGAGCCGTGCATGCATGTCGTATCGATGCGATAGCACCAGATGCTGATACCTCTTTGATCAAAGATCGATGGTATAGAAATATGGTTGACAAGGTGTCGAAGGAGCCTATACGTTTTCCGTTGTGGCGAAGTGTAGGCAACAAACTATTCAAACGGGTGGATAGACGATATCCCAAGCTATGTGAGGAGGAGTATGGTTGGCTACAAGTCGTTCCCAAAGAGAAACGGACTGAGCTCATCCGGCAACACCATGATTCCCCAACGTGCGGACACGGAGAAATTTTCAAAACCTTTTCTCGGCTTGATAGAACCTTCTAGTGACCCAAGATGAAAGAAGATGTGGCTCGATATGTTCGACATTGTACAGTATGCTTACAGACAAAGCCTGCTCAGAAGGCTCCATCTGGTCATTTACTTAGCGAAGCCCCTCTCACGACTCGACCTTTTGAACTTATCAGCATTGATAAATTGGGTCCCCTCCCTCACTCAACAGCTGGGTACAGCTATATTTTGTACGTCTTAGACGTCTTCAGCAAGTTCGTACTACTTTTTCCGTTGCGGCAAACTACGGCCAGTATGGTGGTCCGTATTCCCAGGTAGCACACTCATATTGGGACAATATTGGTACAATATTATGAAAATCTTGACAAAAAAATGTGAACATTCAGCGATATTGGTCCAATATGTCTTGTGTAATATTGCCAAAATATTCTAAAAACAATATCTGCCTCAAAATACTCAGCGATATTGGTACACTTATATTGGGATAATATTGGTACAATATTATGAAAATATTGGCAAAATATTAAAACGTAATACTGGCGAGCAAAAATGTGAATATTTGGCAATATTGGTCCAATATTGTTTGGACATTATAAAAATAATATTGGTGGGATATTCTGAAGAAATATTGGTACAATATCATTAAGATATATTGGTACAATATTGAAAGTAAACTATTTCATAAAGATGTGTCATGACTCTGAACTTCTACAATTACAGTTCTCCTTTTATACAGAAGTCAACAGAGTCTGCATTTTGGTCGTCTTATCCACTGAGTGAACTGTCTCAAAAACAAGTTGTGAAAAGTACTTCATATATTTCCTTAGGTTTCAGTTGATGTTTTATATCTAGAGCCCTCTAGCAGATTGTTACACAAGTTTTATTAAAATTCATTTCAATATTGTTTTTTGAATATTCGACCAATATTCAAATCAAAATATTGGTATGAGCTACATTGTAATAGAAATGTGGTAGATAGGTATTGGAGAGAAATAAGTGCCGTAATGAAGGAAGATGGTAAGTGTTTATAATATTTATTTACAAAAGTATTTAGTATAATTTACATTTATCTATGTTGTTGAAGGTATGATAACGGGTGTTCTGAAAAATACGTTAGAAAACTATCGCGAATATTTTTAGCTTCACTCAGAGGTCTTCCTGTTATTTGTCTTTCATTATTTGTCTGGCAATATTCGACAGATACATCGCTAAGATGTCTTTGAAAACCTTCCTTGTAGATTATTGTATTATGTAAAATGCAAATGTATTTAATAATAACATCTGCTGTCTTGACATTGTAGTCTAGTCAACATGTTCAAAAACGTATTAAATAGAAATAAAGCTCCTAAAAATATGTGCAATGGGCTCATTCGATTCGGAATGACGTGTAGAAAAATGTTTTTTAAGGGTATATTAGCACATAAAAAATTGCGATTGTTATTATCAAAATAAAATTTTAAAAAAGTATTTAGTTTTTCGTTAATAACTATCAAAATAATAATATTTAAGGAATTTTGAAAAAAGATCCTGAAAGAGGAGGAAATTTCCAATAAAAAAGTCCTGACTCCCGGAACTCTATCTATATTATTTAAAAAAAAAAATTAACGCTGAAAATAGGGCTCCGCGAGGGCGTTACGGCAGAGGCGCGCCGCCTAAAAAGCCGGTATATCACCTAAAATAATTTTTTTTCAATATTAAATGACAATTTAAAAATTTAAATAAATTATGTTGTAATGTAGACGCTTGAACGAAAAAAACCTTGATGAAAAAAAATTTTTTTGTCGAATTTTCAAAAAGTTACATCATTGTTAATTAACCAATTTTTTTCCAATGTCTGTTTTTATAAATTACGGCATAAAAATTTAAATAATTGATCTATACATTTTTCGCTTCGTGGAGCTCTTTTTATTTAGGTACTTAATAAAGTTATGCAAAAAGAAATTAATTTAAGTTAATTATTTTGTTAATTATAATTTTTTTAAATTGACTAAAAATGAAATTTCTAAAAAATGTTATTAAAAAATTTTTCTTTTGGTAATATATTATTATTGCTGTTTTCGCATCTAATATAGGTATTAATAAACATTAGAAAAAAAATTTTTACGTCATTTGTTAAGAAATTGTTTATAAACAAATAGACTATTTTGGGATTTAAAGAAAAAAAAAATTACTGTCTTGTAGCATAGGTGAAATAATGATTTCTAAAATTTTTTTTTTCTCAAATACATTTTTTTATTGTTTATAATCGTTTTTTATATTTCAATTGTTTGAATAATTAGTTAAGAAATTATTTTATTCCTAAAAATAATCATTGACCCTTTTCAATGGAATATCAGAAAAATATTTTTTTTTTATAAATAATTTAATTGTTTAATAACTTAATAAGTTGTTATAAACAAATAATATTAACCATTATATTTTTTTTCGAAAACTTCAAAAAATTACAGAAACAACCATATATAACAGACTATAGACATTATTTTTTTGTATTTTTTACAACACTTTCAAATATTACATAATAATGAAATTACAGCCGTTACATAATTTGTCGAATTAAAAATTGCTATAACTTTTTTGTTAAGGATTTATTTATGTTTAATTATTTATTTATTAAAATAAGCCTCAATAACTTTTTACTGGAGCTCTATAAATTATTTATTTACAAAAAAATTACATCTTTTATTTAATAATTGAATTTATTTTCTAATTTTTTTTCTTCATGTATATTTCCTAAATTATGAAGTATGAAGTTCAATCCGATTATCACTAATTTGAACTCCTTTATACATTTTACTAATTAGTTAACTTAATGATAATATCATATTAATGAACTTATAATACGTTTTAGAATTTTATCTATAGTAGCCCATTCTTTTTCAAGGACATTTTAGTACATCACTAATTCAAATTGAACCGTTGCAAGGAGCAGCTATTTCTTTTGAAGGCCTTCTTCTTTGTTATATTTCTTCTACCTGCTCCAATATTCCTGTTCTAACTAAGAGTGTAGCTCATATTCAGTCTAGCAGTTATTTAGAACAGTTCAGTGTTGAACCTCTACTCGTAGTGTGTTGAAAATATTCTTTTATTAATTTGCAAAACTACAGTTTTATTTGTAATATATTTTTTATTTTGTTGAACATATTTCCATATTAAACTGCATCCAACAATATCGATTATTTGTGAGAGAATAGTTATATTTATGCAGATAGCAAGTGTCTGTTAGTGAATGAATAATTTCATTTTTTTTCGGGCTAATAAAATTATTTTCTATTTATAATATTATAATTGTTATATCATAGTACTGGACTACTCTGTGAAATGTTTTATTTGTGAGAAAAATTTGATTGGTGTCAAAGAAAGGAAATCATTTAAAGAACGTGGAATAAATTCATTGCGAGAATGTAGTTTAAAAATTGTGATACTGTCAACTTGATTTTCCGGAAAGGTAAAAATAGATTATGAACTTTGATCCAAAATGACGCAACTATAAAAGTCGAAGTTGAAAAGTTTTATAACGCTGAGTCGACCGTCGAAGACATAGAACAAGCTGGTGAGGGAATTATGCTAAAAATGTTTGGAGCCAATAACAAGTCCATTAATGTATGTAGGATTGATCACTTTTTAGCCAATGTAGCCAAGTCTAAGACGGTTAATTTGGCTACGTTACCTCCTACAGATTCTGCTACATATTTACATTCATTAAGGGCTTATTATCAAGTACAAACATGGCTTGGTAACCCTTTAAATGCAGAAAATTGGGGATGGCAAAGGACTGAAACGATGTCTACCTATCAGAACAACCGCACCCTTGGCACCCGAAAAAGTACTGAAATTAATCAATTGCAGTTGCACAACTTCGAATTGCTCAAAAAATTGCAGTTGTAGTAAAAACGGGATGAAATACACAAGATCTTGTAAAGGGTGTAAAGGAAAAACTTGTAGTAATGCGTCCGACCTCATCGAAAACGTAGAGAACAGCGAAGAAAATGACGAAGAAGAAGACGATGATAATTTAGGATGTAAAATGATTGACGTTAGAAAGCAAAAAAGTACGAAGTATCATCAGATCATGCAAGATATACCGGGTGGCTACGGAAGTATTGCCTACAGAATATCTCAGTTATTGTATGAAGTAGGTTTGTGAAATTTGGAGCGTCGATATAATGACATAAGAGCTAGAATTTGAGCATATTGACATGTCGAAGTTAACTTCCGGTCTGACCGGAAGTAACATCAACTTTCTTATTTCAAATGGAAACCCTATTTTCTTTTCTTTTCGCTTTATTCAGCATTCAATTCCCTTTCTAATGACATATCACAAGTTGGTTTCTAACCAGAAACTAGATCAGAAAAAAATATTATTGAAATTCACCGAGTAGGCCGTGGAAGCAAAATGAAAGCTAAAAATTGAAAAGTTGGCTATGGAAACCATACGTCACTTGATAACAGTTGCTACTACTGTGATATTTTATTTTCATTCGTCGGCGTTATAAAAAGCCACCAAAAAAAATATTGGAAAAATTGGGAAAAAACAATACTCTGTAAGTCCATAACTTAAATAGGTACATACAACTTTTTCTTGCCTGTACTATTCAGCATAATCATTCCCTTCTAATGATATAATAGAAAGTAATTTTTTGAAATGAATTACCAAAAAATCCAATTATTATTATTCAACTAACAAAAAAACAAATTTATCGAAAAAAAAAAATCAAATTGATAGGATTAAAGATAAAATAAATTCAAAACAAATGTTCGAAATGCATTCCCTCAGCGTCAATACATTTATTGACTCTGGTGATATTTTCATGTAAAACGTTTCTCATCATTTGGGGCGTGATATCTTGGAAAGCTCTACGAATTTTTACTTCTAGCTCATGTAGAGTTGTAGGCTGTGTGAATAACACCCTATTTTTAAGATGCCCCCATAGAAAAAAGTCGCACGGAGTAAGATCAGGTGACCTTGGTGGCCACCTGACTGGACCATGGGTTGTTATAAGTCTCTCTTGAAAGCGATTTTGAAGATAATTTCTCGCTATTCTTGAATTATGCGGAGGGGCGACATCTTGCTGGAAGTACATTCTCTCAGTTATTTCCGCTGGTAGGTTGTTAATGAATTCTGAAATTTCATTCGTTAAAAAATTAAAGTATCTCTCTCCGGTTAGTTGGCCTTGAAAAAGAATGTGGCCAACAATATGAGTTCCAACTATTCCTGCCCAAACATTCACACCAAATCTCTCCTGGAAGCCACCTTGTCGAAACCGGTGCTCGTTTTCTATCGCCCAGTACCTGAAACAAAAGACCGTTCACACTTTTAGCACTTTACACTTCGACTATCGACAATAATCCAAATAAAGTACAGTACCTACCTTGTATTATTCCTGTTAAATAATCCATTGTTGGTAAATCTTGACTCGTCCGTAAACAAGATATAATAGTTAAATAGGTGATTCTCAGCATTTTGTCGAAGAAACCAATTACAATATTCCAGGCGCCTTTCACCGTCATTTTCATACAAATGTTGATGCAACTGATACTTGAAGGATTTAAATCGATGGTTTTTCAAAATTTTCCTAGCAGAGTCCTTACTTATAGCTAATTCGGCGCCAATCTGCCTTGAGGAAATTGTGCTATCATATTGTACTAAAGCTAATACATTAATTTCAGTTTCCTCATAAATATCAAATGCTTCTTGGTCTTCGTGAACATCAGGCTCAGTTCTTAATTTTTCTTCAAGCCACTGGAAATACCTCCTTGACGGTTGCTGCCTCCCTGGATATCGCTCTAAATACAATCGTTCAGCGGCATAAGAATTTTTTAAACATTCACCATAAATGAGAAGCATGTCAATTTGTTCGGTTCGTAAATAACGGGGCATTTTTTGAATATTCCACTAACTGATTTCGATTTCTAAACCCTTTTAAAATGGCAGAATCAAAACACTACTTCGAACGTCAAAATAATATGGATAGCAGCGTTCGTGAGAGCTCTCGTTTCTTTTTTGTTGCATTCCAAAATACATCTTAATCAGCCTACTTGTTAATATTTTGGTTCGAATGATTATTGCAATGGAATGATTATTCTGAATAGCACAAACATCGTCCATAGGTGAATATTAGAATATCTATGGACGATGGCACAGACCAAGTACGTTTATGTTCCTATTTAACCTAGAACCTACAGGATATAATTTATCATTCCACATTATTTTTAATGTTATTTTTGCGTATGGCGATAATAGAGCAAGAGCAACTGTTATTAAATGACGTATGGTTTCCATAGCCAACTTTTCAATTTTTGGCTTTCAATTTGCTTCCACGGCCTACTCGGTGAATTTCAATAATAATTTTTTTCTGATCTAGTTTCTGGTTAGATACCAACTTGTGATATGTCATTAGAAAGGGAATTGAATGCTGAATAAAGCGAAATGAAAAAAAAATAGGGTTTCCATTTAAAATAAGAAAGTTGATGTTACTTCCGGTCAGACCGGAAGTTAACTTCGACATGTCATATGCTCAAATTCTAGCTCTTATGTCATTATATCGACGCTCCAAATTTCACAAACCTACTTCATATAATAACTGAGATATTCCGTAGGCAATACTTCCGTAGCCACCCGGTATATGGATCTGACGATTCCGATTCAGATGATACTCTTGAGGAGTCACAAGATGATGAGGTAATTGAAGAACAAAGAACCGAAATATGAGAGAGGGAAGATAACAGTTCAATTCCATACATTGATGCACCGAGCTGTTCAGGAATTCCACCATTTAAAAAAAGGAGAACTCGTATGATTTGAAAACTTCTGTATTATTCATGAAAATATATTTTAAAATGTTTTTTAAGCAAAATAATGTATTATTAATAATTTCATTTCCTTCTTAAATTACAGATTTTAAGTTTTTAACAATAAAAATAAATTTTTTTCGAAAATATACCTGAGAAAAAAAAATTAGAAAATTAATTCAATTATTAAATAAAAGATGTAATTTTTTTGTAAATAAATGATTTATAGAGCTCCAGTAGAAAGTTATTAAGGCTTATTTTAATAAATAAATAATTAAACCTTCGCTGAATGTTAATAATTCAAGTGATAAGTAAATGAAAAATGATCTGTAGCAAAATATAAATTGGGTAAGTATAAATTGGAATTAATATATTGTTTAAACAAAAATGGATATTGCTATAATTTATGCGTAATAAGAAAGATATTTTATCATAGAATAAAAAAGTTCTGGGGTCCGTAGCTGTATCTATATTATTTAAAAATTTATAAGCTATGAAATTTAAAAAAAATTAAAAAAAATCTACAATTTTTATAAATAAATGCTTATAACAAATGATAAATAAAGGTTACAGAATCGATTTGGAATTCGTTTCAAAGATAAATAAATCCTTAACAAGAATGCCTCGAATGTTCTTTACCTTATCTCTAATAGTTTAAAAGTTATAGCAATATTTAACTTGACAAATTATATAACGGCTGTAATTTCATTATTATGTAATATTTGAAAGTGTTGTAAAAACTACAAAAATTTTTTTTTCATACTTTTCGAAAAAAAATATAACATTATTTGATTATGACAAATTATTAAGTTAATAAACAATTAAATTATTTATAAAAAAAAATTATTTCTCTGTTATTCCATTGAAAAGGGTCAATGATTATTTATAAGAATAAAATAATTTCTTAACTAATTATTTAAACAATTGAAATATAAAAAAACGATTATAAACAATAAAAAAATGTATTAAAAAAAAAAATTTTAAAAATCATTATTTCACCTATGCTACAAGATAGTAATTTTTTTTTTTTCTTTAAATCCCAAAATAGTCTATTTGTTTATAAACAATTTCTTAACAAATGACGTAAAAATTTTTTTTTCTAATGTTTATTAATACCTATATTAGATGCGAAAACAGCAATAATAATATATTACCAAAAGAAAAATTTTTTAATAACATTTTTTAGAAATTTCATTTTTAGTCAATTTAAAAAAATTATAATTAACAAAATAATTAACTTAAATTAATTTCTTTTTGCAAAACTTTATTAGGTACCTAAATAAAAAGAGCTCCACGAAGCGAAAAATTTATAGATCAATTATTTAAATTTTTATGCCGTAATTTATATAAACAGATTGGAATAAAATTGGTTAATTAACAATGATGTAACTTTTTGAAAAATCGACAAAAAAATTTTTTTTCAAGGAGGTTGTTTTCGCCAAAAAAATGAAAAAAATTCTACAATTTTTATAATTAAATGCTTATAACAAATGATAAATAATGGTTACAGAATCGATTTGGAATTCATTCCAAAGATAAATAAATCCTTAACAAAAATGACCTGAATGTTCTTTACCGTATCTCTAATAGTTTAAAAGTTATAGCAATTTTTAACTTGACAAATTATGTAACGGCTGTAATTTCATTATTATGTAATATTTGAAAGTGTTGTAAAAAATACAAAAAATTTTTTTCTATAATTTGTTATATATGGTTGTTTTTGTAATTTTTTGAAGTTTTCGAAAAAAAAATATAACGGTTAACATTATTTGATTATGACAAATTATTAAGTTAATAAACAATTAAATTATTTATAAAAAAAAATTATTTCTCTGTTATTCCATTGAAAAGGGTCAATGATTATTTTTAAGAATAAAATAATTTCTCAACTAATTATTTAAACAATTGAAATATAAAAAAACGATTATAAACAATAAAAAAATGTATTTAAAAAAAAATTAAAAATCATTATTTCACCTATGCTATAAGATAGTAAAAAAAAAAATTTTTAAAATCCCAAAATAGTCTATTTGTTTATAAACAATTTCTTAACAAATGACGTAAAATTTTTTTTCCAATGTTAATTAATACCTATATTAGATGCGAAAACAGCAATAATAATATATTACGAAAAAAAAAAATTTTAATAACATTTTTAGAAATTTCATTTTTAGTTAATTTAAAAAAATTATAATTAACAACAACAACTTAAATTAATTTATTTTGCATAAATTTATTAAGTACCTAAATAAAAAGAGCTCCACGAAGCGAAAAATTTATAGATCAATTATTTAAATTTTTATGCCGTAATTTATAAAAACAGAGATTGGAAAAAAGTTGGTTAATTAACAATGATGTAACTTTTTGAAAAATCAACAAAAAAATTTTTTTTTCAAGGAGATTTTTCTCGTTCAAGTGTCTACATTATACCATAATTTATTCAAATTTTTAAATTGTAATTTAATATTTTAAAAAAATTATTTTAGATGATATACCGGCTTTTTAGGCGGCGCGCCTATGCCGTAACGCCCTCGCGGAGCCCTATTTTATAGTATGTCAGTCGGATTCAGGAGATACTGGCATCTTGAATTGGAATTGATGTTGGTATTCTACGAAATATTTAATAATGAATGAAATTCCACCTCTCAATTTTTCAGAAATCACAACAAAACTGGCTAACTTTGGACTCACACTGTATATCGTGAGTCGGTGTAGGAGTTGATGCACTTTATAGTGGATCCGATTTGGCCTATCGAACAAACGATGCCTAGTTGATTTGGTTGATATACTCAAAATAGTATCGACATAATGGCCATTTGAAATTTTGGAAAAGTGAACTTCAGCACCCTGTATAATCGAATCTATTGAATTAAGAACGTTAGTGCAATGAAGACATTTGATTAGCATCATGAGATCTACGAAATATAAAAAAATCAAGCAAATTCACCGAAAGCCAATTTCCCATTGATGCGGTGCGGGGTTGTTTCGTGTTTTCAAAAAATTAAGAAAAAATAGGTATATAAGATAAAGAAAATAAGTCCAAATAATATTTCATGCACAATTTGTTCTCCTCTTTCCAATTGCGATATAAATTTTTCAACAGCGAGTTTCTGGAAGTTTCATAGTCTAGGAAAATCATTAAATTGTTTTTCGACACATCGGCAGGAGTTCAAAAAACTCTGAAAGATGTTCGATGTGCATGTGTCTAACTCTCTGTGCTTTTTTCTATGATATTTTCATTTCTGTAGCAGCGCGTCTTCTTCTGGAGTTTCCATAGTGTGGGAAATTTCTTTATTTTTTTTCGACATATCGACGGGAGTGCAAAGTAATCTGATAAATGATCTATGCACAACTCGATGTCCTCTATTCAATGGTATTTTTATTTTAATGGCAGTGCTTCTCCTTGAGTTTTTATAGTCTGGGAAAATACTTTAATTTTTTTTCGACATATCGACGGGAGTCCATAGAAGTCTGAAAGATGTTCTATGCACAACTAGATGTCCTCTTTCGAATGGTATTTTTATTTCAGTGGCAGCGCATCTCCTTTCTGAGTTTTTATAGTCTGAGAAAATACTTTAATTTTTTTTCAAAATATTGACGGGAGTCCAAAGAAATCTGAAAGATATTCTATGCACAACTCGATGTCCTCTTTCCAGTGGTATTTTTATTTCAGTGGCAGCGCATCTCCTTCTTGAGTTTTTATAGTTTGGGGATATACTTTAATTTTTTTTCGACATATTGACGGGAGTCCAAAGAAATCTGAAAGATGTTTTATACACAACTCGACGTCCTCTTTACAATGGCAATTTTATTTTAGTGGCAGCGCATCACCTTCTTGAGTTTTTATAGTCTAGGAAAATACTTAAATTTTTGTAGGAATGTAGGCTTTCATAGCTGGAGTCATTGTTCTGGTTGGTTTCTGGGTTTTGCCGTGGTCTCCTTTGGTTTAAATTTCCAAACGTTTCGACTGCAACTGTGGCAGTCATCTTCAGTGGCGTGGTCGAAGTACTCTTCTAGACGTATCAACTGAAACGCCACTGAAGATGACTGCCGCAGTTGCAGTCGAAACGTTTGGAAATTCAAACACTTCAATTTTTTTTGGTATAGGATCAGATATTTTTGTTATGACTTCACTCTTGTGCTTCATAAAATAAACAATTCTGTAGTGAAAGAAATCATCTTTCAACAGAAGAAAATACACTGAATCGCTAATTGATTTTACTTCTATGGGACCGCTGACGTCTACATGAATAATTTTACCAGGTTTTGAGGTCACCATTGAAGCTGATTGAATCATTATTTTTCTTTCGGGCGTTGACTGATATAGTACCCCTTCCTTCAACTGCCAAGCTTGTTTCATCACCGATTACAATGTACTCTTTGATATTGAGTAATTGTTGAACCAGGATCTATTAAAAGTCATATGATGACTCGCACCACTGTCCAAATACCAATCACATTTGAATCCACCTTCCATGTTGGACATAAGGGCGTAGTTAGACCTCGCTGATGATGTAGATGGTGTTTGCTCCACCATCTTTTTCTTAAACCAACAGTCGCGTTCAAAATGACCCCGTTTTTTGCAGTAACTACATATCACGTTTTTCTCCACGAATCTTCTTTCTTTCAATTCATTGTTAGTCTTTCTGGGGTACTTTTTTGTTCTCCAGTTCGATTTCTCTGCAGATATCGACTACTCCTTCGTCTCTGTTGTCCCTATTCTTGATTCTCTCTTCTTCAGCGATTAATCTTGATGTCAAACTATTGAGTGTTTTTTCGGGAGAACTGTCCCAAGCGGAGTGAAATTTTTTAAACTTTCTGGTAATGTCATCAAAATTTTCTTCATTAGCATACTCTCACTGATTTCATCTCCGACCGATTTCAAATCATGACTCAGGTTCTCTAGATCCGCTATGTGTGCTGCTACCCCATCGTTTTCGAATACATATGCATAGAATCTTTGTTGAAGGGAATGTAAATTCGCTTCGGTTGTTTTTCCGAACAGAGCTTGAATTCTGGTCCACATGTCCACATGTCTACATGTCTGCTGAACTCTTGCAAGCAATAAGATGAGTAATATCCTTTTCGCTAACTGAAGTTACGATTACTCGTTGTGCTTTCAAGTCATCCTCACTCCACTTCTTCTTGCTTTCCTCCGATGCAGCTGGATTCTGCTTTTGTCGACTACATCATAAACTCGAGCAGTTCGTAGAATTATGATTATTTGGAATTTCCAAGCCGGATAATTACTTCCGTTATTTTCGAGTACAATAACTCTCTTGAATTCGACTTGATCCATTTTACTTTCAAAATCTCAAAACAACCACACAAATTACTTTTAGTCAATATGTGTGTAACTTATAATTCTCTTCTCACAACTACAGTTTTTCCAGTGTTTGATAAAAGAAAAGAACTCAAAGAATTGTTAATTCTTTTCAATGAGGAATGAAAATATTATAATGTATAAAGAGCAACTCTAATCTCTGACTTTTTATTTGACAATATATCAAATTCAATTTTTTATCAACAACTTATTTTTTTTAAGTATATAGAATACGTAAAATGAATATATCAAACATAAACACTAACACCAAGTATTTCAACAATCAGCCCTATGCTGTATCACTTCCGTTAAAAATAACGCCAACGTTATTCGCCATTTCCGTTATTTTGGTATGATTGGTAATAGCAAAATAACGGAAATAGCGAATAACGATGACATTATTTTTAACGGAAGTGAAACAGCATAGGGCTGAATATCTGACAGAAAACAACTAGTTTCCCCAACGAATATTGAATACCTGTCGTACATTTGTGCAACGTTCCTCACGGACACATAATTGCAAGTGCTAATTGTTACAAAGCCAATGAATAGTATCCTTCATTTTGTTGGATAGGTCAGACGACAATGCAGTCGTCTTGTTCCACAAAATGAATAATAATATTCAAAAGCCTTATAGTATCTGTCTACGAATGGAGCTGCAACTTACAGCAAAGTAATTCGCAGCGCCATCCGCAAACAGACCAAAAGCACAAATTAACTACAGATGTAATTCAATATCCTTAGGGGGAAGTAGTTGTTTTCTGTCAGATATTTGCCTTAATTTTCACTTTGTGATATTGTGTGGAGAGAGATATTTTTCGGTGTAACGAAATATTTGTTATCATTGAATTGAACTCTCCAATTGTAACCAAACGCATAGATTGAATCAGTAAAATCAGAAATATTATTTAGAAGTATCCCGGGCCACATGAAATATTGCCTCCGGTCATAAAAGTCTACCCCTCGAGAATGTATCAAATGACAGTTTCAGTTTTCAACTCGACCTTTAACTTCAGAATCATTCGAAATACATTCTTACAAAAGATCTTCTGAAAAATAAGTACTAAAATCTCCTAAACCGGGACGTTCAGGCAGAAATATTTATTTAGGCATGCATGTGCTTATAATAATTCTATGATAGGCAAGATATTGGAATAGTCCAACCCTCGAAATTCTAAGGGTCTTCGGAATAACAGTCAGTTTTTAGTTTTAACCCGTAGGATGCAGATGTATTCTGTTAGTTAGTTATGTATTGTTTGTGTAAATTCGGATAATCTTTTCATTGAGTCTTCTGGTTTCAACTCAAATTTAAAATTGAGGAATGACTTAATTTTCAGTATAAATAATTTAGTTTTCTAAACAACCTTTCTCATTCCCCTGAAAAGTTGATTCTTCCAATCAACTTTCATATCAATCATTATGTTTCTTTTATTCAACGTAGTTTGATCTAACTAAACAATCTGTTTTACATATCCTTCAGATGTTAGTAACTATCTTTCCTCATTTGTATTTCATTCATTATCTTGATATATTTTAATATCAGTTTCAATAACTATTATTTACTGAATGTCCTTTACTAAATCTTCATTGTTTGTCTTTATTTGTTAATTAATTTAATATGAATATTTAAGTGTTGTTAAATCCTGTTTTTCATTTCAAAAAGTTCATGCACGGGCTCTTCCAGCCTAGTCAAATTGATAATAAATTTCAATGAGTTGGAAACCAAGAAAATATTAAATTTCGAATGTAGTAAATTTTTCGATGAGTTCCAATTCCATCCTGTGAAGAGAACAAGTAACAGCAGAACATCCAAGGGAGACCAAACGATTAAGAAATTAAGGTGAGATAAAAATCTTGAATTCTGTGAGGTATAATTCTAATTTTCTTGACAATAGAGCCCGACCTTCCCATATATTTAATATCTTTAACGATTCCGCTCGGTCGAACTTATGTGACAAAATGCTATTCAATTATAAAGAAAGCAGTTTGTTATAATGGTGTCTCAAGTTTGGGGTTCATCTGAAAATAAATAGATATATCTGAAATCACATTTGTTAATACAAAATATGTAGGGAAATCATAATTTTTTTTATATAAAATTAGGATTCACTTCTTTATTCCTGCAAAATTATTTCAATTTGAAAATAACGTAGTCATTTAATTTGAATAATTGCTAAAATTAGCATTTCAACTTTCATGATAATTTGTTAACTTAAGAAATCATGTTTTCAAGAAGAACTTCAGTATTATAGAGGAGATTTGCTAAGAAATACTACTATCACTCAAAGAGTTGTTTATAATAGATGTATTTTAAATAGTTTGTTGTATTTATTGACAGAGACAGGCGCAGAAGTTTTAAAAATAAAAAATATCATAAAATAACCTGTATCGGTTTTGAGTACTATATCGTTCATAGTCAAGCAGTTTTGTTGCTACTTTCACATTTCATGACAGTTTTTAGTCAAATAAGACCAAAGCGAAATTTCTACCAAATTCAGAGAAACCAACCACTTGTTTTATATATTATGATACCAAATCAGATAATTCATATTTCAAAGGCTCACAACACAAGAAAACCGAGAGAATTATACCTCCCCATGCGAAAATAACCTTCTTTCATCAACTTACACCATTAAATGGAATTGAGGAATATAAACGAGTTATACGAGTTAAAACGAAAACTCCGGCAAAGGCCGTTAAAAAAAAATATATTTTGATAATTTGGTACGAAATTTCAGTAGTAAATTAAACTTTGACCGAAATGGAACAAATTTAATATGTAAAAATAGTTATTGAGAATAATATTTACAAAATGTACCAAATTTAATCAAATTATTCAAATATAGATAAATAACTTGACAGAAAGGGAATACAACAATATACAAAGGTAGTTAATGACGTTCTACATTGAAACGTTAAATTTGGATGGTCTTAGTACACAAAATATTGCACTTTCTGAACCTAGGTACCGTTAAAAGACACTGTTTGTTTGGATTGCGAAGTACATCGCCTTTCACTCTATAGGGGCAAAATAAATGGGTAAATTATTATTTATTGGTCAGTAAAGGCAAGAAATTTTATTGTTGAAGTGTTAACAGTATCCCTTTCAAATATATTGTGACAAAAGGATTCCTAACAAAGAATAGAATATTTAAAGTCGAGATATTGTAATTCGTAATTATCATCAGAGATAAACCTATTAATCCTCCTCAAATTTCTTTCTTCATCCAGTAATAAATAAAGTT
Organism: Chrysolina americana; assembly: GCA_958502065.1. Classification (NCBI taxonomy): domain Eukaryota; kingdom Metazoa; phylum Arthropoda; class Insecta; order Coleoptera; family Chrysomelidae; genus Chrysolina; species Chrysolina americana. Next base: position 48,591,499 of record OY293410.1, on the reverse strand, counting down.
GTCAAAAGAACACGTCATAACGAATTTGATTCCTGATTCAATTTTATAGAAACATTTCAATATTGATCAGCATAAAAGTTAAGACAAACGAGTAATTTGAAGGTATTAAATTGCCTTTACTTCCTAGTTGATTGACATATCCATTGTTTTTTTTCAGTCTACAGAAAATACTCTCTAACTCGAATTGTCTTGTACTGATATCAGTTTAAGGGATATGAATAGTCCGACAAAATGAACAATGTCTTGGTTTCTGTTATGTTGCGTCAGATATGAAAGAAATTGCAATATGTTTTAGAAAAAATTAACAAGTTAAGGCTGAAGAATTACACGAACGATATCTGAAGTTTTCAAAATTTTTCATGTTACTAAAATATGTGACTATTATGAACGGAGAAGTGGTATTTTGAAAAGTCAACTTGTATAATTAGTGGCAAATGGCGTAAATTGTTGGTAGTTCCAAACATGGAATCAAATAAAATGATGGAAATTATGTGAAGTTTTTGATAATTAGATGATGTCTTGATGAATTCATTTTGTTGCTTTTAATACTGTAAGAGTCAGGTTTCGAATTGCTCACCTAAAAAGTAAATACATTTTCTCGACAGTTGTAGCTTTGCAGTGCGAAACATAATTTTAATTGGAGACAACTCATATTCGCTATGTCGATTAATAATTGAATGCTAATGAATTCGTCCAGGTGGAAGCCCACCAAATTCATGAGCTTTAAGCACAAATATGTCAATTTTTGTATCACCTCATGTCACTTTGAGAAAACTTATTAGAACAATCCACAAATTTAACTCTAACATATTCGTTACAACGCAGTTGTGGCATATTAAAAATTCCTAGAGAATTAACTTACAAAGAAAAACTTTTTTTAGTTAGAACTATAACTATCTTAAGTCTATTACGAACTATCATTCAATACACTTACAGGTCCAGTTATACTTATTCACATGCTATTTTGAATCTATCGTTTATTATTAATATTTCCGGATTTCAAAGACAATTTTTTTTCGATTTGTTGTTTCATAGATTATCCACAACGCACTAACTCTCATTATTTTGTCTGAATGGTACTTTTATTGTCCTTCTATATTGATAGTTGAGACCATCTGTAGTATATACCTTCCGTGCAGGGCATCACACGTTAAAAGGTGAGAGCCTCGTCTTGAGAGTGCAGCCGGTTGACGAATAGGAAAAATATATATATTTCGTCTTCAAATGAGGTAAAAAGTGATATATTTGGAGCCGGTAACTTAAATAAATTAAACAGCAAATTCAAAGAAGCGTAATTGATTAATTTTGAGACTAGAATACAGAAAAAGAAAACAATTTTTAATATCAAATCATTTATACAGGTGGAACAAGAGTTAGAGCACCTGAATGTATCATTCAATTAAGTGAAATTTTTGTTACGGAAAAATTGTAAGAATTGTATTGTCTTTGAGAAAACTTCATCATTTTAGAAACAAGAAAATAAATTGATGCCACTTGCCACTAAGTCAATTACTCCTCCACAGTAATAATAAATAGAAAACAAAATAAAAGTAGATAAAAATTGTTATAGTCAACTACTTCTATCGATGTTCCTACCGATGCTAACAGTTATAACTTTCGGTAAATTTTCATTGTTTACCATATAAATAGTTAATTACCATAGAATCGCGGAGCTCTATTACTTTTTGAACTGAGTTAACAATATTTCACATATACACCTATTCATGAATATTTCTACAAATCTATTAGAGATCAATTTGCATCCTTCAACAACAGAAAAAGAAACAAAAAACACCATTAAGTATTTAATTTCCGTAATTTTCAGATGATTTTCGGATTATGAAATTTTAAATTGAGATAACTTTTGCAATTATTTTATACACCTACAAGCCCTGGGTATTTTTAGAAATCTCTCCAAATATTATCGAGTAATAATTTCATTTTTAATCACATTAATATATAAATTCTTTTAGTAAAGTTAACCATATACGTTGAGTTATGGTAAAATAATTGAAATTCTGAGATATTCTATATTCAAGTACATACTTTTATTTTGTGCTAGAAGGATTTCAGGTACCAGCTAGAGAAAGGTTCCAGAAATCTTACTGTGAACATCATAGATTTAAAATTTCGAGGCAAGTCAATAGTCGCTACACTAAGCATGTGAATGAGTGTATCTGAGGCAAAACATATGTTCATTTTTCAGGAAGGTTATCGAAGTAAATATAGTCGACTAGTTTTCTATTGGAATTAAATGATCAAATATCTAGAAAATTCTAAAAAAATATATTAGAAATCTTGTTTTTGTTTGAACCCATCTAGAATGTTCTATATTTATTATAAAATCAAATTAAAATCGAAAATTACAGTATGCGTTCGCACACGTGAATGAAACGACATGTATGTCGACCATTCCAAAGACAAATATAAGAAGTAATAATAATAATAGTACATGGAAATTTATTTATTGATTTATTGTATTCCCGTGTAAACAAAGTAACCGATTTTCTAGTAAATTCAAGGTAAGCATTTCAAAATGAAAATGGATCAAACTGTCCTAAGAAAAGAAAAGTATTTAATAATAATAATAATCGAGATATTGATAACGAAAAATCTTCTTACAAATCACAGAATGGAAATAAGGTCCAGATATGATATAGTTCTTTTAAGTAATCCAAACAAAGGACAATTTTTCTATTCTAAAATTGAATCTGAAATTGAAAAAATAAAATAATAATAATAATAATAATAATAAATTGAAACAAAGCTTAATTGGTATGTGCCAAGGACAAATAGCAATGAGACTGGACGAGAACATGCAGAGGATTTATGGAAAATTCTTGCATACGCTTGGATGGTAATTTTTTTGAAAAAGAGGAGGCGGTGAAATTGGGTTTACTAACATATTACAGGTAACATTCTTGTGTACGCACAATACATTATAATGATATTTATTCTATTACCAGACGGCATATCAGAATTTTCTTCTGAGTAACTTTTGGTTTCATTTGTATCAAGTTATCAATAAAGGTTTTGTTGAATCTATGATAATTATGAAACCCATTTTATCATTATACCATCGTATATTGTTTCCAGATAGTTCAGGTTCTATAGAGAAGAATTTTCTGGAAAAGTGAGAATGTATGGACGAATTAAGCAGGTTCCAATCAGGATATTAAAGAAAACTGAACAGAAAAAAAATACTTACCAGCCGATATCTCAGCCGAATATATTAAATCCATAAAATTGTACATAGAAAAACCAATATAGCTTTTCTTCCTAGTAAAGGAGAGAGGGAAGAATGTAGGTCCATCGACCAAGGCTTTGGCTAGAAAGGGAGCGGGGGAAACTGATCATATTCACCAGGAAGGCTATGATCATATACCGGTAGTAAGCGGAAGTTCTGCGCCGAAGAATTGTTATTGTTACTCAGACGAGGTAAGTCGAAAAGCACAAAATACTGAGAATGTAAAATGGTCGAAGAAAATGTAAAAAGGGTACCCTTTCGCTCTTCGTATGTTTCCCTAATGCCAAAGAGAAACCAGGAAGGTTCCCTCTGGCATCTTGTGTAGTTTGACAAAGGATCCTTCCTGTTTTTCCCGAATCCCGAACCAAACTAAGTGATAAACCAGGAAAGTGATATTCTAATGACTAAAATAATTTTGTCAGGGTCTTCCCAACCTTCAATTCTAGAAAGTAGATTGTACCAGTTTCATGGTCCCGATTTGAGTGTCTCAGGGGAAGCCGGCGCCCTCGAGATAATCAAGTCAGCTGGCTACACACATGGTTCGAAATGTTGTTTAAATTTCAATATTGTAAGAAATGGGCTTAGTAGAAGAGGTGGAAGTTTTGGTAATTTTGAAGAAAAATCGAGAAAGGAAGAGTGGATAAAATTTGAAGAAAAATTTAGGCAGAGTAAAATAAAGGCTGAGGAGAAGAAAGGAAAATGTTCTAGTCACTTTCACTAGGAACCAAGAAGAAAAAGTGGTGTAAAATTGTGTTTTGGTTAGAAAAATTAATTGATTTCGAATCTAGAAAAATGGAATTTTAAATTTTATAAGAGATATTGTTGAAAAAAAAATATTGACAAATGTTAGCGATGCATTACGTGGAGTTGACATCAAATTATAATTATGGAGAAAAATAAAAGTAGACACACGCAAGAAATAAAAATCCTTTAGAGAGGGGAAAATAAATACAGAAACTCGGGTACATCGAGTATGGAAATCTATGAAAATCTTCTATATTGATGAATTGATTGAATGAACATGTGACAGATGGCGGAAAACCTTGCCAGCCGAATGGAGGTGCGATTAGATACGTAATATTGAATGGAAATGTTACGCTTTGGGAGCATATCCGTAACTTGTCAAATGAAGACATTGAATTCTAAGTTGTCCGGATAAGCAAAAGCAGTTCCTGTAGCTCCAAGTCATACTAGGGTACAGAAAAAGAAGTAAATTGATAAAGAAACTCGAAAAAGAACCTACCGGTAAGAGTTGAAGATATTGAGTAGACTCGTAGGAACCTAATATGGTAGTGATGTTAGCAATAACTTTCCACACTCTCAGAACATGCCATCAGCGTTTTACTAATATCAATTGAGGACCATAACATTGTACTATATTGTGATATACTGAGCGAATTTTGATTAAGTCTTATAATTTTTTTTTTCTTGAATATCTAAAATATTTCTTTTGTGATTATTTAGAAATTTCTACTTTTAAAGTTGTGCACGTTTTCAACTATTTAATGAATCAATCTATTATGAATATGTGTATTGAAAGTGGATTTTGTGAGATGTGGTAGGTAATGAGAGGGAGAGAAATGCGCACTGAAATTGGTGAATGAATTATTAAGTGTATGAAAATAAATAGTTAGATTCGTGAAATAAGTTCTACTGTTCGGACTTCAGGAGTTAATTAGCTACTAATCCTTGAAAGTTCCGAACATATTTAATTTCAGTAACACTCGTTTCAAGTATATCACCATGAAAGGAAAGAGAGAAAATTTTCAATCAGAAGACATACCTCTTAAAATAGAATATATGGAGAAAGAATAAAATAAAATAAATAAAAGAAAGTCATCAAAATATCAAAAGAGTGAGTGGATGTCAAATTAAAAAAAAAAATTGGCACAGAAACGAACAACAATCTGATTCGTAATATGTAAATGTTGTCAATTTGTATGGAAGTCGCACACTAAACAATATACACGATGATATTTGTTAATCAAGTAGGAAGAGCCGAAAATTACAACTTTTAGGATACGGAAAAATAAGGAAACTGGTTATAGGATAGTATCTAGAAAGGTACAGAAAAGAAACAAAAAACAATGAAACAACAAAAAAATAAGGGAAAATTAAATAAAAATAATAATACAGATAATAATAATTTTGGCAAGATTTCAGAGTTCTACACGAACTAATGTGCAGCACCTACCAGAACAAGGAAAACATAGTAGAAGACATACGAAAGGGAGCGGAATGGAGAACTTCACAATCAACCAGGCAGGACCACCTCAATATCCGAAATTTCTTAGGATAAAGAATTCGTAATGAGGTAACGGGAACTGGGGTATCCAACTTCCAGTTTCCAAGTCGCGAACTAGTCACCTACAGAAATTATTGGATATTGGATAATTCCCAGGATATAGGACCGAGGCTCCAAGACGAAAGATCAAGGATCCCAGTGAAGGACCAAGGACCCAATCCTCCAGGACAAAGACCAAGGATCTAAGACCAAAGATCAATGAGCCAAGACCAATGGACCAATATCCAAGGCAATCTTACCATTGAGTTTCAACACTCTACCACAGCGGAAAGAGGCCAGGATCTGGTGGATTGCACGAGTACAATGCAGTCTCCCATCGGCTACCAAGCGAGGACCAGGACGCAGAGGTTACCTACCAAGTACATGGAACATAGGAGATATCTGTTGGAATGGATATTTCGTACAAGGACTACATCTATCTTTGTATACTGGGTGAGGAGTATGCAGTTTTCAATGTCATCTGGACCTATTCCATCTGGTTCACATTGTCGCAGCTTACCTAACAGTTCAGAAGGATACCAAGGAACTAGGTTACCAGAAGTTCCCGGCAGAATGCAGTATCCAATCCATTCCACTAGATACCAGCAAACCACCTTCTCTTCGATGGACTTTCACAGTCAGCCTCGACACTGAACCGACATAAGCGAGTGCGGTAAGGAACAATATTTTGACATTGGTGTTTCGACCATGGGCGTGCGGAAACCCATTACGCGCGGGATACGGACTGCATAAATATTGACCGTAGAATTTTAAATGAGAAAAAAAAATGTTAAGAGGATCTGGAGTAAACATTTATTTTGGAAAAAAAATGTCACAACTCTTAAGGGGGAGGAATGTAACCAAGCGCATATATTAAATCAGTAAAATCAGAAATATTATTAAGAAGTATCCCGGGCCACATTGTGACGAACGTCATCTTTGTATAATTTTAATTAAACGCAATTGAAACGAAAATCACTAATTGAGCCAGACTCCGCGTCCTGCGAAAATCCGGCCCAATAATTAAATAGCAGACCGTGAAATAATTACAGATAATCTCAATTAGGATGAATAATGCTGCCTTAAGAATACCCAATCTGCTATGGAATCACTCCTCATTACAAATGATGATTAAATGAATCGCGACAGCTCATCAAATGCACGTGCTTGTCGACGAATCGACTTAATGGCCTTTGCGAAACGTATAAAAGACGAAATCCGAATCATTCAACAAGTTCAAATGTACTCTCCTTGCAATTAAGTGCTCCGATGTAGTAATGGTTTGGTCCATGAGTGGACATGTCGAGATCGAGAAAATAGCTAAAGTGTAATTATTTGTGAAATGCATAAGTCGTGGTAAAGTCAGTTTGGTTAATACGCTGCTAGAAGGATGGCTACTCCACCCCCAACTCCTCCCCTGATACCACAACGCCCCGGCGCCATCGACGTTGGTGCCCCGTTGAACCTAACCCTTGAGAATCTGGCCATTTTTAATGGAAACACAAATATTCGGGACTTCGTTAATACAATCGAAAACACGGTTGCTGTAGCAGGTTGGGCAGAGAACCGTGTGTCATCCTTGGTTCGCCTCCGGCTCAGAGGAATTGCAAAACAGCTAATCGAAGCCGACGAACAGTTGCGGACAACAGCGGATTGGAACATACTCAGGAAAGTGTTGGTTGACCAGTTTGGTACATTAAAAATACGGGGTCAGAACCAAAGAAGATTTGCGGAGTGCCGACAGCAAAAGAACGAGTCTTGTCGCCAATACTTGGAGAGGCTGAAAGTGCCTGCCGCCAAAATTGCGTACTTTTCAGGAGATGACGCCATAGATGCTGTAATTAGGCAGAAACAGGAAGCCGAGACGATTGCGCAGTTCTCTATGGGATTGCTAGACCCAATTAGGAGGAGTGTACTATCTGCTGGTCCCACGACGATACAGCGGGCCGTGGAGCTGGCGGAGAAGCAGGAAGTCATCGAGAGCATCATAGGTCCCATTAGCAGGCCATACCGACAGAACCAGTAGTCAGGAGCTCACGAACCGTAGCAAGGTGCCAAATTTGTGAGCGCACCAGGCACGAAAATGAACACTGCCGAAGCGCCAGGCAAAATAGCGGCGCCTTAGAATGCGAATATTATTGGAGGAGAGGACATTCCGTCAAACACTGCTACCGGAAGCAGGAACTATGCTTCGGCTGCGGACTTCCGGGTCATCTGAGGAAAGATTGCTCTGTAAACCAGAGGTGGCCTCGAAAGGAGGGTACCCGTACTAGAGGACATACTTTAAACCAGGAATCGGCTTCTCGCTCAGCCCCAGCAGAAGTCGTCGACGAAATGGAAAACTAAGGGACGACCCTAGTACTTACGTGCTCTGGAGAGAGTGCCCAGCGTAACACGATAGTACTAAGAGTCAATGGCGTAGAGCGCCATATGCTTTTGGATTCAGGTGCCAGCGTTTATATGGCACGTTTGGACATCATTAGAACCGAAGGAATTCTTATTTATAGACAAAAATTTGTTAAGAGATGTTGAAGGAAAGGATATTCCTTATAAGGGATCTGTAATGTTAGATTTGGAGATTGGAAATAGACAAACAGTCCGGCATGAGTTTTTAGTGATAGATTCTATTGATTTTGCGAACCAGTTCATTATCGGCACGGATTTCATGCGGAAATTTCAAGTCCGTTTGGACTGGCGAATGAACAAGCTCTGCATTTTAGACGAGGAAATAGATTTAGAATACGAACCTCGGTATAGTTTGAGGAACAAGTGTGAGAAGCTTGAGGACAATAGAGTCGAGAAGCTAGAGGAAGGTATGCGAGAACTCAGGGATGTTGTTGATTCATGGGATAGGAAGTTGAGTGAGGGTTTCTCTGTAGGTTGAGCACCATCACTGCTGAGCTTACAAGGAATGAAAAGGAGAGACGGCCTTTTGATTCCGAGACCAAGGGAACCCTCACCGACTGAGCGATCCAAGAACCGGAATGGGTTAGATTATAACGGAGAGAGTGATAGCAGGGCAGACGTGTCCTCAAGGTCGTGGTCGCACCCCGAAGCGCGTAAGGGGGTGAGTATCAGTGAGAAATGGACAAAAGCGCCTTCTACTGATTTTGGGAACTTCGAGGGAGAAGTTCCGTTTTCTGATAATATCAGTGAGAAATGGACAAAAGCGCCTTCTACTGATTTTGGGAACTTCGAGGGAGAAGTTCCGTTTTCTGATAATATCAGTGAGAAATGGACAAAAGCGCCTTCTACTGATTTCGGGAACTTCGAGGGAGAAGTTTCATGTTCTCGTGATTTGAATTTGCAGGATGCTTGGAAAGGAAAATTTACATCCTTGCATGGGAATTGCGAAAAAGACATTTGACTTGTTGAGCATTCGAGAAGCGCTCATAGTGGAAAATCAGCCTTGTTAACCATTGATGAGAAATTCGTCTTCTAGTGATGGATGGTCAGGAAAGCTGTCGTCAGTTTCTGGACGCTCCACGGAGATACAGAATGATAGAAGAACGAATAGTTCGGGCGGATGGTCGAGGGGACCCCCGCCAATATCTGGGAACTTCAGGTTAGAAGTTGCATCAGTTAAGGATGGTATGATCGGAAATTCAAGGGTGGAAAATTATCGGCCATTTTGTAAGTATCTTGGCAGAAGCCCTCAAGTAATGTGGCAACTAGCGAGACTTTTGGTAGAAATGGAAATCAAGGAGAGCTTTCGCCAATTTGTGAAAACTATGTAAACATAAGGACAGCGACGGTAGAAAAGTCCTCACAAACTTGTTTGGAGCCCAAATATGTTGGAGAATGTGGCAAACGAAGTGTCCACGTGACGCAGAAGCCAAGAATATATAATACGCTTGATGCTAGTTCGCAAACAAGCCCCGTCGTTTTTGAAGGAAAAAGAAGTCCGGTGGAACGAGATGTCCAGTTCACGTCGAAACAATGGCCCGGACCGACAGGTACAGATGATGCCAGAATAGCAGATGATTCGAGGAGTGAAGGAATATGGTTACCAAAGGATTTAATTTTACCACCACGAACGAAAGTAATTTGCATGGCGACGGCCAGAAAAAGAGTGAAATCGGAAAATATAGTAGTAGATGAGAGGAGTATGTCAGGAATAATGATAGCCCGTTCTGTAAGCAAAAATAAACAAGAAATACCGATTCAAATACAGGAGAGGACGTGAGCGAAAATGGACAAAGGTGCGCCATACGGCAGGTGCAAGTTATAAAGAAGAAAAAAATTTGGACATATTGGATTTGGAACAGCCCGAAACTTCAGAAAGGGAAAAATTAGCTACGCTGGTGAGAGAGTATATTGATGTATTTCATGCTCCGTCTCAGAAACGGATATTTACTAATTTAGTTACGCATCGGATTATCACCGAAAATGTGCCTCCTATTTCTAAAAGACCATATCGGATACCATACCAGAGAAAACCGATAATGGAGAAGGAAATCGCCGATTTGTTAGATAACGGAATTAAAAGGGATTCTCAGAGTCCATGGAGTGCTCCTGCGATCCTAGTCGAGAAAAAACAGGTCTCACCGGAAAAGAATGCTTGGTGTACCTCGATGACATAATCATATTTAGCGGAGATGACGTAGATGAGCATTTGAGCCGTCTACGGCATGTGTTCGAGAGAATGAGAGCAAGCAATTTGAAATTTAAATCAGCCAAATGTAAGTTTTCAGAAAAGGAAGTAAAATATCTAGGACACATTATATCAGCCAGAGGGTGCGAGGCTGATCCAGAGAAGACAGACGTTATTGAAAAATATCCCCGACCCGAGTGTGTTAAGGAAATCCGATCGTTCTTAGGACTATGCGGATTCTACAAAAAATTTGTACCAGAATATGCACGCATTGCCTAGTCAATGCCATATTTAAATAAGAAAGATGTCAAGTTTAAGTGGGGAAACGAGCAAGAGACAGCCTCTCGAACCTTGAAAGGGGCGTTAATGAAACCCCCTGTGTTAAGGCATCCTGATTTTAGCAGGAACCGCGATATCAGATATACTGAGTCAGGACTACGACGATTTGCTATGCTAGTAGAATGTTGAACCCAGCTGAGACTTATTCGACTATTGAGAGGGACGCATTTTAAGATTTTTACCAATCATAGGCCATTGGTATATTTGTTATCCATGAAGGACCCCAGCTCCCGGTTGGCTAAGTGGAGCATGGCCCTGTTAGAATATTCTTTCACTATCAAGCACCGCCCAGGAAAAATAAATGCCAACGCCGATGCGCTTTCGAGAGTAATTAGCGACCCAGAAAGTAGCGTAACAGATGCCCCTAGCGCGCCAACTATAGAAAGACTCGGCGACGCCACTGGAGAGATTCCACTTACCCCGAACGTCGTGCGACAAGTGCAAAAGACCCCCCGACGGGAACTCCCAAACGAACATCTGATTATCCCGGAGACCGTATTCGACATGAAGGAGATAAGGTTCATGCAGGCGGCCGACGAAGAAGTATCTGAGTTAGTAGGTCAAATCGGAGACGATATAAACGATTTGGTGTATTACCATCGAGACGGAATTCTGTATGTGTCAAGGAAGGTCGACGAATGGAAAGATAAGATATTTGAGCCTATGAAAATGAATCTTGACCTTGAGAGGGAAAGTTACTCGTATGCCGATACGAAGGATGCCGTGAAAGGGACAAAGGAACCCTTAGGTACTTGTTTTCACCTCGATACGGGAGGATACGCGAATAAAGGCGCGTCTAGAGATACTGGAAATATTATGAAAAGGACAGGAAAATCCTGTTCCACTTGTTGTGATTCCTTGACAGGAGGCAACCCCGCTTGGAAGAATATGAAAACCCGCAGACAATTGTTTCAGTTCCATGGAAGGAATTTACGGAAAACTAGAAGAAACTAGAAAAGCCATTGAGCCGGATTTGAAGAAAAAAGACTTCGAGAAAAATCGTGACGATAATAAGGAAAGTGCTGACACTCAGAGCATTTCCGGATAAGATAGGAGCATGCTAGCTCGGAGTATTGAAATGGTCATTGACATGCCAGAATATGTGAAAGCGATTGGAATCTTGAGATAGAACAAAGTATACTCAGAGAATTAGAAAAAAAGCAACACGCAGAATGTGTCCCCTCTATATTGACAAGAAAATGTAAATGAAAATCGATGAGAAACTAGTCAAAGTATTGTTACAGTTAGATGTTGAAACATAGCTAGAAACTAGATGGATACCCAGTAAGTTAACAAGTCATAAGGAAGGGATAAGTAATAACTGAACAAAATTGGATATACTTTTGATCCGTTAAACCCGCTGTTAAAGGTATTGGGAGATCGAACGTCTCCGCATTACGAATTGTAAAAGGGAATATTGTTTATAATTATCATGTTTGAAAACAGGACAGCCTCGTATATTTGTATTGGAAATGACCTTCAAGTATTAGTATTTGTCGTAATATTGAAAGTCATATTTGCTGTTGCAAAATTTAAAATATGAGAGCCGATTCAGTGCTTCGGAGATGTCTTGTTTGAAACAAATTATGAAAATAGATTATCGTTTGATTTATTTCTACAAAGGAAATATAGTTCTGGATATTTGGCAAAATGAATATGTAATTATTTTTTGTATTTTATACGTTATTGTGAAATGTATGTAAGGTTGATATAAGTATTTGCATGTAGTTATGGAAGTAAATCATATTTCGTGTAACCAGTTAATAGAGTCTAGATTAAATGGATATTAATCACTACCCCAGTTCGGATGCAAAACTCGATTTAAAAATGTGTATATACTATAAAATACTTGTGCGCGAAAACTTAATTGTGCAAAGTCAGTGAATTTGCTAGGAAGTCTGCATGTAATGCATGACTCGCAGTGTCGTAGAAACGTAATTAGAACGGTGCGCGAATAATTAGTGCAGGAGGTGGATTACGTGCCGGAAGGAGCCGCCCTCAGGGAGGATGTTACCATGCGACGTGGGTGGATGATATCCTACTTCATAGCCTACCACCTAGTGTATACCCGCACCATAATGGAGCTTGGCCTTCCCCGATGCGACTGCGAATGGTGCATGCCAACCCGAACGACGCCTGTTTTTCCCCCGGCGTCATTCTTTGCGACGCCCGGAGAGAAAAACACGCCTGCATCGATGCCGGTGCCTGTCCCGGAGCCAAGAGAGTAGCCCTACCAGCCAGCCACGAGGTACTGCTACCTAACGGTGGGAGATTCCTACCGATCGGGCCCACAGTCCAGCCCGATTAGTCCGCCCTGGCCACCCGCGGTGGAGTCACTGGCCGTAGCCCAGAGTAATGGATACCTGCTCGAACGGATGGACGCGGAGAGGGATCAGACGGTTCCGAGAGCTGGCCCGTCCGCCCAGTCCACTCGAAGTTTTCGCCCGTGGTAATATGTGCCGCCACCGACTTCAGAGTCGGCATAGAGCCCTCCGCGGACCCCGAGGGAAATTAATGGTCGTGCGCAAGCGATCGAGGGATGACGATAACATTCGTTTATAAATTGTTAAGAGTAAGTTTTGTATGGATAGATAGTAAGGAACGTATGTTTTCAATTTTGTTTATTTTAAAGATAAATAGGTTAGTAAGATAAAAGTCGTGGTAAAGTATGGTTTTCGATAACAACTGCAGCTTATTATGCCGATAGTGACGAAAAAGCCACGAATGAACAACCCGCCATTCTGCAACAGATATCCTTCCACGAGAAAATATTTACTTTGCGACAACCATCATTCGAGAAATACGAAGATCTCCTAATTTCAAACACTCGTTTCCTGGTCGTTCAAATAAATACAGATAAAGCAGAAGATGCATTTCGCATTCAGTAAGTGGATTATTTATATTCTCCAAAAATTCAACCTCGTTTAAGCGGTGTTATCTATGAATGCAGAATAATTTATTAACTAGAAAATATGCGTTGTCCTGATATCGGTCCTTGAGTGGCGATTGTTTCAGATAATCGATATTTGATATTTTTCCGTTTTATGAGCGTTGTAGCGTTGCAAGATGGTCTAGGTTAGTAGAATATGTGTGGTATTTACTGTTTTTTTGCTGAAATGTTTGAAGGTTACAGGCAGTTGATGGTTATGCACCATTCAACTTTGTTGATTTTAACCTGATTTGTGTAAACTTTAACGATCTGATGTATGGTTCTGTCTAGAATATATATATATATATATATATATATATATATATATATATATATATATATATATATATATATATATATATATATATATATATATATGGAATGGAACTAGTAAATAGTGGGGCTATGCAGCAAAATCAAAGAGTACTCTTTTAAGTTTGTCCAAGCTTTCGAAAATTTAATTAATCGTTTCCATCATCAGGGATAATCTTAGTTGAGGGTGTTTGACGCGATGTTATTCAACAAAAGGGGGCACATTGTACAAGATGAATTTCAATATAAAACAGGTAAAATTGGAAGGATGTCATAAAAGTTTTGTAAAAATACGTTACATTTTGATCACATAAGGCCAAATCAATGCTATTGGTTGGGAGAAGACAGACAGTCTGTCTGTCTTCTCCCAACCAATAGCATTGATTTGGCCTTATGTGATCAAAATGTAACGTATTTTTACAAAACTTTTATGACATCCTTCCAATTTTACCTGTTTTATATTGAAATTCATCTTGTACAATGTGCCCCCTTTTGTTGAATAACATCGCGTCAAACACCCTCAACTAAGATTATCCCTGATGATGGAAATGATTAATTAAATTTCCGAAAGCATGGACAAACTTAAAAGAGTACTCTTCGATTTTGCTGCATAGCCCCACTATTTACTAGTTCCATTCCTAACTAGTCAGCAACGACTACCCTTCCTTTATATATATATATATATATATATATATATATATATATATATATATATATATATATATATATATATATATATATATATATATATATATATATTGAACCGCGTCTGGAATTTGTTGAAATTCGACGTTTCAACAAATTCCAGACGCGGTTCAACCCGAACTTTTAGTTTTCAAATATCTGACCGCGGAAACCTATCTGAACATATATATATATATATATATATATATTTCCTGTATTCCTTTAAATAATGGAGTTTATTGTGGGATGATTTTTTTGTGCATGCTTAGGTAAGGTATATTCCGGTTTGTCGTTGACCTCGCCGTGCGTGACCCAAATGTCCAGAAACGTCTAACCCCCTTTGGAATAATGGTTGCTTATACTTTGATTTGTTTTTGAACAGGCTTATGACTCAAGTTGTTGATATGTGTTTGACCCTTTCTATAATGTAATGACTTGATCGGATCCTACTAGATAATAAGTTTTAATTTACCTTTGGATGCCTTTGCCGAACCGAGTATTTGTTTGAAAATAAGCGTCTCGTATAACGTTACCACAGGGTTCACGTTTGAGCCCCTTTTATGTGCTAGGTTGTAAATCGAGCTGATTGTTTTACTCTATATGTGTAGCATTTTGTTCAGGCTTATATTCTTATATACTGTATGATTTTTCAACTATTCCACGAGTGTTTCCTTCCACACCAAACCCTGACAAAACTTAGTCGAGCCCTATCAAACGGACCCACACTAGGGACTGAGACAGCCGCTCGACGAAGCCCCGCCTTTGGTGGTCGGTGTTGATTCACCGATGCCAAGGAGTCCCAGTTCGTTACAACATGAAATATTGCCTCCGGTCATAAAAGTCTACCCCTCGAGAATATATCAAATGACAGTTTCAGATTTCAACTCGACCTTTAACTTCAGAACAATTCGAAATACATTCTTACAAAAGATCTTCTGATAAATAAGTACTAAAATCTCCTAAACCGGGACGTTCAGACATAAATATTTATTTAGGCTTGCATGTGTTTATAATAATTCTATAATAGGCAAGATATTGGAATAGTCCAACCCTCGATATTCTAAGGGTATTCGGAATAACGGTCAGTTTTAACCCGTAGGATGCAGATGTATTCTGTTAGTTAGTTATGTATTGTTTGTGTAAATTCGGGTAATCTTTTCATTGAGTCTTCTGGTTTCAACTCAAATTTAAAAATGAGGAATGACTTAATTTTCAGTATAAATAATTTAGTTTTCCAAACAACCTTTCTCATTCCTCTGAAAAGTTGATTCTTCCAATCAAGTTTCATATCAATCATTATGTTTCTTTTATTCAACAGTGTATTCAACGTAGTTTGATCTAACTAAACAATCTGTTTTACATATCTTTCAGATGTTAGTAACTATCTTGCCTCATTTGTATTTCATTCATTATCTTGTTATATTTTAATATCAGTTTCAATAACTATTATTTACTGAATGTCCTTTACTGAATCTTCATTGTTTGTTTTTATTTGTTAATTAATTTGATATGAATATTTAAGTGTTGTTGAATCCTGTGTTTCATTTCTATAGTAAATCTTTTGATGAGTTCCAATTCCATTCTGTGAAGAGAACAAGTAAGAGCAGAACATCCAAGGGAGGCCAAACGATTAAGAAATTGAGGTGAGATAAAAATTTTGAATTCTGGGAGGTATAATTCAAATTTTTTTGACAATAGAGCCCGACGTTCCCATGTATTTTATATCTTTAACGATTCCGCTTGGTTGTACTTATGTGACAAAATGTTATTCAATTATAAAGAAAGCAGTTTGTTATACAATATACACACTCGAACTCTGTTCGTTTCGATTTCAATGTAAACATATGGTCTTGTATACTTCTGCCTTCCCTAAAACCGCCATGTTATTCATTTAGCGTTGTCTCTACTATATATCATATTCATTTTTCTACAGTTCTTTTATATATTCCATCGCAAGTCCATTATACTGTTCTCTTATAACAGAAAAACAAGCCCAGGAAATACTTTGCCACCCTAACCCACATCAAAAACGCCGCTCTGCAACTTAGTCACTTCTCCACCAGCTGGAAGGTAGATACTGTCTATATGATACCCAATCAAAATGAAAACCACATCTTCCCAAAGAATTACTGCCCCATCAGCCTGATACTGGCAATGGCAAAGTCGCTGAAAAGTTAATCCAGACAAGACTGGAGTCCATGATGGAAGCACTGAATGTCCTTTTGGATGAACAATTCGGTTTCAGACAAGGACACTCAACATAACTTCAGATAATCCCCATAGTCAACACAGCAGTACAAGGTTGAAACCGCACCACAAAGGGACATCTCACGGTGATGGTTCTCTTGGAATTCTCAGAAGTGTGGCATAGAGTCTGGCACGACGGATCATTATCGAAACTAATAGAAGCAAGCTACAGAACATCCATGGTTAAGCTCATCAACTAATTCTTGAGAAAACAGAAATATCGATGCAAGGTCGAAAACAACTTCCAACCTTAAAAAGGACAGAGGCAGACAGGGAGCAATGTTATCACATCTTTCCTCAATATTCACTGCTGACATGCCTACAGCAAAATACCCGATAACAAAGCTAGCACTCTATGTGATAGACTCGGCTATTATAGCCAATGCATCGCACGAAAGGGAAGTCACAGCCAAACTGCAGCGACACTACAGCGACAAATAACCAATTTTGAGGAGTGGTTCAACCGTTTAAAAATTGGTAACAATGGAAAAAAAAAGCAGAACAATCCTGCTCACAAGGCGACGCACGATACCAATCAGGCACTTCATCATGGACGGCCAACAAATTTCCTTTCACCCTGGACAGGAATCTTACTTTCCAAAGTCACATCACAAACAGACCAATCAGACTGGGTATGGCAGCAGCTGCAAAGCAGGAGCTAAGTCTACTCGAAGGACGAAATAGAAGAATGACACTCGAGCTGAAGCTACCTCTCATCAGGACCAACTTTATATTCATCATATTATACGCGTCAACTACATGGGGTTAATTCGCCATACGATCCATACCTTTTCCAATGTCTGCCTGAAAATGGCAATCAACGCACCCCGTTACATGCCAAATCAGTTCATACAACGAGACTTAGACATACAGTCCGACCACATATACAACCTTCTATGCACCCATGCGGATACTACACTTGGAAGAGTAGAAACTCATGTGAATTCAACAATGACAGATTTGCGAGAGGATGGGCGCAAGAAAGACGACACACACAGACAACGACACCCCCGACGAGGTGAGAGAAAGGCGGATCCCGCGACGCCAGCGTCAACCACCAGCTTAAGCCTCGATTAACCATATCTTGTGTTTTTCAGCTTCTAGGAAGTCTACCGCTTAGAAACTCAATTGTTAGCCAGACAAACAAGGAATTCAACTAGTTTTAGTGGGGGGGGGGGCACCATGCACAGTAAAGTCATTGCTATGAAAATGAACTCATGTCAGATATGAGGGAGCTTCAGTCACGTAATTGCTGAAAACTCCATATCATGATTAAATTCCAAATTGCTGACCGCCATTCAGCAGAATGAGGATCCTCTCCGAGAGCGGGGGTGGTGGAATGGTGTTTGGTTATGTGGTTTTTACTCAGGGTTTCTATTACTTCAATAATATTATGAAGATCAATTAGAACTTTTTATTGTACGAACTTATCATAACAAACTGACATCAATATCACAATTCAAATGTTACATAACACAGAATGTATAATAAAATGTATTAATTATTCTTAACAATGAGAGGGGTGCGGCGTCCAGATTCAATTCGTGGTGGATAATTTTCACGAAAGATCTCTATAAACAAAACTACTATTCGAACAGTTTGAATTGGGATAGACCTGTGAAGTGAAAGAATAAATCTCGATATTTTGTCTATTTTTCCTCCACTTCCCGGTCGATATTCTTATGGGTTTGTGCCAGAACTCTTTATGGGTTGGCTGATTTTTTTGAATGAAAATACCAGTGCTTCTTTTGATACAGTGCTCACTAAGATACCAGGAGTGCATGTATTGTTGTTCCACAATAACTAGAATTTTGAATACAGTTATAATACAATTTATATATTTCTTGAAGATAAAGAGATTACACAACAAGAAGGAAATTAATAAAAATTCAAAAATATTCAGTCTAAGTTAAAAATCAAAAGGTTCAATATCTAGTTATTTAGGAAAATATTCAGAAGGATGTATGCGTATAATCTGTTAAAAAAATCATCATTCCAAATGACTATTTTTCTTCTTTCTGCTAAAGCCGTTTCTATCACCTTCGATAAAAAATACACCATAGACGGCAGTTCCAAGTAGCAAACTAGCCTTCGAGGAGTTGCCGTGCCCGTCGCAGGAGTGGCTTGAACGCTTCACTACAGTTTGTAGGCAAAAACTCTATGACGACAGTTTTTGTACTCCGATGATCGAGAAGTGATTATTACTTGTGCCATAAGTGAACAAATTTTGCTATGTATAACGGCCTTTGGCATTTGTGTGTTATTATTTTTCTGCTTTTCCCACAATATTCATTTCCCCAACGTACTGATTCATTCCTGAAGCGCGGTGGTATCACACAAACAATCACTACCCACATCTGTGAGGTGAGTGGTAATACGATCAAACAATCGTGTGCTCTGAGTCTTCCGGAACTTAGTTGAATGTGTTTACTTCTTTTAATATTTTTCTATTCACTACCTTTCAAAAAACAGAAATAACAGTTGTGAAATTTCAAGTGAATGAAATAATCTCCGCCTGTGGTCGTATATGAGAACAAAACTGCAAATTCTATTGTTTTTTTAGTTTCTTCAGCTTATTCAACTGACTTGGGAAAGACTATACGACTTCTGCTTCCACCGGCAGAGATTCATGTAGTCATTCAACAAGCCGGTTTAATTTTAAGGTTCGAGAGTGACAAATGCATCAGCCCACCAATAAACTATTATTATGATTATTATTGTTAGGTGTTATGGCAAGAGTGTTTTGAATTTGCCAAATTTTGATTTTGGAGTTCAATGATAAATCGGACGCGGATTTGTATTATTAGGTATTATAGGAACAGATGCCGATTTTGCTGACGTTAAGGATTGATCATCTGATACCTACTAGTTATTTATATTCCATACTCTCCACTATTTCATTTACTCAAATATTCGTTTCATAAATGTACTGGCATTTGTAAATGCTGTTTTATGGTCTTTGTTGTCGAACGAGCGTTGTAGAATCGAGATCATAAGTTGTGCACATCGTGTATTGTGCAAGGATGGGTAATGTACCAATATACAATAGTTCATGTGAACACACCGTCTGTTCAGAATTCCTGTAACATTTATCTAGAGCTATGATTTTTAGATTGCTCTCCTCAAGAATTCTAAAAGTACACTCCTTTTCCTATGGTGGAACAATTCTTCTAGTTCCTTTGTTGAAATAACAATAACGATTTAATCGAGATTGATATCACATGTGTTCAGAATTGACATCAAAAGAGAAAGGTCGTTGAAATACTGCAGATGAGAAGCCATATTGTAGTTGTTCAATCATGTTTAGTTCTTTATATGATATGGACTTTTATTTTTGAACACATCAATAACATGATGAATATTTTATTTTGTCTCTGTGTTCAAATTGCCACGAAGTAATTTTGTGTTAAAGAAATTGTTGTCTTGAATGAACAAAAATTATCATTGATGTGTCTTATTCTGAATTTGCCTATCTGAAGAAGGTTGACATTTTGGAGACTATGTCTGCCAGCGATTTCAAAACTAGCTGAAAACTCTATTTCTATATCGGTGTGAAGGCAGTAAAAAATTCCCTTCCACGAAATCTGTGAAATTAGCAACAAATTCTCATCCACGAATTCTAAAACATCAAAAATTTCATGTTGGATAAGGTTAAAACTGTAACTGGGAATGACTGCTAGTTATGGAAGCAACAAATCAATTCAAACAGTTTTTATTACTCATTTGGACAAGTAAAATCTATCGACCATATTTCTACTATAACACCAGTATCATTCGTTCTAAAAACTTGATCGATATTCCAAATTGATGACAAAATGATTGTCACCGTCAATATATCTTGTTAGCAGAAACAAAATTGAAAAAATTGATGTATTCACCAACATTTCTACAAAAAAATTATCATAAAGACTGTACCGTACGTTCTGCAGACTTGCCCTACATACCGAACTGTTAATATAATAATCATCAGACTTTTGTCAGAGGGGTCGAAAGTTGAAGAGTTAGGTGTATTCATGATATTTCGACAAATAAAATACCGTGAAAACCGTATCATTCATTCTGTCGACTTGCACTATATACCAAATTGTTTATAAGAACCCAACAAAAAAAATAATGAAATGATTGTCAGTCACCCTTTCATATTTTTTTTCAGAGGGGTCGAAACTTGAAGAGTCAGGTGTATTCATAACATTTCGAGAAATAAAATACCGTCCTAAAATCCGTACAATTCGTTCTATGGACTCACACTATATATCGAATTGTTGATAATAATTCATAATTGGATATTATGAAATGATTGTCACCCTTTCAGATTTTTGGCAGATGGGTCGAAACTTGAAGAGTCAGGTGTATTCATGATATTTCGACAAATATAATACCGTACCATTCGTTCTGTCGACTTGCACTACCTATCAAATTGTTCGTAATAATCTGAAACACAGGAGAAAAATACTAAAATGATTATCATCCCTCCAGATTTTTTGTCAGAAGGATCAAAACTAGAAGAGTCAGGCGTGTTCATGATATTTCGACAAATAAAATACCGTAAAAACCGTATTATTCGTTCTGTCGACTTGTACTGTACATCAAATATTTGGTTATGATCTAAAACATAAGGGACAGATACTTAAATGATTGTCACTCTCCAGATTTTTTCAGTCAGGTGTATTCATGATATTTTGAAATGAAATACCGTAAAAACCGTACTATTCGTTCTGTCCACTTGCGCTGCATATCAAATTGTTGAAAATAATCCACAACACAAGAGAAAAATAATTAAGTGATTGTCACCCCACCAGATTTTTGTCAGAGGGGACGAAACTTGAAGAGTCAGGTGAATTCATGATATTTCGATAAACAAGGTACCAATGAAAATATACCGTACATTCTGCAGAATTGCACTCTGAATCAAATTGTTGGTATTGATCTACTTAATGGGCAAGTAGAAAAAATATTGTTGATATATTTTTTACTTATCCTTTCCAGATATAGTTTTTACCTTATCCAACATGAACTTTTCATTGTTTCAGAATTTGTGGATGAGAATTCTTTCCTAACTTCACAGATTTCGTCGATGAGAATTCGTTGCTAACTTCACACCGATCGATTTGGTTATTGTGGTGTTGTAAAGCGATAGAGTTTGGATGGAATTGTATTTGATATAGAGGTGAATTTGATTGGATGTTCTCGAGAGCGTAGTTGGACTAAAAATCAGAATGCCTGGACACCATTGTTTTCACCGGGTGTTTATCTAGAAGCGATGGATTGGGCATGTTGTGATTATAATTTAAAGTGAGCACACTAACTACGAAATATCGTCTGTGTACTTCCTCGGATTACTAAATATCGAAGGAACCTATGCAACTGTCAATGTCGTTCTTCTATGGTTTATTATTCGCGAACAATGCTTTGGAACTCTCAGTAATTCTGGAATTTTCGCCTCTACCATTTTTTATCGAAAATGACCACAAAATCGTTTTGTCGGATAATTTTACAGTTTTTATAGTGCTTGTCGAAACATGAACACAAAATTTATTATACGTCAAAACTGTTTTTTAAAATTTTTCGAAATCTGTGAAAAAGCAGCAACGGTGTTTTGATGTGTTCCATAACTTATGTGTGGTAAAGCATAGTCAAATACAGAAAGTTTTGGAAATGTTTCGAATATAATGACTGCAGCAATACAATATTTTGTGTTCCATAAACCACACTCAAAACATTTTTGAACTAGTCGTTGCCAGCAATTTTTCAATCGAATCTCTTTACTTACTAGTACTCTCTCATAACATCGATATTGAATGTAAAGAAATTTTTTTAGAGTTTCATACATTTTTCGTATGGTATCTAATCTAAAAATACTGATACTAATAATACAGTGTCTTTGAAAACGGTGATTTTGCTAAAATTCTCTTGAAATCCAACATTCTCCCACCCCCTGCTATGTAAAATTGCAAACCAATTGGAATTATTATCGATTAGGAACCTTGATCAATTCTCCAGACTTCTTTGACAATAATAATAATATAATATGTCTTTATTCATCATGAGTAACAAATCAATACAGTGCCAAGATAAAATCATGATTATGATGAAAAGGAGGGGTTCAGCTATGAAAGCTGCTTTTAAACCCAACCTCAAAGAAAATTACAATGAAAAAAAGTTATGTGGATAGTTTTATAAAAAAAAAATATTTAGATTTTTAGAAGAGTGATAGAAGTAACACTGAGTTTACCTATAATCAATGCCGGAAGAGGAACTATTCGCTTAGCCGTTGTATCAATGGACCTCATTTTCTTTCTTCTGTAACGATTGTTTTCCTCTGCTCTCCCCATTCAGCTTTTCTTCATCTGGATTGGCTCGCCTCGGAGTTTCTCCTCGTGAAATGTCTGATTCTCCATCTGACTTATGAATTTCAAGTGGGTATATTCTTTGAAACGGACGTACTATTTCACCCGAAGATACTGATGCAAATGGCATTTCTAATGCTCTTGTTCTGGATCTCTTGCATACTACACACTTTGAAATCACATATTTGACCATTCTTCTAGCCTTGATTATCCAAAATCTCTCACGAGTTATTTTGAGAAGGACTTGCACTCCAGTATGACATGAAACCCGGCATCAGCGACATGAAATTGTATGTTGTTGTCCTACCAATTTTCTAACGATGGTATGTTTATAGGGCAAAATGATTGGAAACTCAAAAAAGTCAGCATCCTTTGCGGAAACAAGCCGAGTCTTGACTGTGATCAAACAACTCTCATCCTTGAAAACATTCATACTGAAAATTTATTTTGAAGATGTTATAGAGAAAATTTCATTTTTAATGAATTTTACTAAACAAGTTTCTGCCCTATTTACTTCTACATACACCAACTCATTTCTATACATTTCCATTCGATGACAATTTTTGGAAAAACGAATCATCCAAGCAATCATCCTGACTTTTATTGAGTTATCTCCAGATCAGGTGATAATAGGACTTTCACACACATTCAAGGACCACGGTCGAAAGGCGAATCCGTAATTTGTGCTAGATGTTTACTCTGAAATAACGCGGTAAGTTGGCAAGAAGTTGGCAACACAAATCGTAGGCAATGTTGGCCCACCTTAAAGCAGGAGGCAACCGCGTGACCGGCTGTTACCGTATCGTATAACCATATTTAGTTCAAGTTCTTTGTTCTTTGTTCTTTGTATCGATGCATAGATCGAAGATCGAAGCTTTGTTGCTTTGAATGCTTTGTATTAATTGTATACCGTTCATGTTCTGATATTTTCAACTGGAGCTGATTACATTTGCGAATTTTTGTGGTCATAAACTGAAAGTGAAAAGTGAGTATCGTTGTTGAGTATCAACAAAGTGAGATTCCATTATTTCCATTTTGCTTTAAAATAATTATGTCCTAACGTTCTCTTTCGAGTTCCCATATGATTCTTTTTCCAAAAATAACTCGAAGGAAGGCCAAAACTGAATACTTTTGTTAAGCCAATCAGGACCCTCCCACCATTTTGATTATAATGAAAGTTTACGACTGCATCCTCGTGATGGAAGGCCGGCGACATTCATATCAGTTGTTGATATTTGTACATGATAGTTCTTATTTCGTTAAGCCGATTCACCACAGAAATGGTCTCTCTCTCTGTGTTTATTGGATCTTGCTTCCTATTGGCGCACTTGTCCAGCACTCTCCCCACTACGTAGGGATCCGCCCTACCCCAGCCTGGTTACTGGCTTGAGTAGTGGGGACTTCGTCAGGGGGTGGAGGGGGAATCTTGCTCAAGGCAATACCTCCACTCCTAAGTTTCTGAGTAATGTGTACCGTGAAATGTAAATTTGTATCAATTATTAAACCCAAATATTTGGAGTACTGCTTGAAAGGAATGGCTGAATCACTAATTCTAGTTCCAAATTAGCTAGCATTTCATTTCAGACACTGTCTGCACAAAATAGTAATGCACAAGATTTATTCGGATTCACTTTGAGTAAATGTTTTGTTGATATTTGAAATAATGTGTCTAAATCTGAGTTTATCAATTCGCTTGCAGCTGCACCATTTGAATAATCGAATGCGAGATATACTTGAGTGTCGTCCGCTTAGAAGTGATAATTTACATGTTGTAATGCAGTTGGAAAGTTTGACGTATAGAGAGTATATAGGAGGGGCCTAATATGCTGCCTTGTGAAACACCACACCTTAATTTTGTTGAGGAAGAGATTTGGTCATCTATTTGAACACACTGAGTCCTATTACTAAGATATGATGATAACATTTTACAGAGTCACTGAATCCAAAATAATGACACATTGGTTTAAGAAT
This sequence comes from Chrysolina americana, assembly GCA_958502065.1. Taxonomy (NCBI): domain Eukaryota; kingdom Metazoa; phylum Arthropoda; class Insecta; order Coleoptera; family Chrysomelidae; genus Chrysolina; species Chrysolina americana. The sequence goes on along the minus strand of OY293410.1, from coordinate 48,566,545 downwards.
TTGGTGATTAATCATATCGAACGCTTTCGAATAGTCCAGCAGTACCAACACACAAGCTTTACTGTTATCAACAGCTTTAAGAATGTCACCTACAACATCTGCCAGTGCCGTAGCACAGCTGTAGCCAAATCTAAATCCAGATTGTTTGATAGGCAATATGCTATTGTTTTCCAAGAACACTCTGATTTGAAGTTCAATAACTTTTTCTAGTATCTTTGAAAGCGTTGGTAATAAGCTAATACATCGGAGTTCATTAAAGGTTTCTGGGGTTTTCACTTTAGGAAGTGGGATAACTTTAGCATTTTTCCACAAGTCCGGATTATGTGTATGATAACGGGGATCAAAAATGGGCAACAAAAAGGGTTTTATGGTTTATCATATCGAAAGATTTTCTATAATCAAGTAAAATCAGCACGCTCGTTTGATTTTGATCCGTAGATCTCAGTAAATCATCGACAAAATCAACAAGTGCTGTTGCACAACTGAAACCTTGACTAAACCCTGACTGCTTTATAGGTAAAATATCGTATGTACTGAGATGAGTTCTGATTTGAATTTCCATTATTTTTTCTAATATTTTGGAGAATGTAGGTAGTACGCTTATGGATCGAAGATGATTGAATTCCGGGGGTTTATTGATTTTGGGTAAAGAAATGACATTGGCGTTTTTCCATACTTTAGGAAAGTAGGATTGAACAATGCACTGGTTAATTATATGTATAACTAAAGGTATGATAAAAGGGCAACACAAATGAATGATAGTTATATTGATATTATCTGTTCCGGTTGCTTTAGCTTTTATGTCCAAAATGGTCTCAGATACAGCTTCCTCATTGACAGGTTTGAATGAAAAAACTCATCAATATTGTCTTTTACATTTGAAGAATAATAATTATAAGCAGCATTATTCACTATAGGATGTTGAATAGGGAGACTGGCAAAAAACTTATTGGCTGCTTCAACATCACTCAAGTGAGCAGGAATATCTTTCCAAGGTGCATATGGCTTTTTTTTTGATAAAATGTGAGAATTGGTGCATGGATATCGATTGGGAAATTGATATTGTTGTTCAAGATATCGATTTTTTCATCAATATTCACAGTTTCATAAATTGAATTCCAAACCATAGAAACAAGATCGTTTTGGAAAGCCTCTAAGTCAATACAATAATTGAGGAAGAAAATCAAAAGTACATTCAATGAGAAAATGATCAGAAATATTATTATCAATCACCTGGGTTTGACATTTATCTGAAGGTATATTAGTGAATAATAAATCAAGAAGTGAGGGACTAGTATCAGTAACGCGAGTGGGTTTCATGATTAGTCTTAGTCCTACGATAAACCAAATTAATCTTCCAGGTTAAGACTTGAAATTGTATTTGCAAAAATTTCGTCATTTCTTCCAACTGGCCTATTATAGAATTCAAAAAAAAAATTAGATGATTCAGACCATCCTGCTGTATTCTTTATATTGTTAACATTTACCCCGGCCCTCAATGCAGCTGACATGGCGGCGTTCCGGACACTGTGGCTCTTAAATATTTCGGTATTTATTCCACTTTCCCTCAGTACCCTCTTTACCCACCTGCTGATAGTCTGGGAACTTGCGGGATGGATTGGTTGCTTCTGAGTCAATACAAGATTGTCGCAACCTTTGCAATTAGCAGATGTTGTATTGATGTAGTAATCTATAGTGGTGGCAACGCATAGCTCTGGTTTCAAATTGAAGTAAGGGAATACTAATAAAGGCTGTTCTTTTTGGACCCGATGTTTTAATCCTTTCGGATATTCTGAATTCGACTTTTTCTTCAGTTTTAGTTAATCCACTCAATCTTATTTTTGAAATGGTTTGCATCCTATGGGTAGTTGTGAGGGCTATTAACGTAACCAATTTCAAGCACGGCTTTTCCAAACTAATGAAATGTAATGGGTAAAGGTTACACAGGTATCGCAATACTGGCTCCGGGTTCCAAGTGAATGTATATTTTGGAGCAGCCGGTTTGATATTACACGCCCCTTTTAATAATCTCTTCATTATTTTTGCATCATCTATATTTGGATGGAAAATGAGATTGAGTGCTGATCTGTGGCAGTTGATAACAGAGTATGAGTTGCCAGTTTCTATAGCGTTAACCAAGAAAACAATGTAGGTATTCAAATTATAGATAAGGGGGTTCATTTTCATGTCCTTGCAAAATTGCCAATATTTTTTATAAGTTGCTGAATACTGTTTCAGAGTGCTTTTTGTTATGGATTCAAGGATAATTGGGATTGCAGCCTGCGAAATTTTTCTATTGGCAAAGGCTATCCTGATAACTTCCCCGCCACCAGGGAAATTTTCCTGTTAAAAGGGTGGCTCTCCCTGAAAGGAGATAATATAAGGTTGAGTGGTAGAAAGCATTTGCCTGATCCTTGCGGCTCAGATAAAAGCTAACTCTGCCTTTTGGTAGATTTGTATATTGCAATGTAAATGTTTGTTTCTTTATTTCTATCAATAAAAGCGTATATTATTATTATTATTATTTAATATTAATCCGGTTTGAATGTGATAGGGCTTTGTATCAATAGGCTTTTGAATAGGGGGTACCACGGTTGTGATGGCCACTTTGGAACTATCATGATTCCACAAGCCCTTTCTTGGACTATATTTTCTAAAAGGCGTAGAAGAAATAACTTGTTCCAACCAATAGTGAATGCGTCTATTGAAAAGGACTCTGGGTCTAGGAACCAAGAAACATATTTATTGGTTTTTGCATTTGATTTAGTCGCGAAAATATCAATTTCCAGCTGACCATAACATTGCACAATACATTCAAATGCAGATGGATTTAATTTAAATTCTGTTTCTATATATAAAGACCTTGATTCCAAATCGGCCTCTATGTTTTGTGTTGAAGGGATATATGAGGCATAAACTGAATTATTTTTTGATTCACACCAGTCCTACAAGGACCTCGTGATTTTATTAACATTTGCATATAGTATGCTACCATAATGGTTGATACAGGAAATAGCCGTAACATTATCAATTCTCAGCAAGATGTGAGCATTAAATGTATATTTGGCAAATGACTTTAGACCATAGTAGGCCGCTTTGATCTCAAGGTAATTAATAAGCTTTTGTTTGTCATATGGATCCTCAGATCAAGAAGTAAACTCTAGATAGGCCCGATGCTATGTAAACACCGTACTCAATGAAGCAAAGACAAATCTGTTTATTTACAATTCACCTCCAGTCTCTGCTGTTTGCAAACATCTACCCTCTGTTGTCAAATTGATCAATGAAAAATCTGAGCTCGGTAAATATCAAGCAATACGTGATTTTATATTCCGGTGTATTATTCTAGGCGTGCTAGAGAAATATTTATTTCCAAAAAGTTGGAAAAAAAACTTCTCTCAAAAGATATATGTCGTTTTCAACTGATTAAATAGCAGGCACTCTGAAAGTTTCATTACAATTATCTCACTCTTGGCAACACCGCTTGTTGCATCGGTCGCCATTGGGTTGACGTATTTTCTTGTTGTTTTGATTAGAAATTTCCTTTGGGTTTCCAACAGTTTTCGTGTTTTTTTGACATGCATAAACAAGTTTACGTGAGATTTGGATACTTTTAATAGTAGTACAGTGGTTTAGTGAGATACAATGTCGAAATACTGCTTTGTTTACAAAACAAACGATAGTCAATAAACATTTCACAGGTGAGCTAACAGTGGCGTGCCGGACGTAGAATGTAAACATATTCTTCAAATATAATATTGAAGTGGAATAGGCAATAATAATGAATAATTCATTCATTCATAAGTTTCCTACTGACGAGAAGAAGTTGCAAATATGGTGTGATTTTCTCAAATTGGATCCTTTGAGCTTGAAGAAATATTTGTATATACCTACGTTCTGCTCATTTTCCCACCGGTCAGATCATTAAAAAGCCGTAAGGAAGAACACTTTTGAGACCAGAAGTCATTCCTGATTTACAAGCAGTTGAGAAGTGATTTTGCGAAGAATTAAATAGAGTGTTATTATTTCACCCCAAAGATTATTTTTGGGACTGAGTAAACTGGTGACATGGCAAAGACAGAGACAAGCTGAATCATATGCTTTTACCAACACAGTTTTCACAAAATCAAATAGAAATGTTTGTAATAGTTTATTTGGTATACATTAATGCTTGTTTTTCCTTACTTACGTAAAGTGATAATTGTTAACTGATACTTTTTATTTAATAATTGTTACTTGATGCTGCATGAATCCACCCTATATCTGAAAAATTAAGCAAGTGCAGGAGAGTAAGAAATGCATTCCCCTCAAAAAGTTACTTTGTTTATCAATTTAACTTGGAAAGAAAAAATATTCAGTTCTCGTCAACTTATTGTAGGTAGGTATTTCTTATTTGCCTCAAAGAAATAAGATGAACATTTCATGATATTGAAAAAACTATTTCTCAGAAAGATTACTTGCTGCAGAATGTTTTTGTTTTAGTTCAAACCTGATATGTAGATAGGTAATGAATTTCACCAAATAGTTCTCATGAAAGGGATAATTCCAAGGATATGAAATACACTGAAGAGTGTTGGTGTAAAGTGAGTTGGCCTGTTCCGTTAGGATTTATTGTAGCTCTCAGAAGTGCTTCATGAAAACATATATTGGAATAAAAATACTTGAATTTTTACATTCATTCCAAGATCAGACTAAATCAAGAAATTCTTTCCTCGCGAAAATATATTATGTTGATCCCCTTAAAAAAGCACGGCACTGTGCAATAGGTATTTTGTTTTGGATCGACCGTCAGAAACCCAAAACATAACAGTCTCCGCGTTATCTTCGGTTCACAACTTCGTTTCTATTTTCTGCATCGGGCCTATCTAGGGTTAACTTCTTGATCTGTGTCTGGATTCCAGAAACCATGACACCGTTGATCTTGGTAAAAGGTCCCCCACCCTGTTGGTGAGGCATCCGAATATATTTCTAATGACAATTCTTTTAGTTTTATTGGTTCACAAGTCTCCAAATTTGTATCCCACCAAAGTAATTCGGATATAATATTGGTTGGTATGTCCATCCATTTCTCATAATTTTGATAATTTCGGCTTAAGGCTACGAATTTTGCTATTTCCAATGGTTTGACGTGAAGCCAACCATAGTTTATTGCTGGACAGGCTGCAACCAATTTGCCAATCACAACTGCAAATTCTCTTACGTAACATTTCCGTTTGTGAATGAATGTTCTTAATAAATTTCGAATTGAAATAATTTTCTCGTTCTGCAATGATATGCACATTCTTTGTGTGTCATACACAAACCAAAAAAATTTCAAGTTTTGTGCAGGCACCATGGTTCTTTTTTCCGAATTGATAATAAATCCACATAGTTTCAAAATGCGTATTTCTCGCATTCAATTTATGTCATCTAGATAAGCGACTAACACAATCCCTTCCATTCGAAGGTACTTTATTATTGGTTTTGAAAGCTTTGTGAATATAAAGGGTACTGCATTGAGTCCAAATGATAAGCAATTAAATTCATATATATATTGTTATGAAATTTGAATCTCATATATTTTTTATGCTGTCTATAGATAGGTAACAAAAAATATGCATATTTTAAATCGATATTAGCAATGAAACAGTTTTTGTGTAATAATCTGGCAACTGTTCTGGAGTCTTCTATTTTGAAATGTGGTGCATCTATGAAAGTATTCAAGTTTTTCAGATTCAAAATGAATGTATATTTGCCATTCAGCTTTTTTGTAACAAAGTATGACGATAAATATTGATATTTGTCAGGCGAACATTTCGAGATGGCCCCCATTGAACCAGTTCCGAAATTAAATTTGTGTACATTTCAGTTTGTGACCTTGAAATGTGAACTATAGGTCCATTACACTGGACGGGGGGAATCGTATGAAAAGGGATTTTCACCCCCATGACCCACCCCAAGACTGTCTTATCTCTGGTGAGCTTCGACCAATTTTTATAAAATTTATGGAGGTTACCCTGCGTAACCTTCAGTTACCTGAGTTATCTACGGTTGTGGTGCGGGTACTGCGGTGTCGGTTGATATCGTCTTCCGGAGTCTACTGCCACCCTTCTCTTCTCTTTCATCTTTGTCTTGAAGTTTGTGCGCTGGTAGTTTAAAGAAACCCATTGGTTTCTTCGATAACTAACTGGGGCCCCAGTGGATGTGCTCGGCTTCGAACTAGAAAAAAGAGGGACATTTCGTTTTTTGATCCCAACACTGGCTTTATTCATTGCTTGTTTATTCCTGAAAGATTTATTGAATTGCTTTCCAAATAGATATTCATCGACCCAGGAGGTCTCAATAACCTTTTTACATTCAGAGTTGACGGAAGGCAACATGTGATAGCGCCTGTGCGATGTTATGAGCGTTTACCAAAAGTTGAGAAGCATCGGTTAACTTGGCTAGTGTTTCAGGTGACTTAGGTAACATCTGATTCATTAAAGACCCAATGGCAGATTATGCATGTCCTATTTGTTGTTGGATGCTTGTCATAACTCTATCATGAGTGATTGTAGTGTCCGGAATACACGATTTAATCTCGCCGTTCACTTCTGGAGGGTTCAGAGCATGACAGTTTTCTGGAATTGGATATTTCGACATCATCTCTTTCCTTGTATCTTTGGGCAGGCCTTGTTGAAAATACGCTGTCCATCTAACAGATATTTCGTTGTGTAATTCTGAATCCTCTGAGTTTTCCGCATGTGGTTTTATGCCAAGCGTATCGAAAACTGAATCAGGTGGAGCTGAATGAAGATGTATGGGCTCATTGTCTTGAGCGGGAGTCTGTACTTCGAGGGGATCGACTTGGGCTTCATTTTCCGTGGCCTGGCAAGCAATGAACTCTACTTCCTCATCTGAACCATCAGTACAATCTAAAATTCAAATTGATTCAGTTACTTTTCGAAGTTATGGTAACGAGCGTTACCCCTACTCATCTGGTGATCACTATGTATACGTCTAGGTATACATATAACAGGTACTTCTACTTCCAATCAAATAAACATCAGTCAACATACAACCACCATATTCTTGAAACCTACCTGCCCCGACGAAGTATGGCGTATTTTTTTATTAAATTTTAATAGCATCAACCTTATGGTTATTATCGATTCGTTCATATGTTCATTCATTTACAAATTTGATATTATGTTAATACATTTCAAGAATTTCAATGTAGGAAAGTTATTGGTTTTTTTATGCATTCCATACTTTGGACAGTCGATAAAAATATGTTGAACTAAAACTAAGTTTATGTTACACATGTCACACACTGGCTCCTGAGAATGTCAGCAGGTAACAGTGGGTGAGTTTAGAATATGTGATGGAATCCAAATGAAAATAACCGTTTTTCTACTTTGCTGAGGTTCATGAAGTTCAACTTTTATTTTTTGAGCGATTAGGTTTTTGGTATACATACGCCTCAGTTCGTGTAAGGAGCTTAGAGAATCCGTCAAAATTATATGTTTTACAATCTCTTTGAGAAGCGTGATTGGTAGGTGTAGTTCAAGAGAATCCAGATGTTTGCGAATTCTTTCGTAGAAGGGTTTATTGGTCCTTTTCGCAAATAGGTCTATAAACCTATCACTGAAAGTGTTGTCTTATGCGGGATTTGTGGCACTCACTGAGGCTGCCTATGACAGACTAAGGTAAGCACGTCTGTTTTGGAGAGATGGTTCTCCCGAAGCACAGTAGATACTTTCTACTGGTGTTGTACAGAAGGCACCAAGTGCTATTCGAACTGCTGTATTGTGAATAGTGTCAAGTAGTTTTAGTGTCGTTTTGCTTGCTGAGTCGTAGGCAACACATCCAAAGTCTATCTTAGATCTGATAAGGGTTCGATAGATATTCAATAGGGTTTGACAGTCGGCTCCCCACTTCTTATGTGCCAGTGTCTTCAATAGATTGAGACTTTTGTGACACGATATCACTACATTCCTAATGTGTTCCTTCCAATTCAGTCTCTGATCAAATGTCATACCCAGGAATTTGATAGTTTTGACAAATTTGAGGTTTTGGCCATACGATAATAGAGGTGATATACCGTTGTATTCTTTTTTGAGAAAATGACACAACGTGTTTTTTCGGTTGAGAAGGTGAAACCATTTCTCTAGATTTCATATTACTTCTGGGACATAGATATCAATGTGTTTATATTTTTGTTTCTACAGAAAAATATCAGGTCATCTGCGTATACGCGTGCTTTCATTGGCAATTCTGTTTCTTTTAAAATGTCATTTATAGCAATGAGAGAGAGAGTTGGGTTAATAATAGACCCTTGAGGGGTTCCATTCTCCAGTGTGTTGATGTTTGATAAAGTTCCATTTGTCCTAACACGAAATGTTCTCTCTTTCAGAAAGATTTTAATGAAAGCGAAGCAATGCCCACTAATGTTCCACGAATGCAATATTTTCATAACGCGGTATCTCCATGTTATATCGAATGCCATTTTTATGTCGAAAAAAATTGCCAGACATTTTTGTTTTACTGCTAGAGCTTCATGAATATCGCTTTCCAGATCTAGGATATTGTCAATGGCGGATCTATTAGGGCCATTAATATTTTAACTTTACATAAACGATCTCCCACAACATTTGGATATAAGTTCGGTAGCACTGTTTGCAGATGATACTTCGATTTCACAAGAGGCCGATAGCCGAGAACCATAAACGTTGTCGAAAAGGACCGTATTTGGTGTAGTTCAGCACAAATGGAGGAGAGAGTTGTTTAATGAAATTTTCTGCAGATTGAAGCAACTCTTCAGTTCGGCCGCGAAAGCCTCAATCAATAACTCTTCAGTTCGTTGACTGAATTTGGCCTTTTTGTACGAGTTTTTTCTTGAGGTTTGACAAAATGGTCACTTTCAAATTTATTTTCATTATTTTCTTCAGTTGGTGTAAGTATATCATCTACTGGGTGTTTACTCGTTGTCGTTTCATATTGTGTCATCTCGATGGAAATATCAGATGGTTGAGATGTTGCTATGGTTTCAAGATCGAGCAACGATGGTTCGCTAGTTGTTTGGATTGGTGTTTCATACGGAGTCGTTTTACACTGAGAGGCAATATGTCCAACTTTCTTACAGTTGAAGCAAGTAAGTCTATTTCGAGAAAGAAATAAACGGTATGATGTATCATCCAAAGTAACCAATATCGATTCGGGAACAGTTACTTCGGGAGTGCTTATGTAAACCTGTCGTCTGAAATTTAAGATATGGCTATATTCGGGAGTCGATGCACCAATTCGCAAAAAGGTTATTTGGGAGGCTGGAGAAAGGCCAATTTTTTGTAATTCAAACCGAATTTGTATTTTGATTACGTTTTTGTAATAATATTGCATAATTTGTTAAAATATTATGATAATAATATTTGCCTTTTCAGTTCAAATTTCAAACCAACTCTAAAAGCTTTTCGTGCTGGAAAAAAATGTAATAGCAAGTTAATAATAACGTAATAATAATGTTTTTCTTCGAAGTATATAAATTTTACAATTGATAACGTCCCGATGAGCTAGAGACTTGAAATTATGAACTAAGTTCAGAACTGGATGATGAAGCAATATAATTGTGTAATATGTTGAAATTTAATAATAATATATGACGGTTCGGTACAAATTTTGTAATCGAATTCAAACTAACTTCAAACATAGCTCAGAACTGGATGTCAATGCAATACTATAGCATATGTTAATACAATAATTACAATAATGTTTGTCTGTTGGGTATTAATTTTGAATTTGGCACAATCTCACGTGTCCAGAAATAAAAAATAGTATATTGTTTTACGAGTATCGAAAGTAACGTTTTTTGAGATAACAGTTCACCGGCCGAGGCTGGTAATGTTCACGATTTGATCTTCACAAATATTATTATAAATTCACGTAAATTCAGACACATTATTACCAACGACCAATTAGATTTGAATAATATTCCTTTGTTGATTCAGAATTGAGTCTTGTTTACGGATGTTATTATATTAATGCAGATAATAATATTATACCTATATGTTTCGCTAAGCTATGAGTTTTACATACCTGCAAATATGTTATTATTATTAACGATTAGTGGAAGTTGTTGTCTGACCTAGCTTTTCCAGCACTGATGAGAGGAAGGAACATGCATGTATACAGTTGGTCATTTCTAACGAAATCATGGATAATATTCAATGGCACAAATGGATAATGTAATTCAATGTCCGTAAGGGAAATTAGTTGTTTTCTGTCTGATATTCGCCTCATTTTTCAACTTAAAATAAAGTTCGTGAAGATAAAATCGTTCCCGTGTATTTTCTACAACTAGATATAAATTGATTCCAAATCTCACGGTATATTTTCGATTCTATTTTGATTTTCAATTAAACAAAAGTAAAAAAATGCATTCTCACTATAGAAATGATTCCTATCTCTGTTTATTAACAATTTAAAGTCGTCATAACATTATATTCGAGGGCGGGAAATGATTGAAAATATAAAGCTAACTTTTGTCACCAGAAACAAAAGTTGACATTAAGAAAATTTCCCCCACTTGCGACGGAAATTACGTTTTCGCTGAAGGTATTTAATTACAAAAAGACGTCTTCTTGTGAATATGGGTTGTGGAAAAAAGCACATTCTTTGAAATATGTCGAAGTTATGATAGACTATCATGTGAGATGGGGTGAACAGGTTCATGAAGACAGACTTATAATTAATATGCTAGGAAATATATTGCATGAAAAACAAATGTACTACTGGTCTACTTTAATAATAATAATACTCCCTCATAAACACTCTTTGAGTGTACCCAAAGGCATAGTCTGCGCGAGTAGAGGACGGCTATTATTATTATTTGCCGTGGCGTTCCGGGGTGATGTGTTCACTTTTAAGCTGTAGAAAAACCTACAGCACCACCTCGGGTGGTCGGTGTGCACTCACAATACACTTGCTTTTCAACAAGGCATGCGGTCGCCTATCGATCCGATAGAGAGTATTTGAGAAAAAAACTCTGGTACCTACATCGGGCTCGAACCGACTATGCTATGCTGCAGTTTCGAACGGCCTATGCCATTAGACTGCTAAGCCACCGGCCACTTTACAATGAATGAGTCGAATCATTATTGTTATTATATAAAAGAAAAATTTTAACAATAGAAAAAATACTATTCTGAAAATAGATAATCCACAGATAACATTTTCTGCCTTTTTCTAAGACAACACACAAAGGACATTGTTACTATCGCCCAAAATTTTTTTATCTGCTACTAATTTCCCAGAGAGAAATATTGAACAAAAGTAAAATGAAAGAACATATTTTATGTAATCGTAAAGAAGTCGATTGCTAAACACTGTATCCTCACAGTGATCCTTGACAGATAGAATGGATATACTGATAATCATGCCATTACAACCATAACTCACAGAATTTAATCAAATAAGTGTGCAGGTATGAAGGAGGCTACAAATAATTTAAGGGATTGAATCTAAAAAAATCAAAACAAAAATGGATTGAACAACATTTATTAACATGAGTTTATTGATGTGAAAATAGTATCAATTTTGAAAGTCTCTTCCTTTTCAGTTCCCCCTTACACTTTCAGTTTGTAATCTAGATAAACTGTGACATCTTATTTTACTGTACATTTTTACAATCTATTTAATCAATTTCATTTTATGATTATCTCATACATAGATATATCCAAAACGTGATCATCTAATCCAGAAAATTTTCTCCACGATCATCACAGAATTTGCTAATTCTGAAATGAAATTTGAATACAGATTGCTGGAATTCTCTTTCTTGAGATTGAAGAAATATTCTGCCCTCTGCCCCCATGCAATTAAAATGTATTTTTCTACGACCATTAAGAAAAATGAACATTTTAATTGCGTCTTCGATCCTACCACGTTGTATCACCGATTTTCATTTCCCACGGGCTAGCTGTATCGAAATATTTCATTTCCTACGACTTTCATGAACTACTGGACTGTCATTATAGGTAGGTATTAACGAATTTTATGAACATAAATAATATCGAATCAAGTTTTTTTATGTCTGTCTATTAATTTGACATTTAACATCAGTAGATAATTATTACAAAATTCGATTGAAAAAATTAAGTTATTAAAAATGATTAGAGATAGTGAAGATGATTTAACATTGACACCGCCAAATATTACCGAAATGGCTAAGCTCACCTCATTAAATTTATTACCAGAATTGTCAAAGAAGAAACATGAATCTGCTTTCAAATTTTTCATGAATTGGCACACATCATCTTTCTCCGAAATCGTCCTTTCGGTATATTTTGCCGATATATCGAAGAAATTCAAATCCTCCACCCTTTGGAGTCAATATTCGATGTTAAAAATGATGCTAATTATCAATCAAGATTTGGACATATCCGATTATAAGTCCGACGGGTATCAACCAAAGAAATCCAAAACATTTTCTACAGATCAAATTAATAAATTTATATAACAAGGCCTATTCAGAACACACGGCTAATGACCATAGCAGTTGATGCCAAAACACCAAAAAAATTATATCAGAAGCTCCTGATAATGCCTATCTTCTGACAAAGGTATGATTTTCTTTTCATAAAACCAGAATAGTTTCAATAAAAAGATTGATTACAAACGAATTCTATATTTGTGAATAGTTGACAGATATTTTCTATATAGCAGTTAATTTGAACAAATTGTTATGTGCTTGTCGCCGCCAAGAATTATACAAAATGAAAACTACTGCGTTAATAACAATACCGTATACTAAAAATAAAATGACCTGGAAATTTACAATAACAGGAGAGTTTTATGAAATGGTTAAGAAGTACACAGATCTTCGGCCCTCATATACTAAGGATGCAATTTTTTTTTAAATTATCAAAAGGGAAAGTGCACCAACCAAAAAGTTGGAATCAACAAATTTGGGAATATGGGAGAACAGATTGCAGCCTTTCTAAATCCTGCTGATTCCGATATGTACACTGGTCATTGCTTTAGAAGGACATCGGCCACTATCCTGGTAGATGCAGGAGGCGATATAACTTCTTTGAAGAGGCAAGGTGGCTGGAAATCCACCACCGTTGCAGAGACATATATAGACGACTCGATAAAAAATAAATTAGATGTGGCTGATAAAATTCTCAATGCCATTGGAAACCCAACTATAATGCCTTTCTCTTCCCGAAGTGAAACTCTCTGTGTTAATGACGTAACTTTCAACGCAAAAACAAACGTTCCCCAAATAATAGTATTGAACAACTGCACATATGTTACTTTTAATTTGAATGGCATTGGTGCTAGTACTTGTCAAAATGTTTCTAATAATAATTGATAAATTGTTTCGCAGGTGTTCTTGAATCATAACGATTTTTTCTGCATAATTTTTTTTTTATTTCCAAGTTGTCAAAATTTGAAATTTTTTGATTTTATTTGTTTCACGACGTAGGTAGGTACGTGTACAAAAAGAAAAAACAGATGTTTCATTCAACGGGTAAAGAAAGAAAAAATTATCTAAACCATATAAAAAAGACGGCAGGAGAGTTTATGATAAATATTAAAAATATTACAGATTTGTTAATGATTGAGGTGGTCGTAGAAAACGTATAGTGTACAATGAGCATGAAATGACCCATTTCCCCTACGCTCGTACTACAAAATTTCATATACCTACTCGTGGGAAATGGGTCATTTCATGCTCATTGTACAATATACTATTACATTCTCTCTGTTGTATAAGAATAATATTCTCACACTGGTTAGCAATAATAACATTAGCCTTGACGCAGTTGATTGTCACCGTAGTAGCAAATTTCAGTAGTGTCAAAATTATTGCTGTCACATTTTCATTCGAAAATATAAAAAGTATCATGAATTTATCCAGTGATTCAGAATCAGAGTGTGAAAATACAAAGAGTACAAATAATATACTGTAAAGTTTATTAACAAAACACCCGAATAATTGCGACTCGTAGTGTTGATATAATATTTATCAAACATATTTTAATAAGAAGCCGGATGGCTCAGATGGTATAGCATTGGCATAGTAGACGAGAGGTCGTGGGTTCAAGCCACCGACAATGCAGTTATTTTTAATTCAATAGTTTATTCTTAATGCATCTTTGCGATTAAAAAATTAGTTCTGGTTAGTCCAGGATTAGTCCTTTCTGATAAACAGTGTTTTTAAATAATGCTTAGTTATTATTTCGTGTGGAAATTATCTTTTGTTCGTTTCCATTTAAAAATATTTTAAAATGTTTGGTCGTGGAGAAAGTATAGTCTGCTACTTGGTTAGAATGAAAATTCGTGATGCTCGTGGTTCCTCCCGCTCGCCTTCGGCTCGCGCTCGGAACTTTCCACTCGCATCGAATTTTCATTCTAACCTTGTTACAGAATATACTATTCTATCTACAAATAAGGTTCCAGAAATATTTGTCACAAAAACATTCATAAATTCGTTTTCTCCCGGCATTAAATTGTTGATCAGAGCCATTACTTGCTTTACTTTTCTTTCTGTAAACATACAACATTTCACAACATCTGCAGAAGGTCTGATCAATCCAGAATATGAGTCAGCTCTGATCTTTCTGTTTAGTAATCAAGATCCACACTAGCTTCTCTTTGTTCTTCCAGTATGGAAATGCATACATTACACTTGATTGTTTTCTTGATGCTCTTCACAACAAAACCAGCAAGGTAGGTAACCCACAACATTTTCTGTCAAGCTTGATAGAGTAGGAAGAAATTTCAGTATTCCTTGAAATTCTTCTGTGTCAATAACCATATCATTAATCAGCCCTATGCTGTATCACTTCCATTAAAAATAACTTCACCGTTATTCGCCATTTTCGTTATTTTGCTATTGCCTGGTAATAGCAAAATAACGGATATGACGAATAACGGTAACGTTATTTTTAACGGAAGTGATGCAACATATGGCTGAATGTCTATATTATATATTTTAATTAAAGACATTTCATCCAGTGTGATCTCTGGTTGGATTTGTGCTTGGAATGTTCCTAAAATGGTGGTATTGTCCAAAGTAAAACAATTCCCGTTTACTCTTTTTATGTCATGCTGCAGCATCAGCCTCTTGAAGGTGTAATAAAATTGAAACGCTGTTGGGTTATTATTCCAACCATTTCTGCCACTGAAAAATTGTATAATTGGTGTAGTAATGAAGTACACATTGGTAGTTGTCTTAACAAACCTGATGCAGCAGAAAAAAAGTTCAAGGTGATCCTGGCTAAACTTATATGTTAACATGTATTTTAACATATTTTGTTTTTCAATGTATTCTTCATACATTCCAATTGTCGATTCGATTGTAATGGAGAAACCCAAAATAGCAGTTTTGTTTTTGGACATATGTAGAGGTTCTCCATTCGAAGGTTCCAAAGTTTTCAGGTATTCTAAGCCATGTTTAAACAACGGATTCCAAAAATCCTTGTTGTCTTCTTTTATAGGAAACCTTGTAGAATTTGCCCAATGGATTTCGAGAATTCAGTAGGTCAAACATCCTATCTACTTTTCTTAAGAATTCTAATGTTGCTGCAGCATCTTTGAAATTTGGATCACTTACGACAGTCATCAAAAACTCCAAAGCATCAGCCACACTCGAACTCAATGTTTGAGCAGCCAAATTAACCTAAAAACAAATAAATCTTCATTAAAATGATTGTAAATAAAACAATTTTGAATAAAAATACCTTCATTTTTTGTCTTCTCCATTCTATGTGTCCTTTCTTCAATCTATTTCCTAAAGAACATATCTCCTCTTCTTGGATAATATGTAACATCTCAATGTATTTGTAATCAATTCTTTGTCCTTTGGAATTAATAAAAACATGACATTTTGCCCAATTGTTTTGTACTAGTTTTTACATATGACATGCATCAAAAATGATAAAAACTTTTGATTTCGTCATTGGATGTTCAAAATATGGTTTCAAATTGAATATGTCATCCACTTTTGCTCCAAGATGTTTTGCCATGGTGAAATGAGCACTAGGCCCATCGCAAGTTACTGATGTCACAGTTACTCCTAGGTCATGTAATTTCTTCAATACCTTCATGACAATGTTTGCCTTTTCTGCACCTGTTAATGAATTTATTAGGAAATATGCCACAGGAATTTTGCAGCTACTATCTATAGACACAACTAACAGTACACGAGCTTCTGTGGCACATTTAAGGTTGTCATCATTGATGCCAACTCCATAATCCTCATAGTCCCTTGTTCTATTTGCTCTTAACTTTATCTGCTTTTTGATAGCCATTTCATCAAACATCAAAGCACACACGGTTTTTTTATCTGACTTCGCATTCTCAGCAACAATCACAGATGAACTCCGAAAAGAGTTTTCGCAGTAACCCGGCTCAAAATGTACATTACTCATCCAACTTCTCATTGTTGATAGTGAAGGTAAGGCTAAGTTGAATGTGTTTCTGACATAAGAGTAGACTTTTGTTGAATAAAATTGCAACGTCAGTGCAAAGCTTCTGATGTCTTCTGGTATTTTATTCCTTGGATGTTTTTTCCCCTTCTTGAGGGTTTGAGCATTCAAAAGTGCTCTCCTCATTATGTTCATAGACACCTTGGAACAAGATTGTTCTAAAACATCCAAATCATTTTCTGATATAAGTTTTTTATTTCGTAAATCGGATATTATTTGTCCCATATCAGATACTTTCTTTTTTAGCCTTCTTGTTTTCAATTTGTTCGCTCTAATTTCTTCAGAACCAGATGATATTTCGAACGATAGTTTTTCTGGACTTGGAGAATTTTTTTCTGGGTTGAGCTGCAATGCAAATAAAAATAAATAACTGTATTGCTGATATTTAGATATATCACATTCGAAATGGAATGACAAAATTAATATAAAGAAATAGGAGCAAATTCAAATATTTGGTACAGATATGTAGATGATATCTTTGCCTGTTTCAGAGGTACAACACGACAGCTAACCAATTTTTAAAATTTATTAATAATCTCAATAAAAACATTTAGTTCACACTCGAGACAGAGATAGAGAAACAAATTAACTTTCCAGACCTAACTATCACACATAATTAAAATAAATTTGAATTCAACATATACAGAAAACCAAGCTATACTGACAGTACAATCCCAAGTGACTCTTTTCATCCCGAGAGCCAAAAATTAGCAGCATACAATTCAATGCTGCACAGAGCGTTTTCATTACCTTTATTGGCTGACAATCTAGATAGGAAAATCAAAAGAATCATACAGATAGGACACAACAATGGTTTCAAGACAGTTAAAATTCAGAATTTAGTCAGAAAACAACGCCTTAAATTTGCTCGTAAATTAATATACCCACAGGTCAAACAATTGGAAAGTAGAAAATTTGTTACTCTGACGTATTATGGAAAAAGAACAGAGAATATTGCAAGAGTTTTCAGAAAAAACAATGTAGAAGTAGCATTCAGACCGCATGCCAAGTTATCTAATTTCCTTTTTAATGCCAAAGATAGAGTAGATAAAATGCAAAAATCTGGAGTTTATAATCTTAAGTGTCCAGAGTGTAACAGTGTTTATATAGGACAATGTGGACGTAGTTTTTCAAAAAGATACGTTGAACATGAAAGGTCCTTCAGACTGGAAAAAAGTGATTCAACATTTTCAAATCATTCCTTAGAATGTAATCACCAGTTCCCGAATCGAAAAGATACTGAAATTTTGCATTATGCAAACCAAGGGTTGAAACTGAATTTTTTGTAATCTTTAGAAATTCATAAGCACAAAAACTGTAGATGTAACCTACTTAATGACCAATTAGATTTGGTATTTTCGCTAGTTTTCAACTTATCTCGTCCTCATTGTCAGATATAAAAACAAAATTCAGGTATTAATCCATAACAGTTCAATTTTTATTTCGTTGTGAAATTTATTAAATTATTTTAGGATAACTGATGTTCATTAATTATTATAGGTAATATTTTTAGGTATATAGGTACTTCAAAATTAGATTTTTAAAATAGTTGTTTGAGAATGTCCATATAGGACGAAACTGCAGTAACAAAGTGTTACAAGTTAAAGTGGTATAAAAACATAGAAATTTTCTTTTCTTTTTCTTATGATAATCTTTTACCACGTAGTAACGGCTACATCCATCAATTCATACTTACTTGAACTAAGATATTCCAGAAATTTTTCCTACGTTTTTACACCAAATCACCATGCAACGGGATATCTTGAAAACTCGCTCGAAATAAACTACTGAACACGAATTATTATTATCAACCTACAAGTCGCATAACACATTCACTGCACCTATAACAGGACACAGCTAGACATTAAGGTTGCAAGTCCGGCTCTGAAATTAAATATCAGCAGAGCGATTACACATGCTGTGTTGCCAACTGAGCTTTTTGAAATCGGAGTTCGTTTGTGTGGTTCGTACCGCAAGTCTATCAGTTTTAGAGAGTTATCGGAAGCGTCTAAATAATGCAGTGCAGTAATAAAAGACGAAGATATTTAAATACTGCAAGGCCTTATTTGTTTCATAAATTGAGAGTTATCGGCAATCAACGATTCTCGGTAGGATCCCTTATTTCTAACCTGAGTTGGTAGTCTAGTCAGGTAGTTGAAAAAAAGGTTATGTTGTATGGCAAATTCGGCAAATTATTAAATCACTTTAGTCTAACCATGGAGAATCTACTGGAAGCAGTTATTTTAGGAGGCGAAAATGATGATGATATAGAATTCGTTATTTTGGATAACATTTTCATTGACAGGGATCACGTACTAGATCCAATTAATAATTTTGATTTGAACGACTTTTCGGATAACGAAATAAAACTGAATTTCCGCTTTGGAAGGAATGACATAAACAGAGTATTGAGGGTACTGGGACTACCGAATGAATTGAGAACCCGGACACAACATAAAGTCACAGGTAAGTCTGACAAAGAACTAAAATTTCTCTTATTGAATGTTATTCTTTGTATTTGTAACAAACTCATGTGTATTTGTTGGTTTACAGGATTAACAGCTTTGTGCATACTTTAGAAAAGACTGGCATACCCGAATAGATTAAGTGATATATGCCACATGTTTGGTCTGTCCTCCCAATCTTTGTCACAGATAATCAAAGAAACAGTGGAATTTATAGTGGAAAATCATGGTGGTCTATTGAATGATATTGGGCAATTAGAATGGCTAAATATCGATATACTGCGAAGTTATGCACAGGTAAACAAAGCACAAAAATATAAATTGGGAGGAAACACCGCGTCATTGTCTGAAACCTGGTATTTTCTGCACATTTTGAAAGAAATATGATGACAGGGTGTTTCTTGTGTAGGTTCCAGTTTGAACATTTTTAATAATCCTTTAATTACATTGTAGGCCGTACAAGATAAGGGTGGTGCAGTACATAACTGTTGGGGATTTATCGATGGAACAGCAAGGCAAATATGCCGGCCCACAGTGCAACAAGAGGAGTACTACTCGGGTCACAAACGGCATCATTGTGTCAAATATCAATCGGTACTGATGGTATTATAGTTAGTTTGAAGGGTGGATTTCCAGGGAGACGACATGATGCTGGGATTTTTAGAGAATCAAATTTATATGAAGAACTTGAAAGGAAAGTGGTATTTGAAAACAATGAGAAATATACACTCTATGTTGACCAAGCTTACGCATTGATGGAATTGTTGCTGTCCCCATATCCAGGAAGGCCACAAGATTTACCATTCTACCAGCAGCAATTTAATGATTCAATGAAAATTCTTAGAATTGCAGTGGAATGGGGTTTCCAAAAAGTAGTTTCTGAATTTGCTTTTGTAGATTTTAGGAAAAATCAGAAATTACTTCTACAAGATGTAGAAGGTCTGTACAAAACTGCCGTTATATTAACAAACTGTCATACCTGCTTGTATGGTAGCCAAACTGCTACTTATTTTAATGTACAACCACCTAGCTTGGAAGAATATTTTGAAATGTGAAATGCATAAAAATATGATGAAGTCCTCTTAGTACACTGATAAATAAATAAAATATATAAATGAATAAATTTTATATCAATGAATATTAATGACAGTGAATTGTTAAAGCTCATGATCGAAAATTGTTCAATAAATTGTCAATCATTTTTTGTTGGGATTCCAACAGAGCATTTGTTGTTTTTCTTTCCGTGAATTCCAACTTAAATCGTTCTTTTTCTAGCTCTATCTTCTGTCTGGCTTCCAAAATATCAATTTCATGCTTCTCTTCCTGTAACCGCAATTTTCTTTCTTCAAGGGCTACTTCTCTTTCTCGATCAGCAATTCTTCTTTCTTCTGGTTCCAATTCTTTTGTTCTCATTTTATGCTCCTTGTCCTGTTTCTCGTTCAAATATGCTAATGCATCTTTTTTCATTGTTCTATTTTTATTGCTTCTCCTCCTGATTGGTTCTGAAAAAGTAACAAGAATTTTATATACAGAAGTGATTATTACTGGCAGTATCTGATTGCCATGAGAATACACCTATCACATGCAGAATACCAAATATGCCTTTTTGTAGAAGTGCTTGGCTCATTTTCTTTTTTCTATTTGGCATTACTTTCCTCAGACATTCTTGAAACTTCTTCAATCTCAGATGTTCCTTGAACTTTCTCATCAGAACTGTTCACAGCCAAACTTTCCGGAATCTGCATATTTAACCCTACTGCACCTGAAAATAGTTTTAATGAATAAAAATGCTGAAAAAACTTCCAATTATTCAAATAATCTCAGATGAGAACAATGTACAAAATAATTTCAACATAAATTTACATGTGAAACATCACCCTTGGTGATTTATCTGTGACAAGGGTCAAATGCCTTAACGGTCTATTTAAGAATGTATATTTTTTACTGTGTTAACCTGTACATTGTAATGACTTGCAAATGCCAATTCGCCAACGCCTAGTAAAGTAATAAATTTATGTCACTTGACAGTTTGTTGTGGAGGAATCGTAATGTTTGGCATTGCTGTTTTGTACACTGAAAAGGTATTTAGTTCTCTGAACTGTTAACTCAACATAAATTATTTTACTCAAAGATAGGCAAAATTGGTGAACACAAAAATTTTACGAGTTATGAAGTTTACTTGAAATATCAGGTAATGGGCCGTGATGGTCATGATGGTAGAGCGCTTGTCTCTTAACCTAAGGGTCATGGGTTCGATTCCCAGCATGGTCATCGGTCTCGTGCATGGCATCACACGTTAAAAGGTAAGGGCTGCGTCTTCCCTAGCTCGGACAAGTCTTTCGAAGACTTTTGAGGGTTGTACTCTTAAGGGTGTGCAGCTGGTTGACGGAAATAACAATTTTAACAACAACAATTTTTAACAAAAAAAATCAATAAATTTAACAATATTTTGGATAAGTTACAAAATCGATATTAAACTAAGAATATATGTTTATACTCATATTCATATTCATGATCAAATATGATGACATTGTCCGTTTCTATGTCTTCTTCACCACCACAATTGTCATTTGCAAATGAAACAGCAATATTCTCCCTTGCCTCTCTTCCCAGCTCAGCGATGATTTTTTCCTTCGATATATTACTTCCTTTACTTTTTTTTATTCCACTTTCATGACACAGTAGGCTGATCTCTTGCAGTAATAAATCTTTCTCCGAATATGGTTCTTCATTACCTGATCAACAATAATTCCAAAGTTATAATAGTCACTCCATATCCATATCTCTAAGTTGACTCACCTTATCTTACAAATAGCATCTTTCTTCATTCAGACTTCAAGCAATAGCTGTAAATGCTGTTTTAATGTTCTTATCACAAACTTTTTGGATACAATTCTCTCCAGATTTCGTTGAACCATTTCCCATTTTTCTGGGTATGAAATTGGATTGTGTGCAACAACTTCCCTCAATAAAACCACATCATCATCAAACGTAAACTGAAGACGTTTGTTTCGTTCTTTTGGAATAGACATTTCAACTTCACTATCAAACACTTGCATCACCTATGGCCTTTCGTACCTCAACCTCGTTTATATACAACACTATCCTATCCAGGACAACACAAACAAAATAAATTAGGTTATCAAATATAAGGTAGGTTTGTAGGTTATATTTTAATGACAGTGGCCACGTTTATGGCCGAATTCGACCGAACCATTAAAATAAGGGCAAAATAAGACGAACTTAAGGCAGGCATAAATAAAGTCAGGCACTATTCTTAATAAGGGAAATATAAAGCATGGTACATGAGCGCATGCTCAGATGTCAAAATAAGGGCGACTTTATTACTGCACTTCCCAAATTGCACGTCCGATAACTCTCTCTCTCTCTCTATGTACTGTATTCTCCATATTTCTTTGAACTATATTCAACACGTGAACTTTATGAACCTGAGAAACTGAAAATTGATGAACTTTGGCTGTTATTATAGAACTGTACGTATACAATATTAATAGTAGATTCTCATTAAAAATACCTACGTGAACTAGCAATGTTGTTGATGCTTTTCGCATAATCGGGGCTGTTCTATTACATACATGCAGTTTCGCATTTCGGTACTGTGTGCCGCTTATATTAGCTTTCTAGTTCTTTGAGTTTTGTGGTATGTAGCTTACCGTGATATATACCTTGTTTTATAATTAACTGTACTTACAGTTCAGTAGAGGGTAGATACGATGTGATCTACAGATGCTACCTTAACGTACACGTTTTCAACCTATTAATCACATATATATTTGAAAATAAATCAGGAGCTGATATTAGAAAAGGTAGGACTCCTACGGTGTATTATAATGGCCGTCCCTCCGAAGTTTTCCGTTGGTGTTGATGAGATACCGACTGTTATTCTCAAATGTGTGGGAAACCTAATTTGTCATCTACTATCACATAATTAATCAGCGTAATCTTCTGCTATCATTCATCAACATCTAAGAATATAATCATCCATCAGAAAAAGTCATAAGAACTATGCTTAACCTTAAAAATGACACCTCTTGCAGACAGTTATTCATCAACTTAGGAATTATGACTGTTCGTTGTGCCTACATTCACAACATTGCAATTTTTGCTAAAAATTACTTACAATCATTTCCTGCAAATAATCAACAAATCTTCAACAAGAGGTAGTAAACATTTACGCATTCCACTACATAAAACAAGTCTCTTTGAAAAGGGCCCGTATTATAATTTTATAAAAGTATATAATACATTGCCTCCACATTTCAAAGAACTTAATACTATCAGTATTTTTAAACGAACTCTAAAAGAATATCTGACTGCTGATCCATTTTATTCATTAGACTTTTTTTAATTCCTGTAGAGTGTGATATATGGCTGTTTACATTCATATGTTTTTTTTAAACTGCCACCTCAATGTATCCTGTGAGCGTTCACATGTATCTTTGTGAGTATTTCTACATATATTTGTTGAGTATTTGTTTAGTATTTGTTTATATATTGTTATTGTATAAATATTGTTATATTGTTTGTATGTATTTGTAATTTAACTATTTGTATATGACTTTGCTAATGTTTCTTAGGAAATTCATGGCAATAAAGATATTATTATTATTATAATTTAGTATCCCAATTGAGTTACAACTCCCATGTTTCTTGCGAAATAAAAACGGAGTACCCTTCTCTCCAAGCGTTTTCAACAAGTGGAGAAATAAAGGCGAATATCTGTCAGAAAACAACTACTTCCCTGGCTAATACCACGACGGACATTGAACTACATCTGACAGATATTTATACAACGTTCTTCCAAGATAGTAGAGAGTGCTCGTTCTATGCTGTATTCCAAAAACTTGTGTTTAGAGCTGTGGGCAGAAGCTGTGAATACATACTTCTGTTTATGTCCTCAACAGAACTATATCCAAGCAAGCGAATCAAATCACACCATAAACCGAAAATTGGTTCGGTAGAAAGCCCAATATAAAACACATTCGGAAATTTGGATTAGTAGCCTATTCATACACTACAAAAGAATTGAGGAAGAAATGGAAACCAAAAAGTCACAAAATGATTACGGTTGGTTGTGAAAAAGAATCTCCTAATCATCGTCTTTGAAATTCCTCGAGAAGAAAAATTCAAATAAGTGCAAACGTTCGTTTTGATGAGGCTGGTGATTTCACTCAGGAATATGGGGAAAGTGATATCCATCTAAAGCTGGTTTTTGAAAATAAAGATGATGTTTTGCGGTCTTCAATAGAAGAAATAGAAAATACTAGCAGTGAAGGTGGCGAAAACGAAAATAATGACCGAGAAAACCCGATTGAAGAGTTCAACTTTAATTTACGTGACCGATGTCAGATACATCCGCCAAAATATTTCTCTGCAATGATCGTTGATGTGGATATTCCAAATTCCAATAAGCAAGCAATACATTCGGAAGAATATGTTCATTGGAAGTCAGCAATGTTAGAGGAAATGAATTTCCTAATGAAAAATGAAACTTGGATCTTACAAGAAAAACCAGAAAATGTCAACATGGGTATTTCAAGTGAAGAAAATTTGAAGTGGAGAAGACATAAAACTGGTTGCAAGAGGATTCATACAAAAGGAAGGAGTAGATTATCATGAAACTTTCTCTCCTGTCGTGAGATATGAATCAACTCAAGTGCTACTTGCAATAGCAGCTGAATACGATCTTGAAATTGCCCAATTCGATGTGAAAACAGCGTTTTTGTATGGATAACTAGAGGAAACCATTTTTATGAAACAGCACAGAGGATTCGAAATTCCTGGTGATTTTGTCTGCAGATTGAGCAAAAGTTTGTACGGGCTCAAACAGTCTCCGAAATGCTGGAATCACAAATTCTGAAATTTCCTGGAGGAATTTGAATTGAAGCAGACACATGCTGATCACTGCATTTTTGTTGGAAATATGGATGGTGACATAATTTATTTGGCTTTCTTCGTAGACGACGGACTAATTTTGACAAAGTCGAATGACGGCAAAAATACAGAAAAAAGAGGTAAATCGAAATAACTCATGAAAGATTTGTAAAAAAAAATTGAAAAAATTCAAAATGTCTGACTGTTTCCCGTCAAATTTCCATTTCTGCCAGGACTACAACTCCCGAAAGTTCCCAATCTAGATGAACACTACCTTCAAATTAATATTATATCGAGAAGCAGTAGGTAGTTTGCTGTATATAGCCATGAATTCCCGTCCAGATATAGCATTATGCCGTTATGTTAGCCAGTTTTTGAACAATTATAGCCCACAACATTGGATAGCTGTCAAGAAAATCCTGAAATATTCACAAGGAACAATAACGTTTTGGAATATTATATGGAAATTGTGGAAATTCCAATAAAGTGAATTGATGTGGATATACCGATGCAGACTATGCTGGAGATGTTAGTACTAGGAAGTTTAGAGCTGGATATGTTTTCAAGATCAATGGATCTCCAGTTACATGGTATTCACGACGTCAACAAACTGCAGCATTGTCTACAACTGAGACTGAGTACATTGCTCTTTCTTTGGGGTGCAGAAAAGCTGTCTAGCTACGTCAGTTGATGAAAGAACTTGACGTTTTGGAAAATGTTGCTACTGTCATAAAAGTTGATAATCAGAGTGCGATAAAACTTGCAAATAATCCCGACTTTCACAAAAGAACAAAGCATGTTGACGTTAAATGTCACTATGTCCGTGAAGTCATTGAAAAGAGAGAAGTTATCGTAAGCATCTATCAAAGCAGAAGATTTCGTTCATGTGTTCCGAACTCAATATTTTGGATAATAATGAAATAGGGAACGTGTTGAATAATTTCATTAAGTGATTGTATTTTGTTATACTCATCAATTCTATCAAAAAAATGTTCTGCAACTTTTTTCATTCCACATTAAATAATCTTCATTGGATCAGTTCATCCAAAAGTTGATCTACCTGATTTCTTAATAGCACCAGAATCAAACGTTTTGCAAAAATTTCATCTTTCTATAACCACAAACATAACCTTCTTTTTAGTAACGTTCATTCTCTCGGTAAGTTTCCGTCTTTTCAATTTCAAATATGAGCAAATAACTTCTCTTTTATATGTTCAATTGTTTAATTTTCGCTATTGCTCTAATTTATAACAATTTTAAAAATTGATTCAAGAAATAGACTAGTAAGAGCTTATGAGCATGATTACAATCCAGAAACAAAGCTCGTTTTGCTCGCTTTTCCATTGCTTAATGGATGAAAAAGAAGGGGAAAATTACTTGACTTCAAGGTTAATCTTGCCATTCAAGTTGAATGTAGTTGAAGTGCTTATGAGCGTGATAACAATCAAGAAGTATTAACGAATTGAAAAGAAGTGAAAAATCATCTAACCTAAAAGCTAACCTTGCTGTCCGAATTGAATGCAGTTGAAGAGCTTATGAGCCTGCAAATAATCCAGAAATAAAGCTCGCTTTGCTCGTGATTCTATGGTTTGATGGACTAGAAAAAAAGGAAAATGACCTAACCCAATCTTACCAAGTTGAATGCAGTTGAACAGATAACAAGCCTGCTATAAATCCAGAAATGAAGCCCACTCTGCTCACTATTCTATGGATTAATGAAAAGAAAAGAAGGGGAAAATGACCTAACCTAAACGCTAACTATCCTGTCCAAGTCGAATGCAGTTGAAGATCTTATGAGTCTGCAAACGATCCAGAAATAAAGCTCGCTCCGCTTACTATTCTATGGCTCAATGTAGGAAAAAGAAGGGGAAAATTACCTAACCTAAAATTTAACCCTGCCTTCCAAGTTGAATGTAGATGAAGAGCTTATGAGCCTGCTAACAAGTTACTCTTCTTCGGGTTTGTTGGCCGTCGTGATATGGAATTGCTTCCTAACGTTTCGCCCGCACGAGTGGCTGGCTTCTTCTGAGGTTCCATCTTGAAAGATTTCCGATGACTGGTTGGTTCGGGATCTAAGCGCATATTTATATGTCCGGCTGGTACCTGCAATTATTACGTTCTTATCGTCCGTTCCTGGAATTAAATTATCTCTCAGTATTGGGGTTGCAGGTATATTCCTTTCGGCTGTTCTTTTCCTAGCTTGACTAAGTAATGGATTCCAAATTCGGTTGAGGGTCAGTGTCTCTTCTTTTCTATTGAAATTATCCGTATGTTTATCCGTATGTGTATGTTTATGTTTATGTTTATGTTTATTATATTCAATAGAAAAGAAGAGACACTGACCCTCAACCGAATTTGGAATCCATTACTTAGTCAAGCTAGGAAAAGAACAGCCGAAAGGAATATACCTGCAACCCCAATACTGAGAGATAATTTAATTCCAGGAACGGACGATAAGAACGTAATAATTGCAGGTACCAGCCGGACATATAAATATGCGCTTAGATCCCGAACCAACCAGTCATCGGAAATCTTTCAAGATGGAACCTCAGAAGAAGCCAGCCACTCGTGCGGGCGAAACGTTAGGAAGCAATTCCATATCACGACGGCCAACAAACCCGAAGAAGAGTAACATTATCAAAAATCCCGGCCGCGAAAGCCTCAATCAATATATCAGATAGATAGATAGATAGATAGATAGATAGATAGATAGATAGATAGATAGATAGATAGATAGATAGATAGATAGATAGATAGATAGATAGATAGATAGATTTTCAATAAATCTGATTTTTTCACAATGTGCGATTTTTTGGAAACGGTACATATGAAAGTGGACCTATGATCCAATATAGTAATAATTTGTTCGATAATTTAATTATCATTTGTTTCATGATTGAAAAAGGGATAAAAAAATATTTCCTTGGTGTTTTGGCATCGACTGATATGGTCATTAGCCGTGTGTTCTGAATAGGCCTTGTTACTAACTCCATACGCCAGCTTAGGAGCAGCACTGTTAATTATTAATGCAACAGTGAATCGTGGAGGATTATTCCCAGCCGACACGAGCTTCAATCACTCAGACTTTTACATCTGAAAATGAAAAAAGCCCGGGAACCAAACCTAAATAAATAAATATATAAAGGTTTATTTTCACAGTTAATTTGACTTCTACACAAAATTTGATACAATCATTACTCCGGAGACTCATCTTGCCGTCGCCCAAAAGGGTTCAGGAGAGGAAGAGGTTCGGGAGGACGCACTGAAGGCCGCCTCCCTCATCCCCCGACCATTTCTGGCCGAAGGATGAGGGAGCGCCTGTGCCAAGGGGTGCATAGGATCCCGGCGAAGGGACGCTTGCATCCGCCCCCGCTGATGGTGGCGGTGGGTCGAGTGTTCCAAATTATTGCGGGTGTGGTTCGTATAATCCATGCCTCCTGCAAAGCTTATGCATGTCGTTCAGTTTGCCTTCTATGCAGAAAATGCTTTGTCTAAGGTTTGGTCAGAGGTGGTTGTTTCGATGATGTCCCGGAAAAGGCTGTTGCAAAAAACCGGGTCACGGTACTTCGCGCATTACATAGATGCGGCTTGGTTCCCTAGGGAACCGGTTCTTCCCATCTTTCCTGGAAGATGGCCAAAGATTGATAGATCAGCCCACCGTGTTTGCGGGGCTGATTATCATGTAGTCTGAGGCTGGTAAGGTCTCTCGTGATCACGCTTTTGGGAAGGTGAAACCTGTAGAATTTCTCCGACAGGCTTCTAACATGTGTCGGGATGGAGTCGACGCCAGCGAGGGCGCGCAGCGCATCCAGACGAATGTACCTATCACTCTTGGTGATTATACGAAGTACCTTGTTCTGCATCCTGTCCAACCTCATAAATGGGGTTTTGGGCAGGCTGCAGAACGCTGGGCAAGCGTACAACATGGCCGGCCGAATGATCTGTTTGTAGATGGCCATTTTTGCCTCAAGTGACATATGTGATCCTCTGGCTATAAGAGGGTAAGTGCGTTTTACCGCAGCCGCGGCCCTCTGTATAGCCAGGTTTATGTGCTTCTGACATGTTGTGCGCTTGTCGAGCTGTACCCCCAGGTACCGCACATTGGTCTTGGTCTCCAGGGCTTTGTCCTTGACCTTCAATTTCTGTGGAATTTTAGAGAACCTAAATTTCCTCGAGAAATTGATGGCTTTGGACTTGGCCGGATTCACCACAATCTTGTTGCTCTCTAAATACGGAATGATCTCCCTGTCCAGACGGATCTGGACCTGCCTAGCAGCTGCGGCGCTGGAGAACGATTGGGCGTATATAGCGGTATCATCCGCATATATAGCCGTCGTCGTTCTCTCGCACATAGGGAAATCATGCGTATGTAGAGAGTACAAGTGCGGGGAGAGGCTGGACCCCTGCGGGACACCTACTTCGACTGGATACTCTGCCGATCTCGTGCTGTTAACCCTAATAACAAAAGCGCGATTTGTGAGGAATGAATCCGTAATCCTTACCAAGTAGGAAGGCATGCGTGCCTCAAGCATTTTGCAAATTAGACCCTCGATCCATACGGAGTCGAAGGCTTTCTGCATGTTCAACAGGACCATGACCGTGTTCATCCCTCGGTGAGCAGCCTCTTTCACCTCGTGAACAACCCGGACAATCTGCGAGGTCGTCGAGTGACCTGCACGAAAGCCGAATTGCTCAGCGGGGATCATTTTGAGTGTCTCCTCGAGGGAGAGCAAACGTTTAAGGAAAATCTTCTCTACCACCTTGGCGACAACGCTCAGAAGTGATATGGGTCGATAGCTATCAAGCTGGTGGCCATCCTTGCCTGGCTTCAAGATAGGTATTACCAGTGCCTTCTTTAGGCAATCCGGGTAACACTGCCACTTGAGCATTGCATTTATTAGATGTATCATCTGGACCAGGGGCTTTCTCGGCAAGTTCTTGAGAAGAATTGCGTCCAGCCCATCCGGCCCAGGCGCCTTGTTCGTCGGAAGCCGTTTTATGACTTCCGTCAGCTCCTCATAGTTTGTCATAATTTTGGCAAATCTATGAGGGCCGATAGGGGCGGGCATCGATCGTCTGAAGTCTTCGGTTATCTCAGACTTTTGTCTCTGCCCGTCACTAACGTCCGGCGCCTTTCTGTGAACACTGGCGAAATGCTCCCCAAACAGTTTCGCCTTCTGAGGGTCCGTCACTGCGCGTGCGTCACCCCTCACTATGGCTAGGATGGGCTCGAAGCGCTTCGAAATGCGCTTCGTCATCCGCCACAGAGAGTTGTCCCGCACGTCCAGCTTCTCCAGTTTGTTCTTCCACACCGTATCGTTGTGGTCGTTGATCAGTTCTGAAATTTCTCTCCCTAACCGGAGCATGTCGTTCTTATGCTCCGGGATTTTTGTAGCTTGCCACTTTTTCCGGAGAGAATTTTTCAGAGTGATCAACGCCCGAACTTCGGGTGGGATCACATTCCGGTTGCTCCTGATCGTAATCTTCCTGACAGCCCGATCGCGAGCGATCTGAATGTCACGAATCAGAGCTAATGTTACCTCCTCAATTTCGTCACGAGGAATGTCGGACCGAATAACGGTCCGAGCATTCATGAGTCTCCGAAACTCGGCCCAGTCTGCATTCCTGTAATCGTATCGGAGGACAGGCGGTACATCCTGTCCCCGATATTTCATACGGAACAAGACCGGGTCGTGATCGGAGGTCATCTCGTGGACGGCCTTGAGTTTGCTCAAATTCGTCACATTCTTGTTGACTATCAGGTCGATTATGGTCGGAGTGGACCCGTTCCAGGGGTAGTGAGTAGGCTCGTCAGAGTGTACTACTACCACGTCGCTGCTTAGTGAGTATTCCCACAGTGTTTTGACGGGGGCGTTGGGCTGGGAGCCGCCGCTCCACTCAGGACGCCTGGCGTTCAAGTCCCCAATCAGCAACACTTTGTGTCCAGTGTTACATAGATTGTCCAAGTCGGACTGTGTAAACCTATCTCTTGGCTGGTTATACACCGCGAACACGCAAGTCCCGTCAGCAAGCTGAATGCCGACGTGCTCGATCGAGCTCTGCTGTGGCGGGAGCCGCGTGAACGCGATGCCATCCTTGACAAGGATGGCCACGCCCCCCCCCTCACTGCCTGAGGGCGGTCCGCCCTGACAGTAGAGAAGCCCTTTAGTTCGAATCTATGGTCCTGTCGAAGCCATGTCTCCGATATGAACATAAGGTCCAATTTGTGCCTGCCAATAAAGTCAATAATAAGCGGAAGCTTATTATTGACTGAACTGGCGTTAAACATGCATGCCTTCAAACTTTGCTCAAAAACTGTATCTTTGGCTGTCCCCCAAGATTTCAAGGGCTGCCATAGCCTTCTCCAGCGGAGACTTTGCTTGTGCCAAGCGGACGATCAGATCGTCCATTGCACGGCAAAGTTCCGCTATGTTCAGCATCGACCCAACCTGCTGGATTTTACTTACCAGACCTGCCATCTGGCTCGGGTTACCCATGTTGGATGAAGCGCCCCCTGGCGCGGGGTGCCTATGCACCGGCGACTGCGTGGGAGGCGTGAAGGGGATCGGTGGAGATCCTGCCGCTTGCTGAATTCTTCTCCCGGCCTCTTCAGGCTTTGCCGGGGGAGCGCTCTACTCCTGAATCCTTTTCTGCCAAGAGTTTGATGTAGGCTGCGGGGCTGGTACGTACCTCACCGGTACCGGTTTTTTGGCTTTGTCATCCCTCTCCTCGAGAAAACGAACTCTCTCCCGATAGATAGGGCACTCCACACTGGATGCAGTATGGGGGCCGCCGCAGTTAACACATGTTGCCTGCACCTCGCGAGACACCTTACAAGCGCGCGTAGGGTGGTCCTGTGCGCACTTGAGGCATCTCGCCTGCCTCTGGCAGTTGGAGGTCGCGTGCCCCCATCTTTGGCAACGGTGGCACTGCACGATGGCACGTTCGTTGCGTCGCATCTCCCAAGTTACCCTTATGTGCTGTAGCACTCTTACAGATTTCTGTAACTGGGAGAGTGTGACGTTCTTAGGGGTCGTGATGAGGTACAACGGCCTGTGGCGGGTGTTCATCCTCATCATTCTATCGACTGTGATGCCGAACTTCTCGAGCATCTCGTCGATCAGCTCTTGCTGGTCGACATCAGAGTCGAGACCCCTTAGCACGAACGCGTGCGTCCTATCTTTCGGAAGAGTGTAGGTATGGAATTCCGTACCCGTTTGCTTGAGAATGTCAATCATCTTAGTCCGATCGACTTCTTGCTCAGTGAAAACCTGAGTTTCTTTACCGGTGTGTTTAAGGTTGAAATCACCTTTCAACTCAGATTTTAACTGAACAGTAAGTGAGCGGTCCAGATTCAGCCTCCCCTGTATTACAATAGGAGGCAACATTTTGCCTTTCTTCGGCTTTTGTGCCTCCTTTGGGGGAGGCTGTTTTGACTTGGCATTCTTTCGCCCGGAAGTACGTTCCGAGTCGTCAGTGAGGGGTTCGTCCTCGTTCAACGACTCGTACGCATTCCGAATGGGTACGGGATCCTTGCTAGTTGTCGCGATTGCCTTACCTGGCGATTTTGGTTTTATAAAACCGTCTGCATCAGCCATCGCTTTTTCGGGGAGAGGGGGAAACTCGTCATGTACACGGTACCGGTTTGGCGACCGTATCAGCCGCCTCGTCTGCCGGAGCTTTTCAATTTCTGCGTGGTACACTGCAGTGTACTTTTTTGTGTAGAAGTCCTTAATCTGCCTTGTGATTGCGGACCTTATCTCCTCGTCTGGGATTTCTCTTAATTCAGATGGTTTTTCCAATGCTGACTTCATGTAGGCTTCTACCTTTGTCTTTACACCGTCTTCGATAATATCTTGTAACTGCTTGATTCTTTTATCGATGGCGTCGTGAGTGTTCAGCGGTGTGTCGTCCTTCGATTTCCTCCGTCTTAGTCTCATAGTTCTCCCCCCTGATGTGGAGGATTCAGAATCCGAGCTAGAGCTAGAGAATTGCACCTTTCTAGGTGACTCTCTAGCTCTAGCTTCAAGTAAACGGCGGTTATCGGCCGCTTTCTTAGCCATCTCGGCATCCTTTTTGTCGTCTTCTGCCTTCCTCTCCGCCTCAAGTGCCTTTTTCTTCTGGAGCTGTGCCTCGCGTTCGGCCTTTTGTTTCTCAAGGTCTTCTTGCTTCCTAGTTTTCATGCGAAGCACAGCTCGCTGAAAACCGACTAGTTGTGGCGGTTGAGGTTTCGGATCGACTTTGGGGGCGTTGCCCGAAGTGGCAATATTAGCCCCGCCCACCAATCGATTCACTCCACTATCAATTTCTGAAAATTTTTCAACATTTCCAGATTGTGTTGTGAATCGATTGGCGTTCACAACTGTTCCTGCAGCTTCATTTGGGGTGATTTCCAGTGTTAGGGAATTTTGAGGTTCATTCACGTCGGTTTCCATTGTCGTTTGAGATTTTTCCCCGTTCACGACACTTTCCAATTGACTTAGAAGATTCTTTGCAATTTTTGGCTCCTTCACCACACTTTCCATATTTTCGGATGGCTCCAGAAGCGTTCCTGTAGGAGCCACCGAGGACTCCTCGCGGCTGCATCCATTTCGGGCCTTTTCCTGTTCGTCCAGAGGGTTCTTTGCGATTTTTGGATTTTTCACCACACTTTCGATTTTTTCGGATGGCTCCAGAAGCGCTTCTGTAGGAGCCACCGAGGACTCCTCGCGGCTGCATCCGTTCCGAGCCATTTCCTGTTCGACCTGCTCGTTCCAGGATGCGGTCGGAAACGGGTCCGAAACCGATTCCCTATAGTATAGGGGAGTGTGGTGATGTGAAATTCTGTCCAAATTTTTTACTTCCGCTCCCGAAGTCCGTTTGCGTTCCAGGGGACCGCCGATGGCTCCGGCCGGTGCGGGCGTTGTTTCCGAGCGTTGTGCGGGGGCTTCACTGCCTTGCAGACGGGAAGCGCCCTGGGACCTACTCGATCCAGCCCCGTCGCGCTCTCCGCCGCTCAGCAGCTCGTCCCTCGCCTGCTCTACCTCGTACTGGGAGCGGAAGTTGAATTTGGGATAGCTCTCCTGCCAGTCCTTCCAGGATTCTTGAAATGCGTGTCTGACTGTGGTGTTACTAGTGATTCCTTCAGTGTTCGTAATGAGTTTCATCCTGGCTTGGAATGCCTGGATGGCCCTGTCCAATTCCTCTTCTGCTATTTGCGAGGCATCTGTTGTCGCTTTAAAATCTCCTAAGTCAATAGGGGTTGTTTGCTGTTGGTGGGGGGAGGGTGGCTCCCGATTTCCTTGGTGGGGGTGGGGTGGTTGTTCGCCCGTGCCTAGTAGGTGGGGGGAGGGTTGATTTTCTGCCTCGATTTCCGTTTGAAGATGGACTTCTTCGACCTCTGATGGCGTGGTCTCTTCGGAGGGGACCTGGGGGTTGCTGGCCAACGTGTTATCTGCCGGAGGTGAGACTTCGATATCTTCTGTGGCATATATCGGGCTCGCCGAGTTGCTTTCAATTATAATTGTGGAAATATTCGGTGTGCTGGCGGCAGCTATCTCCGGCGTGGGGGCGGTGGCGTCCGGCGTTGACACTGGCTCCTTGTCCGGGGTGAGTCCCCCGACGTCACTATCATGCGGCACGGTGTCGCAGGCCACGATCCTGGAGGATCTTCTCCGTCCGACCTGGACCAAGTCGGCGTTCACCACACTTTCCATTTTGGTAGTGACGTCAACGAGAGATTGTGTATGTGAGGGAACTTGGACTTGCACACCCCCACATACCACAGAGGACTCACCCTTTTCAATATTGCCATCTTCCTGGCGGTCTGGCGAAGGTTTTCTTCCTTTCACCTTCTTCTCGGGCGGACTGCCCGAGGAAGAAGCGGTGTTATCCAGACTTTTCGCGGTTAAGGTTACATTTAAAGCATCGTCTTTCGCGAGCGCGGGATTCTGAACGTCTATGTCGTTATGGGGTACAGTGTCACTATCACATATCTCACTCACAGTTTGGTCTTCTGGAGTGATGAACTTGGTTTTCGGTTTCTGCGGTGTCGGTTTCCGTTTCATAGGTGTTTTCTTGTCAGTCTCGCTGCCGGATGTCGCCGAGGCGGTCGACGCGCCATTTCCAGGGGTTCTAGGCCTGCTGAGCAGTCTGGGAACCAAACCTGGCGAACCTCTCGGTTACCAGGCCGGCGCTCAACCACTGCGCTAATCCTTGTAAGTAATGATTGTACTCATTATTTATTTATTTATTTATTAACGGGTAACACCCTATTTGTATGATACCAGTTTTACATATCGTGAGATTGTTAACACTAGAATTAACCTAACATTTGTAAAATTAACAATAATTACTAATATTAGTGAAGAAATAATAAAAAGTACAAAGAAGATAAGACATTGCTATGACTCACTATTTGACAACATTATTAAGTAACTGAGCATACCGGGTGGCTACGGAAGTATTGCCTACGGAATATCTCAGTTATTGTATGGAGTAGGTTTGTGAAATTTGGAGCGTCGATATAATGACATAAGAGCTAGAATTTGAGCATATCGACATGTCGAAGTTAACTTCCGGTCTGATCGGAAGTAACATCAACTTTCTTATTTTAAATGGAAACCCAATTTTTTTTTTCTTTTCGCTTTATTCAGCATTCAATTCCCTTTCTAATGACATATCACAAGTTGGTATCTAACCAGAAACTAGATCAGAAAAAAATTAATATTGAAATTCACCGAGTAGGCCGTGGAAGCAAAATGAAAGCCAAAAATTGAAAAGTTGGCTATGGAAACCATACGTCACTTAATAACAGTTGCTACTACTGTGATATTTTATTTTCATTCGTCGGCGTTAAAAAAAGCCGCCAAAAAAAATATTGGAAAAATTGGGAAAAAATCAATACTCAGTAGGTCCATAACTTAAATAGGAACATGCAACTTTTTCTTGCCTGTACTATTCAGCATAACCATTCCTTTCTAATGATATAATAGAAAGTAATTTTTTGAAATGAAATACCAAAAAATGCAATTATTATTCTTCAAATAACAAAACAGATTATCGCCATACGCAAAAATAACATTAAAAATAATGTGGAATGATAAATTATATCCTGTAGGTTCTAGGTTAAATAGGAACATAAACGTACTTGGTCTGTGCCATCGTCCATAGATATTCTGATATCTACGTATGGACGATGTTTGTGCTATTCAGAATAATCATTCCATTTCAATAATCATTCGAACCAAAATACCTATTAACAAGTAGGCTGATTAAGATGTATTTTGGAATGAAACAAAAAAGAAACGAGAGCTCTCACGAACGCTGCCATCCATATTATTTTGACGTTCGAAGTAGTGTTTTTGATTCTGCCATTTTAAAAGGGTTTGGAAATCGAAATCAGTTAGTGGAATATTCAAAAAATGCCCCGTTTTTCACGAACCGAACAAATTAACATGCTTCTCATTTATGGTGAATTTTTGAAAAATTCTTATGCCGCTGAACGATTGTATTTAGAGCGATATACAGGGAGGCAGCAACCGTCATGAAGGTATTTCCAGTGGTTTGAAGAAAAATTAAGAACTGAGCCTGAAGTTCACGAAGACCAAGAAGCATTTGTTATTAATGAGGAAACTGAAATTAATGTATTAGCTTTAGTACAATATGATAGCACAATTTCCTCAAGGCAGATTGGCGCCGAATTAGCTATAAGTAAGGACTCTGCTAGGAAAATTTTGAAAAAACATCGATTTAAATCCTTCAAGTATCAGTTGCATCAACATTTGTATGAAAATGACGGTGAAAGGCGCCTGGAATATTGTAATTGGTTTCTTCGACAAAATGCTGAGAATCACCTATTTAACTATTATATCTTGTTTACGGACGAGTCAAGATTTACCAACAATGGATTATTTAACAGGAATAATACAAGGTAGGTACTGTACTTTATTTGGATTATTGTCGATAGTCGAAGTGTAAAGTGCTAAAAGTGTGAACGGTCTTTTGTTTCAGGTACTGGGTGATAGAAAACGAGCACCGGTTTCGACAAGGTGGCTTCCAGGAGAGATTTGGTGTGAATGTTTGGGCAGGAATAGTTGGAACTCATATTGTCTTTTTCAAGGCCAACTAACCGGAGAGAGATACTTTAATTTTTTAACGAATGAAATTTCGGAATTCATTAACAACCTACCAGCGGAAATCACCGAGAGAATGTACTTCCAGCAAGATGGCGCCCTCCGCATAATTCAAGAATAGCGAGAAATTATTTCCAAAATCGCTTTCAAGAGAGACTTATAACAACCCATGGTCCAGTCAGGTGGCCACCAAGGTCACCTGATCTTACTCCGTGCGACTTTTTTCTATGGGGGCATCTTAAAAATAGGGTGTATTCCACACAGCCTACAACTCTACATGAGCTAGAAGTAAAAATTCGTAGAGCTTTCCAACATATCACGCCCCAAATGTTGAGAAACGTTTTACATGAAAATATCACCAGAGTCAATAAATGTATTGACGCTGAGGGAATGCATTTCGAATATTTGTTTTGAATTTATTTTATCCTATCAATTTTAATTTTTTTTTTTCGATAAATCTGTTTTTTTGTTATTTGAATAATAATAATTGGATTTTTTGGTATTTCATTTCAAAAAATTACTTTCTATTATATCATTAGAAAGGAATGGTTATGCTGAATAGTACAGGCAAGAAAAAGTTGTATGTTCCTATTTAAGTTATGGACCTACAGAGTAATGTATTTTTCCCAATATTTCCAATATTTTTTTTGGCGGCTTTTTATAACGCCGACGAATGAAAATAAAATATCACAGTAGTAGCAACTGTTATCAAGTGACGTATGGTTTCCATAGCCAACTTTTCAATTTTTGGCTTTCAGTTTGCTTCCACGGCCTACTCGGTGAATTTCAATAATAATTTTTTTCTGATCTAGTTTCTGGTTAGATACCAACTTGTGATATGTCATTAGAAAGGGAATTGAATGCTGAATAAAGCAAAAAGAAAAATAAATAGGGTTTCCATTTAAAATAAGAAAGTTGATGTTACTTCCGGTCAGACCGGAAGTTAACTTCGACATGTCAATATGCTCAAATTCTAGCTCTTATGTCATTATATCGACGCTCCAAATTTCACAAACCTACTTCATACAATAACTGAGATATTCCGTAGGCAATACTTCCGTAGCCACCCGGTATATAGAAAATGATTTGCAATTCAAAAATCAATCAATAAGCCTCAATCTACTTCGAAGCGTATCTTCAGTCTCATTTAACAGATCAAATTTCACACTGTTACCATCAGAGATCATTCTAGATAAGGCTGAATGGTTGCCATAGTTACACCTGTGAAAATCAGGTGAGAAAGTTTGCGTATTCCGTGTGTTACGAGAGGGGACATGAAAATTTACTTGAGAAAGAAGAGAAGGAAAATTTATTTTGGAATTGATTATTTTATGAAGAAATTTTATATCTGCGTGTACTCTACGCGTTCTGAGTGTTTGTAATCCAGATGTCATACGAATTTCAGATGGTGAATGGTCGGTAAGTGGCATGTTTAATTTGAAAGCTAAATACTTCAGAAACTTATTCTGAACTTTTTCGAAGTTGTTTATATGCAGCTCGTATGTTGGTGACCAAACACAAGTACAGTATTCTAAGATTGACCTTACCATTACAAAATATAGAGTTTTTATAGAATATACATTCGTAAAATCTCTTGTAGTCCTGCTCATGAAACCTAACATTTTTGTTGCTCTGTTAATTATTTGCTCAAAGTGAAGGTGAAAGTCCATTTTGTTATCCACCACAACACCCAGATCACGAAAAGACTTAACACACTCTAGTGACTCACCAGATATATTATAGATCACTTCATATTTATCCATGGATCGATAAAAAGACATACTTTTACACTTACTGACATTAACTTCCATGAGGTTTTCAGAACACCATTCAGAGAAAGCCAAGAGATCCATCTGAATTTTCTCACAATCAGTGAGAGATGTAATAGTCCTAAATATTTTAAGATCATCTGCAAAAACTAATATTTCGGAGTGTTTAATTTTTTTGTTGATATCATTTATGTGAATATTGAACAGAAATGACCCCAAGTGACTTCCCTGTGGAACACCTGAGCTGACAGAAATTTCATGAGATGTGTAACCTTTGATTTTCACGAGCTGTGTTCTGTCACGAAGGTAACTTGCGAGCCAATTTAACATATTTCCAAAGAAACCAGTAACTTTTAATTTCTCATATAAAACCGTATGATTGATCTGTGTATATATATTTTTTTTTTGAATAAATAGACTTCTTATTCACATAAATAGATGAATACAAAATACAAAAAGTTTTCACGTATGTGTAACAAATAAAAATCCGATAAGTGTATACACACTTGTTTCGGTATGAGAAATAGGAATAAAAAATGTTTGTTTAATAATGATAATAACAATAATAATAAGGATGTATAAAATGTAATAAGTAATATATATTATTGATAAAAATAAAAGAGTATATGTTTAGAAGACAGAAGACAGCAAGATGTAAAATGTGAAAAGGTAGGTATTTGCGACGAGGAAAAGTGAAGATTTTTCGTTATTCAGTTTCATCAAAATAATGATGCACAGATCTACCAGT
Organism: Chrysolina americana; assembly: GCA_958502065.1. Taxonomy (NCBI): domain Eukaryota; kingdom Metazoa; phylum Arthropoda; class Insecta; order Coleoptera; family Chrysomelidae; genus Chrysolina; species Chrysolina americana. The sequence continues at coordinate 48,527,104 of OY293410.1, read as the reverse complement.
TTCAGATATATGTTTCCTTAGCTGACATTTGAATTGATTTATATTAATCAGTGATTTTATGTTTTCTGGAAGAGTGTTGTATAATTTCGGTGCGAGGTAAGAGTAAGACCTTTGAGTAGTTTTCGACATTAATGGTATGATATAGTGTTTTTTTTTTTTTCGAGTATTGTGTTCATGTTCCGGTATTTGGGAATGTTGCTTATGGATATGATGTCGCACACAAGAGCAGTGATAATACAATTGCCTGATATCAAATATTTTCGTTTCATTGTATAAGGTACTTGTTGGATACCGGGAGTTCTTTAAAAAAATCAATTTCAGAAATCTTCTCTGCATGACTTCTAGAGTGTGGAGGTAAGTTTTTGGAGCTGAGCCCCAAACGAGTATCCCATAACGAAGGTGGCTTTCGACTAGGGAATATTACAATGTTTTAAGATAGTTCTCAGGTAAGAGTTCTTTAAGTTTTCTGAAGTTATACAGTATGGCTCTTAATTTTTTCAACAGATATGCTATATGTAGGTCCCATTTCATGTGAGTATCGATAATTATGCCTAAGTACTTAATTTTTGTTTCAGGATAGATGGTGAAAGTTTCCAAATGAGTATTTAAGTCAAGCTGGTTGAAGGTCGGTCTACTAGAGGAGTTACAGGTGAAGTATAAGTAATTTGTTTTCTCCGTATTCACTGTTAGTAGTTTTGCATCTAGCCACTGTTTAATTCGTGAGAATCCAATTTCCGCGGTAACTTTCAAATCATTCCAGGTGTCTGTCTGGTAGAAAATAGCCGTGTCATCGGCAAAACCTATGATGTTATCATTATGTTCCAGTGAGAATAACCCGTTTATATATATATATATATATATATATATATATATATATATATATATATATATATATATATATATATATATATATATATATATATATATATATATATATATATATATATATATATATATATATTAAGTAGGAATTCTTTATACATTTTATTTTTTTTATTTACAGAGTTTGGCAAGGCATTTGTCAATCAAGGTGCAATTTTATTAAATTTTCTGAGAAGGGGTCTTTTCTCTGTACATAAGTTTACATTTTCTGCTACAATTTCAATGAAAAGTTTGGTTGCAGTCTCTGGATTAACCCCATTGTATACGGGATCCCAGCAGATATGTTGAAATGTATGATTAATTTTTTTGTGTCAATGAAGTTTGTTAGATATTTCTATCAATATCTTTTTTCTCATTGAGTAAAATTTGTAGAATTGTTGTATAGTGATCAGTGATGGTTGATTTCAGCACTAGAGGAATAGTGTTTTCGAAATTGTTGACATGGGTTTTAAGAAATATATGATCAAGACACGAACTGCTGCCGCCCTGTACTCTTGTTGGTTCATTGATGGTAGAAATGAAGCCAAATTTATTGAGAATGTTTTGATACTCCGCTGTCAGGTTCTCATTTGGTTTCAGTAAATCAACATTTATGTCCCCTAGAAATAAACTGAAATCGCACTCACGATTTTGTTTCTCAAGGAATTCTTCTAGACTAATATTAAAATCTTGAACGTCGGTATTTGGTGACCTATATAAAGTATCCACTCGTACAAGGCTTTTATTTTTTGTAGTTATTTCTATTTTCAATACTTTCATATTGTTCTTGATGGTCTTTATTTCGTATTAATACTTCAGATGTGATTTTATATATGCAACAACACCGTCGTTCTGATTCAGTCTGCTACCATTATAAATTATATCATATCCTTCAATGTCATAGATACTCAGGTCAAGTATCTCTCTTGTTTCGCTCAAAATTATACAATCTATAGTAAAATTGAAATTTTCCATCATAATCAGAAACTCGTCAATATTTCTATTTATGCTGCGTATATTCATTTGTAAGATATTAAATGTATTAAGGTTTTCATTTATTCTGAGAATCTGTGAACATTCTTCATTGGTATCTATGGTGTATGTTGGTATTGAATTAATTTCAAAATCACGGATATATTACATCTGGTGTTTATTTTCCAAGGCATTCAAGATAAACTGAGAATATAGTAGCAGATTGGTACATGTAGATTTACCTTGACAAAAACCATGCTGTTGATTGATTATCACCTGATTTAGGGGAGCTCTTACACTATCACATGCGATGTGTTCAAAAACTTTTGGTATTGTACTCAATATACTAATAGGACGAAAGTTTTTTATATTTGCTTGGTCACCGGATTTGAATATTGGTGTAATGAAACTAGATTTCCATAATTGAGGAAATTCCCCTAAATCCAGTGATCCAGAGAAAAGGACGAAAAGTGGTTTAGCTAGTGTAAATCTACAAGTTTTAAGCAACATAGAAACTCCATCGGGTCCTGGACATTTGTTTAGATCCAACTGTGATAATTTGAAAAAAATAATTTCCAAACTGATTTTGCAGTTATTGATATCTGTGTTTCTGTCATAATTAAAAGTTGGTATTTGATCATCAATGGTAACTGGTTTGGAAACTGATTGAAATTGTCTTGCAAATGCATTTGCAATATCATTACCGTTGTTCAAGATTGTATCGTTGTAGTACATAGTATCAGGTAGGCCATAATTTTTCCGTTTGTTATTAACATAGGTCCAAAAGTGTTTTACATTTGATGTAATATTGTTCTCGACTTCTCTTATATAAGTTTCATAACAAGTTTTACTAGCTAATTTACATCGCGCCCTCAATTCAGAAAATATTACATAATCGTCCCAACTTTAGTTTTGTTTATACGTCCTATGAGCTTTTATCTTTTCCATTGTAATTTTTTTCAGATTATTATCAAACCACCGAGGAAATTTAGGCTTTGTGAAACGTACGTATGGAACAAAGGTTTGAATTCCTATATATAAAATATCATAGAAAATTTCAGTTGCAATATCAATGTTCGATACACTACTCATGTGATAGTCTCAATCAATGCCCGCTAGACAATAGTTTAATACTGTATATTTGGCCCTCTTGAAATCATAGTAATAACTTTCATACTCCAATTCGTTGTAATTATCCCCAGTAGATACTGATAGTGTTAATGCTGGATGATGGGCATCACATGCCAATATACAGTCACTAGAAACTTCTACTATACAATTATTCATCTCATTTGAAAATATCAGGTCCAACGATTACTAATATTATTTAACTGAAAAATATTGTAAAATGCAAAACTGTCAACTATGGCTTGAGCTGCATTGTTGTTATTATCAATGGCTCTTACACCATATTCATCGTTTGACCATTCAATGTTAGGTAAGTTGTAGTCGCCAATGAGAAAAAATATATGTTGAGGATACCGTTCCAATACACTATCAATGCAGGTACAGTGATCTATGTACAGATATTGGAATCAGGGGGCAAGTAGATGGAACCAATTAAAATTTCTTTTCCATATATTGTTGTAGACACAACACTTGCTCAACATTTTCTATGGTAACAGATCTTGAAGTGTATCATTTTTTAACTGCGGTAAGTACGCCGCCACCCCTAAGCTTATTACTGTTCAAATGTGAACGATCTTTCCTATATATGGTATAATTAAATATGCCAAGTTCTTCATTGTTTATATCATCGTGTAGCCAACTCTCTGTAAAAACTAGAATGTCATAATCACTGGTAGTCTAGTCTACAAGTGCCATTTAGACCAACTTTTTTCAGCAGTCTCCGAAAATTATGATTGAGGTGTCATTCGATTCGGAATGACATCCAGATGATTTTTGAAAAATATGAAGTTCCGCATGAAAAAATTGTAAAAGTTATTAACAATTAACTAAAAAAAAAAGATGGCTTTAGTATTTTGTAAATATCTCAAAAACTAATTAAAATTTTTTAAATCTAAAAAAAGATTCAAAAAGAGGAGGAAATTTCCTAAAAAAAGCTCAATTCCCGGAATTGTAGCATCAATATTTATAATTTTCCCAGAGGGATGAAAATACGGCCGAAAACGGGTACTCTGGCTCGGGCAAGCCACACCCACTTTGGACACTTTAACAATAAAAATTATTTTAAAATACTAAATATGAAAATAAAAAATTGGAAAAATTCAGGCACTAACTGAATAGATTCATGAACAATAATCCGCTTGAAAAAAATTTTTATCACAATTTTTCAATTAGTTAATCAATAGTTAATTAATAATTTTTTTCTGCTTGAACATGAACATTGCAAGTGTGATAATTGTTAAACTATAAATTTAAGATTTTTTTCCTCTTTTGGAGCAATTCTTGAAAGGCTTCAGAATAGAACCCCGTTGGAAAAATTAAAAAGTTTTTATTTTTCAGTTTTTTATTAACAATTTTCGTTGTTGCAAAATTAAATACTTAAATTAATCATTGAAACAAAAATTTTTTTTTAAATATTATCAATAATCCATTTTTATGTTATCAGGAACTACATAGAAATAATTTTTTTAAATTTTTATCTCTAATTGATTAAAAAATTGTTATAAACAAATGCGTTGTTTATAAGATAATTGAAATTTTTTTTATGGAATTTCAATCTTTGATACAAATAATGATTTTTAAAAGAAAAATTGTTCCTTAAAAAAATTTTTTTATTGCTTGAAAACGCATTTGTTAATTAACAATTATTTTCTCCCGCTTCTAATTAATATTAAGGAACCATTTTTTTTTTTTAAATCATTATTTGTCTTTCTTTCTGATATAAAAAAAAAATTCCATTTTATTTAATTTTTCATTGTTTATGCAATAAACAATTTGTTATAAACAAATAAATTTTTACCTTATATTTTTTTTTCTATTCTAATTTCTGTCACAAAAACAGACATGATTTTTTTCTTTTTTAAAATTTTTTTTATTATTTTTTATTTAATTTTTAAATATAAGTTCTCTCTAACTTCGTCATTCTTACCTGGTCTTCATCCTTAAAATTATTATAATTTACAAACTAATGGAGATACGATGAAAATACTTAAGACTTATTTATTCTCCATTACATAAAAAACAAATTTAGCAGAAAAGTTTAGTTTAGTTACTTATTTATTTATTGAATTTATAGCAATTGTTGTTGAAAAATACTTAGGGAAATTTTTTTTTTTTGTTTTAATGCTTAAAAATCTTATCAACTATTAAAAATATGACTACTTCATTCAAGTATCTTATCAATTATTGTTCATTACTCAACATTTTTACCTTTTATATATTAATATTAATATCTAGATTTTTATTTTCAGGTTCGGTTTCTTTAATGTTTGTAAAAGTTTATGAATGACAATCTTTATTTTTTTCTTTTGAAATATTATTGAGACAATAGAGTCTAATAAATTTAATTATTTATCAACGAACAGAATATTCTATGCACGTTCATATATATTATCATTCTTCTTCTAAACAACTAGATGCAATCTATGAAAGCACGAAAAATCAACATCTAAATGATATTATACTCTTCGTTCATGCTTTTACGGGTTGTGATACAGTGAGCTCAATTTTTGGCAAAGGGAAGAAGAAATTATTGGATTTGATTCTAAAAAATGATGGAATGAAGCAGCATGTGGAAAAATTTTATGATCCTGGTGCATCTACTGAAGAAATTAAGGAAGCTGGAGAAAGATTGATGCTGTCTTTGTATGGAGAATTTAAAACCAACGTAACTGCGAGTCAATGCCGTGTTTCCAAGTTTATGGAACTTTTGAAAAAGTCTAAAAAAGCCATCAATTTAGCGACTCTACCACCTACGTCAACAGCATTGAGTTATCATTCATACCGAGTGTATTACCAAGTTCAATATTGGCTCGGTAACAACGATCTCAATCCGGAAAATTGGGGCTGGATAAAGACAGAAACAATTTTTTTGCCAGTTCGAACAACCGATAAATTAGCTCCTGATGAACTCTTAAAATTAGTTCACTGTAATTGCCTCAAAAATTGTTCAAAAAGATGCGGATGCAGGAAGGCTGGTCTTCCATGTTCGTCTCTCTGCAAGCATTGCAAAGGAGAGAGTTGCGATAATTGCAAAAAGATAGCGATGGAAGATGATAATGACGAACTCGGCGATGTTGATGAAGAAAACGCATTACAAAATGATAATGAAGACGATAGTGCCTGTGCTGATTATGAAATCTCTATTGGACAATTTGTGGAAACTTTGCTGGAGAACGAAGAGAACGATGAAAACATGAGACAAGAAGAAACTGTAGACTATGAGCCACCATCAAAGAAACGTTTCAAAAAATAAACAGAATGTACAATAAAATGAAAAAAAAAAAAAATTGTAAATGTTAATAACTACTTATTAATAAATTTTGTTAAATGAAAATCAATTTAAAGATCATTCTTCCTTTCAAAAACACTTAGGCTAATGAACTCTGCAAAATTTTTTTGTTTACATGGTAATATTCAGAATTTGAAGTATAATAAAGTGATATTAATATATTAAAGGTAAAAATGTTGAGTAATGAACAATAATTGATAAGATACTTGAATGAAGTAGTCATATTTTTAATAGTTGATAAGATTTTTAAGCATTAAAACAAAAAAAAAATTTTTTCCCTAAGTATTTTTCAACAATTGCTATAAATTCAATAAATAAATAAGTAACAACTAAACTTTTCTGCTAAATTTGTTTTTTATGTAATGGAGAATAAATAAGTCTTGAGTATTTTCATCGTATCTCCATTAGTTTGTAAATTATAATAATTTTAAGGATGAAGACCAGGTAAGAATGACGAAGTTAGAGAGAACTTATATTTAAAAATTAAATAAAAAATAATAAAAAAAAATTTAAAAAAGAAAAAAAATCATGTCTGTTTTTGTGACAGAAATTAGAATAGAAAAAAAAATATAAGGTAAAAATTTATTTGTTTATAACAAATTGTTTATTGCATAAACAATGAAAAATTAAATAAAATGGAATTTTTTTTTTTATATCAGAAAGAAAGATAAATAATGATTTTAAAAAAAAATGGTTCCTTAATATTAATTAGAAGCGGGAGAAAATAATTGTTAATTAACAAATGCGTTTTCAAGCAATAAAAAAATTTTTTTAAGGGACAATTTTTCTTTTAAAAATCATTATTTGTATCAAAGATTGAAATTCCATAAAAAAAAATTCAATTATCTTATAAACAACGCATTTGTTTATAACAATTTTTTAAACAATTAGAGATAAAAATTTAAAAAAATTATTTCTATGTAGTTCCTGATAACATAAAAACGGATAATTGATAATATTTAAAAAAAAATTTTTTTTTCAATGACTAATTTAAGTATTTAATTTTGCAACAACGAAAATTGTTAATAAAAAACTGAAAAATAAAAACTTTTTAATTTTTCCAACGGGGTTCTATTCTGAAGCCTTTCAAGAATTGCTCCAAAAGAGGAAAAAAATCTTAAATTTATAGTTTAACAATTATCACACTTGCAATGTTCATGTTCAAGCAGAAAAAAATTATTAATTAACTATTGATTAACTAATTGAAAAATTGTGATAAAAATTTTTTCAAGCGGATTATTGTTCATTAATCTATTCAGTTAGTGCCTGAATTTTTCCAATTTTTTATTTTCATATTTAGTATTTTAAAATAATTTTTATTGTTAAAGTGTCCAAAGTGGGTGTGGCTTGCCCGAGCCAGAGTACCCGTTTTCGGCCGTATTTTCATCCCTCTGGGAAAATTATAAATATTGATGGTACAATTCCGGGAATTGAGCTTTTTTTTAGGAAAATTCCTCCTCTTTTTGAATCTTTTTTTAGATTTAAAAAATTTTAATTAGTTTTTGAGATATTTACAAAATACTAAAGCCATCTTTTTTTTTTAGTTAATTGTTAATAACTTTTACAATTTTTTCATGCGGAACTTCATATTTTTCAAAAATCATCTGGATGTCATTCCGAATCGAATGACACCTCAATCATAATTTTCGGAGACTGCTGAAAAAAGTTGGTCTAAATGGCACTTGTAGACTAGACTATGGTGGCTGTGTTAAGTTCAAGTTCCTTGAGCTTTGTTCTCATACCGCGAACATTTTGATAGTAAATTTCGATACGTTTCAAGTTAACAGTTTTTGTGTTACCCTTATTTAGATTTTTTGCTGAATTGGAGAATTATGTACAATTTTGGGAATCCCATGAATATATCTAATAGTTAGATCAACCTCACCATTAGCAATTCTTGCACTTCTCTCAACACTCTGAGGTTATTGCGTTGGGTTACTGTTGTTCTGGTCATTGTACAGTTACGTTCGATCCATTCTAGGATATTTCTCTACACAGGTCAGCTAACACTGTTACATCATTTAGATTATTTTACCGAAGAAGAAACTTTGGATGTTGACGAGAAACCTACCTGTTTTAAATGCCAAGAAAGTCGGAAGTGCACTAAATCAATATCGTTTAAAAAATTTCCACAAATTCTGGTGATTAATTTCAAACGTTTTTCTCTAAGAGGAAGTTTTGGAGATAAAATTAATGAAATCACTTATTTTCCTGTAGATGGTTTGGATATGAACAGATATGCAACAGAAAATGTAACTTCTTCTCGGTACAACCTTTATGCTTCATCCAATCACAGCGGGGCATCCTATGTGTCACAAATTTCAGCATCGTTACTTGTGGATAATGAGACATATACTTTCATATGAGTCTTGCTCGTAGTTATTTGAATATTGTGGAGGAAATCCGCTTCTGAGATTCTAGTTTTAAAATCTATATAAGTGTAGAAGGGCGAAGGACAAAGAGAGATGCTACCGCTGCGGAGGACAACATTGTGGCAAAGAATGCCAGAACAGGCCAAATTGTTGCTACCGCGAGTCCACGAAGCGAAGCCTAAGAGGACACGAAGCGCGAGACACCATTTGTTCGATATACATCAGAAAGCTGGAACTTACAGGGGGATACACAAACTACAAAACTAAGTAGAACAAAAAGAAAACAGGAAAATATGAGGATGCTACAAATAAATCTAGGCAAGGAAAGGGTAGCCACGGATCAGCTTACTCAAACCATAAAGGATAAAGACATTCACATAGCAATACTACAGAAAATATATGAGAGAATAACGGACACAGAAACTCATAAATTATACAGACATATCGAAGACTCAAAGACAGTAATACTAATCAGCAACAAAATCAAGTAATGAAAATACGATAACTATCGGACAAGGGGAACAAAGAGTCATACTAACAAACATATACGATGAATCAGGGGGTACTCAAACGCAAGACTCAATCAATTAAAAATTCCACTCAGCAAAATTAGGGGAAGGGTTTCAAGAGAAGGGGATATAAACACGAAGAACATGGTATGGAGGGGACAAGAGACATACAACAGGGAAGAAAAACTAATGGACTCAGCGGTAACGAACGGATACATTATAGAAAATTACAGAAGAGACATAGCGACATACAGCAGTAACAGGGGGCAGAGCTGGGTGAACATAACTATGACAAAGAATATAAACGCACACGACTGGATGGTAAATGAGGAAGGGTCACTCAGCGATCACAGATTCATAACTTACAAAATAGGACAAAACAGACAAACACAGAAAACAATGAATCGCACATACGTCACGAAACGAGCAGACTGGGCACAAACTTAAGAATAGACTAACCAATTACAGACTACCAGATTTGGAAGACACAAACACTGACAAACAAAAGCCTGCGAGAACGCCATTCCGGAAAGGAAGGCAACAGACGTAACCAAGGCTGGGATTCCGAAGTCACGATAGAGCATCAATCGTGTCGTTTTTGCGAAATTGACGATCCTAGCCCATAAGACGATCGTATATGTATTGCAAATAGCCTACATTTTGACGATTAGTTGACAAAAATTGGATTCCGAAGTGACGATTAGGCCTCAATGGTGTCGTCTAGATGATTTTGATGATTCTGAAGCTATATGATGATCGTAAATATGTTGAAAATTGCCTACATTTCACTAATAGTTACTTTTTTTTACTATTTTCTTGTCTTGGTCTGATATATGATATATATGTGTTGCTCTTTTTTTGAGTAGTCATTGCTTATGTATTTGATTACATTCCGTCCGTTATTTACCTACGATTCATTCTTTTGAAGTAGGGATGTTTTATTCAGAATGGCTTTCAGAGCAACCCAAAAGTTTATGTGAGTTGAGAGTTGATAATGAATTTCATGGAGAAAAAGGGCATAGCTAAATGGCGAATAGATATTACCCTGTTGAAAAACAATGGGGAATTTCTTTTGAAGATTTCGGAAACAATTTCAACATTTCTTTATCATTATTACAAGGTGCCATTACAACTGTTGCAATATTTTTTGGATATTAAGGTTACTAACGAGTTCAATAAATAGGATGTAGGTAAGTACCTATGATGATATACAAATAAGTATGCACAAATGTATTTCTTTCGAATGAAATTTCAACAGAAAATGCAAAACATAATTACTAGAAACAACACTAATATGCGATAATGAATTCCTGACAAAGATATAAATTAACAATTGAAGATACTTCTCATAAAAAATAATATCAGTAGTAGTGACCATAACTACCAATTATAATATTATTATATATTATATATAGGTAATTTGATGGCAGTAATATAATTTATTCACTGCCATGAAAGAAGAAGCTACTTCAAAAGTATTATATAGAGGTGGGTTAGAACTCTAATGTGATTACAAATTTCTTAATTTTTTAAATGCTCCAAAAACAGCGGCTGAATGATTATAGAAATAGTCAGGCAATTTGTCTAACAAATTCAATGAAATTGTAGACAACTGGAAATTTCCAAACTGTCTATAGAAGCATTTCGACTTTTTGAACAATAAACAACGGTCACGTTTATCTTACCCCTAATATAATTTGCTTGTATTATAAATTGAATAAAAATAGCTATAGAACATTTATTTTACAGCATCCTACAGATATGCACAGTTATTACAAATTTCTTACAGTAAACTTGAAGAGTAGGTATGAAAGTTGTAACAAACTTGCACTTTGAAGAGTCGTCTGCCCCTATCTATTACTTATATGTGGTAGTCTGCCTTCTATAATGATTTCGGAATTTCATACCATGCAATTTCAGACTTGTTACTCTTGTTTAGATTCAAGGAAACCTTAGGCACCTACCTATACGAGGTAGAAGCGCAAAAACAAACATTCAAGAAATGAATAACCACAGAATAAAATGTTCAATCAATACTTTAGCTAGACTCCCTCAAATAATTAAAAATCACAAAAACCAGCAGACCGAATAAAAAATATTGAGAATATTGAAATTAGGTATGTCAATTGTCAATTCAGAATTTTATGTTTAATGTGATTTAATTCATCATTTTACCGTTCCATAATTGATTTTATTGTGTTGAGTGATTGAGTACCGAAATCACCCGACGATTTTATTGGGAATCAATTATTATAGTCGAATCATCCAAGAATGTCATCTAGGTACGTAAGTATTTGCAGGAAACATTTCTTTGTGTGAAATTAGAAAAATGTATGTACAATATTGACATATTAATCTATAACGAGTGTGTCAACTACATTGGGAATAATTAATAGAAATATTTTTTATGAAGATCCTGGCATGACTAGGGGCCGAGAGCCCTACCCTGATAAATGAATTATACGAAAACTTTGTTGTAAGTCTAAGAGACAGATTGTTGAAAGCTCTTAAAATCGGTTGAAGAACCAGTATTAAATGAAAAAACGTGAGGTGAACAGTTTCTGAAGGTTCATTGACCTGTTTCATTGAAACAAAAAAATATGATCACTAATATTGGACTTTATGTAGATTTTTTTTGTGAAAAGGTAGGGGAAAAATCAAAAACCTATGTTGGTAAAAAAAGTTTTGGAACTATAACAATGAAAATATGTAAATTATAATTTCACATACCGATCTTCCCGTTTGCTATGTCAAAAACTTATTTTGGATTTTAAATTCAATTACAAACGTGAATGCTACTTCATTATCAATATGTACATTTTAGTTTCAATTTCTACTTATTGTTTACGCTCGAAGATCATTTTACTTCCATTTTCATCAAGTTCCGAGAACACCCGACAATTACTTTTCGTCGTCTGAAGTTCGAATCGTTGATCGTTCGTTCGTGATCGAATCTGGTGGTCTGAAAAACTGAAGAGATTGAGAGCTAACACCAACAGGGACAGAAAAAGATGGCAAGTAGATAGGAAAAATATGGGGAAAAGAAACAAATACGAAACAACAAAAAGAAAATATAAAACTAAAATCAAAGTAACAAAAATATTCTCAATTCAGAAATTCAACACGGACAACAATTAAAGCGATCCGTGGGGCCTAGCCTACAAAATCCTGAGACGCAGAAAGGGAAAACAAAAATGACACCGATACAAAGACCAGATGGAACATGGACAGAATCTATAGATGAGACGCATAAAGAATTAATCAATTAATACTTCCCAACAGACACAGAGAACGAACACATACACATACATACTCAGAGCCATACAAGAAGATAGAACAATGACAGACAACGAGACGGAGTTCACGATGGAGAAGCTCGTCGAGTTAGCGGGAGAATTAAAACCGAACAAGGCGGCAGCAGAGGACGGAATACCTAACGAGTCCGCACGATATATTGTGGAAACCATAGGGCCCCACCTGCTTGGGATCTACAACAAGGCACTACACCTAGGAAGATTCCCAGACAGGTGGAAAGAAGCAAATATCGTGTGGATTCTAAAATAGGGAAAAGGCCAGAGGCCGATATCACTGCTGCCAACCTTAAGAAGGCTGTTCACAAGGAGTCTGACGTTCTTTCTAGAGACGAACATCAAAATGAGTAAGTGGCAGTTCGGGTTCAGAAAGACGTTAAGCACCACCGACGCTATACAACATATGACGAGGACACTGAATTCAAACACACAGAAAAAACAAAACACGCACATTATCACTCTTGGCATATCGAATGCATTCAATACAACATGGACTCCAAACATACACCACATACTGATAGAACTAAACACACCAGGCAACTCGAAGCGCTTGTGTGTCGACTTCAAGTTGCTAGACAGACAGAACGAGGGTGCCCACAGGGCTCGAGCCATACTATGGACGATGGTCATGGAGGGATAGTTCGATGCTGTGGACACAGAAATGACATAATTGCCGTAAAGGCGTTCAAAGACGATCAGGTCATTAATATAGCGGGACGCACCCACGCTCAGATTGAAAGGGAGTGGAAAAAAAATGGATTGAATGCAGCGCCTGGGCGGCAAGAAACAAACTGACATACAATTTAGAAAATACAAAAACAATGTACATACAAGGAACAACAGACACAACCCACTGAACGATAAAAATGGACGATCACACAACACAGAACAAAGAAAAAATTTAATATCTAGGACGGACGATAGAAAGAAAGTTGCTCTGGGTGGAACAAGTCAAACTCTTAACAGCCAAAACACAAGCAATCGCAAATTGGCTCTTCATGGTGACCGGCAGGGAATGGGAAACGGAAAAAGAAATCCTAAAGATAAAACTGGAAAGAGCGATCAAGCCCCTGGTTCTATACGCTTCGCAAATATGGGGACAAAGAGCAAGGGACTCAAGAATCATGGAACATCTGCAGACCGTTGAAAGAACTTTCCTGCTGGCCATCACGAGTGCCTACAGAACTACACCAGCCGACACATTGCACGTACTGGCAGGAGTCATCCTATTACAGGTCGAAGTGAAAGTAGGGTACACACATCAACGAACATACAGAGAGGACCAAATAAAAAACAAAATAAAACACACAGACAGATAAAGACAACAAGTGAACCAACAGGACGAACTGTGTCAGCTGCGATGGTGCTCCAAAAAGCAAATCTTGCTATAAGTGTGAAAGAAACCAAGTTGAAGATGTAAAGTGCACCCAATGTGAAAACAACTTCCATACAAGCTGTGCAAATAATATCAATATCAAATAGAAAAAGTGAGTTGTGATAGTGACCATATGCTTTTCAATGTCATGGATAACCTATCAGGCGAAAATAAGGTAGTCGATTCAAATATTTTCAATTAAACCTATTGCTAGACAGAAGGATACAATAATACAAGAACTTCGTGACAAACTAGATCTAATGCATGGACAGACTGTTTTGTTTAAAGGAATGACAAATGTTGCACCCGTAAAAAGTTAAGAGGACTTCAGTAAAAACCAAGATGCAAAAAAATATTCCCATTCACTGAAAAGCATGTTACTCAACCCTTGTTGCAACTTGGGACGCAACATAAATGTAAAGAGATCATCAATTTAGGGAACACGGAAACCAGCAATGATTGAAAATCAGTTGCGCGTGCAAAAGCAAAACCAAAACGAAAACTGGTAATTCTAAGAATTCGGTGAGTGTTTTCCATCAAGACTCAGTGTGTTGTGTCGCAAATAAGACATGATTGGCATCTCACTTTAACTCATCGGGTTTTTTTCTGTTTTTGTCTTTGAGAATTACGCGGTTAGCTGCGGGCTGGGTGCTACGGGCGGGGTGGTGGGGTGAGGGGAGAATTCGAACGCTAGATATTGAATAAACAAACAAATTCGAGGAATTCAAGATTGTTTTGTTCGTGTTGAGAGACTTGAAATAAAATGCAAAAATACAGTGAAAAATCATTTATTTTTTTTGCTTGAAAATTACACTTCAATGCCATGGTAATATTCACCATCTTCTTTCGAATCGTTGAATATGTATCTTTGTCGAATTGATTGCAACAGCTTGTACAATGATTCGCCTAGTTGACATATGAGTACTAAAGATACAAAAAACATGAATCCATCGTAGGCGTCTGTAGGGCATCTTGACATCGGCGTCGTTACTCGGGACACTGCACGCATCGTGCGAGGAGTCACCTCTTCCACTGCCGGAGATGCTGGCGGTTGGAGCAAAAACCAGTCGGTTTCGTGGCAAGTTTCGTTGCGAAAAACATTCCTCAGCTTGTATGCACTCGAATTCGTTGGAATTTTGGCCTTCAAAACAGGCAAGTATCCGTCGTTCATTAAAGCCTGGAACATTTTCGTCCAGTTGGAGGGCATCGAGCGATTTTTCTCATCCAAAAAAGAGACACGAACCTCACCTGCCTCGTAAGGTGGGCTGATATACAGTTCGTTTGACAGGACAGCTGTCAAAATCACATATGTTGTTGTTGTTGTCAGCATGATGAATGACTGTACACTGAGGAACATTGCGTATATCGCTCACATATATACACACTGAGAGAAAAATATACGCAATACTCAACTCAGTGTACATTGTTTTTTATTTTCAGGAGAAGTAATTTCGTGTTTGAACAGGAATTGTTATCTCGCACACAAAAAATCTTTGCCTGCTTTCCACCCCGCCTATCTTGCAAACTGATTTCATTTTGAGGTTTAAAAAACTTGTATGTTTTTCTCCCAAAATGAAATAAGTTTGAAACATAGACTCTCTCTCTCGCTCTCTCAACCATTCATTCATCATCATAATAAAATTTGAGAAAATTCGTTTCATTCATCTATTAATACATGAATATTAATTAGTACAATAATGATAACAATAAGTATAAGCGTAATAACAATAATTTTATATGTCGAGTCGGCGTCTCTTCGGCGGCTGTGGTGAGCTGATGTCGGCTCCTTTCGTATCGAAACGTTGCGGGCTGGTAAAGACGGCGGACCTTTTGCCATCATCGCTTTGGATGTTTTTGAAACGTTTGAACATCTGAATTTTTCGCTCATAGTCCGCCACTTGGGATTTCAATTGTCTCAGTTTTTTCGAGGTGTGAGTCTATGGTGACACTCATTTGTTGGGCCGGGTACCGGATTCACCAAATCAATTGATTAGACACCCACGACCATGTAACAAAACAATGTCTTAGCGCACAATGGACTTCGCTGCCTGCTGCTGCTGCCGTATGATTCAGGCACAAAGGGCGGAGGCGTTCGAAGTGGTGGCGGAGGCCGACCCAATATCGACTATGTGGGGCTTCCTCGTTGAAGTTAAAGTGTCGACGTACCTTGTCAAGAGATCGAATTTCTGGTGCCCCTTCACGTAAACCAGGTCGGCCTCGGCGATGGGCTGCAGAACACTCTCGGCGGATTCGGCAAAATCGATGCACCCGGCCGAATAGGACACTCCGTGGAAAAAAAAATCTATATATCTAACTTGTTTTTTGTCTGCGGCACTCAAAGCGCGGAACGGCACAACTGGTTTGAATATAAAATGATTGGTGCTCTGCCCGTCGGTGATTGCGAGTTCTTTCGGTTGAAATTCACCACCGATACAGAAACCTTGGATGTCGCACGCTAAGAGTTTCATCTTGTAGGAAGTCTGACTGCGAACTGACTCTCGACTCTCGACCTGTCGAAGCCTGCATTTCACACAAACAGAGTTGATTCTCCCACTACTCACTGCTACTACTGTATGTCACGTTTCATGACAGACGACATACAATCTCGCTCAAGGGCAAGTGTTCCATGATACAGTCGTGTATGATGATGCAATAGGCTCGAGTATTGGCGGGAAATCCAACTTTGGCCTCGATGTTAAGCTTAATATCGACTGTGGAAGATTTAAAAAATTCCGCTCTGCGGGAACAGTCTATTACGAAAATGGCGGCGCGATCCTTGAATGCCGTGTAATTCAGCAGAGGGCGCTTCATCGAACAATTTGCAAAGCTTGGATAAAATTCCGTATAGGCGCGATGAGCTTCCACTAAGTTGTTTCTGTCAAATTCCAATCGCATGCATTTATGTGGGTAATTGTCACTGTTCAAAGTCAGACGTATGTCTCTGATGTCGACGTGGTCGAAGTATGTTGCATCTCGAGCCAAGTTATTTATGCTATCTATTTGAAATGCGATAATGACGAATCGAGGACTCTCCAATGCCGTACAAGTTTTGACAGCTCAAATTTCTTTGGTGGAACCTAGCGTGAGTGCAGGCAGTTCGTGCATTTCCCACTTGCGATAAGAAATGACCACAAGATCGTCATTTTTTATGGATTGCAGCAACTGCAAGCGAATGTCATCATTGGGTACGACGTGTTTGACTTTGAACACGATGCTGTTGATCGTCAATGCGGCTGTGGTCGCCATCTGCGGATTCGCGATTTCCTCTGTCACCATGCAGTTGTCATCGTTTCTGCTTCCCACCAGACGAATGCACTGTCTTCCGATTGTGGCATATCTGTAGTCATGGAATATGCCAAACAGATGCTTAAGCGGAATCCACATGGCGAACGCTCCATCGTTTGCGTTGCGAATAGCTCCGGCGGGATACGTCCATCCAGCAGTGGCCAAGTGTCGAGTGTCAGCATCTGCATAACAGGTGTACAGCTGTAGCCTCGTAAGGTGCTTACTATAACTGGCGAGTGAACAGAGTCTACTTTTTGCTATTGATTTCATAGTAGAAGGAATCGAAGAAGAATGCGCATTATTGACAAATCGAACATTACCCTCTACTGCGATTCTGGTTAGAGTGCCCTCTATGCATATCATGGCGTCGTTCATCAGTATCCATGTGTCACTTTGCTGAATGACAATTTCAACAATGTCATTATTTTGGAAGGACTTGATATATGGGTGGTGCGTTCGTGTTTCCACTCTTTGGATGGATTCATCAAACTTTGGATGATTGTACACATCGAACACTTGTTTTGATAACATGATGTCCTTGAGATTTGAGGAACTGTAAACTTGACAAAGAGAGAGTATGATTATATATTTATTTATTTCATCCAAACAGACCATACAGGTCTAATTACATGGATATCAATAAATAATAACATATGCTTAGAAAAAACAATATTGGTAAAAAAATATAAACAAGCACTAAAATAAAACAAGAAAACAAAATAATGTGATAACATAAGACGGGACGAACAAAATTCCATAGGATTGACACTAAATGCGAAGAATTTTTAGATATATTCATCAAAGTGCTATACCGATAATTTGTGTTACTATTGCTTTTCTGTACGCTTTCTGTGACTCATTCCAATTTAGGTCCATCAAAGCATTGAATGCATTGGCAAGTCGAAGCATACCTACAAGAGGGGCCTTTACGGAGAATGATAGTGGTATAGTGAACATAGTCGAGAAACGAGCTCTTCTGGGTGGTACAGTAAATCTTATCATCGATAATAAATAGGGTGAATTTATTTTATTATTAAGAAGTTTGTATAAAAATAATAGTGAACCCACTTTTCACCTATTCTCCAAAGACAATATTTTAAATTTATTTCTCAATTCAAATGACCTCACCGTATTATAATCTGGACGAAAATGGTATATTTTGAAATAAAGATATCGTAAAAATTTATTTTGAACTTTCTCTATTTGGAATAAATTTGATTTATATTCGCAGAACCATATATTGGAGCCGAATTCTAATTTACTCCTGACAAGTGTGTAATAAAGTAACTTGAGCGTATGTATATTGGTAAAATTACTGGTTTGACTGAATATGAATCCCAAAATTCTGTTTGCGGATTTCCTTGTATTTTCTATGTGGGTTTTGAATGATAATGAGTCATTATATATAAGACCTAAGTCTTTTACCTCTGTACAACGCTCAAGTATCTCTCCATTCAACATATATTGAAACATCACAGGATTCTGGGTACGTGTTATTGACATAACACTACATTTTCCAATGTTAAAAAATAGTTTATTACTACGACTCCATGCATATAGATTATTTAAATCTTTCTGTAATAATACACTATCCCGAACTGTTTGGATACGTTTGAAAATTTTTAGGTCATCTGCGAACATAAGGCAATCTGAGTGTTTGAATACAGCTGGCAGGTCGTTGACGAATAGTACAAAAAAAGAGGACCCAGGTTGGAACCTTGAGGAACCCCTGATGTAGCTTCGCTGAGAATATTATTTGTCGAACCATATTTATTCAACTTCAACAATAGAACGTCATGATTGACTTTGTCAAATGCTTTGCGAAAGTCTGTGTAAATCGTGTCTAGCTGTGATTTATTTTCCAATTCCTTATACACGTAGTTGGTGAATGTTAAGAGGTTAGTATCAATAGATTTATTTCTGACAAAATCATGTTGCTCAGGGGTTATATATTTTTCAACATACCGATATAAATTACAGTAAATAATTTGTTCGAATAATTTTGCCGGTGCACACATTATACAGTGTCATTCCCAAAGTATGCACCATATGGAAAACTTATTTATTAAGGGTTTTTCGACGAAAAGTTATTCATGATAAAAGTTTGTGCATCCCCCAAAACTAAACATGCACCAACAAAATACAGTAAAACACACGTAATGTACGAGGAGCCTTCAAATATTTGATTTTGAGACAGGAGTAAAGTACTCTTATTTTGAAAAATCTCAGGAAATGTTATTTAGAAAAGTTGTTCAGCATTGAAAAATACATCTAGTTTTGAAGTCATGGCCATCTAAGTGAAGTTTTATTTTTTTACCCATTTTTTTAAATGGCTACTACGAAAAAAATAATTTGCTAAAACGATAAAAAGACAGCATCCTGTATACGACGGTTTATTTTAAAAGCCTGTAATATTACAAATGACACAACTATGGTGTTAACCATGGTCAATTTTTCTGAGGAGTAAAATAATTTTCAAATTTTTTGGTGCAAAGTTATTTTTATTTTTTGTTGACACCGAAAATTACTTAAAATTATACAGTTTTGTAACAAGAAATTGATATTCAATAATATTAAATCACAAAACATCAAAATAAAATAGGTATTTCGGAACAAACTCATTGATTTTCTGGAGATTTTCTTGTCCAAAATAATTCTTATATTCGCTTTAAAAACGAAAGCATGTTTCCCAAAGAAGTATTTCACATCTCAGTATGATGTCCATCCCGCAACATGCAGAGTTCGGTTCTTCTTACACAATCCTTGACTGCATTCGTAATGTGCTCCGGTTGAATGGCCCTGACACAATTAGTAATTACATTTTTTAAATGTTCTCTATCCCTAAATGGACGATGTTTGTAAACTTCGTTCTTCAATGAACCCCATAAGAAGAAATCCATTGGGGTTAAATCTGGTGAGCGCGCTGGCATTGGATATTCTGAGTAATGTCCTATCCATTTTCCATTGAATGTTTCATTTAAAAATTGTCTTATTGCAACACTACAATGAACACTAGCTCCATCTAACTGATACCAAATTTTTTCTCTTTGTCTACGCGGCATTTGATTCAAAATTGGTAATAAATCTTGTTGTAAAAATTGCAAATATCGGTTGGCATTAAGGTTTCCATCAATGAAGAAGGGACCAATCACATTATTGTTCAACAGTCCACATGAGACATTTACCTCTATAGTGAAATGAGGGTTTTCTAAAGCCCACCATCTACAGTTCTGTGAACTTACGGTTCCATTTTGGTTTAAAAGCTTTGAATTTATTACTTCTTAAAATTTTTTGTACGGTAGAAATAGGTACATCAAGAGATGTTGATATTTGTTTAATCGATTTGTTACCATTTTCGATGACACTTAAACACACTTCCTCTTCCACTTCTCTAGATACCTTTGCAGCTGAGTGAGGATTATTGAAATTGTTATTAATACTGCCCGTTTCTTCAAATTTATTCAAAATACGGGTAACTGTAGTGTGATTTACCTTGCGATTAGGATGCCTGGCATTAAAAACGTCTGTTACTTGTCTGCTTGGAGTATTTTCCCCACACAACAATATGATCTCAACTTTTTCATCTTTTGTAAGCATCTTGATATTATTTAAATAGTACTTATTATCAAACGATAACAAAATAAGCAATAACAATAACTACGTAATGAATATTCAGCGAATATGTCATGTACTTAATGTCAAACATACGTTTGGTTTCAAAGCCAACTTAAAACACTTATTTTGGACAAGAAAATCTCCAGAAAATTAATGAGTTTGTTCCGAAATACCTATTTTATTTTGATGTCTTGTGATTTGATATTATTGAATATTAAGTTCTTGTTACAAAACTATATAATTTTGAGTAATTTTTGGTGTCAACAAAAAATAAATATAACTTTGCAACAAAAAATTTTAAAATTATTTTACTCCTCAGAAAAATTGACCATGGTTAACACCATTGTTGTGTCATTTGTAATATTACAGGCTTTTAAAATGAACCGTCGTATACAGGATGCTGTCTATTTATCGTTTTAGCAAATTATTTTTTTCGTAGTCCCCATTTAAAGAAAATGGGTAAAAAAATAAAACTTCACTTAGATGGTCATGACTACAAAACTAGATGTATTTTTTAGTGCTGAACAACTTTTCTGAATAACATTTCCCGAGATTTTTCAAAATACTTTACTCTTGTTTCAAAATCAAATATTTGAAGGCTCCTCGTACATTACGTGTGTTTTACTGTAATTTGTTGGTGCATGTTTAGTTTTGGGGGATGCACAAACTTTTATCAAGAATAGCTTTTCGTCGAAAAACCCTTAATAAATAAGTTTTCCATATGGTGCATACTTTGGGAATGACACTGTAGATATAGGTCTGTAATTTTCGATATGCGTTTTGTTTCCTTTTTTAAGAATTGGAGTAACTATAGCTGTTTTCCATTCAGTTGGGAAAATATTTGTTGATAAAATGAGATTGAAAATATGTATGAGAGGTTGCCTCAACCAATCACTACACGCTTTTATAACATAAGGAGGTATACCATCTATTCCAGCTGATTTCTTAGGTTTCAATTTTCTTATCGTATTATCATAGTCCGATTCAGTAACGGAATTGAACAGAAAACTATCGTTGAAGGTATTGAAATATTCTGTAGATTCAATATTATAAGTTGCTTTTGTCAAGTCGAATACCGAAGAAAAAAAAAATCTGCAAATGCATCGGCCGTTTTAGTTTCATCAATAATTGAATTTTTGTAAATGAATTTTTCCTCATTTGCACTACTTTTTCTCTTATTATTGACGTAATTCCAAAAATTACATATATTTTTAGTTGAATCTATTTCGACCTTCTTTATATATTTCTTTTCTTCTGATTTAATCAAACTCTTTACCTCTCTTCTCAAACTTTTATACTTTTCATTATAAAAATCAGACACTGACCGTAATCTCCTAAATTCATCTCTTTCTTTTAAGATACTTTTTATTTCTTCATTGAACCAAATCGGAAAGCGACCTTGACCTCCATGATTCGTATACTTAGGTACACATTGTTCGACAATTTCATTCCACACAATATACAACTCTTCTAATGCTACATTTACATTGGACTTTTCATTAAGGACTTCACTCCAGTTAGTATATTGTATTAGTCGAGTCATAGTTGAAAAATCAGTTTTTTTTGAAATTATAGATGAATTCTTTGGAATGCTTTTTATGTAAATTTTGAAATGATTCAGTCTTTATCAAAACATTTAGAGCTGGATGATAAACATCTTCTGTTACAAATGGCATGATGTCCCTACTAACTGAACAACGTCTAATGTCACTTTCCGGACCAATGACTAAATCCAAACTTCTTCCATGAAGATTTTTGACATCATTATATAATTGGAAATTGTTGAAGGCCATGAAATCATTTAATTGATCCAGTATACCATTTGAAACATAACAATTGTGGTGCATACCAGTGACATCACGTATATTGAAATCTCCGAAAATATATGTTTCACCACAATTAATTATATAACTTTGTAGAAATTCAAAGACTGATTCATAAACGGCACTTGAGCTACCAGGGGGAATATAAAGACCGCATAAAATATATTTACAACCATTTACTTTTACCCCAACTACAACTGTTTCGAAGGAGGTGTTATGTTTTACTATATTCAAAATTTTATATTTTTTTCTTGCCGCAATTCCCCTGTAGTTTTGTTTGTTATTTCTAAATTTCTGTTGGCTCTAATCAAATTAAACATACTATGTTCCACTACCTCTCCATCCAGAACCCCCTCTTGCAACCATGTTTCCACAGCAACAATTATATCATAATCTCCTTCTGAGCTACTCCTAAAAAAATCAGCACATTTAGTATTCAATCCTCGGCAATTTTGGTACTACACACTAAATTCGGGTATCACAATGATATCGTCCTTATATCATGAGCTCCCAATTCAATCAAATATCATAATAAAAACAAGTGATATTTTCATAATTCCTTAACAAACATTTCAATAATCAGTTACAATAAGAATTTATTGTATTATGAATAAACTGTATCTCATGATTAAAGTACAAAGTAATAATTTAGAAATAATTTTGTAGTATCAGTAAAATATAATATAAACCAGTGTAATTCGACCTAAACATACTGAACTTCTGAAAGGAACAAATATCGAAATAAATGGAAAACAAAAAATGGAAGCAAAAAAAAAAAAACATTTATTTATCTGCTACTAGAGCGAAAATATCGGTTTCATCTTTTATCACTTTTACATTGTTGTCAACTTTCGCGAAAATTCTTCCGTTTTTGGACCATGCAGCTTTTCGACCAAAATTTTTCTTAGCTTCCATTAAGAGCTTGTACGAATTCTCCGTGAGATCTTCATTAACGAATATATTCGAATTTTTTAATGTAAATCTAGCTTTAAATACTTCAGTTCTCTTCCATAGAGTCACAAATTTTATGCGCAACACCAGTCTTATGATGATGGTTTCTTCCCGAAAATTCACGCTGTAGAAGTCCTGATCGAAAATATTCAAGGTTATGTTGTGTATTTTGCTCTTGTTCACAGGCAGGTGGAGTTTTGTCGATGGCAAAGCCGGGGTCCTCCCTAACGGCGAACTCGTATATGGTGAGAGATGGACGATTGTTGAAGAAGGCACCCGATGTAACGTTACTGTCAATATGAACTGTTCGAACTTTGACTATGTTGACGGGCAGGTCAGACACGTGAACGATTCCAGCTTCCAGTACTCTAGGCGAAAAATCCAATAGCCTTCCTATGGAATCCTTGGGACGAAAGTCTATGCTATAGTACTTATTGTAAATTTCGCCCTGTAGCGTATTGGTATTGGGTTTGAAAGAGAACACTGCCTCTTCGATGGTGTTGTTATCTCCCTCTACGTTCGCCTATCTCATATATTTCTTCTTCTCACTCGGTTTATCGATGTGCTTGTGAATAAACTTGGCAATGTCGGAGATTTCGTAGCAGCCTGTCAGTATATGGAGGATGCTAACAGATGGCGCTCCGTTGGCAAAATAATAGAATTTTTCACCACTTATGTTCGGTATACTGTTGTACGAATGGAAACCAATCAAAGCCAAGCCGTAAGTGCTATCTTCGTCCAATTGAATTGGCGGAGCAAAGTCTGCAGTCAGCGTAGAAGTGTGACCTGTCAGGGTGAACAGCAAAGACATGACTGACACAGGAGAGGTTATGTACTTCCAGTTAAAGACTTCCACACTCGCCTCCTGTGTTCCACATCCAAAATGGGGTCAATTATGCAGGCAAGTTTGGAGATTCGTCTGGCGAAACGAATCCTGTCCAAGGCCAGGCGTTCCCAATCGGATTTGCGTGATGCGTTGTATGCAAATCGCCACATGACCATATGATGAACCGTATTACACTCTTCATTGAAGGTCACCATTTTTTATAACTGGTATTGCTCATTTTTGACGTGTTTGTTCGTAGAGAAATCTTAAACATAAATAACCGCAATTGGCCTGATCGAATGTCTGATAGCGATCGTTATTGTAGTAGATTTTCACACTTCCACCACTACTACTACTACTACCAGCATTCAAGTATCGCACCAGTTCCACAGGCGGCTTCAAGTTACCGAAACTGTCAAAATATGTTACTGTTTTCCCACTATTCACGTAAGCTACCCAATGCGTTCCACGATTTTCTGTCCAGTCCAGATTGACAATGGCGCACTCTTTGTACATGGGCGTAGATTGAGGTAGGTTGTCGCGCATGAAAACCCCAATGAAATGAGGTATGTTCAGGCGTTTGGCATACTTGACCAAGTTCACATCGTACAAAGGTCGCTTGCTATTGGGCAGCTTCACTAGGAGTTTTTTGCAAACTTCTTGAGGAAAAGACCATATCCTCCGCGACTTGTTTTGCGCATAAACAGGCCAGATCCCTGCTTTTCGATGTTTTCCATCGCAGTATTGAGGCGCTTCTCTTCATCTAATTTCTTCTGAGCGTTTTTCGAGGAGATGATGGTCCTAGCTATGGTGCTGGCACCACCAGCCAAAGATCCCAGTGCTCCCAAAGCTGCGAAGATGGGAAGCAAAGGTAGCAAACCTCCACTCTTTGCTTCGAAAGATATTATTCGAGGTACTTTGATGTTTTTGCGACCACCCAATTTTTTGACTTGGGCTCGGGCTGCACGCAGTGCTACCAACGACGATTTTCGCAGAGCTTTTGCACCCAAGTCTTTCAGTTGGTCAGGCTTCAGTGTCTTCCGCAGATGATTGGCGATTTTCGAGACCACATCCTTCTGAACGACCTCTGTTTCCTTGGACGTTTTGCACCAGAAGCCCTCATGCTCATGCCCATGCCCAAATTACGCTTCGCCTTCATAATTGTGGTGACTAGCCAAGCTGACAGTTTCTCGCCGACTTTCGCGTCTTTGGACTTGACACGTTCCCAAGCTCGATTTTCCAGCACCCAATCAGCCTTGTGTCTGTCCTTTAGAGAGTTGGCTTTGCGTATATGCGATATCGTGGGATCTGCAAGCAGCGTCTAGGGGGTTCACACCAGAGTCTCCACGTGCTAATCTTTTCTGCAGTTTGGTACCCGGTCCGCAGTATTAGTATTCAGGCAGATGCAGCTCGAACGGTAGATGATTGATCAGAGAGTTCACCACTCCACGACCTCCGTGTTCGACTGTCAGCATGACACTGACGCGAATGATGTTGCATACCTACTTACATAGCTGTACTCCACTTCAAGTGTTGTGCTCTTACTTACATAGCCGCGCTCAAGCACTCAAACTGTCAGTCGAACGCCAGATGTGGGCGTAATCACATGTAACACATGGGTAGAAAATGAAAGTGGTGCAACAAGAGCCGGCTCTGGAAATAGTCAATTTCGTTGGTGGAAACGGCTTCAATGGTGTAATACGCAAACACGGTCCCCTGCTACCGAATTCATTCCGAGCGATATTTTGTGGCCCCAGCGGATGTGGCAAGACCAACGCTGTACTCAGTCTGCTGTTCAGCCCGAACGGAGCACGCTACGAAAATGTTTACGTTTATTCAAAGTCGCTGTACCAACTTAAATATCAGCTACTGCACGATGTACTCAAACAAGTCAGGGGCGTGGGCTATTTTCCATACAGGGACAATGACGAGATAATCGATTTGTCAAAGACGAAAGAAAACTCAATTTTCATAATTGACGATGTGGCGTGTGACAAACAGAATAAAACTAGAGAGTTCTATGCAATGGCACGTCACAAAGGGATTGACACAGCCTACTTATGTCAAACCTTCTCAAAAATACCCAAACAGCTGATCAGGGACAATTGCAATATTATAGTACTATTTCGGCAAGATGATATGAATTTGAGGCACGCTTTCAAAGAGCATGTATCCCCGGATTAAACCTTTGAGGAATTTGGCCGCATGTGCGCCACCTGTTGGAAGGAAAAATTCGGATCTTTGGTGATTGTCAAAGACTTCAATATGAAGAAAGGGCGCTACCGTCTGGGCTTTGACAGATATATTCAAGTGTAATGCTTTGAGTACGTCATTCTGTCTGGAGCAATGGCGCCGACTACATCATATGTCGACACTGCAATTGCGAAAGCTCAGTTCAGTTGTCAAAAATTGTTCGAAAAAAGTATCTGACTCTGAAACTCGGAAAATTCGAACAGGATGAAGCACTGAGTAAAATATTCAAACCCATTACGGTGCCGCTGAAAAGATTGAGTGCGGCAGTGCCGCCACTCATCAAGCGATCACGGCTGACAGTGAAAAAAGAAGAGAAACAGGAACCGCCATCGACTCCAGACATGAAGAAGGAAGAAGATGAAGAAAGCTACCACACAGATGATGGTGATGGTGATGATTATGATGATGATGATGAGGATGAGGATGACTACTTGGAAGTTTATCCCGAAGTAGCAACTGAATTCGTGAATGAACATCGCGCCAAATCCAGCAAAATAGATGTGAATTACGGCCCCATTTACGACAAACCAAGAGCGCAATGGTTGCTCGGTAGAAAGCTGATGGACTTCGACAAAGATACGGGGGACATTCGCATTGATGGTGTAACATACGAGGGCACTCCGGGACTATATAGTTTGATTTTCTACAAAAATCCCAAATACGCTAGAGCCGACTTGATGGCATACAAGCAAATTTTGACAGCTACAGGTGCGCATGTAGATACGCGAGGCAGGTTGAATCCATCTCAGATTGCCAAATACGAAAATTTAATTCGACCAATGTTCAAAGACCCTCAGTCAAAAATAGGTGGTGGAGGTGGTCGAGGTCGTGGTCATGTCGGTGGCAATTATATCCCACATCAGTTGACCTAAAACACGAAACCTGTAGAATACGTATACTGGGATGACGTCAACGAGCTAGTTAACAGATAAAGGATACTGGTTGCCACCAAAACTGCTGGCAGCACCTCTACCGACAACGAGATCATGGCCATTGTCAATGAGCTCATAGAGGCAGGCTTCATTCGATAAATACAAGCGCAGACGTTTTGCACGCCACAGTACCATCATGAGCATCAACAAGTTCGGTAAAACTTCGTCAGCTTGCCGTGCACAGCAGCAGCAGCCCTACCATTATCCTGGCGCCATACTCAACTATACAGCCAATGGGGACATTGATGCTGCACATGTAAAAATTTTCAATGTTGAATCGCCAAGTGCACTCAATGATGTTGCCAACAAAAAATACGTTGACGACGTCATACAGAAGGTCAAAGATGCCGTCATACACAAGCTCAAAGATGAGCTAGACTCCACCAAAAACAATCTAACAGCCTTGGATATTCGAGTGATGAAATTTATGTCACTTTCGATGATAAAGCACGGAAATGCCAAGAAACGCTTGAACAAATTGGCACTGGATATTATTGATATTCCAGCCTCTTAAGTAGAAGGTGTAACGCCCAGTGCAGTTAGTGTATTGGCTCCGCCATTAGCGAAATGACGTTATCATCTGAGAAAAAACAATTGGTTAATGAACTCGACGATCTGTGGCAGATGGACTTGGCTGATCTTCAAAAATACTCCAAAGTCAATAAAATCTATAATTATATCCTCGTGGATATTGATACCTTTCCTAAGTACCTGTGGGTGCGACCTTTAAAGACCAAAACTGGTCGAGACATCACCGAAGCGATGAGTGACATATTGTCGAAAGCGAAAAAATGTCCCAAGCTCCTCCAATCAGATCTCGGAACTGAATTTTGAAATTCCAGCATCCAGGCTCTCCTGAAAAAGTACAACAACAAACACTACAGCACGTATTCCGTGAAGAAAGCCGCGATCGCGGAGAGGGTTACACGTACTCATAAGGAAAATATATTCAAGTATTTCAGATTGAATGGCACCTACAAATGGCTGGGCACTTTGCCGGACATTGCCAAAAACTACAATCAGTGCAAACATCGTACGATCGGCATGAAACCGTGTGACGTCACCAAAGACAATGAAGAAAAGGTGTACAAGTTTGCGTATGATTATACGGGACGTGCTGGCCGAAAAAAGTTCAAAATTGGGGATTTTGTGCAAATTAGCAAGGCCAAACATGTGTTCGAGAAGGGGTATACACCCAATTGGACGACGGAACTTTTCAAAGTTGTCAAAGTGAAAATCACCCAACCAATCACGTACTTGCTGGAGGATTTGGAAGAGCGACCAATCAGCGGCGCTTTCTACGAACAGGAACTACAAAAAACAAAAAATCCCGAAGTCTATCTAGTGAAAAAATACATCAGACGTAAGGGCGTAAGGTTCTAGTGAAATGGCTTGGGTTCGACAATACACACAACAGTTGGATCGATGCCGAAAATCGCTTGTAATTCAATGGAAAAATGACACAGCTGCCATTGGAATGGGGGGTCTTTTTCACACTCTTCGTCAGAGTGAAGAATCCGCGTGCGCCGCTGTGAATATTTCAAAGGAAAATCTCTGCGTTGGTGCGTCAGTCTGTTGCTATGCCAGGTGGAATGCAGTTCGAATCTGAGGAGCCAACGTCTGATTACGAGTCAATGTCTTCGTCACTAGTGTCGGTGGAAAACGATTCCTCATCATCTGCATCATCATCATCAGAGTGGGTAGAACGTACTGCTAAATTAGATCGAGTTTGTGACATGTACAAAGAAGCCATCAAAACTGAACGTTTTTATGTGTGCAACGCCACGTACGAGTTCTGAAACACTGACATTCTCACTGTTCAATGCGGAATAAGTTTTGCTCGGACTTTCGTACCTGCAGTGAAACTCGTGTGCAAGGTCCACACCATATGCTCCAGCCTGTCTTCCAGCACTTTCGTGGGGGCCATTAATCGTCTGTACAATAGCCGAACTGACCAGAATGCAGTCAACAGCAACCGAATCAAACTCGACTGGGACGATGTCATGGATTTGGAATCACACACTTATGAAGAGACAACAAAAATGCGAGTTTCCAAGGATGACACCTACTTCTACCTAATGGAGCTCGAAATTCAGGAAATCCTGCATCTGGATGCGACAGTGTTACTTAATATGAACTTTTGTCAATTTTATCATGATATATTAGCTAGTGCCAAAGATCTTGCTAGAAACAATGATTTGACATTTGACGAGGTTATAAACTTGTGCACTATGTTATCAAAAGATGATAAACATTTATGTTTCCGCGAATATTTATTTTATTTAAGAGACAAAGTATTGTTTGATTATGAAATGAAACAAACATATATTGGACAGAGGTAGCGTTTCAATTCAGTATGCAGTGTGCAGTGTGTCTGTGTGTGCAGAGAGAGAGAGAGATGCAGTACGAAACAAGACTCGACTCGTTTCGATGCTGGACTTCAGCCTTTCCTGCAAGTAAGTTAGCCGGAGCTGGTTTTACGTATACCGGCTCGGAAGAAATAGTTGCATGTCTTTCGTGCCAAGTAGAAGGGTTCAGATGGCAGTCTGATGACGATCCTATGGCTGATCATCGTGAATGGAGCCCCCATTGTGATTTCGTCCGTAATTACTAAGACCACAATCAGGTGATCAGGCACAGACCGACGACAGATGGCGCTGATGTCCCTCCAGAACCAAGAGCATCAGATGTCATTGGCAGAGTGACAGATGACACATAGATGACACCACCAGTGACAGATGACACACCTCCTCAAAATGGCGCTGTTGATCTTCCTCCAGTAGTGATACTTGACAGTCGACCGCCGATGGCAGATAGTGGCGTCGCAGACTCACAGAACACTTTGATTTGTCGTGTG
Organism: Chrysolina americana; assembly: GCA_958502065.1. Lineage (NCBI taxonomy): Eukaryota > Metazoa > Arthropoda > Insecta > Coleoptera > Chrysomelidae > Chrysolina > Chrysolina americana. The sequence goes on along the minus strand of OY293410.1, from coordinate 48,496,745 downwards.
TGTCTTGTGAATGAGCTCTGTGTATTGTTTATGTCATGTAGACACTTGGTGTGCTGCTCACGATGTGCCGCTCTGTGCGACACATGCCTAGTTTGTAGAGCACCCATTACGACACTTCTCAAAATATATGTATCTTAGCTAATTTTTGTTTTATTTTCTGTTCGAATAAAAATCAATCTTTTCAGACCCAAGAATGGATCGTTTTTGATCGTAAAAAAGTACTAATTTTTAGGCTCAAAATCGATGCTCTTTTTGAGTGAAAAAACACACCCCAAAATTGAGATGATGGTGGTGCTTTTTTTCAGTGGCTGAGTCTCAGTTGAGTGCCACTGAATTCATTCACTCAGCTTTCACTGAACGTCCACTGAATTTTCAGGCCCCATAAGAAAAGCATGGGAAATTTCAGTTGAGTGAAATTTTTCAGTCGCCGAGTCTCACTGAATTCAGTAACTGAACTTTGACTGAATTTCACTGAACTTTTTACTCAGTTCGACCACCATGTCAAATTTGGAGTCTCTTTTTGATAAAAAAAGTTCTGTTTTTGACTCAAAATGGGTACTTCTTTTATAAAAAAGTGTTGTTTTTTTACAAAAAAATTAGTACTTTTTTGATCGAAAAACGTGCTGATTTTTAAGCTAAAAATAGATACTTTTCTGATCGAAAAAGCACTCATTTTTACTATCAAAAACCATAAATTTTTTTTTAGTTGAAAAATTAACACACACTCAGTCATTCGTCCAACAAAAGAAAAGTCGAGAAAATTTATTTTATACGTCTATTGACACAATAATAATAATAATAATCACAATATAATCATACAGTTATAGTTTTCCACAATTCCACCATTCATTTTTCGCATATTTTTGTGTATTTTTGCATTTATTTAATCGAGATCAGAATCCTCATCGCCAGAGCTAATGAAGCGGTTATATGGAGGAGGCGTTTCGAAACGATGACCTTTGTAATCGTATGAATGTAAGTCATAATGACAGGAATCGCTTGTTTTCAGCGTGAATAGTAGCTCGTCAAATCTGTTGTGACACCATGATGAAGGATTTCGATACAATTCACTCAAGTTATTCGAATTGTATACGATGTGTTTATGGTCTCTGATACTGTGAAATGTATGGTGTTGCATGGCCTTTCTGAATGCTTTGAAACAGGTATAACACAGACGTAATCCGTAGTTCGGAATATAGTACTAGTTCAACCATATGCAATAGACATCTTCAGTGAAATGTATAGACCAGTCTTCGGTGGCGAGTGCGTCTTTTCTATCTGTGGCATCAAGTTCTCGTGTGTACTCCAAGTGCGCCAAACTGTGAAAAGGTCGATCGCCCCAAGCCTGGTCTACTAATTCTCCCCATTTTTCGATGGACAACATTTTGACAATATTCTCCGTGATGGACCACGGCAAAGGTGAAGTCTCAATAAATTGTGATAGTGATGATGCGGCTCTGATGATTTCTTGATAACACAAATTTTGCATTGAGTGTGCCATGGTGGGGGCCTGAAACAATTTTACATATTCATAAAACTGTAATGCCCCCATGGCAGAGTATCATGAGAGCCGGCAATCAAATACCGTTTGTCGTCATGTGGACTAAGAGCGATTTTCGTTTGCTCAACACTAAAAACGTTGTGCGCAAAAGAGCGAATACAGCGTTGAGATGTGACTTTCTCACGCTGATTTTCCAAACATTCTACGTAGTCGTCAAAAGTGATTTTATTTTGGACAACGCTGTATTTCACTCCTTTGGATTTTTTGACGCATTTCCCACCCTGTATCTTATAGGTGTACAGTTTTGAACGGAGTCCCACGAAATCTGTCATAATTTGACCATTCGCTTCGTCTTTCATCAAGCCGGGGACTTTTTGTTTGCAAGGGGAATTGTTGGTGGGGTAATCACTTGTATCGAATTTTTCAATGTCTAATTTCAATAAATTTTGATAAATATCATCGGATTTGATCTCATAAATCAGCGAATCAGTATCCGTGTACATCAACTTGCACTGATCGCTCGTGTATTTTTTCATCATGAAGCCTTGATGGAAATCATACACGCACACCTTGGAAATGTCAAGTATTGCCATTCCGATGTATACAGGCTTATTGAACAACAGATCCGTCTTTGCCATCTCGATAGCGAGGAGGTCCTCATCGAAAATAGTGCGATTCTTGAAATTCGGGCTGGAAATTAAATTTTTCGCTCCATATCGCCCCTCCCATTTTGAGACCATTTTCACTATGCGATATTTTCGTATGTTCTGCATCGTTTTCCCGAATACTGCGTTATTGGCTAATTTGTAGTTATTTTTGCCGAAAGTGATTTTTGCTTCTGCGCGTAATTTCCTATTCAATTCAATGTATGGTTTAAGCCAGGCTGATTGGTCGAATTGCAGAATTCTGTGAATTTTTCTAAGTACAAGTCCGTGCATCAGTGCTTATTTCAACACCCTGTATTGTACAACATAGTTTTCCTTTTTATACAGGGTGGTCATTAATTTGAGTAATTTTGGGCCTGGCGGAGTACTGTGTTCGGCGCACAACGGAAAATCTTTGTGTTTGTCATGTAAGTGTTCGGGGTACTCCAAATCGACTTCGAGAATATAGCCAATTGGCGAAGTGTCTGACACCTCGAGCACATTCAAATCGGCAGCATTCTCGAGCCATTTGAATCCCCCGTACGAAAGATATTCCATCATGGCCCACCCATATAAATTATTTTCATCGAGATATAGCAAATAAGTAGAGGGCTGAGTGACATCATACCTGTCACTCATGTATTTATTATTTGCCGTGGAGCGCCTGTTGGAGCACTGACTGATGCCGCCGCGATTTTCTCGCTCGATGAACATGAGCATGTCGACGTCCTTCAAAATCTGAAACTTGCACTGGGTGTACTTCAACATGCACGACCACGTATAGCCGGGTAAGGTGTAATTCCATGCGGGTTCCAGGCCATATGTCTCGTGACCGATATTTCGAAAATTCTCAAAAATATCAGCCAAGAGCAATATGTCCGTTTTCATGTACAAGTTGGAGTACTCGCCCAGTGTTTTCAAGTTGAACGTTTGCCACACGTTCTGCGCATGTTCGTTTTCTGCCTTTCTAATGTGACAATCGTTCAACTTGTTGTAGAAATGATGGAGCGCCGGCAAACATTCAACTTCCAACTTTTCCATCAAATCGATGAAATCGTATGGGAATACGCCCTTTCGAGTGAGTAATTCGTACTGCGAGGCTGTCAGATGTGCGAATTCGCGTTTGGATATTTTCAAATCGTGCTCTGTCAAAGTATGAACCAAATGGTCCAAACTCATGCCCATAAAACGGAACGAATCGATGAATCTGAACTTGATGTCTGTAGTGTCGTCATACTGGGTGAAAGATATGTATTTTTCTTTGTTTACAGGCAACAAACTGACTCGCCCCCTCTTTGCTATATCTCGAATAATAAAATGGCTGTCGTATCCGGATAAATTATGGAAAACGATCGGCACCACAAAAGACTCTTTGTGTGACAAGTTGCACTGCGCATGCGTATATCCGCGAAAGGCACCAGTATAGTGATTATGGTCTTGAACACCCCCTCTTCTGTGGGGACGTTCCTCGATGGGGCCCCCGTCCTGCAGCACCAGCTCCGGCGCCGAGAAATCAATGGGTGCCCCACAAAAGCACGGCCAGTCGGCGGGAGTCGAAGTTATGTCACTTTTTTGATGTTGATAGTTGTATTGTCTATCTACTCGTATACCGGGTGAATCCAACGATGACTGCGGAAGAGCTAAAATAATCCCTACATGGCCTACAGGAGCCTACGTTCAACGCTTTTCAAACTTTAGAAGCTTTGTGGAGCCTCCTCCAAACTAGGTTAAATGCCCAAACATTTTGATCTATTGTTGCTAGACGCTGAAAGTATGAATTTCGACAAACTTGACTATACTACGGCTGAATATTTAAATATTAATCAGTATAATTTTATATTTTAACAGAGACTTGGTGGCACAAAATCTTTTAGTATCCCCAATATTACTCTTTCTAACTCATATTACAGAACCAATTTTATAGGAGGTGGAGTTGGTATATGGTCTCGAACTGAATTAGATGTACTTCCACTGAATTCAGAAGAGTACTGCATTGAAAAAAACATTGAGATTTCTGGAGTCCGTTGGAAATATAATAATACCGATATTTTCATTATAAATTGTTACCGCTCTGCTTCAGGATACTTCGAAATATTCCATGAAAATATTTCAGTATTTCTTGACAAAATATTTACTTACTGGAAATTTCAATTCGCATTCAATGAGTAAAACCAACCTCAACCGTTTTACTTAGTTATTAATATCATATGATCTCAGTCCCAGAATAACCAAACCTACTAGAATCAGTAAGACTTGTTAAACGGTACTTCATCAAATATGAACGAATTTACCAGAAAATAACGAATGGGATGTAGTTGAGAATTCCATATCTTCTCACCAAACTGTCTTTCTTTCAACGATGCAGTATCAAATCGATGAAAGATGTTTGTATAAAAGAATAGTAAATGACACTAACGTATATCCTGAATAAGCTAGACGATAAGTTTTCATGACACTCTGTTATGCCATTTACAGTAAAATGTACTAAGAACAACGAAGTCAAATTTCTGGAACTGAATAGGTTGGTATCGAAATTGAAATGACAAGTATAAACCTCACAAAACTTTAGCAGCAAGTGAAAACGGATCCGACCCTGAAAGAATTCTACTTAACACAAAAATAACAGCACAAAATTATCGTAAGAAAAACTAAAAGTTTATCAAAATAAAATTTACTCATCAGGAAATGTAAACAAAAACGCGTGGTCTGTTGTAAACGAGTTATTAGGCAAAATTTCTAAAAAGAGTATTACTATAATAATGATGGTCTCATCGATGACCCACTCGCTATCTCTGATATTTTCAATAAGATTTTTGTGAATGCACCAATGATATCATTGATAAAATAGATAAAACTCCAAATAACCCTATGAAAAATAATGTATTTTCTAGTATTGTGAATAGTATGTTCGTACCATATGTCAGTGAAGATAATGTACTGGTGGTTGGGACAAAATAAAAAAAAAACATACTTGTGGACCAGATAGCATCTCTGAACATGTGATAGGGAAGATTCCGCCTCATATCATAGCACCCCTTTGTCATATAATTTACATATTTTTTCAGCAAGAACAGTTTTTATAGCGAATGAAACATTCTTTGGTTTCTCCAGTTTTTAAAAAAGGTAATACCCATAACATGGAAAATTACCGACCTATTGCTGTTTCTTCATCACTGTATTTGGATATATAATGTTGAAGTTTCTACATAACTTCCTGAATATAAACAATATTCTGTCTCCGAATCAACACGGATTTCGATCTAACTATTGCACTATACCAGCAGTTGTTTTCTTTTATTTGAACCTTTTAGAGTCTGCTGAAACTGGTGAAAATTCCTCTGACATTTTTTGTGACCTTAGTCGCGCTTTTGACTGTGTACAGCACATAAATCTTCTGGACAAATTGAATAAACTTATTATTAGAGGTATTCAGAATGAATGGTTCGTATCATATCTTTCAAATCGCACCCAAACTGTTAAAATATAGTGTTCGAACGATAATTGCAGTGAAAATTTTTATTCCGAAAAGATAAGTAATGATATAGTGGTTCCAGGATCAGTTTTGGGACCAATCCTCTTTATTCTATATTATATAATTGACTTGCCATCTGTTTTACCCAAATCATTTACTTGTCTGTATGCTGATTACTCTTCCCTTTTATTTGAATTAAAAGATTTGACTGAATTGCAGTAAAATATCCACTCTGTGCTTGACCGCTTACAAAACTGGTTTAGTGACAACTCTTTGTATTTGAATTAATCTGAAACGAAAGCAGTATCTTTTCATACTGCTGAAAATAAAAACAATTTAGACATAAGTATAAATATTTCTGGTATTGAAGTAGAAAGATCTGAAGGTATGAAATTTCCAGGGATATCTCTTGATGGCAGGCTCAATCTCCATTAGCACTGTGAGGATCACTCAAAAAGCAGTGTTATCTGCTGAAAAATCTGGAAAAAATTCTGGACAACTCTGGTCTGCTTTTAGACACAATCTAGACTCTGATATGGGCTTATCGTTTGGGCTAATTCTTCACATACACATAATGTTTTCTTAACACAAAAAAAAATCATCAGAACCATCGCAATCACATCACAAATAGTATTTTTTTTATTTTTGTTAAGAATCTTCCAGGTTTCCAGAGAGAGATAAACCCCTCAGAAGCTCCTAGGAGCTTGTGCGAGCAAGGAAAAGATCCAGGACCGATGGCCGTGCTGGGCTTTGAACCCACGACCTTATGCTTGTGAGGCGAGCGATCTACCACACGACCATCACGGCCCATCATGTATCACGTAGAACATTATTTAAAAAGTTCAATATTTTACCTCTCTCAGGTCTATATATTCTAGAAGTTTTGCTGTACATTCAAAAAAATAAGAGACTTTATAACACAATAAATCCTTCCATGGTTATTACACTCGCGCCACGCATGATTTCCACATACCGAAAACACGGTTGTTATACCTTGAGACTGGTCAGGGTTGCAATATGATTATTTTCAAGTCAAGAAAAACTACTAAAATATAGGCATACCTGGTTCCTTTTCTGGCTTCTTACTCACCGTTCTCCGGGGGGGAGGTGTGGACTGTATTGTTGGCTTAGTAAACTAGGGGGTCCTAGGGGAGCACACACCATACTACCAAATATCATTTGACCGAGATAGTTCCGATGTGATCGGGCGTAAAATTGGTACTGCCTATCGGTAGTTTTTTAATCTTCGCGATAAGCCGTTTTGATAGTCGAGCTTGACTTGCATGAAAAAGAGTCAATCAGGACAGAAATAATAGAAATTAAAAATTACCATCAATTCAATATGGTTGAATACTAAAGGGATTCCCAATGAATCAAAGAAAAATTAAATTAAATACAGGGTATGCTAAAAAAATAATTAAATCAACAAAATTATAATATACGGGGCGTAAACATACCCCACCCTAAAATACACAGTATTTTAAGGAAGCTCAGCCGATGGTAAAACATAAAGTTTCACGAGAGGCCTTTGAAATTCTCCCTGAGTAGGCGAACAGTTGCAACTCGGATTATTCCGTCCGCTCCGGGATGTACTTTTACTACCCTTCCTGTCCGTCAGTGAAGTGGAGGGGTTAATTCATTTTTAATTAATACTAATTGACCAATTTCTAATGGTACTTCAATTTCAGCCATTTATTACGTTGTTGGAGCATGTGCAGATATTCGTCGTGTCAACACCTCTAAATATCTTGGTGTAGATGCTGTAATAGTTGCCACCGATTCAAATGGCTCATTTTCAGATTAGTCAAGTCAGGTTCCGGTATTGTAGTGAGAGGTTCGAGAGTCAGAAAATGATCAGGAGTTATAACAGACAAATCTGAGGGACCGGAACTCTGAACGCATAGGGGGCGAGAGGGATAGCCTCAATCTGAACTAGAAGAGTGTAGAATTCCTCATAGGTCAAAACTTGATTGCCAACAACTCTTTATAAATGTGTCTTCACAGATTTTGAGCTAGCCTCACTTAGTCCATTAAAATGAGGACCAGATGGTGCATAGAAAGAAAAGATAATGTTTTCGCGTTCGGAAGCCTCTTTCATGTGCTTCAATAGAATATGTTTTGCTCCGACAAAATTTGTTCCGCAGTCTGAGGTTATGCGGTTACAGCGACCACGACGACTGATTAAATGGCGTAATGCCGCGATAAATGCTTCGGATGAAAGTTCCGCGGCCTTAGTGACGAAGCAAACAAAAAGACATACATATGCCTTTTGTGATTTTGTGCCACACATTGAAAGAGCTTGACTTGGTTGACTCTCAGAGCAGGCAAACCGCCAATGAAGGGTTGAAGGGTGCTCGGGTGAACCCTATTACATTTTAAACATTGAGATGGGACATGACATATCGCTCTCTTTGGAGGAAGAATCCAGAAATGCTGAACAAGTAGAACGTGTAAAGTCTGGAGCCCGGAGTGCATGTTTTCAGTGTGAAAAAGTTTAATGATGAGAAATGTTAAACGATGTTTTCCGGGTAATACCGCAGGGTGCTTGCGATCATATGCTGAACCAGAATGTGACAGGCGAGCACCTACTCTCAGTAGGCCGTCATCTCCGATGAAGGGGTTCAATTTGCGAAATGGTTTAGGTAGAGGAGAGTTATTATGCAACTTTGAGATTTCTTGGCTGAATTCTACATGATGAGTGCGCCTTACCAAGACTAATGAAGCTGAATGGAGTTCTTGCGAAAAATGTCCCAGATTTTCATCTCGGGGATTCTTGAGATTCGTTATAAAACGTAAACAATACGCAATTATTCGCTTAATTTTATTCAGGGACGAGAACGTTTCTGAAAGAGAGTCTACAGAATCTGAACACACGAAAGAACTTAGAGAAACTGTTTTCTCCTTATGAATTGCTTGGAGAGAAAACAATATCGAAAGACACAGGCCATTTCCCTTGAGGAAGGTCAAAGAAATCCGGGCCGGTGAACCATAAGGGATGTTCTATAAATTCAGAGGGGAGTAAACCCCGCGAAGCACAATCAGCGGGATTATTAGACACTGCGAATATGATGCCGGAGATCAAGGGATATTGTCTTGAATTTGACTCACCTTGTTACTAACAAAAGTTTGCAGTCGGTGAGCTGAGAATTTTATCCAATAAAGAGTAGTTAGTCATTGAGTCAGACCAAGCAAACATTTGATTAAACTTTATTTTTGGAGAGTAAGTATCGAAAACAAACCTCATAAGCTTGGACAGTAGTGCAGCAGCACATAGTTCCAAACGGGGAATAGACAAGGTTTTGAGAGGAGCCACTTTCGATTTACCTGCAATTAGGAAAGTTTGAAAGTCCTTATCGGAGTTCATAATGCCAATATATACGACTGCGGCGTATCCACGTTCGGAACCGTCCGCAAATCCGTGGAGTTCACATCTTTGCGAGAAAGTTTTAATATGGCTTGTTATTTTGAACTTAGAAAGGAGTGGTAATTCAGCTTTATACTGTATCCACCTTTCAATCACATTCGAGGGAGGAGTTTGGTCCCATTCTAGACCTATACTCCAGATATACTTCATCAAATGTTTGGCCAAAAATACAAAGGGTGTTAGGAAACCGAGTGGATCGAACATCCGTGCGATCTGAGATAGGATTGTACGTTTAGTGCAAATTTCATTTAGGGGGGTCACATTGTAAAAAAAATAGTCTCGAATAGTCCTAGAATTTTAACAACACAATCTTGAGAGATGAATGAATGATCCTGTTGACATTCATCTAGAGGAAATTTTCTCAAGAGGCCAGGGTGAATACTTGCCTATTTGCGGAGCTTGAAGCCACCCCTATTGAGCAATTCAATTAACTGATGCTGTAGTTCATGTGCATCTTTCAGGGTACCCGCTCTTGTGATGAAATCGTCCACATAAATATCGGTCTTTAGAACTGAGGAGGCTAAGGGAAAATCTTATTTTTCATTTTGAGCAAGCTGATAGAGAGTTCTGATGGCTAGAAAAGGCGCAGAGTTCACACCAAAGGTAACAGTGTTAAGACGATAGTCCTGCGCCTCATCCGAAGTGGAAAATCGCCATAAAATGCGTTGATAATCTCGGTGGTCTTCATTCAGTAGTATTTGAAATTACATACCCTTAATATCAGCGGTGGATACATAGGGGTGTGTACGAAAATTTAACAAGAGAGCCACAATATCTTGTAGTTTTTTACCAACAAGCACATGGTGATTCAGGGAGAGACCCGAGGAACATCGAGAACTGGCATTAAAAACAACCCTCAATTTAGTAGTCGGGCTATTTTTATTGATACGCAATGGTGAGGAACAAACCTTGTGGAAGATTCGTCAGGAGACACAAGTTCCATGTGATTGTTGTGCAAATAATCTTTCATAAACTTGCAATATTCAGAGTACAGAGGGGGATTTTTTTCAAACGATTTTCCAATGAGTTCAAAAATCGAAGAGCGATAGTTCGAGTGTTATGAAAGTGGGGATTGATATTATTTTTGAATGGAAGAGAAACTACGTATCTTCCAGTAGGGGTACGATGATAAGTTTTAATAAAACTCTCTTCACATTGAGTTTCGTCTGGCGAACAAAAAGATGGCTCGTGGACTTTCTTCCACATTCCAAAATTGTTTCAAAGTAGTATCTAAATCGCACAAATTCATAAGAGATGTTATTGGGGTCAGCTTTGGCACCAACGACATTTGTCCCATGAGAATCCATCCATATATTGTGTTAAGGCAATAGGAGTTTCTACACATCCAACCACTTTTCCATCTCTTAAACTCAAGGAGGAAATATCAGGTCATAGGAGCATCTCAGTTGGGCCAATCTCCAGTAGAAAATGTATATGCCGGCATATTCGTACATATTTTTGGGAGGAGAGCAGCTTCAACGGGGAAAACAGGAGTTGTTGAGTGGAGTGGGCGATATGGCAAGTAACACCATTTGAAGCCGCAGAATGCATCTGATCTAATCCATAAATGTACTAACCTAAACCTAACCTTTGACAACATTTTTCAGTGATAAAGTTGGCTGGGCTGGCGGAGTCGAAAGACTTTAACAGTTTGGTAATTATTACGAATATCTAGCTCTTGGACTTGAGCGGTGGAAAGAAGAACCGTGGAGGAGTATGGAAGAACGTTTGTCATAGAAGTGGTTTGGAATTCACCGGAGTTCATCAAAGAGGTTTCCGAAGAGGTTTCGGCATTTTCAGGCTGTGCAATAGGAGGACAAGGCATATTGGCTGAGTTAGAGTTGAAATGTAGTGATGTATGATGGAATGAACTATTATAGCTTCTACAATTCGACGTGGAGTTACACTGTCTTGCGGTATGTTTTGAACCAAGACAGTGAGTACACCAATTATTCTTTTTCACCAAATCGTATCTTCCTTTGGGAGATTTAGCTAAGAAGGACCGGCGTTTGTAAATTTTGTGGTAAGCCTTACATAGTGCACAATGATTGACAGCTGACTTGGTATCTATCAAGAGAGAGGATGAAGATGTGGAAGCGAACTTTTTGAAAGTTTTTTATTACATGAATTTGAGTTAAATTTAAAGTTTCTTCTAGTTAATATCATGGAATCAAGAGCTTTACATTGGTTTTCCAGAAATATAAAAAGATTTTCATAAGTCGGCAAATCTGAAGATGGATTATTGAGTTCAAAATGTTTCAGAGATTCGGCATCGATTTTTTGCACAATAAATGGAACAATACAAAGTCCCAACTATCAACGGGGAACTTTAAATTTTTTAAGGCTTGCAAATTATTACTGAAAACGTCTAACAAATACCTGAGATTCCGAGGAGCTTCAGAAGTTAACTTTTGAGCATTATTTATTTCTTCCCAGTTAAAGTTGGCCAATAGTCTTTTATTCTGGAATCGAGATGTCAACGTCTTATATGCAAATGAGTAATTGATATTAGTGAGAGGAAGCGAGAGCATCTCCAGAAACAACTGACAAAAGATATTGAAATTTTTCTATATTTGAGAAAGTATCATTGTCAATGAATTGAATAAATCTATAAATGTCGGCCAAGCTTTTAAATTTCCGCTGAAATTAGGAACATTTAATTTTGGCAGTCTAACCCTTGATAATTTCGGCAATGTTATTGGTTTCGCTTCAAAGAGATCATAACAGATAGTTTTGATACGAAAATACTCTTTGTCGACCTCTTGTCGACAAATATTTTCATTCTCCAAAACTGCAGGTTCCTCTTGAACACATAATAATTGAACTATTAAGCTATGAGACTCGTTAAATTCTGAATATGTGTTTCCTAATTCAGAGTATCGCAATTTAAGAGAACTGTGCCGTGATAGATCATCTATCGCAGCAAGAGCTAATTCAAAAGTTTCATGAATTCTGCATCGATGAATCTCTCTTGTAGCACGATATTGTTTGGGTTGTTTTGCGGCCATTTCGATTACAAAGTAATTCTTGACAGACGGCAACTTAAAAGTTTCCACAAGTGAGAGAAAGAGAAATAAATATGAGATAGAGAATGCTAGGTCAAGTCTAAAAATAATGCAATTTCATTGAACTGGGAGAAAAAAAAATAATTTTTTTCTATAGAAATATCGTGATATTCCACTATAATATTCAATAGCACCAAAATATACAAATGAAATATTTTTCAAAGCGGCTAGAAAAACATGTTTTGTAGCGAGTGGCGACTGTTCAACAAAAAAGAGGAGATAAACGAAGTACGCACAAACTCGTATACCGTCGATGTCGATGATTGAAAATACTTTTAATGAATATTGACTGCTAAAATGCTTTCAAATTGAAATATTTTCATTGAGAATAACCCTAGTAAACAAAAATCCAGTTCGAATCCAGTTGAGACTGGTTTGTGTTGCAATATGATTATTTTCAACGTCAAGAAAAACGACTAAAATATATGCCTACCTGGTTCCTTTTCTGGCTTCCTACTCAGCCGGTTTTTTTTGGGGTTGCAACCACCGTTCTCCGGGGGGGAGCTGTGGACTGTATTGTTGGCTTAGTAAACTAGGGGGTCCTAGTAGAGCACACACCGTACGTTTCTGGGCGAATTTTGCGTAACGTGAACACTGCCAAATATTATTTGACCGAGAGAGTTCCGATGTGATCGGACGTAAAATTGGTACTGACCATCGGTAGGTTTTAATCTTCGCGATAGGCCGTTTTGATAGCCGAGTCTTGACTCTCATAAAAAAGAGTCAAACAGGACATACATAATAGAAATAAAAAATTACTAGCAATTCAATATGATTGAATACTAAAGGGATTTTCAATGAATTAAAGAAAAATTATATTAAATCAGGGCATGCTAAAAAAAATAATTAAATCAACAAAATTATAATATACGGGGCGTAAACAACGGTTATCCCTACGACTCAACTCATTCGAGTTTTAGGGACTGAGATTATATAATGCTCTTCCGGAATTTTTTTAAAATATAACCCAGGAACAAAAATTCCAAAATGAAACGAGACGACTATTTTCAATACATATAACATTTAATGATGATTTTTTTTTCATATTTACAGAAATAAAATGTCTATAGTTTTTATCAATGCAGTTCTTCTGTATTCACTCGATTATTTTATTGTTCTAACGTTCTCTTATTGTTATTTATTGCTTATTATATGTAGTGTGTTTTATTTATACCTATTGAAATGTACTGACTGTATCGACGAATGAAGACTAACTAATTGACTGAACCACACCTGGCAAAAGGACATGGGAAACAAGAAATTCTAGAGGAGAGCGCATTTACACAGACGCCACCTCAAACTAACAAGAAACAAGGAACCTTCAAATATGGGAAACATCTGGAAAACGCGCATACAACACGCCATAGAACACTTAAGAATAACAGATAGACACACAACACTACACACAGATTCCAAACGGGCAATACAAAGGATCGAAAACAAGAAAGAAAAGAATACCATGATTAACAACATCCAGAAAATAATCCAGGAAAACACTACAGGGGGCAACAAATAATAATCATACACACACCCATAATACGAGACGGAATAAAAATTGTGGAAAGAATAGCCAACGAATACATCAACGACGAGGAAATATACAACACACCAAAACACACACAAAAAATACAAAAATGGCAAAAACACTGAATTACATCAAACATGTCGAAACACCCACAAAATCTTTCCCACAGTACACAACCAACGCATAACTCTTCTGGAAAACTCATCACAGGACACGGCAACTTAAACACGTACCACCGACGCTTCAACCTGCAGGATACAGATGGCATCTATCATTGCGAACAAGAAGACGAAAATACAAAACACATAATGAACAGGTTGAGTGGAAGAACAAAGCTGCAGTACCTGTATTGCAGATTTGAACTTCGCCTTTTGGTAAAAATATATCCCTTTTTTTTCCAATTATTATTATTATTATTATTATTATTATTTCCCATACGGAACGTACCAGTCAGGCCCTGTCCCCGGAGCTCCGATACTACTATCATTAACCCCAGCAAATACTCCCCACGTCCGTGGGGTGAGTGATTACTGGCTCCGAGAATCATGTGCCCTGAGTAGACGGAGTGAACCAAGAATAACGGCCTTCTGCATTCTTCCGGCTAGGTTTTCTGCCGCATCATGGCATGCTGATATGATTTTCAGGTTTGAGAGCAGCATGTCCATCATTCCACCAAAGACCCCTATTATCAGAACCACCATCTTAACAGAATGGTTTGGATAAAGCCTGCGGAGTTCAAAGAGAAGATCTCGATATTTAGTCCGTTTTTCCTCCTCTTTTCGGACGATGTTCGTTTCGCCAGGAGCTGAAAACTCAATGACGAAAATCGTCCTACTTTGATGGTCGAGGAGGACTACATCAGGCTTATTGGCTTGTAATTGCCGGAGGGTGGGGAATGAGTAGTTCCAATAGATTTGGCACTTCTCATTCTCCACAACGGACTCAATATCCCCCGGAGCATAAGGCAACACCGGTGTCTCGTCTACACCGTACGAGTGTCGTAGATAGTAGTACAACACTCATAGGGCCGCGTTATGCCTGTGGATATAGGCTGAGAACGCATAAGCTGGACAAGCTGACAGCAAATGCATTATGGTCTCAGCTGCCCCACGACACGCTCTGCATCTAGTGTCAGGGACCTCTATACCCATCACGCGACTACGGTAGACGAGGATGTTGAAGACACCATCCTGGCAGGCCATTATGAATCCCTCGGTTTCCGACTTCAGCCCACTTGCCCTGAGAAATGTAATCCGAAGAACTACAGACCGATAACATGCTTGAATGCATGTAATGAGATGTTCACCCGCATCTTGTACATGCGAATACTCTCCGCAGTTGATTCAGTGTATGAACGGATATGTGACCAAAGAGGGTCGCTAGCTGCAAGGAGAAGCTGCTTAATGACATATGCATCACTCCGTGCAGTATAAGCGTAACCTCTCAATGGCCTGAATCGATTATCGGAAGGCATTCGATACAACATTGCTTGAGCTCATCATGCATTTGCTCAGATGTCTAGCGGTATCCGATCAAATAGTGATATGCATTGAACGGCTGATGCTGCTCTGGAGAACTCGCCACCATAACATCTGGTCAAGTCACAGTCCAAACAGGACAGGTTATTTTCAGAAAGAGCGTGTTTCAGGGAGACTCCACTAGCCCTCTTCTTCTGCATCTCACTATTGCCATTGTCCATTGGACTACGGAAAACCCGCAGATATAACTGCGGCACCACCAGCAACCGGAGGCATAAGGTCACCCATCTGTTTTATATGAATGACCTCAAAATATTTGCCTCCGGAGAAAAGAATCTTCACCAGTCCTCAAGGGTGGTGCACGCATGCTATCGGAATGGAGTTTTTTATAGATATATGTGCTACGGTTCATCTCAAAAGAGGACGATGCGAGCAATACGGAAAGGGCGTTCAGCTCGTAGATAGAAGCATCCTATATCATCTAGATGTCCAAGAGATGTATACCTAGCTAGGGGTGAAACAACGCTTCACCTCCAAGAGGTAACCACTGTTGAATTTTTTTTCAGGTGCAGTATCAGCATAAACTCCGACAGATCTGGTTATTAGAACTGTTGGAAAGAATAAAGTTGCTGCAACTAATATGCTTACCGTTTCGATTCTACTTTACTCCTCTGGAGTTATGAAATGGACCCAAGAAGAGCTGAGGCAGCTCGACGTGAAAACTCGCAAAATGATGCATCTTCATAGGAGTTCACATCCTAAATCGTCTGTTCCATAGTTATACTTCTCCAGACAACGGAGAGGTCATGGAATTTTGAGTTTGGGGTATCTACATAACTGAATGGTATTGGGTGAAGCCCATCAGGAAGTCAGATCCATTTCTCTGCTACGTATTCGATCATGAAAAAGCAGGGATTGGAGCATTTCTTTTCAAGGCAGCAATCCGTGAAGCCGATGAACTCTGACCTTTGCATGTCTAGGGTCAAGTGGGCTGGAGTCGAAAACCCAAGGATTTATAATGGCCTGCCAAGATGGTGTTATGTCTGTTTCTGTCTCTGCATGCACTAACACACTCTCTTTCTTAAATAACGAGGTTCGAATCATCGTCACCAACCTCTCTACTATGGTTCTGAAAAGACGACAGACAATTACTCATTTAGCTGACTGTCATGTCATTATGACAGAGTATCGTGAGAGCCGGCAACCTTTATCATCGTGCGGACTCGGAGCGATTTTCGCTTGCTCAACACTAGAAATACTGTGAGCATAGGAGCGAATACAGCGCTGTGATGAGATTTTTTTCGAATTTCTTGTCAAACATTCAACATAGTTTTTGAATGTTACTTTATTTTCGACAATGCTGTTCTTCACTCCCTTGGATTTTTATTGCATTTTCTACATTTAGTTTCATAGGTGTACAATTTGGAGCGCGAAATTCATCACTATTCGGCCGTTTGCTACATCTTTCATCAACCTGGGGACTTTTTTGTTTGCCAAATGAATGCCAGGTTGTCTTTGGGGCAATGGCTAGTATCGAATTTCTCAATGTTGGAATTTATCAAATTTTCTTCGGATTAAATTTCGTAGATGAGCGAGTCAGTGTACATCAGCTTGCACTGATCACTCTTATACTTTTCCGTCATGGAGCCCTGGTGGAAATTATATACACACACCTTGGAAATATCGAGAATCGACATGCCACTATACAGGGGCTTATTGAACAATGAATCTGTCTTTGTCATTTCGATGGAAACGAGGTCCTTATCGAAAATAGTGCGATTGCGAAAATTCGGACTTGCAAATAAATTTTTCGCTTCATATTGCCCCTTCCACTTTTTGACCAATTTCACTACACTACACGGTGTTTCCTTATGTTCTCTATGGTTTTCCCGAATGCGCTATCAGTGGAAAATTTGTACTTATGTTTGCCAAAAGTGGTATTCGCTTGAGGGCGTAATTTTGTATTCAAATCAATGTGAGGTTTGAGCCAGGCTGATTAGTAGAATAGAAGAACTTTATGGATTTTGGTCAGTCTGAGTCCGTGCGTCAGTGTTTGTTTCAACACCCTATAGTGTACAACATAATTTCCTTGTTGTACAGGGTGATCATCAATTAAGATAATTTTGAGCCTGGCGGTGTACGGTGTTCGGCGCACAACGGAAAATCTTCGTGCTTGTCGTGCGGGAGCTTCGGGTACTCCAAATCGACTTCGAAACTATAGCCGATGGGAATTGTGTCAGACACCTCGAGTACATTCAAATCTTCAAAATTTTAGAGCTATTTCAAGCCTTCGTGCGGAATATATTTCATCATGGCCCAGCTGTACATATTGTTAACATCGAGATACAGCAAATAGGTTGAGGGTTTAGTAGCGTCATATTGTTAACTGTGCATGTATTTATTATTAGCTTCGGAAAATCTGTTACAACACTGGCTGATGCCCCGGCGAATTCCTTGCTCGATGAATAAAAGCATGTCGACGTCTCTCAGAATCTGCAACTTGCACTGAATGAACTCCAACATGCACGATCACAAAAAACCCGGCATGGTGTGTTTTCGGAAATATCCGCCAAGAGCAATATGTCTGTTTTCATGTACATGTTGAAGTACCCTCCCAGTGTTTTGATGTCGAACGTGTGACACACGTTCTACGCATGCTCGTATTCGCAACTTGTTGTAGAAGATATCATGCGCCGGCAAACTCGGATTTTCAACTTTTTCATCGAATCGATTAAATCGTATGGAAAAATGCCTTTCGAGTAATTCATACCGAGAGTCATCCAAGTTCAAGAATTCGCGTCTCGAAATTATCAAGTCCTGCACTTCGAGGGTTTGAACCAAGCATTCTAGACGTATGTCCATAAAACGGAATGAATCGATACATCTGATGTCAGTTTCACCCTCATACTGGGTGTACGATATGTTTTTTCTTTATTCACAGGCAACAAGGTTATTCGTCCCCTCTTTGCTATGCAAAATCTCAAAATTCCACCTGATTGAAGTGAATATTGTGCTTGGTTTTCGGTAGGTTCACCATTCAGGAATATCCCTAGAATTGTTGGAAATGATATTAATTTTTTTGTATTCAACTGAACCAAACTGTTAATATCTGAGAATAAATTCAATTGTCATTTCTACCATTCATTTATTTCCCTATTGGAGGACTTTCTGTTACATTGAGCCAAAACCCACCATGTTATCCTACTAACGATAATTCGAACCTGAATGTGTTGTATATTAGTAAATAATATTTCAATTAGATGTTATAAAAATGTATTTTGTATCTGACTCATCATTTGACAACTTCACAATTCCCTAAGATAACTATATTTTACAAATGAGTTTGTATACAGAATTATAACGAGACATCTCTTCCTTTTTTTTAAATATACTTAAATGCTTATCAAAATTATAACTGGGAGTTTGAAAATATGTATAGTCCTGAAGATAGGTAGGTTTCTTAGATATTCGACCAAAACGCGTTTTATAATCAATATCAATCCCCTCTTCAATATTTGAAGTTTCACCAATGTCGTTTTCATTTTCTGTAACTCCATTATCACCGTCTATATTTATCTCTTCATTGTCATATAAATCAACATGACTTTCATTATTGTAATGATTATCTAATGGTATATCATACAGTACATCGGTAGTTTCATTTGGGGAAGTCATTAAAACTTTTTTCAAGAATTTTCTATTTCTTGTATAAATTCTGCCATTTTTGTTAAGTTTAATGATAAAAGATCTAGGTTTATTCTGGTCAACTCTCAAGATTGTTGCTGGTTCCCAAATCTTACCAAACTGAACCATAACATGATCTGCAGCTTTCAATTCAGGTAAATGTCTTGCAGTTGTGTCATAATATGATTTTTGTTTATAATTTCTATTATTATAAATCTTTTTAAGATTTCTGTGGTATTTAATATTGGGTTCCAAAAGATTTTCTTTCACAGGTATATGTTCTTTAAGCGTGCGACCAAACAAAAGATGTGCCGGAGATGGAATCTGATGACTAATCGGAGTATTTCTGTATTCAGAAGGGTTAAATGTAAATCTTTACCGTCAAACATAGCTTTTTTGAATTTTTTTTTATAGTCTGCACATGTCTTTCAATAAAACCATCAGACTGTGAATATGTAGGCGAATTAGTTTTATGAACGACCTCCCACTCTTTGAGAAACTGCTGAAATTCTGAATTTGTGAATTGAGGAGCATTGTCACTGAGAAAAAAATCTGGTTTGCCATGAATAAAAAAATAGATTTTACCGCATCAGTTACTCTTTTACTGGTTGTATCACTATCTAGACAGCGATTTTCAGGGAATTTTGAGTAAGTATCGACCATTAATAGATATTGCCTACCTTCAAGATAAAAAAAATCAGCAGCCACCGTATGCCATGGGCGACTGGAAACAGTTCTATTCAATAACGATTCTTTTTGATTACTATTTTGAAATCTCAAACATGAAGGACAATTTTTTACCATGTCAGTTATTTCTTTATTCATAAAGGACCAGTATACCATCTCTCGAGCACGTAATAAAGTTTTTTCGATTCCCATATGATTATAATGCAACTTAGCTTTGATATCATCTTTCATACTTTTTGGAATAACCATCTGATTACCCTTAAAAATTACCCCTTTCTGTTCAACTAATTCGTCCCTCACACTCCAATATGATAAGGCCAATTGACTCACTTGACTTTTTTCTTGAGGCCAACCATTTTTAATGTAACCTAAAATTTTTATGAGTTCAATTTCTTGTTCAGTTTCTTTATTCAAAATATCGAATTTTTGTGTACTTATGCTATTGAATTCAATAAGACCAACCTGAGACTCTAGATCATTTTCAATAATTTCAAAATTTTTGTCATAATAAGCACGTGATAAAGTGTCTGCAAAATACAGTAATGCACCTGGTTTATACCTAACTTTGAGATCATAATTCTGTAAGGTAATTCTAAGCCTTTGTAGGCGTAGAGGACATTTATTCAATGGTTTTGAAAAATTGCTTCGAGTGGCTTGTGATCCGTTTCCACTAAAAATGATTTACCATATAAGAATTGGTGGAATCGCTGGCATCCAATACGATTCCCAGCATTTCTTTCTCTATCTGTGCATAATTTTGTTGTGTTGTCGTTAAACTTTTTGAAGCATATGCCGCAGGCATCCCATTTTGGAGACTAACTGTCCCTAATCCATCTTTTGAACTGTCTACTGACAAAACAATTGGTTTATTTTCATCATAATATTGTAAAATTGGTCTTGTCATCAATAAGGTTTTCAAATTTTCAAATTCTCCCTGATGGATATTATTCCACTCCCACAAAATATCTTTTTTTATTAAATTTTTCAAATTGGACGTGATTTTAGATAAATATGGAACAAATTTGGCAATACAGGTCACCATTCCTAAAAATCTGTTCAATTCTTTAGAGTTTTTCGGGACCTCTATTTGTTTTATTGCTTCAATTTTGTCATCATCAACTTTTATACCCTTATCTGTCAAAATATGCCCTACTCACTTCACCTCATTAACTGTGAAATTACATTTATTTTTATTAAACCTGACACCCATTTCCTTTGCTCTTGAAAAGACTTTATCTAAAATTTCATCATGTTCCTTCAAAGTCTTAGCGTAAATCATGATATCGTCAATATAAACTCTGACCCCCTTAATTCCCTCAAAAATTACAGTGAAAGTTCGATGAAAGATTTCTGGTGCATTACATAAGCCGTATGGTAAACGCAAAAACATGAATCTACCAAAAGGTGTTGCAAATGTGGTTAATTCAGAAGCTTCCCTTGTTAACACTATCTGCCAAAATCCTTTGTTGGCATCAAGGGTTGAAAATATTTTTGCACCACACATATCTCGGGTTATTTCTTCAAAAGTAGATATTTCGCAATGTTCTCTTAATAATGCATAATTAAGGTTTTGTGGGTCCAAACAAATACGAATGCTATTGTCTGGTTTTTTAACTATTACTATTGGACTTACAAATTCTGTTGGTTTCTTTATACTTGTGATAATATTATCAGACACCATTCTATCTAGCTCATCTTTGAACTTATTCATAAGTGGACTACTAGAAATTTCACCAATACCTTCAAATAATGCTGCATTATCATTGAATATGTGAGTATTATTTTGAATTTGGAAAATATTTCGTCGAATGAGATCTAGCTCTTGCACACTTTGTATGCCTTAAACTGGAGGTGAATTCCCTTTGGTTCTCAGAACAATAAAATCGAGAAAATAATTCTTACCATTGAAAACAACCCGTAAATAACAGGAACCAACAACATCTAACGTCTGACCACCATAATTTGTGACATTCAAATTGACTGTTGTCAATGACCCAATTTTCAAATCATTTCAAATATTTTCTGGTATGACATTGACATGAGCACCTGTGTCTAACTTAAATTTTACGTTCATGTCACAATTTGGAATATACAGTGTTTCAAACCAATGATATTTTGAATTTTCTATCAAAAATATCTGAAGTGATCCTAAAACATAAATATTATCATTATATTCAGTGATACTGTTTACACTGGACTGTCTATTTCTACAAAATTGTGCAAAATAACCAAACCCAAAACACCTTCTACATTGTCTGCCAATAGCTAGACATTTACTGCGATAATGTTTCAATCCACATCTACCACAACATGACTGATACGAATTCTCGTAGCCTAATCTTCCAGAATTCATTCGTTCATTTCTTGTTGCTTGAGTGACTCGATTGGATCCAGCTTGTTGAGCAGATGACGTACTTGTACTCTCTCGTTCACAGTTTCCACTTCTGTTGGTATAGAAACGCCTCTTATAATCAAACTGCATATAATTTTTCTGCAAATTTTCTAGTACCGGCTTTCCTGAACCATACCTGCTAGTTTCACTGTTGATGGTGGATTGGTTTGCTTCATGCACTCCACTAACTTCATGACTTTTCATTTTATCAGTCATTTCTCTAATATATTTATCTGTTTGTTCCGCTGCACGGCAAATTTCAATAGCTTTCGACAGGTCCAAATTTGGTTCACGCAACAAACGATCTTTCACTTTCTGATCTCTTATGCCACTAACTATTCTATCTTTTATCAGTCTATCTCTGAATGTACCAAATTCACAATTACTTGATATTTTCTTCAATTCTCCCAAAAAATTATTAAACGACTCGCCGAAGAGTTGATTTCTTGAATTGATTTTATGAGTTTCCACACTAGTATTGGATTTAGGCAAAACATAACCATCTAATTGTACGATTATCTTATCTGGATCTGCCTTTTCTTCAGCTGTCAGATCCATTGTTTTCAAAACCTCATAAGCTTCTTCTCCCAGACAATGCAATAAAACTGTTGCTTGTATTTCCTTAGATTTTTCTTTACCTCCTGTTGCTACTAAATAGAGACTAAAATTGTTCTTGAACTTTCGCCAGTTGGAACCTAAGTCGCCATACATGCTCATTGAGCTTGGTTGTTTTAAAAATTCCATTAATTCGGTATTATTCTCTATAATTCTCGCGATACGATTACGATATTGGTATACGTAGCTTCTTTTCAATACTGCGCCATGTTGTATATTAGTAAATAATATTTCAATTAGATGTTATAAAAATGTATTTTGTATCTGACTCATCATTTGACAACTTCACAATTCCCTGAGGTAATTATATTTTACAAATGAGTTTGTATACAGAATGATAACGTGACAGAAATGGGTGTCAGGTTTGATAAAAATAAATGTAAATTCAGAGTTAATGAGGTGAAGTATGTAGGGCATATTTTGACAGATAAGGGTATAAAAGTTGATGATGACAAAATTGAAGCAATAAAACAAATAGAGGTCCCGAAAAACTCAAAAGAATTGAGCAGATTTTTAGGAAATATCTATTAATGGTCGATATTTACTCAAAATTCCCTGAAATTCGCTGTCTAGATAGTGATACAACCAGTAAAAGAGTAATTGATGCGGTAAAATCTATTTTTTCTATTCATGGTAAACCAGATTTTTTCTCAGTGAAAATGCTCCTCAATTCACAAATTCAGAATTTCAGCAGTTTCTCAAAGAGTGGGAGGTCGTTCATAAATTCGCCTACATATTCACAGTCTAATGGTTTTATTGAAAGACAGGTGCAGACTAAAAAAAAAATGTTCAAAAAAGCTATTTTTGACGGAAAAGATTTACATTTAACCCTTCTCGAATACAGAAATACTCCGATTAGTCATCAGATTCCATCTCCGGCACAGCTTTTGTTTGGTAGCACGCTTAAAGGACATATACCTGTGAAAGAAAATCTCTTGAAACCCAATATTAAATATCACAGAAATCTTAATAAGATTTATGATAATAGAAATTATAATCAAAAATCATATTATGACACAACTGCAAGACATTTACCTGAATTGAAAGCTGCAGAACATGTTATGGTTCAGTTTGGTAAGATTTGGGAACCAGCAACAATCTTGAGAGTTGACCAGAATAGACCTAGATCTTTTATCATTAAACTTAACAAAAATGGCAGAATTTATATAAGAAATAGAAAATTTTTGAGAAAAGTTTTAATGACTTCCCCAAATGAAACTACCGATATACTGTATGATATACCATTAGATAATCATGACAATAATGAAAGTCATGTTGATTTATATGACAATGAAGAGATAAATATAGAGGTGATAATGGAGTTGCAGAAAATGAAAACGACATTGGTGAAACTTCAAATGTTGAAGAGGGGATTGATATTGATTATAAAACGCGATTTGGTCGAATATCTAAGAAACCTACTTATCTTCCGGACTATACATAGTTTCAAACTCCCAGTTATAATTTTGTTAAGCATTTAAGTATTTTTTTTTTTTAAAGGAAGAGATGTCACGTTATCGTTCTGTATACAAACTCATTTGTAAAATATAGTTACCTTAGGGAATTGTGAAGTTGCCAAATGATGAGTCAGATACAAAATACATTTTTATAACATCCAATTGAAATATTATTTACTAATATACAACATTCAGGAATATCCCTAGAATTGTTGGAAATGATATTAATTTTTTTGTATTCAACTGAACCAAACTGTTAATATCTGAGAATAAATTCAATTGCCATTTCTACCATTCATTTATTTCTCTATTGGAGGACTTTCTGTTACATTGAGCCAAAACCCGCCATGTTATCCTACTAACGATAATTCGAACCTGAATGGAGGTAACTATTTGAATATATAAAAATGTAACAATATTATACGAAATGAGATTCATTCAAAGTTTCTTGAAGATGGTTATATAAAGCAGTTTTAATTCAGTTTTAACTTCTCATAAAATGAAGTGCCGAATATATTGAAACTTCTCATTTCCCACCCTCAGGCAAATACAAGCCAATAAGTCTGATGTAGTCCTCCTCGACCATCAAAGTAGGATAATTTTCGTCATTGAGTTTTCAGCTCCTGGCGAAACGAACATCGTCTGAAAAGAGGAGAAAAAACGGACTGAATATCGAGATCTACTCTTTGAACTCCGCAGGCTTTACACAAACCATTCTGTCAAGATGGTGGTTCTGATAATAGGGGTCCTTGGTGGAATGATGGACACACTGCTCTCAAACTTGAAAATCATACCGGCTTGCCATGACGCGGCAGAAAACTTAGCCGGAAGAATGCGGAAGGCCGTAATTCTTGGTTCACTCCGCCTCCTCGGGGCACATGACTCTCTGACCCAGTAATCACTCACCTAACGGACCTAACTAGACGAATTACATTACCCATCGACTCCTATGAAATAGATAAAAATTATCTTATTTCCAGGATTCGAACCTGGCCAGTTGCAAGCGGAAGTTTCAAAGGCCGGCATCTTACCGCCTCGCTATCGAATCAAAATATATACGGGATAGTGAAACGAATAGTTGAAGTACCCTTCTCTCCACAATTTTCCACTAAGTGGGAAAATGGGGCAAACATTTGACAGAAGATAACTACTTTCCTGGCTAATACCATGACGGACATTGAACTACATTTAAGAGATATTTGTGCAACGTTCTTCCAAGAAGCCCTGATTGGAAGTGCTTGTCCTGTAATTAAACAGAAGATCGATTATTTTGTTGGGGATGGCCACCTGCAGACAGGCATGTTTTGAGGTTTTGCTACTCATCAGTGCCAGGTGTCAGGGTGAGAAAAAGAGATAATAGGGGGGATTGACTTCCTATTCAGGGCGTGCCCTCCTCAATGAAACAGTCAGAAGTTTGATGTACAAAATGCATTTATTAAGTAAGTAAACACAGCAGTCTTACCAGCTAAGAACATAATCACATAAAGGGCACTTCAATCAACTCAAAATATCTAATATCTGGTGTACAGAGGTTCTTACTGAAAAAGACTACTACTGGAGGGCCAACTCACGAGGGGACTCACGAGGTAACCCCGTCTACGCGTCGCGACCGACACCCCCTTTTCCTCAGGCCGATGATCTTCATCATCTTTGGTTATTATTTGTCAGCAGTTTAAATATGTATCTTGAAACACTTCCCCGTTTCGCGGTTGTTCTAATGACCTACTTTTATAGCTTATTGTTTATGATCTCGTGTTTTGTTTTATTGAAATGAGATTAAACAATCTGTTTTGAAATGTGTATTTTGAATGAGATCGATCTAATATCCAAATAACTGAATTTTTGACAATTTTGGAAATATATATTGGTTTATCTACAGACACTACCCATGTGATGGTAGGGTAAAAACATTCTTTATTTTTATCAGTGAAAAAAAGATCTACCACATGTTGCCCTAATTAAATCTCTAATTCTAAATCTAAAATTTCAGAGGGTTTCAAGTTTATTTCAAAACTGATACTCATAAAATAGTTCTAGCAAGTAATACCCGTTGGCTATCAGTAGAACGATGCTTGAAAATACTTCTAGAGCAGTATGAACCTTCTAAAGCATATTTCAGAAAGATTTGTTTTGGGGATTCATCAAAAACAAACGAAAAAATTTTGAAAACTCTAGATAACTTTCACTAGGATATATTTGGAATTTTTAGTTTATGTACTTAGGTCCGATTTCATAATGAACTTTAGTGTCATTTAGTTTATATAATTCAATTTGGTAGTCACAGTCTAACTGCTATTCAAATAAAATACAACTCCTACATATTATTTCAAAGTGAAAAAACACTTTTGCATAAGTTGAAACCAGAAGTGGAAAAATTATTGAATATATTAATATTTTCAAATCGAATGTTTTGGATCCTCATAAATTTCTGCCTCTAGATCTAGGGTTAACAGCACACAATTCATTGCAATAAATTGAAAAAACATGTTGCACTGGATTAGAAACTAAAAGATTTCAAATTTCTTGCTTGAAATTCTATGAAATATTAAGAGCAAACACTACCTTGGTAAAAAGGGAATCAGTTTAACGCCTTCAGTTTTTGATAAATAATTTCTTGTGGCAAATAATTCAATGTTTTTGTCTAAATTCGAGAAACTTCAGTGATTTTCGGTTATGATAGATTTTAGGAAAAAAAATTGGAATGTTCCCGATTTCTTATGTAACCACCAAGCCCATACAAAAAATGTCTCTTTCATGAAATCTGTCAATTTCGCAGGAGTTATCCAAATCATTCTGTCAAAATGGTGGTTCTGATCACAGGGGTACTGGTGGAATGTTGGACATGCTAGTCTCAAAACTGAAAATTATACTGGCTTGCCGTGATGCGGCAGAAATCGAAATATATGGTAAACTGAAAAAATATTTTTTCGTATTTAAAATGGCAAATTATTGTCATCTTCAAAAGAAATTAAAATGACAAGGCAGGTAGATGCCTTGTTTCATTGAATCTCAGCAAAATTGAGGAAATCATCTCCTTCATGTCGGTTTTAGGGACACAGATATTAATACATATCAAAAAATATTATTTTATTATTCTAAAGCTCTTTAATATCCATCCCT
The DNA here is from genome assembly GCA_958502065.1 of Chrysolina americana. NCBI lineage: Eukaryota > Metazoa > Arthropoda > Insecta > Coleoptera > Chrysomelidae > Chrysolina > Chrysolina americana. The sequence goes on along the minus strand of OY293410.1, from coordinate 48,469,681 downwards.
TTCAAAGAATCCTCATAAGAGAGTTCTAACATTCGGATCTGGATGAATATTTTTGTCTAGAAGTTTGCTGTTGTATAGAGAATCAAAATACGTTTCAATGCTGTTAGAAAAAATCTTTCAAAATGGCGGCCTGATGCTATTTCGAAAGATAGTCATTTTTTATCATAACCATAACTACCATTTGATAGTGCGTTCAAAAATTAACAGGGGGGAGTTAATTCTTACAGTCATTGAAAAATTCGCAGTCAGGTCTTCTTCCGAAGTTTGTTCGGAGTTACTCATAGTATTTATTGATTCCTCTGAAACGTGGAGGCGATGCATTTTGAATCTTTAGGTAGTCCTCATACGAAACTTTCCAAATAGACTTGATATACAGATATGATGAGATATATTATCGGCATATAGGGTTCCCAATACGTTTTATTGATTGTTTATGTAGCCAGTCGACCGGTACAAAACATAACAAATATACGTGATGGAGAGTCAAGTATTCAACTTTACTACTGTTCGCTTCTCTAAAGACTACTGTTTCGAGCACAATTTCCATGACAGTGTCAGTATATCAATCACAGTTGCGGCAGTATTGGATATAATATATGACGATACTATTTTACCGTATCTGTATGTAGTGGTATGCGTAAATGCTTACTTTCTCTTGTTACCATATTGCAGTTTTGTCGATTGTTTGCAAATATTCTTTAGGAAGAATTGGTTTCATATATAGGCACAATGAACAGTTATTATCCAGAACACGTGACCATTGCTCTTTGAAAATGTCCGCCTGTTGGCACACAAATGGAAAACTGGCGTAAATATTCATTGTAACAAGATTTAAATAATAATAATAATAATAATAATACTCCCTCATAAACACTCGTTGAGTGTACCCAAAGGCATAGCCTGTGCGGGTAGAGGACGGCTATTATTATTATTTGCCGTGGCGCTCCGGGCGACTTACTGATGTTTTAGGTGATGTATTCACTTTTCAGCTGCAGGAAAACCCGGAAAACCTACAGCACCACCTCGGGTGGTCGGTGTGCACTCCAAGCTAGCACTAGACGAGATTGGCATCTAGACAACTCACAATACACTTGCTTTTCAACAAGGCATGCGGCCGCCTATCGAATTCGATATAAAGTAGTTGAGAAAAATTCTCGTACCTACATCGGATTCGAACCGACTATCGCTATGCTGGAGTTTCGAACGGCTTGTGCATTAGACCGCTGATCCACCGACCAATGTTTAACATATTACTACAGTTCTATTTCATTTCGAAGCTGTTTTTTTTCTCTCTTGCCCCTGATATATCTAAACTTTATTATTATGAAAAAAGTTGAAAACATAAAAACTAATTAAAAATTACTTTAGTTTTCTCAGTGCACAGCTAGTATAAGTACCAATTTTCAATAAAATTTTACAGGGTTTGAATAAATTTGAATATTGAGAATTCAAAGGGTGATTGTTAAAAAAAAAAGTATTTCATTTATGTAGAAGAAAATGATTTTAGTAACCCCCGTTGAGATACAGCCGCTTGAAGAGGGTACAAAAATCGTTAATTTTCCCTCAAGAACAAATTAAGCAACATTCTCTGCGATCAAGAAAGCACTTATTGAATTTTCTGAAACAATGAAAAAATGCTTTTTTGGCGATATCTTCAAGCGGTTGTATCTGAACAGGACTTGCTTTACTAATTTCTTATTTAAAATAACCACTCAATTTCTAAAAGATGAATCACCCTTGAATTATAATTATAGTAATGATGCTCCCCCAGGTCTCTGGCTGCAAGGAGAAGCTGCTGATCGACAGATGCATCACGCATGACTCCGTGCAGTATAAGCGTAATCTTTCAATGGCCAGGATCGATTATCGCAAGGCATTTGATACAACATCTCGTGAGCTAATCATGCATTTGCTCAGATGCCTTAGTGAAATGCATTGAATAGCTGATGCCCCTCTGACGGACTCGCTTCATCAAAATCTGGTCAAGTCAGAGTCCAAACAAAGCATGTTATCTTTAGAAGGGGCGTATTTCAGAAAGACTACCTCAGCCTTCTTCTTTTCTGCATCTCACTATTGCCATTGTCCTTTGCACTACGGAAAACCCGAGGTGCCCCCCCCCCACGCTCCTGCAACCGGATGCGTAAGGTCACCCATCTGTATAAAGTTGCTGCAACTAATATGCTTGCTGTTCCGATTCTACTTCATTCTTTTGGAGTAATGAAATGCACTGAAGAAGAGCTGAGACCACTCGAAGTGAAAACTCGTAAAATGATGAATCTCCATAGGAGCTTGCATCCTAAATCGTCCGTCCATGGTTATTCTTCCCCAGAAAATGGGGAGGCCGTAGACTTTTGAGTTTGGAGTGTTTACACAACAAAATAGTACTGGATGGAGCCTGTGAAGGCATCAGGAGTTCAGATCCCCTCCTCTGCTTGGCAAGCGATCATGAAAGAGCAGGGATTGGAGTATTTCTATCCAATGCAGCAACCCGTGCAGCCGATGAACTCGGTCTCGTATTTGACACTGAATGGACGAACCCAAACTCTGTCAATGAGTTAAAACCCGTTCAGCAAAAAAACACATCAAAGCTGCGGAGAGTGAGATGCTCCAACAGCTACATATGGATGAGCCAATTCATGGGGTCTTCCTCAAGAACCTGACCATCGCTTTTCTCAGGTCAAGTGGGCTGTATTGGAAAATTGATATCATCAAGATGTTTATGAGTTGTTTTTATAGTGTCGTTATGTTTATATGAATTGACATATTGAAATAAAGGAATTTTTCTGTAGTTATTTCAATTTCTTGCTATAATTGAAATCTGCTGATTAAATTAGGTTCAACAGTTTATGTGCACAGAACGGTTTTGCTGAAGCTATAGAAGACCTATTGAAAATTCTTGACCTATAAGCTCTGGAAATTGAATATTTTTGCATTTGTCATTGTGACAAATTTCGAAAAGTGCTCCAGAAATATGAATGAAAACTTGATATTGCAAGGATAGTGAAATTCGATGGTTCGAATTTTAAACTGTATTTAGAAAGCTAGTGAATTATGGGAGATCACGACAGGTGTTGACAAAAAACCTTTGCAGAATGATCATGAGGCGTTGAAGTTATGGGAGAATAAAAATAACCGGGCAATGATTATTTTACTGGCCACCATAAGTGAGTCTCAGCTGACCTATCTTGTGAACTGCCAATCTGCTCGCAAAATGTGGACCAAGTTAAGTACCATACATGAACAGAAAACCGAAGTATCGAAACACATAATGTATCAGAGGTACTATGAACTGAAGATGGCCAATGGTCAAAATATTGCAGATTTCATATCTGAAGTGGAATTTGTTGTGAAGCAATCAAAAGATATGGGAGAAGAATTATCAGATGTTGCTGTTACATGTAAAATAATAAACAGTTTGCCTTCTAAATTCAACATGTTCGTAACAGCTTGGAATTCAGTTGATCAAACGAGACAAACTCTTGAAGAACTGATAGCTAGATTATTGAAAAAATAATATAAAGTGAGTGTTATTGATGAAAAAGAAGGAAATCTAGCTCTAGAAATACAAGCAATGAAAATGTACAGTCACTATAAATCAAAAAGAAAATCTGGTACAGCGGAACTGAAGAAGAAAACGAAATGCGGTCATTGTAAACAAATTGGCCACTGGTGGAGAGAATGTCCTCGAAAAAATGACAATCAAAGTACAAACCACGCAGATCGAAATACGGAAGCATTTGCTGTTGAAACATTTTTCGAACATTTCAATGACCAAAAATCAGATGATTTTCTAGGAGCAGATGTTCTCATATGTGACATAACTTCGATTATTGAAAATTCCACGGAAGATGACGAAGATATTTGGCTGGCAGATACTGGTGCCATTGTTCACATGTCTCTTCATGAAGAATGGTTCATGAATTTGAAACCAGTTGAAGATGACCTCATCGTTACAGTGGCAAATAATAAGACTTTCAAAGCTGTAGCTGTCGGTGATATGAAAGTTAAAGCTTTCGTTGACAATGAGTGAAAGAATAAAATAATAACATGCTATTCATTCTTGAACCTAAACGAAATCTGCTCTCAGTTGGAAAGATGACTGACAAGGGTTACACCATGATTGCAAAAAGCAAAATCGTTGTGAGTTTATAAATTCGTTTGGTGACCTTGCCTGTGTAGATGTGGGGAAAATATCCATGTTCAAAATGTTGCTGAAAACGGAAATATCCGCTCAATGTAACTCCGTATCCAAAAAAAATTATACCAAATTGTGGCATGAAAGATGAGGTCATTTGAATTTTGAAGCCGTCAGACAAACAGTGGAATATGGCGCTATTGATGATGTCAACCTAACTGATGGTGTTGAAATGTTTTGTGAGAGCTGTCAATATGGAAAGCAAAAACGAAGAACTTTTTCTGTATCTCACAGAACAAAATCTGAAATACCAGGTGAAGTCATCTACTCAGAAATATGCAGACATACGATTATTTCATCACGAGGAAGATCAAAATATTTCTTGATTTTCAAAGAAGGAAGTAGCGATTTTCGAATGGTTTATTTTTTGCAAAATAAATCTGACGTTTTTGAATTAAAGACAAACTGGAAATTTGACCAGAACACTTAGATCAGATACTGGTGGAGAATACACCAGTCATGACATGGAAAACTATCTGTAACGACAAGGAATAATTCACAGTTTTTCCGCTCCATACGTACATGAAAAAAATGATTTGATTGAGAGAGTCATTCGAACAATTACAGAATGTGCAAGAACGATGATTTGGACAAAAAATGTTCCTACAGAACTATGGGCTGAGGCAGTGAATACTGCAGTATATATCCTGAATAGATCGATAACGCAATGTTCACGAAAATTAACTCATTTTGAAAAGTGGTACGGAAAAAACCAAGCTTTAAACTTCTGTGAGTTTTCGGTTCTATAGCTTACATATATCAACCGAAAGAATCCAGAAAGAAATGGGAGAATAAAAGTCAAAAGTTCATACTTGTTGGATATGACAACGATTCTATCAACTATCGTGTATGGAATGCTGAGAAAATACGAATATTCATAAGTGCTACTTTTGGTTTCAATGAATCTGAAGGAAGTAGTGAGAGTGAAGAACAACAAGAACGAGATATATTAGTTTATATGAAGTTGAAAGAATTAGATAATGAAGAAAGAGAGCAGAATGGAAATGATCAGTGTGAACAAAATGAAGAGGAATGTTCAGGAGAAAATGACCAAAATCAAAATATTGTGCAAATTGAAAACGACAGTCTTCAAATGAACTTCGAAAATCATGGAATTCATCAGTATCAGTTGAGAGATAGATATACTTTGAAACCAACAGATTTGTTATCATTAGTCACAGAAGTTTTTTTTATTTGTTTGAAAATTATCCAAACTTCTTTTTATGATATGTATATCTTTAGAAACAATAAATTAATTGAATTGAATTGAATCCACAAACATATCATGAAGATTTGAATACCTACGAACACAAAAAATTATTTGAAGCAATGCAGGAAGAATTCAAGCTCTGAAAAGACCTGGTCACTAGTTCCAGCTCCTGAAAATGTTTGCTTCATAGACTGCAAGTGGGTATTCCATAAGAAACACGATATCAATGGTTTAGAAAAACACAAAGCAAGGTTAGTGGCAAGTGGATTTTTTCAAAAAGAGGGAATCGATTACCAAGAAACGTTCACACCAGTTGTGAGATATGAGTCAGTGAGACTACTTCTTGCAATAGCGGCTGCTGAAGACTTTGAAATCGCACAGTTCGACGTGAAAACGTGAAACGATTTTTATGAAAAAGCCTATTCGTTTCGAAAAATAAGGAGGATTTGTTTGTGAGCTGAATAAGAGCCTTTATGGATTGAATCAAGCCGCGATGTTGGAACTTCAAATTCAGAACTTTTTTGACAACTTTCAATTTCAAACAGACGAACGCAGATTACTGTGTTTTTGTCGGGAATATGAATGGGAATTCTGTGTATCGAGTTCTCTTTGTTGATGACGGATTGATATTCACGAAATCTACGAGTCATAAAAATTATTCTGTCAAATCTGAAAGAAAATTTCGTAATCACTGTTGGGAATTCAAAATGTTTCATTGGACTTCAAATTGATAGAAACCGAAATAGGAGTTTGTTTTCAATCTATCAAGAGAACTTCATACAAAGGTTATTGGAAAGATTAAACATGATGGATGCAAAACCAGTAGCTGTACCAATCGAACCAGGTACCCAGTTGATTAAACTAAATGAGAAATGTTCAGACCTTGACTTTCATTTCCGAGAACTGGTTGGGGTATTATTATATGTTGCAATGAATAGTCGGCCAGATATTGCTTATGCAATGTAAGTCTTGTCAGCCAATTCTTCAATAATATTAACCAAGAACATTGGACAGTGGCGAAAAGAATCTGGAGATATTTGAAAGCAACGCCGAATTTGAGTTTGGTTTATGGAAACACAATCACAAAACATTTGATCATGCACCGATGCAGACTTTGGAGGAGATTCAGAATGCAGGAAATCTAGAAGGGGATATATTTTTATGATGTATGGTGCTCCAATGTCGTGGACTTCGCAATGACAGCAAGTAGTAGCAATTTTGACGACCGAGGCGGAATATATATCGTTGGCGTTGGGTACACAAGAAATCATTTGATTACAAGTTCTTCTCAAAGAGCTTGGATTGATTCAGGCTGATGCAACCAAAATATTCGTCGATAATCAGTATGCAATGAAATTGACTAAAAGTCCTCAATTCCATAAACGAACCAAGCAGATTGATATAAAGTATAATTTCTTTCGGAATGTCATTAGGAGAGGTGACGTTGAAATCGAATTTATTGAATCCAAGTTCCAGTTGGCTGATATTCTGACAAAACCATTGGCCAGAGACAGACTTCAATTTATACGGGGAGAGTTGAGTATAATGGGGTTTGATGAAATAGGGGGAGTATTGGAAAATTGATTTCATCAAGATGGTTATGAATTATTTTTATAGTGTCGTTGTTATGTATATATGTATTGACATATTGAAATAAAATAATTTTGCTGAAGTTATTTCAATTTCTAGCTAATATTCAAATTTGCTGATTGAATTGAGTTCAACAGGCTGAAGTGAGGAACTGAGGGATTCATAATGGCCAACTACGATGGTGTCTTCAACACTCTCGTCTACCGTAGTCGCGTGATAGGTATATAAGTTCCTAACAGTAGATGTGAATCATGTCGTGGGTCAGCTGAGACCATAATGCAGTTGCTGTCAGCCTGTACAGCTCATGTGGTCTCAGCCTATATCCACAGACACGGCGCTACGAGTGTTGTATTACCATTTTCGACTTTCGTACGGTATTGACGAGACACCGGTGATGTCCCATGCTCCGGGGGATATTGAGTCTGTTGTGAAAAATGGGAGGTGCCGAAAACCTACAGCACCACCCTCGGTGGTCGGCGCGCACTCCACGCAAGTACCAGACGTCGGTATTGGCATGTAGACGAATTACATTGCCTATCGACTCCTATGAAATAGAGGGAAAAAATGTCATGCTCAGGATTCGAACCTGGCCAAATGTAAGCGGAAGTTTGAAAGGCCAGCATCTAACCGCGTCGCTACCGGCTATTTGATCACATATACTTATCGGGCTACCTATTACAATATTATGCTTACTTTTAATGAATGGTTTATAATTATATCATTGATGTATCATTTTAAGTAGTTCGAAATCAATCAATGCGGAAGGTTTAAACCAGGAATTTACATGGGCTTGTTATACCCCTACTCAGGAAATTATTAGTTTTTGGCATTTGCGTGCTGACTCGGCGATTTGATACATTTGTGGCAAGTGACGGTAAACATCTCAAACAACCACTCAAGTTTAATTATAATATGCATGTTAAAACAGTCTTCTTTGGTTTGAGTTTTTAAAAACAGACTTTATTCACATTTATTATAATATGGAAATATTGAACTTTACATGCGAAATTATAATGGTTTAAAACTCGTATTGATTCAAATCTTCTAAACTACTTGGTTTGAAGACTGGAAAGACTTGAACGACTTGAACCCGGTTTCCTCGACTTTATAGGTTCAGGAATTCTGACTGGATACTGCGTAGTTTCTGTTATTCCACGAAGACCTTCAAATGTGCTGAGGAATATCCTCTATCTTCTGCGTAGCAGCTGATGCAATGTTTATAGTGTATGACGCAATTCCGGGACAAAGGGCTCATTCAGGAATCGGATATAACATGCATATAAATTATCGTTTCATTTGTTGCCATAATTCTGCGTGCTATTCTTCAAATATAGCTACTTTGATATATCATTGAATGAGAAATGCAAATTACTGAAACACAATGAAAGTTTTATATTTTAAGATATTCTTTTTACACGAAACTATCATTACCATTATTAATTTGATTACTCCCCACAAACAATCTTTTTTATAGAATTCACCCTTTATTGTTCAAACCTGATATGCATCCTGTTTTATTTCAAATATTGATATCCAAAATCGCAAAACTTAAAACTTATTACTTACGTTAAACTTCCATTGTGTCTACGGCATTTCGAACAAAAACAAACATGAATCCAATTTGAAAAAAAGATTATTGATTGTTTCTCAGAGGTTGTTTGCCAGGAGGAGGATTTTACTTTGCTGTACGGAAATATTTTCTGGCCTCAAAACTCTGGGATACCTGGTACATATAAATGTTTCATGAATACAAAATATTTGCATTGTCATTTGATTTATTCATCAATGTGATTGAACCGAACACATCTGATTCAGAACAATATCCTCATGAATGAAGATATCTTTATTTCTTGACCTTCTGTCATAACCACTAACATTGAAGAACGTTCATTAATACCTTATAAGAATCATTATTCGATGAAACAGAGAATGGTATCGATAAAACTTGTTTCCACATAACCTACGATACTCATCCGACAAGCCTCAAGAATGCAGTAGTCGTGAACGTGCCAATCCTAATTAGGTTAAAAGCTGATTAAATCATGGAACGTCCCATCACCTCTCAGCAGGTGTATTTATCTGAGTTGATATTGCGAAAATAATAGCGTTCATAATAGTTTTTTCAAACGTATGCAACTTTCTATATTCTTCAATGATCTATATTTTCACACAGGATGATATAAACCAACCCACTATATTTTACAATTAATGTGTAGTCAAATAAATGAATATTTGGAACTATCGGTGCGAATATGATTCAAGAAATATTAACTACACAAAACACCAAAACTTCGTCAATTTCACTCGACGCGCGTTTTGCCAGCAAGGTTGAAATCTCCAGGAGCTCAAAGCTCAGTAAACTCCAAAAAGTCTTGAATTTAGATTTAAATTTACTACCTGATCTGATTGTTCTTCCGTCAAAGATGTTTTATTCAATATAAACGTTATTCCCCATTCAATACAATTTGTAAATGTAGAATTTGTTCTGATATCACAGTTTTGGTATGAAGAAAATAATAATTGAAAATACAGGGTGTTCTGAAAGCGTACATATGTCCACTTAGTTTTTACCACTGTACTAATTGTAAATTTTTCCATGGTTTTCCATTTCCTAGAAATTCAGTTTCTTCAAGTTTATTGACAGTCTTTAGGTCAGTTGAACAATTCTCTCGAAGTCAGTGACAAAACCTCGAAACATGCATATCTGCAAGTGGTCATTCCCAGCAAAGTGTATGATAATCTGATGTTCAATTACAAGGTACGCACTTGCATCTGGGTCTCCTTGGAAGAACGTTGCCCAAATATCTGTGAGATGCAGTTCAATATCCGTCATGGAATTAGCCAGAGAAGTAGTTGTTTTCTGACAAATGTTTGTCCAATTTTCTCACTTGGAGGAAACGTGTGGAGAGAAAGGGTACTTCCGATTTTATTCGTTTCATCATCGTGATACTCTCAAGCACATATTTTTGAACTTTGTTCGAATTAATAGAGTTAACTCTTTCTGGTGGAGTCTGTGCTTTTCATGGAGTGTAGTTCTCGATTTTCCATACGGATGGCGCTGTGACCAACTTAGTTGTGGGGAAATATTAGTTGAACAGTTGAGCATTATTCATTTGGCAGGGATAGGACCATTATGATGTTGTCCGACCTACCCTGGCACTGATGAGAGGTGAAATGTCAAAACATGCATGTCAGCATGTGGTCATTTTTAGCCAAGTGAAGGATAATCTGCTGTTCGATAACAAGATACGCACTTGCAACTGGGTCTTCTTCAAAGAACGTTGCACAAATATTCATCAGATTTAGTACAATGTCCGTCGTAGTATTAGCCAGGGAAGTAGTTGTTTTTTGACAAATGTTGTCTCATGTTTTCTCTTGGTGGTAACGTGTGGAGAGGAAGGGTACTTCAGCTTTGTCGATTTGTTTCGTTTCATTATAATGAAAAACAAAGAAAAATATTAGATACAGCTCTCCATAAGAAGTACCAACCGTTATGAGCTTGGTGGTTCTTATCAGTACGATGTAGTCAAGTACAAGAATCAGCAACACCTGGTTGCGAGCAAAAACAACCGGAGTCAACAACCTCGAAACACATGTGTGTACGGTTTGTACTAATAAACATAAATGTGTTAGGATGTATAATGGTTTAAAACAAGTGAAACACGAAAATAATGTTCTATGAGCAGCATGACTGGATGGTCTGGAATGCATTATCAAGCTTCTGACGGAATGTGATTGAACATGGCAATACCAGAACCAGCGATACGTGCCAGTAGTAGGACTAATGAAGAATATTAAACAACATTTACGCAAATTGTGTGGGACTCTAGTCTTCTAAACCGTATCGAAAGAAAAGTGTCCTCTCTTCTGTGCAGCAAGGAATAGGCGATAAATCAATTTCATCAAACTCGTACGTTGTTTTCCATAAAAACTCTAGAAGGAATGGCTCCAACATGACGAATAACTACAATGAAAACCTAATTGGGCTAGATGAAGTGAACCATTCTACACATAAAGCACTAAAAGAAATACGAAACAGATCAACCACTATCATTCATTGACACGACGTTCATATAGAAAACTCATTGGAGGAAGAGTACGAATCTCAATTCTTCCTTGATGATCTTTGAAAAGTGAAATAGATTTTCGTCGACAAAAATTCATTGGAGGCGTAGCGAAGAGATGCAATTCCCGAGTTAATGATTTGAAGGTTTTCTGTGAGTGATACTTTTGAATAACATTCTTATTTATCTTCATGAATTTTCAATGAACACTTAGTTTTTAAAAATCAACTATCTTAATGCAAATAAAAATTTTCACTCTCAGATTTTTTGTTTCTAGTTAGGGTCTTTTCACAATACCTATCAGATGTAGTTCAATGTCTAACGTGGCTTTAGGCGGGGAAGTAGTTGTTTTCTGTTAGATACAAAAAATCTTCATTTGTATTGTAGGTTGTTTTCATTGATAAATACAATTTTCAATTAATTGAGAAGATTTCCTTTCTCCAGAAGAAGTGATTACATAATCCATTTTCAGTATTAGTTTAACGGTATTCTGCCAAGTGTTTCAGCAATTTTTCTCATGACCCATTATGGTACATAACTGTAGTATGTAGACATCTGGATATCAAATCGTATAATAAGTTGGAACTATATCTGGGTTTCCCAAACAGGCATATTCTAGGTGGAACAACGAATATATATTGCATCTTCTAATTCTCTTCAGATCTCATTTTCACCATCAGTGTAAACGGTTGAAACCAGCTCTTTGAAAAGAATTTGAAAATACCACTGCAAAAAGTCCAAAATATATTATTACAGGCCAATCCATTGATTTAAAGAATATTTCAAATCTACCGAAAGAAAGTCATTATTTCAAAAGATGTTTCATAGAAATGGTTTACATCAGAAACGACAAAAATTCAATGAATGAAAAAAACAGTTTTCGAAATTTAAATATTATTTATTCTAATATTTTTGATTTCGACACAAAATTATGTAATGAACATCGTTCACCCAGTAACTCATCAATGACTTGAAACAACCTTTCACAAAAAAATATCAATATGTAAAATAGATCATGCGAACTGAGTAAGGTGTGTTTAGTGAGCTCCAGTTAATTTGTAGTTCAAGAATATACATAAGAAAAGGTACGTGGAAAAAATCGTTTTTTGAGGCCTTCATGAGCAAAGACATCGACGCCTTAAACAAATAGAGAATGTCATTGACCTCAAATGAAAAACTACGGAGCAATTCGAGTAAATCTGATCATCAACACTCGGAAGAATTTCTTGAGATGTTGGTAGAAAAAGTATGCAAAAGAATAGTAACAACCTTGGAGAATAAGATCGACCAAAAATTTGAAGACTTGAATGGAAAATTATTCAAAATTGAAGAGAATATCTCTGGTATTGGAAGAAAGTTGCAAAATACCGAAAAAGAAATAACATGTCTACGTGGAACCATCGACCAAATGAGTCGGAAAAATAATTGTCATGAACGGTTTGCATGAGGATGCTAAAGAAAATGTTTTGGAGACAACACCAGAAGTAAAGTCTTTCAAGCGGAGAAGATACTAAAAAATAAAGAAGTGTCTATATTCAAAGATCTGTCCAAGCCGACTTATGAGTTGTTGCAGCTAGCCCAAAAAAAGCACGGTCGCAAAAACGTCTGGACAATGGAAGGGAAGGTTTTCATACAACAAAATGAAGTAAAAAGACTCTCAAACAGTGTTGAGGAACTGTGAACGGCCCGTACTCATGAAACTTTTTTATTTCTTTCTTTGCTGTGCTGAACACTTTAAACAATGTAATTTTTTTTCTCTTTGTTTTGTTTCCATTCTTTGTGAATGAATATGGAGTCCTGCGTGGGTTAATAATAATAATAATAATAACTTTATTCACATACAATAAATAAATACGAATACAAAGAGTTGAGTGACTACACATGGTGGAAGTGAATAAAGCAGTTCAGCGATAAGCACTTGTTTCGCAAAATAGTAAAAATATTAAAAATATCAAAAATATTCAGTACACATATGTTTAAAAAAAAGGATGTCAAACCGTAAAATGTGAGATATAAAATGTACAAAAAATTTAAGGAGTACAATTTAAAATGTTAAATTTAAATATTGAAATATAAAATGTAAAAACTATAATGTAATTGTCATATGTGACATGCTAGAAGTATCATATGACTAGCAATCTTAGGTATGTAAAATAATAATAAAAAAATTACTTATTCAATATGCATTGGAATTCAACAAAGTAATAGGTGAGTATTTATCTACATGAATATCTATGCATATATATATATTTACGCATATACTACATATACACACATCTAAATACACGCACAATCATGTGGTGTCTAAGGAAGATCATAGATCAATATACAGATGTAATCAGATTCGGAATTCATTGTTTCAATTAATTTTTTTGAGGTGTGATTTCAATCTTCCTTTAAACAGGGACAGACTTGTGATATTTTGTATTGTCTCGGGAAGTGTATTGTATAATTTTGGTCCAATGTAAGTATATGATCTTTGGCCAAGGCATTTCGACATATGTGGTAATACATATTGATTTTTTTGGCATGTATTATACGTATGTGATGGCAGTTGAGCGGAGTGCTTCGTCTTGTGATATTTAATAGCAACATTGTAAAAGTGTAGTTGTTTCAGATCAAAGACCATTGCTTCCTTATAAAGTCGATCTGATGGGTATTTTGGTTATTTAGAGAGAATCAGTTTTAGAAATCTTCTCTGAATGACTTCCAGTGATTTGGTATGTGTTTTTAATGCCCCGCCCCAAGCTATTATACCGTACCGCAGATGGCTTTCGACTAGGGCATGATAGAGTATTTTTATGTGTTTGACAGGTATTACTTTTTTCAGAAATTTGAATTTGAACAAAATTGTCTGCAGTTTTCTAACTACATAATTTATATGCAAATCCCATCTCAAGCAAGGGTCAATTATTACACCCAAATATTTTATTTTAGTTTCAGGTAAGATGGTTATTAAATGGTTGGATGGTTAGTAAAATTAATTTTCAGAATGATATTATCAGGGGCTTCTAACTAGCGCTACTTATTTCTGTTTGTACCTATAACGAATTAATATATCTATATTATATACATTTTTCTCCAGGTTGAATAAGATCAGTTTTATGGTAATAAATGTCTATTATCAGAACTGTAGGGGTCTTCGCACTAAATCTACGGAATTCAAAAACAATGTTTCTGCGGAAACATTCGAAATCGTTCTTCTAAAAAGCCAGGGATACATCTGAGAAACGTTGCCATTTGTTCGCATTCGCTGGTATTGCCATCAGTGCTGCTCGTTCGTAGTCATTCGCGGCAAAGTTGCTAGGTACTGACCACACCAACGAAGTTTCTGCTCATTTTCATTTTCCAAAAATATTCACTAGCTTTCCACTCATTCGTAAAGATTAGTTGACGGTATAAACATCTCGTGCACGTGTTTATTTACTAGTTTTCAATAAAAAAGTGTGTTTGTTTGTTAGCTTCTCTGAAGTATGTAAAAATTCGAACGAGTTCGAATATGTCTGTATTCTGCTTAACAATTTAATATTTTGCAGAATGATGCCAAAATCTTCTCGAGACATTCTGGTGAAGTTTTTAAATTCGTATGATTTAAATCGGCTAGTAAATTCATACCATCATATCTAGTTCTTCATAAATATAAATCACTCATCCAAACAAGTCTCTGCTTTCTCTTCTTTTTTTCTTTTCGTCGCTTTATGATTTTATGTATAATGATGTATGAGGCACAGGTTACTATCAACTGATTTTCACTCATATTTTTTCCTTCACAAACGAAGTAAACCTTTCTCGTCGAATTACAGCGAAGTACTACAAATTATTTTCGCCACTGCCACATATGAACGCCTAACAACGTTCGCAGACATTCGCAACTCGGATTTCCTTTTGATCTTTTGAGTTTTACCGACAGGCGATGGAAATCGTTCGTTTGCATCGCTGGCCTTTCACCAAAAATTTATTCGTTGCAAATGACCGTCTACACTTCACGAACGAATGCTTTAAGCCGGGGATACATCTGAGAAACGTTGCCATTCGTTCGCATCCGTCTGCATACGTTCGCATTCGTTCGTCAAGTGTAGACGGTCATTTGTAACGAATAAATTTTTGGTGAAAGGCCAGCGATGCAAACGAACGATTTCCATCGCCTGTCGGTAAAACTCAAAAGATCAAAAGGAAATCCGAGTTGCGAATGTCTGCGAACGTTGTTAGGCGTTCATATGTGGCAGTGGCGAAAATAATTTGTAGTACTTCGCTGTAATTCGACGAGAAAGGTTTACTTCGTTTGTGAAGGAAAAAATATGAGTGAAAATCAGTTGATAGTAGCCTGTGCCTCATACATCATTATACATAAAATCATAAAGCGACGAAAAGAAAAAAAGAAGAGAGACTTGTTTGGATGAGTGATTTATATTTATATAGAACTAGATATGATGGTATGAATTTACTATCCGATTTAAATCAGACGAATTTAAAAACTTCACCAGATTGTCTCGAGAAGATTTTGGCATCATTTTGCAAAGTATTAAATTGTTAAGCACAATACATACATATTCGAACTCGTTCAAAATTTTATATGCTTCAGAGAAGCTAACAAACAAATACATTTTTTTATTGAAACTAGTAAATAAACACGTTCACGAGACCGTCAACTAATCTTCACGAATGAGTGGAACGCTAGTGAATGTTTTTGGCAAATGGAAATGAGCAGAAACTTCGTTGATGTGGTCAGTACCAAGCAACTTTGCCGCGAATGACTACGAACAAGCAGCACTGATGGAAATACCAGCGAATGCGAACGAATGGCAACGTTTCTCAGATGTATCCCCGGCTTAACGGTAACATGGCTCATGGGAGATATCGCGGACGGTGAATTATTTCAAAATAACTACACTGTGTATAGGAAACATAGGGACCTACAGGTGACTAATAAAAAATGAGGTGGAGGTGTATTGATAGCTATGAATAATAGGTTTAGCTCATCTCTAATTCAAGTAGAAACTTTATTGGAAACGGTTTTCGTGAAACTCAATATTTTAGGTAACTCAGTAATTGTGTTTGTCATCTATAGTGTGTCCCGCTTTTCATGAATACACCCTAATATCTCAGTTATTAATAATGCGATTTTCTTGAAATTTTGGTGGTGATTATGTTAGGTAAATGAAGTATTTTGGCATAGTGAACATTTTCATCGACCATAGGCGTGCGGTGTGGGGGGGGTAAAAAAAAGCTGTTTTTTGGGAAAAGGATATTAGGGCTTATTTTAGATAACTTTTTCTCATCAGAATTAGAATCAGCATCCCCAAAAACCCCCCACTTCAT
This sequence comes from Chrysolina americana, assembly GCA_958502065.1. NCBI lineage: Eukaryota > Metazoa > Arthropoda > Insecta > Coleoptera > Chrysomelidae > Chrysolina > Chrysolina americana. The sequence continues at coordinate 48,453,303 of OY293410.1, read as the reverse complement.
ATTTTCGAAATCTCAAGAGCTGATTTGAGGAGAAAAAATAAATAAATTCACTTTTTTCGTCAATGCACCCGAATATCTGTTATTAGCGATTTTCTTGAGATTTTGGTGGTGATTTTATGTTAGAAAAATGAAGCATTTGGCATAGTGATCATATTCATTCACCATTGGCGTGCGAAGTTGGGGAGAGAAAAAAGGCATTTTTTGAGAAATGAATATTAATGCTTATTTAAGACAACTTTTCTTATCAGATTCGGAATCAGCATCCTCAAAAACCCTTTAATTCATATTTTCAACATCTCAAGAGCTGATTTGAACAAAAAAAAAGTTTAAGTCTTTTTTTTAATAAGTTCTTTATTTGTAACAGTGGTAACAAAATTACGAATTACTTTATTTTAGATTTTTGTATTTTCAACATAACTACCTTCTGAAACAATACACTTTTCAACAATTCTTCTCAATCGTACATTCACTTTTCTTAAAGTTTGGGGAGTTATTTCCTGACACGCTTGCCTAATTGCAAAGCAAAGTTCCTCTCTATTACGCGGCCGAGTAGCATACACTTTATTCTTCAAATGCCCCCACAGAAAAAAGTCACAAGGGGTAATATCTGGTAATCTAGGGGGCCATGGTTCCAAAGGAGAATTTCTACCTATCCACTTCATAGGGAAAATTGCATTTAAAAAGTTCCGAACTATCCCAGAATTGTGTGCGAGGGCCCCATCTAATTGAAAGAATAAGTTTTGTCTTTGTGCTAATGGCAATTCTATGCGAAAATCATAGAGACCATTTTGTAAAAAATTTAGAAAATTTTGTCCGATCAGGTTATCCAGGAAATAAGGGCCAACAATCTGTTCGATGAATATGCCACACCACACGTTAACTTTTTCACTATATTGGTTTTTACAATGAATGCTGCCCAAAACCTACAATTTTGACTAGACACCACACCGTTTGTTGTAAACGTTGCCTCGTCAGTAAACATCATGTTCTTCAGAAAAAGTCTGTCGTTAAGAAAGTTACCCTGCAACCATAAGCAAAATTCAAACCGTCGTTCAAAATCACCATTTAACAGAGTATGTAGAAGTTTTGGTTTAAATACCCTAATCCTGTTGCGTTTCAAACATCTCCATACTTTGTTTTTCGTTAAATTCATTGTCCTCGCAACTGCCCTTACAGTACCACTTGGGTTGTTTCGAAATTCTGCTAAGATACGTTCGTCGTCTGGATAGTGTCTTTGATTTAAATTGTACCTCCCTGGTCTTATTTTGAAAACCGCTTCAGTCCTTGCGAACAATCTGTTGATTTTGGCAACGGTATCGTGAGAAATTGGTTCTCGATCATGATGCCTTCCATTGAATATTCCAGCAACTTGACGCGTAGATCTTTCATTATTACCAAATAAGCGGATAATCTCTACTTTTTCTCCAATTGTAAGAACTACTCTTCGGTTGTGTGCCATCTTATTAACAGTTAAGTAACACTGCTTGACTTATTGACATTTCGTACTGATTACCGATGTCAAACAAAAACTTTTGTTTCAAAGCACTCTTTCATTAATTTACATGAAAACTCAAATCGGCAAGCCAACGGTAACAAAGTGTGCGTATCTGCGGAAATACCTAAATTGTAGTATAAGGGCAGTTGCAAACGATACAGAATATAAGGAAACGAAGGTGTTTGAAATTTAATATAGGATTAGGGCATTTGAAATAAAAAGTTAGAAATAAACAATCTATTGAAAAAAAGTGAATTTAATTTTGTTTTCTAATCAAATCAGCTCTCGAGATTTCGAAAATATGAATTGAGGGGATTTTGCGGTCGCTGATTCCAAATCTGATAAAAAAAATTGTCTAAAATGAGCCCCTTATATCCTTGGAGAAGAAGTGGAGATTATCCGATTATTTGGTAATAATGAAAGATCTACGCGTCAGGTTGCTGGAATATTCAATGGAAGGCATCATGATTGAGAACCAATTTCTCACGCCAAAATCAACAGATTGTTCGCAAAGACTAGAGCGGTTTTAAGACCAGGGAGGTACAATTTAAATCAAAGACACTATCCGGACGACGAACATTTCGAATTTCGAAACAACCCAATTGGTACTGTAAGGTCAGTTGCGAGGACAATGAATTCAACGAAAAACAAAGTATAGAGATGTTTAAAACGCAACAGGATTAGGGCATTTAAACCAAAATTTCCACATACCGTGTTAAATGGTTATTTTGAAAGACGGTTTGAATTTTGCTTACAAGGACTTATCAGCTCTTGAGATGTTGAAAATATGAATTAAAGGGTTTTTGGGGATGCTGATTCCGAGACGAAAAAAGTGAATTTATTTTTTTTTTCCCCTCAAATCAGCTCTTGAGATTTCGAAAATATGGATTGGGGGGTTTTTGGGGATGCTGATCCTAATTCTTATAAAAAAAGTTATCTAAAATGAGCCCTAATATCCTTTTCCCAAAAAACAGCTTTTTTTACCCCCCCACACCACACGCCTATGGTCGATGAAAATGTTCACTATGCCAAAATTCTTCATTTACCTAACATATAATCACCACCAAAATTTCAAGAAAATCGCATTATTAATAACTGAGATATTAGGGTGTATTCATGAAAAGCGGGACACACTGTATATTCCTTCACAATCAAAATCTTTGGTTTACCAAAATTATTGTAATTTATTCGAAAACCTACATTGATTCGAATACACGTATCATACTCCTAGGTGACTATAATATCGCAGATGATAATGGAAACTATTTTAAATTTGTTGATAAGGATGATGCAGTAGCTTGCATGGCCATATTATTAGAAACTCTCAATCTCAAATCCTATAATCACATACTTAATGAAAATAACAAAACATTGGACTTGGTCCTAAGAAATTTCAAAATAAAGGTTGAAGAGATTACATTTCTATTGATTAAAAGTATCATCCAGCACTCTCGATGGAATTAGATATTGAAAAAATAATGTATACTGCGGTGAATCAAAAAATGTTCAAGACAAGTATAACTTCAAAAAAGCCGATTTCAGATTACTTTATGAAATGTTGAGAGACAACGACTGGTTGCCCTTAATAGTCTAAGATCCGAACCTAAATCGACCTTCACCTAGCTGATAATAGAATAATACTTATTTTATAATAAATTTTGTATATTAGAAAATATATCCAAAATGGGTTGCCAAAAAAATCCTGGACAGAATATTTTTAATAAGTTTTTTGAAAAAAGATTTTTCATTAAATGTTGCAACATCAAGAAAACAAAAATTCATACTGGACTCAAAGTATAAAACATATAGAATGTGCAGACGTAGGGTTGTCTATTTTATGTTTTATTCTTTGAGTCCAGTATGAATTTTTGAACGGTTGCACTGATGAAATTTTGAGTACCGTCATGTTCGTTGTTTTTTCCGTCGTCATATTCCTCATATACTTCCGACTCAATCCCAGATGGAATTTCTTCGAAAATAAAATTCTTCACGTAACTCCATTTTCTCGAAATTTTCTCCCTGAAACGACATAATAATAATTTTTAAAATTTTCAGAATATTCCGGTGTTCGCTGCTTAGTGGTGTCGTTTGAAACCACTACAATAGTCTGAAAAATTACTCGTACAAAGCAAAGAAAATTTGGATAACAAACAAATTTAATAAATATAATTCATTATCTACTAAGCAACCCTTCTTACCGCTCATTTTTTCTGAAAACAGGTTTTGAAAACTATCAAATCACTAACACCTTGTAGAAATCATGAAATTCACCGACAGCGGTGAAACAGCAGAGCACTGTGACCTCCTGAGCGGTAGAATCGCCATGTCGTATTTTTTTTTCAAGAGATGTCACCACCTTACAGCTATAGAATATGGGGTATCGTGTTAAAACCACTCTGCTGCATCCTCAATGTATTTTAGAAAGCTGGTATCATCGTGATACCACAAAGCTTGAAAGGGTTAAACCAGTCGAGTTTGATTTTTTTGGATATATTTTCTCCGACGAAGGTGTTCGTCCAGATCCAGCAAAAGTAGAAGCATTTACAAGTTTGAAAGCTCCATGCAATCCATCTGAGATGCGTAGTCTCTTAGGAATGATCAATTATGTTGGAAAGTTTATACCCAATTTAGCAAGCAAAACGAAATGTTTGAGAGATCTCACGAAGAAATACGTTGTTTATCAATGGACAACGGAACACCAACATACTTTTGAGGAACTGAAAACTCTTTTATCGAATAATTGTCGATTAGCTTATTTTGATATGAACAGGAACGTTCACCTCTTTATTGACGCCGGACCAAATGGTGTTGGAGCAATCCTAGCTCAAGAAAACGGGGGCTGCCAAGAAGTTGTGTCTTATGGTAGTAGATCATTGACAGAAGTGGAAGAAAAATATAGCCAAATAGAGAAGGAGATGGTAGCTGTTGCTTGGGTGATGGAACATTTTCATTTCTATTTATCCGGGACCAGTTTCGTTCTACATACTGATCATAAGCCATTAGTCAGCATTCTACAAAACCCCCGAATCATTCCTTCTGCTAGAATTGAAAGACTTCTGTTGAGAACTTTATAATATGATTTTATCGTGGAGCACCAAAAACGTACAGAAAATCCGTCAGACTATATGTCAAGACATCCTCTACCTACGACCAAGGACAGATACGTTGAATTTCCAAAAGAATATGTGAATTTTATCATACATTATACGGTTCCTAAAGCAATTTCTTTGGAAGAGATTAAACAAGCAACGACCACTGATGAAGAATCGCTCATTTTGATGAAAGCAATCCAGTCTTCTGATTAAAATTGCTGGCTATCCCAGAAACCCATTCGTCTAGAGTTGACAACTAGTAATGACATTATTTTGAAAAACACAAAAATTTTCATTCCGATGCCCCTCAGGAAGACTGTCATGAAATTAGCGCATCGTGGGCACCTTGGTATGGTGAAAACAAAACAACTTCTTCGTAGTTAAAGTTTGGTTTCCTCAGCTGGATAAGTTGGTTGAAGAAGACATAAAAAATTGTCATTTATGCCAAGCGTCCACACCTACGTTTTCCAGAGATCCAGTTCAATCATCTGATCTGCCTTCAAAACCTTGGACAACTCTCGCAATGGATTTTTCTGGACCTTTTCCCAATGGAAAATACATAATGATTATTGTTGACGAGTATTCCCGTTTTTCTATATGTTATGAAATTTCAAGACTGGATTCAAGAACTGTGATAAAAACATTATCGTCATTATTCTCAGTTTTTGGAATTCCTCTCAACCTCAAAACAGATAATGTACCACCTTTTCAAGGTAAAAAGTTTGCTAATTTTGCAGACTGCTATAAGTTCAAACATCACCGAGTAACTCCACTGTGGCCAGAAGCGAACGGACTGGTTGAAAGGACCACCGTTGGGTCGTGACCCACCGAATACCGGGCGGGCAATCAGCGGGGAAGATCCTTCCTTCTTTATTCCGCTCATCCTCCACATTCAAACAGCGCCCTCCCTGGTCGGCAGTCTTATTCTATCCGAGCGCCTGCTCTACCGATTTACTTTCGTCGCTCGTTTATCCCGAAGCCAGGCCACTATTACCGTCGCATTGACACTATGTTGGTTCTCATACTTCTTCATCCTCGACCACAGCCCCCGCCCATTCATTCAATATCCTTACCCATTCATCCTTCACACCATTCGTATCCCTTAGCTGTAACGCTCCAAGTCTATCCTCCTCTTCCTCGATCCTCCTTCTCCATTCTACCCTTTCTCTCCGCATGCAATCGTTCCTGATGTGCTCCGCCGTGTCAGTCCCGCCAGTTCCACACTGTGCAATTCCGAACCTTGCCAGGTAACCCCGAAAGTTCCCATGCCCTGTGACCAGTTGCACTGCCTTCCTTGCTAATGGTATACATCCCTACCCTGTTGCACATACCATGTACGCTTCTGCCGGTCCTGCCGCTGTCCCATTCACCCTGCCATTTTTCCATCACCATTCTCCTAATCCTTTCCCTCTCCTCCATTCTGCTATGTTCCAAGTCTATTTGCCATGTGATCTCTTGCAGTTCCGCACCTCTTCTACTCTCTTCATCTGCTCTTCTGTTACCCTCATTCTCCCTAACATGCCCTTTCCTCCACTCAATTTCCGTAACCAATCCCGCTACCCTTCTGTTTTCAAGCATTCTCCTAATACGAGCTGCCCTTTTGCTCTTCGTCCTCGCATTCCTAATGGTCTCCACTGCTCCAGGCGAGTCACTTATTATTCTTATGTCCATCTCTCCACCCATCAGTACCCCTTTACCTATAGCCACCATTTCGGCTTCCTGTACGCTTCCCAGCTCACTGATTCTTTCCCGACCCATTCTCCACTCGCTCCCCTCCTTATGCGCCCATCCTATACCCACTCGTCCATCCTCTCTCTTAACCGCGTCCACAAATACCTCTTTTAGCCCTTCTCGGTTCTCCAGAATTGTTCCGATCATCCATGGGTATATTCTGTCGCACCCGTTTATCCGTCCTCTTTCTTTTTCTTTTCCGTGCGCCTTCCATTCTTCATACCTCGTTGCTGCCTCTATGTATAGAGGCGCCATCCCAGTCAGCACGCATATCGCGGCTGACGGCGCCGTTCTATATGCCCCGCTGGCCGATAGCGTAAACGGTCTCTGTATCGCCCCCAATTGTCTGATCACCCTAGAGTCCTTCGCTCTTGCTCCCCACACTTGGACGCCATACATCACCGCCGGTTTAACCACTCTTTCGAAAATCAGTCTGACACATCCTCTCCTTAGCCTTACGTCACGGCCCGTCCATCTTCTTAGTTTTCCTGCAACTATAGCCGTTCTCCTTCTTACCTCCTTAAGATGATCAATGTACAGTAGGCCCTTGTCTACTATCATGCCCAAGTATGTGATGCTACCGCCGCACTTGATCCGTTGCTCTCTCAACCTAACCACCGGTTCCTTGTCCAGTTTCCTGGCCGGGACAAACATGCATTCGGTCTTGTTTTCGTTATACCTCAGCCACATTTCATCCTCCCATTCCTGACATTCTTTCCACACCTCCTTCCACATCCTTTCTATTTTCTTTACCGACGGGCCAACCACCACTATCAGTTGGTCGTCGGCGTAGGCCTGGGCCCACACCTTCGTCCCACCACTTACTCTGTGCGCTGCTGGCACCCCTTCATTTATCCTGTCATATTCCTTTTCGTTTACTGCCCTCATCCTCTCGAACCACGCTTCCATGACAATAAGCCATAGCGTGGGTCCCAGGCTGGATCCCTGCGGACACCCCCTGTCCACGATCGCTTCCACGCCTCCACTCTTGACTCTTCTTTCGCCTACAAATTCCATGCACACCTTGCCAATGTTCTCCGGTAGCCCCATCTTTCTCATATTCCATCCTATCGCAGGTCCCCATGCCGTGTTGAAAGCGTTCGACAAATCCAGCGCCATCACCATGCTATGCATACCCTCGTTCTTACTTCTCTTTATTCTCTCCACCATTTGAAAGGACTGTCAGGACCATTAAAAAAACTGTATTGTGTGCAGTTATCAGAAAAAAAAGCTACCAAACATTCTACTACTGAAAAATCTCCTTATGAATTATTGTACGGGAGACAAATGAATACAACTATACCAAGTTTTCTTGAAGAAAATGAAACAGAAAGTAATGTCGATTTGGAAGACATAGAATCAGATGCGAAAAACAAATTGAAGTCGAAAATGTATGCAGATGGGAAAAGGAGTATTAAAAAATCTCAGTTCATAGTAGGTGACACAGTTCTTTGCAAGCAGAAAATTGTAAATAAATTTACCCCACCATTTGATTCTCATCCTTATATTATAACGAAAATTCAAGGAACAAAAATTACAGCAGAAAGAGAAAATTAATGTATAACTCGAAACTCATCGTTTTTCAAAAAGTTCCGTACCGAGTTAGGAGATGATGATGAAAATTATGGATCGCAAATGTTGAATAATTCGAATACTATGAATTTCAACAGGAGGAACTCAAATGAATCTGAAAGAAATGAGATCTTTGGAGCTGAAAGTCCTGTAAAACATAGAGCACAGCAACAGAACATTTCTATGGACAGATCTAACACCTCTCAATGTTCACCAGATGAAGATGCGCAGAATAATTTTCACAATTCGAACTGTAATTATCACTTTGTATTTTGACTATGAAAGGAGACGTGTCAGTTTGACATTGTGAACAAAAACGAAAGATTAATTGTTCTTTGATTGCAAGTTTTATTCAGTGTTTTCTCAGAACACAACAGATCCTTTTCTCACAACGTTTTTAGTGTAGAGCAAACAAAGATCGCTCTCAACCCCCACGACGACAAGCGCTGTTTGATTGTCGGCTCTCATGACACTCTGCTATAAAGCATTCAGAAGGGCTATGCAAAACCATCCAGTTCACAGCATCAGAGACCATCAACATATGGTGTTCGGTGTAAAGCACATGGACAATATATATCAATGTTGCAAATTTTGGTGTCGCAACAGATTTGATGAAGTACTGTTCACTTCGAAAACGAGCAGCCAATGCTATTGTGACCTACATCTGCGTGGTGGTGGTGAGCCCTACGGATTAAATCTCACATATGAACGCTTCATAGGCCCAGGAGATGAGGATTCAGAATTCGATGAATGAGATTGCTAAACACACACACACACAAAATTTCAAGAAAATGTCAAATGAAAATGCAAGAAATTGTGCTCTTGTTTGTTTCTTTTCACACACACATACACTACATATATTTAATCAAATAATAGTCGAATATGTTTTATATTTATGATTGAATAAAATGGTGATGTGTCTTGATATTATTATTATTATTAATATTTTGTTTCACCCTCTAAACCTCCCATTCAAAATCCCACATATTTTTAGAGGTCATTTTGGCATAAAAAAATTGCCACTTTTTTTCGCAAAAAAATATAATTTTTTATACAAAAAAGGGTAGTTTTTATGAAAAAAGTGTCACTACTTTATGCAAAAAAGTGCCTGTTTTTTGCATTAAAAAGTAACACTTTTATTGACATGGTGGAAAAAGCTGAGTGAAAGCTGAGTGATTCACTCAGCCACTCAGCTTTCACTGAAAATGCTTCACTCAGCTTTTACCACCATGTCAATAAAGGTGTCACTTTTTTTTATCAAAAAATACTTGTATTCTTATGGGAAAATGATAATTTTTTTGATAAAAAAAAATAGCGAAAATTGACATGGTGGAAAAAGCTGAGTGAAAATGCTTCACTGAAATCCTTCCACTACGTCAATTTTCGGTAATTATTTTGATCGAAAAAAGTGCCACTTTTTTGCATAAAAAAAAGCACGTTTTTGCATCAAAATTGGAAGTATGACTCAATAAAAAATGTGCTACTTTTTTGTTTAAAAAATGAGCATGTTTTTTAAGCAAAAATATGATGAATAATTCAATAAAAAAAGTTATACTTTTTTGCATAAAAATTGGCATGTTTTTTGAATAAAAAAAAAGGGGAAGGGTATTTTCGAGTCACAAAATTAAAATCAAAAATATTCTGAGATATATATATTTTCATAAACGTATTGATGGGTGATCTACAAACTACGCATGTGTCGCACTTGATGGCGCACTGTGAGCAGCACACCAAGTGTCTACATGGCATAAACAATATATTTAGTTCATTCACAAGACATACACGACACATCATCACCGTGTTCTGTGAGTCTATGTTTATGACATCTGTGGTCAGTTTGCTGCTCATGTCACCGTTCACTTGTCGTTCTTCTGGAGCAACATCAGCGCCATCTGTCGGTGGTGGTGGTGGCGGTGTCATCCATGTATCATCTGTCACTCTGATAATGAGATCTGACACTCTTGGTTCTGGAGGGACAGCAGCGACATCTGTAGTCGGTCTGTGTCTGTGCTCAGAGTAATAACTACGAACGAAATCACGACGATCATGACGATGGTCAGCCATAGGATCGTCATTGGGCAGCCATCTGAACCCTTCTACTTGGCACGAAAGACATGCAACTACATCTTCCGAACCGGTTTACGTAAAGCCTGCTTCAGCTAACTTACTTGCAGAATATGTCGAAGTCCAGCTTCGAAACGAGTCGAGTCTTGTTTCGTACTGCTGCATCTCTCTCTCTCGGCATACACACAGACACACTGCACATTGCATACTGAATTGAAACGCCAACTCTGCTCTCAATATAAACATTTATTTCGTTTCATATTCAAACATTACTTTGTCCGGCAAATAGCATAGGTATTCACGAAAACATAGATGTTCATCATCTTTTGATGATATAGTACATCAAATGACATACCATTGTTTTTAGCTAGAGTTTTTGCACTGCTTAATAAATCGTGAAAATATTGACTAAAGTTTATATTCAATAGATATTCAAATCTTATCGCCATCACAGTAGCATCTAGATGTAGGATTTCTTGAACATCCGCTTCCGTCAGGTAGAAGTAGGTGTCATTCTTGGAAACTCGCACTTGTTGACTCTCTGCATACGTGTGTAATTCCAAATCCATAACATCGTCCCAGTCGAGTTTGATTCGGCTAGACATGGGTCATCTCGGCTAGTGTAAAGCAGCTGATTAATGGCCCCCACGAATTGGCCCCATTCAAACATGCTGAAGGACACGCTTGAGCATATGGTGTGTTAGACCTTGCACACGAGTTCCACTGCAGGCACGAAACTCCGAGCGAAACTTATGCCGCATTGCAAGCTCAAAACATCGGTGTTGCGAAACTCGTAGGTGGCGTTGCACGCGAAGAAACGTTCCGCTTTGATGGCCTCCTTGTACATATCACATATTCGATCTAAATCTGTCATTCGATCTGCCCACTCTTGGTCCGATGATTATGATTCAGAAGAGTCGACAACGACGTTGTTCACTGCAACAAACATGTTGACTGACTGATCTCTGCACCGTTTGGCTTCGGTTTATTTCTCCGCTGCCGCCGCCGCCATCACCCCCCACCCTCCCCCCATATACCGGCTCGAGTTTCTACGTCGTCGAGAGCTGAGAGACGACGACGATGATGATGAAAGATCCCCTCTTCCAGTGGAGATTGTGTCAATTTTCCATTGAATTACATGCGATTTGTCGCATCAATCCAACTATTGTGCGTACTATCGAACCCCAGCCATTTCACAAGTACTTTACGACCCTTACGCGTGATGATTTTTTCCACTAGATAGACTTCGGGATTTTTTGTTTTTTTGTAGTTCTTGTTCGTAGAAATCGCCTCTGATTGGTCGCCCTTCCAAGTCCTCCAGCAAATACGTGATTGGTTGGGTGATTTTCACTTTGACAACTTTGAATAGTTCCGTAGTCCAATTAGGCGTATACCCTTTTTCAAAAACATGCTTGGCCTTGCTAATTCTCACGAAATCGCCAATTTAGAATTTTTTTCGACCAGCACGTTCGGCATAATCATACGTTGACTCATACACCTGTTTTTCATTGTCTTTGGTCACGTCACACGGTTTCATGCCGATCGTTCGATGATTGCGCTTGTTGTAGTTTTTGGCAATGTCCGGCAAAATGTCCAGCCATTCATAGGTACCGTTCAAACTGAAATACTTGAAGAGATTCTCCTCGAGAGTACGTATATCCCTCTCCGCGATCGCGGCTTTCTTCACGGTATACGTGCTGTAGTGTTTGATGTTGTACTTTTTCAGGAGAGTCTGAAAGCTGGAATTGTGAAATTCAGTTCCGAGATCTGATTGGCGGAGCTTGGGACATCTTTTCGCTTTCAACAATATGTCACTCATCGCTTCGGTGAAGTCTCGACCAGTTTTGGTCTTCAAGGGGCGCACCCATAGGTACTTGGAAAAGGTGTCAATCACCACGAGAATATAACTGAAGTTTTTATTGGCTTTGGAGTATTTTTGAAGATCAGCCAAGTCCATCTGCCACAGATCGTCGAGTCCTTTGATGATGGTACGTCTGCGAGGAAAATTCCTTCTGGCTGGAGCATGGAGCTCATCAACCAATTGTTTTTTTTTTCAGATGATAATGACGTCATTTCGCTAATGGCGGAGCCAATACACTAACTGCACTGGGCGTTACACCTTCTACTTAAGAGGCTGGAATATCATCAATATCCAGTGCCAATTTATCCAAGCGTTTCTTGGAAATTTCATGCTTTTTCATCGAAAGTGACATGAATTTCATCACTCGAATATCCAAGGCTGTTAGACTGTTTTTGGTGGTGTCCAGCTCGTCTTTGAGTTTGTGTATGACGTCATCTTTGAGCTTCTTTAAGACGTCATCAACGTATTTTTTGTTGGTAACATCATTGAGCGCAATTGGCGTTTCCACATTACATATTTTCACATGTTCAGCATCAATGTCCCCATTTGTCGTATAGTTGAGTATAACGCCAGGGCAATGGTAGGGCTGCTGCTGCTGTGCACGGCGAGCTGACGAAGTTTGACCGAACTTATTGATGCTCATGATGCGACTGTGGCATGCCAAAACACGTCTACGCTTTTATTTATCGAATATAGCCTGCTTCTCTCAGCTCATTGATGATGGCCACGATTTCGTTGTCGGTAGAGGTGCTGCCGGCATTTTTGGCGGCTACCAGAAGCCTATACCTGTCAACGAGCTCGTTCACATCGTCCCAGTACACGTATTCTATGGGTTTCGTGTTGTATGTCAACTGATCTGGGATACCACTGCCGTCGGTGAAACGACCTCGACCTCCACCACCACCACCTATTTTTGATTGAGGGTATTTGAACATTGGTCGAATCAACTGTTCGTATTTGGCAGTCTGAGATGGATTCAACCTACCTCGCGCATCTACATGCGCACCTGTAGCTGTCAAAATTTGCTTGTATGCCACCAAATCGGCTTTAGCGTATTTGGGATTTTTGTAGAAAATCAAACTATATAGTCCCGGAGTGCCCTCGTATGTTACACCATCAATGCGAATGTCCCCCGTATCTTTGTCGAAGTCCATCAGCTTTCTACCGAGCAACAATTGCGCTCTTGGTTTGTCTTAAATGGGGCCGTAATTCACATCTATTTTGCCGGATTTGGCGCGATGTTCATTCACGAATTCAGTTGTTACTTCGGGATAAACTTCCAAGTAGTCATTCTCATCATCATCATAATCACCATCATCTGTGTGGTAGCTTTCTTCGTCTTCTTCCTTTTTCATAAAGTCTGGAGTCGATGCCGGTTCCTGTTTCTCTTCTTTTTTCACTGTCAGTCGTGATCGCTTGGTGAGTGGCGGCACTGCCGCACTCTATCTTTTCAGCGGTACCGTAATGGGTTTGAATAATTTACTCAGTGCTTCATCATGCTCGGATTTTCCGAGTTTCAGACTCGGATATTTTTTCGCACAATTTTCGATAACTGATTGACTTGACGTTTGCGTTCAGCTTTAGCAATCTCCGTCTCGATGCGGGGTGATGTGGTCGGCGCCATGGCTTCAGTACGAATGCCGTACCACCTCGCATCACATTTGTATATATTTGTCAAATCCCAGGCGGTAGCGCCCTTTGTTCACATCAAAGTCATTGACAATGACCAAAGATCCGAATTTTTCCTTCCAACAGGTGGCGCACATGCGGCGAAATTCCTCAAAGGTGTAATCTGGAGAGACGTGCTCGTCGAAGGCGTGCTTCAAATTCATATCGTCTTGCCGAAAAAGCACTATAATGTTGCAATTGTCCCTGATCAGCTGTTTGGGTATTTTCGAGTAGGTTTGACACAAGTAGGTCGGGTCAATACCCTTGTTGCGTGCCATGGCATAGAACTCTCTGATTTTATTCTGTTTGTCACAAGCCACATCGTCAAATATGAAAATTGAGTTTTCTTTCGCCTTTGACAGATCGATTACCTCGTCGTTGTCCCTGCATTGAAAATAACCTAAGCCCTTGACTTGTTTGAGTACATGGTGCAGTAGCTGATATTTAGGTTGACAGCGACTTTGAATAAACGTAAACATTCTCGAAGCGTGCTCCGTTCGGGCTGAACAGCAGACTGAGTTCAGCGTTGGTCTTGCCACATCCGCTGGGGCCACAAAATATCGCTCGGAAAGAATTTGGTAACAGGACACCGTGTTTACGTTTACCATCATCGTCACCGCCAATACCTCTTCCACCTATGGTATCTAAATTGACTATATATTTGAGTTGATTGATTTTTACTGAAGTGTGTGTGTGAGACCACGCCTACATCTGACATTCGAATGACATTTTGAGTGGAGTACAGCTATGTAAGTAGGTGCGCAACATCATTCGCGTCAGTGTCATGCTGACTGTCGAGCACGAAGGTCATGGAGTGGTGAACTCTCTGATTAATCATCTGCCATTCGAGCTTCATTTGCCTGGATACCTGTACTGTGGACCGGGTACCAAACTACAGAAGAGATTGGCACGTGGAGACCCTCGTGTGAACCCTTTGGATTCGGCTTGTAAGACTCACGATATTGCATACTCGTAAAACAAGTCTTTGAAGGAGAGACACAAGGCCGAGTGGGCGGTGGAAAATCGAGCTTGGGAACGTGTCAAATCAAAAGACGCCAAATTTGGTGAGAAAGCTGCTGCTTGGCTGGTCACCACAACCATGAAAGCAAAACTTAATTTGGGAATGGGTCTGAAGAAGAAGACTGCTTCTGCTGCTGCTTCTGTTGCTGCTGCTGCTGCAAAGCCAAAGTCTTTCCGTCGAGATGTGGTTAAGAAAATCACCAAGACTCTGAGAAAAACTCTGAAACCTGATCAGCTGAAAGATTTGAGTACGAAGGCTCTGCGAAAATCCTCCTTGGTGGCACTGCGTGCTGCCCGTGCTCAAGTGAAAAAATTGGGTGGTCGCAAAAAAATCAAAGTAACCCGAATAATACCGTTCGAAGCGAAGAGCGGTGGTGTGCTGCCTTTGCCAGCATCATAGCCAGGACCATCATCTCCTCGGCCAATGCCAAAAAGAAATTGGAGGAAGACAAGCGTCATAATACCGCAATGGAGAGCATTGGTGGTGACAACAAACATGTAGGAGGTTCTAGTTTGTTTCCGCGCAAGACCGTTAAAGGTGGCTATGGTCTGTTTCTCAATAAGAAAATGTCAAAAAACTCCCGCTGAAGCTGCCCAATAGAGCGTTGTACGATGAGGAATTACTTAAATATGTGAAACGTCTGAAAATATCTCATTTTATTGGTGTTTTCATGCGAGACAACTTACCTCGATCCTCATCATCGAACCTTCCCAAGTACAGAAAATGCGCAATCATCAATCTGGACTCGAGCAGAAATTGCGGAACGCATTGGGTAGCTTACGTGAAAAGCGAACATGTGGTAAAATACTTTGACAGTTTCGGTAATTTGAAGCCGCCGGTGGAATTGGTGCAATATCTGGTTGAAAAAGTGAAAATCTTCTACAACAACGATCGCTATCAGACATTCAACCAAGTTAATTGCGGTAATTTGTGCTTGAATTTTCTATACGAGAACACACTCTGAGTGTGCGCGCGCGCACGCGCGAAAATTAATAGAAAAGTGGTGACCTTTAATGACGAGCGCAATGAGGTTCATAATATGGTGACGTGGCGTTTTGTATACAAAACTTCGCGCAAATCGTATTGGATGCAAGTGGCCATGGACAGGATACGTTTCGCTAGACGAATAGCGCGAGCCTCACGCGTCTTGAATCCCATACTAGACTCTCAGCACAGAGCGCGAATATGGAATGGTTTAAATGGAAGTACATAACCCCATCCAGTATCAGTCATGTCTTTGCTGTTGACAGTGACAGGTCAAACGTCCACGCTAACCGCAGACTTTTCTCCGCCGCTCCAATTGGACGAAGATAGCACTTACGGCTTGGCATTGATTGGTTTCCATTCATACAACAGCATACCGAACATATCGAGTGGTCGATTCTATTATTCTGTCAAAGGAGCGCCATCTGGTAGCATAATCCAAATACCGACTGGGTGTTACGAAATAAGCGACATTGCCAAGTTTATACACAAACACATCAAGAGACCGAAAGAAGAAGAAAAAGAGAGCCGTAGTGTCTAGTGACGTTGGCGACGTCGACGACGGTACCAACAAAAGCAAGGCGTTGGTCTCTCTCAAATCCAACACCAATACGCTGCATTGTGAGATAAACAGCAAGCTCTATAACATCGATTTTCGTCCCAAGGATTCCATAGGACGATTACTGGGTTTTTCCCAGAGACTATTGGAGGCTGGAAGCGTTCATTCATCCTACCTACCTGTGAACATTATCAAAGTTCGAACTGTTCACATCAATAGTAACATCACATCGGGTGCCTTCTTCAACAATCGCCCGGCTCACACCATATACCAGTTTGCCGTTCGAGAAGACCCCGGCTTTGCCATCGACGAAACGCCCTCGAATTTGATTCACCTGCCTGTGAACAAGACGGAAATACACAACATAACCTTGAATATTCTCGATCAGGACTGTTGCAGTGTGAATTTCCGTGAAGAGACCATCATTATACGAATTGTGCTGCGCAAGCTGTCATTGATGGGGTTGGTATTTGATCAGGATGAAGATGCCTTTGGCCATAAAAGTGCAGAGGGGCTGGCATCAATTCAGTCGCGCAGACGCAGTCGAAGAGAGCAGACACACACACTCTGTCTCACTCCAGCATACACTTTCTCCAATTGCAAGGACATCATGTTATCAACACAAGTGTTCGACGTGTACAATCATCCAAAGTTCGACGAATCCATCAACAGTTGAGACTCGAACGCACCACTCGTACGTCAAGTCCTTTCAAAATAATGACATCATCAAAATTGTCATTCAGCAGAGCGATGTGTGGATACTGATGAACGATGCCCTTGTGTGCATAACGGGCTCTCTGTCTCGTACCGCAGGAATGGGCAATCTTAGATTTATCAATAATGCCGGCGCATACCTTTTCGAGGCCATCTACTATGAAATCAATGGCAAAGAGGTGGACTCTGTTCGATCGCCGGGTATAGTGAGCACCATTCGCGACTATACTTGTTACGAGGAAAATGATGTGCGACACTTGAGCACAGCAGGCTTGACCTAACCTGGCGGAATGGTTCACAACGCCCCCGACGGTTCGTTCGCCATGTGGATCCCGCTTAAGCATCTGTTGGGCATATTCCATGACTATAGATATGCCACCATTGGACGACAGTGCATTCGCTTGGTCAGAAGTAGAAATGATAACAATTGCATGCTGATAGAGGAGGTGGCGAATCCAGTAGTCGAAGCCACCACAGCCACACTGATGATCACGAGCGTTGTACTCAATGCCCAATGACGACATTCGTCTGAAATTGCTGCAGTCTATCGAAACAGACACTCCCGTAGTGATTTCGTAAGGCAAGTGGGACATACACGAGTTGCCTGCACTCACTCAGGGTTCCACCAAGGAAGTTTGGGCTGTGAAAACTTGCACGGCCATGGAGAGTCCCCGATTCGTCATTGTGGTCTTCCAAACAAATCGGATGGGCAATGCGGCTCGAAATGCGTCCTATTTCGATCACATCGACATCGGCGATATACGCCTAACCATGAACAGTGATACTTACCCGCATGAACGTATGCACTTGGAATTCAACAGAAACAACTTTGTCGAAGCCCATCGAGCCTACACGGAATTCTATCCAAGCTATGCCAATTGTCCGAAGAAGCGCCCTCTACTCGATTACGGAGCATTCAAAAGCAGAGCCACCGTGTTCATAATAGACTGTTCCCGCACAGCGGAATTCATGAAATCCTCCAATGTCCATGTGAAACTTGACATCGAGGCCATAGTCGGATTTCCCGCCAATACTCGAGCCTATTGCATCATCATTCACGACTGTATGCTGGAACACTTGACCTTGAGCGAGATTGTACGCCGTCTGTCATAAAAAAATTGTGACATACAGTAGTAGCAGTAAGTAGTGGGGGAATCCACTCTTTGTTTGTGTGTATGTATGTAATGCAGGCATCGACAGGTCGAGAGCGTCAGTTGTAAGCCAAACGTTCAGTCGTTCAGTCGGTGGTTAATCTCGCTCTCTCTGTGTGTGTGTCTCTCAGTTAATCACAGCAGTGAATCAGTTCAACAATCATCAAACAAACAACAATAGCCTGTGACATTCAGTGTTTCACTCTGGGTGGTGAATTCCAACCCAAAGAGCTTGCCATCACCGATGGGCATCGCACAAACCACTTTTTATTCAAAGCCGTAGTACCATTCCATGACCTGAGCGAAGCAGATAAACGGCAAATACGATATTTGGAGAGAAATATTCACGGCATTCCATACTCTGATGGTTATGTCGAATTCAACGAGATCCAGGAAGTACTGCGCCCCATCATCGAGGCTGATGTGGTATACGTGAAAGGTAATCAAAAATTCGATTTTTTGCTGAAGTGTGTGCTCGATCTGCCTAAGAGACCACACATCGTCGATATTGCGGCTACTACAAGTACAGTCGTCACAACGCCTCCACCGACACTCGAGAAGCAAAGCCCGCTCTGTTTGAATCATATAGCATCCGGAGAAATAGAAGTGCATTGTGCCGTGAGACACTGTATCGAAATTTGGCAATGGATATCGTCACACCTGATATGGTGAGGCCCCACGGCGATCACGACGACGACGACGACACTCCTATCAATCGGCACTTGCAAAATTTGCGCGAGCTCAAGGCGCACATAGCAGAGTACGAGCACAAGCTGTGTATTTTCAAACGCTTTCAAAATATGCAAATTAACGATGATAAATGGATGGGGCAGCAGCAGCATTCACCGATTCACCACGTTTCGCCGCCGTCGCCGCCAGCACCATGTCCATGACGTCAGCCACACCAAGACTAGCCGAAAACACACGAAATATTATTATTCATATTGTATTATTATTATTATTATGTATTAATAGATGTATAAAACCAATTTTTCTCGATTTATTTTGCGGATCGAGTAAATGAGAGAGAGACTGAAAGAAATACGAGTCATGTACATTGAGCAATGGTGTATGTGTGTGTTCCTTTCAGTGTATATATTTGAGTGACATATACGCTGTTTCTCAGTGCACAATGAGCTGTCGTCACGATGACAACAAATTATATAATTCTAGCAGCCGTTCTGTCGAACGTACTGTATATTAGCCCGCCATATGAGTACGGCGAGGTATTGGTATAGTATTTGCACGACGATGATTCGAGTACTTCGAATTGGACGAAAATGACTCAGGCGCTAGCTAATGATGGATATTTGCCTATGTTGAGTGCCGAAATCCCGATGAACACCTCATCGTACAGACTGCGGAAGATTTATACAAATCACACCTATAGCGATACGCAGTGGCTTCCGCTGAAGATGTCTTGTCCCTCTAGCAGCAGCACTTCGAGTCCATCATCGTCGTCGTCATCGTCCCACCCAACTACCCAACCCGTAGACGTCAAGATGCAAGCCCCTGCTGCTGCTGCTGATCGAGAAAGTAAGGATTCCAAATGCGAGCTGCCGCCGCCGCCGACACTAAACGATTGGTTTATGTTTTTCGTGTCAATGGTTCTGAGTGTTCAAATATCCGAATCCATATATAGGTTTATTAAATCCATGCATCAAAAATATTTATTATTCGATAATAATAATGTATCTTCATACTACGCCACTGGCACTGAAGTGTAATTTTTTTATGTGAAATATAAATGTATTTTTCTCGAACTGACGTTATTTATTTCAATAAATGCAAACAGACAAAGACACTTAAAATGTCTTGAATCGATCAATTTGGCTTCAAATTCGACTCTCTTATCTCTGCTGACTTATCATTTTCCTGGAAAACAAACATCTGAGACAGTAACAACTCCGAGGTCAATTTAGCTCGAGCAGCGTAAACAAAACACCGGATGTGTGTGTGAAATAAAACTCTGCGATTAAATCTGAAAAATAAATTCAAGGTCAAGAATGGATCATCGTGTTTACTGAGAATTTCGTTCAACTGGAGCAGACAGTAAACATTCAAGCACGAAACGTGCCTTATCGCTATTTCACGGCGGCAGAGACGTATTTTTTTTTCTTTTGGAATTTCATTCGAGAGCGAATGAATCAATAATAAGTCCATCATAATTTTCTGTGGCAATTTTTTTTCTCTTCCAGCCAATTGCTCTCAACGCATTACGTGACGTTTTTTCTCTTCCAGCCAATTGCTCACAGCAAATCACGTGAGGGAAGGTTTTTTCATAACTTCCGCCATCGCCGCTATGTTTTTTTGCCTTCCGCTTCATCATTGCCATGTTTTTTTTTGCGGAGACGTTTTTTCATAACTTCCGCCATCGACGCCATGTTTTTTAGCCTTCTGTTCTATCGCCGCCATGTTTTTTTGCGGGGGCGTTTTTTTCATAACTTCCGCCATCGCCGCCATGTTTTTTTGCCTTCCACTCCATTGCCGCCATGTTTTTTTGCAGAAAAGACGCGTGCCACTTAGGGTGAAAAGCTTTGACGACCCCCCACCCCCGAAACTCTTCGGGGAATACGTCATCTTCTTCAGCCCCAACCTTTCACCAACGGCAAGAACTCGATGGACGCGGTCATCGAGAGATACACCGTGTGGAGCAACACCGATTCTGCTTCATGCAAGTGAGGCAGAATCGGTGTTGTCATACTACTGTGTACCTCAAGGATCAAATTTGGGACCACTCCTTTTTTTGATGTTAATCAATGATCTATACTTAGAAGTATCATCTGACTGCCGATGATTTTAAAATTTATCACAAAATCTCAGATATAAATGACTAGAACTACAAAATGATATTGATCGAATATCTGCCTGGTCGATAAAGAATAGACTGCTATTCAATCTTTCGAAATGTGAAGTGATTTTCTTCAACAAGAACATTAAGAAAACTGAGCTTTATATACGATACAGGGCTTAGTATTAGAAAAGGTGTGGGAAGCACATGATCTAGGTATTCTATATCAAAACGATTTTAAATTCAATCACCATATTTTCAACATTGCCAAAGAAGCCAGAAAGTTGGTGGTACCACTTCCGATTTTTCCGATACAAGCGTAATTTAATATTTATTCTTCTCACTGATTCGTAGTGAAAAATTTGAAAAACTTGAACACAGAAGATTTGCAAATAACTTTATGATCCTCTCAAAATAGCTGAACAATATGCTGGATAGCCCATATCTGCTTGAGCAAGTAAAACTGTACGCACCACCTCCAGGACTCCGTGCTCGTCATGCATGTTATATGAAAAAATACAATGGACCTTTATTCCAAATTGCGCAGTTATCTACGCAGTTAATCCAAATGGTGCCAGGATGTCGCTGACTATCAAGGTTATCCTGTAACGCAATTCCTGTTATTCATTGAAGACGTAGAAGCCAGAAGACGCCCAGTCAGCATCTCCAAGCTTATAAATGAAACCTTCAAGATCGACGCATCACTATTACTGCTGCAAGCTTTAATCCGTGCAAGTTCACGTTAAATTATTGTATTTGAATATTTTATTGTTTGTAAAATAAAGTAAAGTTTTTAAAAACGGGTTTGAGTGGAATCCAATCTAACAAATAGGCGCAGTCGGTAGGTTCCCTCAACACCGAAAAAAGAAGAATAATTAGCCGAGGGTAAGGCCCCTTCACACGAAACCTTCAAGGGAGAAGAACCAGAAGCAAAGACGAGAAGACGGTATCTGTGGCTCTGAGAAACACGCTGCTCATCTTGCTGTCCAAGAAGGCAACGAGAAACACGCGGAAGTCGTCCAACGTTGCTCATCCCAGAGTAGCGCTAGCCTCACACAGTAGAAAGGATTTCATCTTCCGTTAACCCAAAGAAACCAACACGAAGAAACCGATTTAGCTGTAAGGAATTAGTGTAAGTAACATTGAATCATCCTAGTCATTACATTAAATATTTTGAATATCCGAACTACGTGATTTCAAAATTTGAAATTTCTATGTTTGAATTTTAACTTTGAAACTATCCTATTACCAATTTTGACAATTTACCCAATTTTCCGTTAACCATCTTAAGGAAAAACAACTCAAAATGTCATCAACCCAAGAAAATTTGAATATTGAATGAGAACATACTGATGTTCCGCCAGAATTAGAACCTTATAAATTATCTGAAATATTCTCAATCATTCCTGAAAATGATAGAGATCCAATCACATTGAATACATTTTTAAATGCTTGCGATGCTGCCAACAAATAGCAATCGGTTAACAAAAAGTGTTCTATTGACCATACATATAAAAAATAAATTGAAATCGAAAGCTTCTCAATTGATAAATTCACGAAATTCAGACACTTATGGTGAAATCAAAACTCTTTTGAATGCTCATTTTGGTGACGCTAGAGATTTAACATCACTTATTCAAGATTTACAAAGACTCAAACAATTAAACGGAGAAAGCGCTCTTACATTCTTTTCTAGATTACAAACCCACAACGCAAAAATGCTTTCATGTATTCAGAAATCGAATTTAACCCACTTACAAAAAGCGGCACAATCAGCACTTATTGAATCTATGGTATTGAATACACTTTTAACAGGACTAGAACCCCGACTTGGACATATCATTCGCGCAAGTAACCCAGCGAATATGATCGAAGCGTGTTTATTAATTAAAAGAGAACTACAATTATCATATTTCGAAACTCAAAAATATAACCAAGGAAAAACCCAAAATACTTTCAATAATCAACAAAGAAAAATGCAAACTACTGTACGTCCAAATAATCCACAAATTCAAAGAAACTACCAACAATCTGTAAGTTTCAATCCTAACTTGAACAGAAACCCTCAGAATTTTCAGAATTCTCAACACCCATCAATGCCAACTTCTCAAAATGATCAAATGTTTCAACAAAGACCAACTCAATTTCAAAATTTCCAACACAGGCCAAATCAATTCCAAAGAAATCCAGCACAAAATTTCAACAGGTTTCAACCGAGACAACCAGTAATTCAAAAAAAGCCCAATTTTCAAAAAACACATCAAACACACCATTTCAATGAAACAAATTATGTTGAACAACCAGTTGAAAACTTTCAACATGAACTTAGTGACAACTCTTACTTTCAAAATGAATACAATGAGAACTTTTATCCTTACAATGACGCACCATCTAATAATTATTATACTGCTAATAATTATTATCCAGACTCGCAATACGAAGATTATACTTCCAACAATGAATTTTATTTTGATGAAATAAACAATCAGGATTTTCATTCGCGTCTATCTCTAGACAGACCTCCAGCGATTCAATATGCGAACCAAGAAGAAACGACAACAGAGAATTTGAGCAATCTTGCCGAACATACAAAATTGTTGCAGATTCAGGACAAAACACCGGAACGAGTCAATTGCACGAACTTCATACAAAGCAATCTTCAGAAATTAGTTTAAATTCTGTTAATCCAAACAATTCATATTATATAAAAGACATTACAAACCGATACAAATTTTTATTTGATACAGGAGCAGGAATTTCGATACTTAAACCAAAAGTAGTTGAACAATATAATTTGCAAAACAGAGAAAATTTACCATTTCGTGGAATAACTGATGAGAAAATTATAATCACAGAATCGGTTATGATACCTTTTAAAGATAATGATTATCACAAAGTATACGTACACGATCTTGACAGAATTTGATGGATTATTGGGAGCAGACTTTTTAGAACACTATGACGGAATCGTCGACATAAAACATAAAATTTTGAAAATAAATCTCAAAACTGTCCCACTATTCAAGGTAGAATTGAAAAACAAGAACAAATTAGCACAGAACAAAACAAAATTCCCAAATTAAAATTTGAAAATACAATTTCTATTGAACCCCGAACAGAACAAGTATTTAAATTGAAAACAAATTTAACCAACGTTGATGCTATACTGTTAGCTCAAGAAAAGGACAAAGTTCGTCTTCCTAATGCCCTTGTAAGAATAAATAATGAAGGAGAATTCTTTACAACAGTTGCTAATGTCAACAATATTCCAAAGACAGTAAATTTTTCTGATTTGATATTAGAACCAATAATTGTTACAGAATCAATTATGAATTTCAACCCAGGAAATGACTTTTATTCTGATACACAAGTAGACAGAGAGTACGAAATCAAAAAACAATTGAGAACTGAACATCTTAATAATGAGGAAAAAGAAATGATCACTGAATTATGCCTAAAATTCTCAGATATATTTTATTTAGACGGTGACAAACTAACCTTCACTAACGAGATCAAACATACTATTGATACCAACGATGCTAGACCTATTTTCACAAAATCATACAGATACCCACAGATCCATAAGAATGAAGTTAAAACACAAATTTCAAAAATGTTAGACCAAGGAATTATACGACCATCTATATCCTCATGGTCATCCCCAGTTTGGGTTATACCTAAAAAATTGGATGCATCAGCTAAACAAAAATGGAGAGTCGTAATTGATTACAGAAAACTCAATGAAGTAACCATTGACGATAAATATCCTTTACCTAATATTACTGACTCACTTGACCAACTAGGACAATGCCAATATTTTACAACACTCGACTTAGCTTCAGGTTTTCACCAGATTGAAATTGATTCTAAAGACATTTCAAAAACTGCATTTTCAGTGGAAAATGGTCATTACGAGTATTGTCGTATGCCATTTGGCCTGAAGAACGCCCCAAGTACTTTCCAACGTGTCATGGACAATATTTTATTAGGAATTCAAAATCAAAGATGTCTAGTCTACATGGACGATATAATAATTTACTCAGCAACCATTCATGAACATATTTCAAGACTAACTGAAATTTTTCAGAGATTACAAAAAGCCAACCTCAAAATTCAACCCGAAAAATGTGAATTTCTCAGAAAAAAAGTCGCGTATCTTGGACATCTAATTACAAAAGAAGGAGTTAAACCTAATCCTCAAAAGATTGAATGTGTAAAAGAATTCCCTGAACCAAAAAATCAAAAAGAAATATAATCATTTTTAGGACTCACGGGTTACTACCGGAGATTTATCCCAAATATTGCAAAAATAACAAAACCTTTAATACGTTTACTACAAAAATACATACCATTTAATTTCAACAAAGAATGCAAAGAAGCATTTGAAAGTTTGAAAAACTATTTGATACAAAGCCCTATTTTGATATATCCATACTTTAACGAAGTATTTATTTTGACAACAGACTCGAGTAGTTTTGCCATCGGAAAAGACCTTCCAATCGCGTATGCCTCAAAAACCTTATGTCCGGCAGAAACACGATATTCTACCATCGAACGAGAACTATTAGCAATCGTATGGGCAGTGAAACATTTGAGACCATACTTATTCGGAAGAAAATTTATTTTAGTAACTGACCATAGACCATTAACGTGGATATTCTCAATAAAAGTTCCCAGTAGCAGACTTGCTAGATGGCGGCTCAAACTTGAGGAATATTCTTATAAAATTATTTACAAACCTGGAAAAATTAATAAAAATGCGGATGCTTTATCACGAATCAAAGTGAATCACTTCAATCAATGCGCAAAATTTTATTCGAATATTCATATGACAAATGAAGATCAAGAAGAAGTATCAGACACAGAAACAATAGTTGCACCCGAAACAGTTTTAGAAGAGCTCAAAAACTTTGTTAAGCTTTATAAAACAAAATCTTCAATTGATTATTCTAAATTTGAATTCTCAAATGCTCAATAATTAGATAAAAACCATAAAAACATCATAATTTTTCCACAAGAACATAAATCAACCGAGCTACATGAAAAAATTTTAGAAGATATATTAGAGAAAGAATATGATTTATTTTCCTATAACAAAATTAATGTTCTCAACAGTTTATCAGTAAAACACGAAAAGTATCATATTATTCCAGTACCTTTCGATCCTACGGAAGCTATTGAATATATGTTCACCTCACTTTATAAAGATAAAAATTTATTCGAACCATCAAAAACTTACCATGTCGAAAATAATCCAGATCTTCCAATTCAAGAAATGCTTTCCTATATATTAGCCAAAGTAGACAAAATTCAATCTTAAATCTGCCAAGATATAGTTTAAACCCCAGATAAGGATCAAATTCCAATAATACTTGAACAGTATCACAGTGGAAAAGCCAACATGCATAAAGGCATAAATGAAACTATAAGAAGAATGAAACAAAAATATAATTGGCAAGGATTAATAAAAGATGTTGAAAAATATGTTAAAGAATGTGAAATTTGCCAGAAAACAAAAGTTTGCAGAAAGAATTTAGACAATCCAATGATAGTAACTGAAACTCCAAAGGTTCCATTTGAAAGAATAAATGTAGACATTATAGAAATCCCAACGAGAAATTATGTACTAACCATATCTGATGAATTAATAAAATTTGTTCAATCCTATCTACTTGAAGATAAATCTGCAAAATCCGTAATATACTCACTGTTAATTTATTTCCAACACTATGGAACACCTCAAAGAATTCACTGCGATAGTGGAAAAGAATTTAATAATACTTAATGAAAGACCTTTGTAATTTATACGATATCAAACTCACTTTTTCCAGTGTAGACCATTCCCAAAGTAATGGAAGTATACAACGTTATCATGCTACACTTAGCACACATGTAGCAGAAAGTCCAAACGACTATCCCTTAGACATTTTACCATTCGCTACTATATGCTATAATATCACAAAAAATGAAACTCACGGATTTACTCCTTACGAATTAATATTCGGACATACCGCAAGTAGAGTTCCATACACTCTGCATAACGAGAAAGATCTTATAACCAAATATGTCAGAGACATGAATAATAGAATTAAGTATTTCTATAAAATTGCCCGCGCTAGAACCGAGCAAAGAAAGGAAAAAGCAAAACAGCGCTTTGACAAAGATATCAAACACGAACTATAAGAAAGGAGATAAAGTTTATGTCAAAGAATCGCAGATGAGTAATAAACTCAAAAATAAGTTCAACGGACCATTTGAAATAATTGAAGTTTACAAAAACTCAGCCCTATTGAAAAACCTAAATACAAATCAAGAATCTAAAATAAATTTCGATAGAATGAAACCTTACTATGAATAATTCTTTTCAGATTCACGATGCTGCTCATCGCGATATCTGCAGTTTTAGCAGCAACAGCTTTCGGACAATACTCCGTTGTCCCTATCAACAATACAATAGATATTTATTATCATCAGCGAGAAGAAATAATAATCACGAACGATAAATGGACATTCTTAGTATACGAAGGTCTAACTTCGATAAGGAACGCCTTAGAGCAGAATAATAATATATTGCATACATTAGTTAATAACTTTGCAGAAAATGAAAGTGCACGGATGAAATCTTTTTATGCAGACGTTAAAACTCATATTAGCTTATTGACACAACTAGCAGATTCACTTACACTGATATTGCATGGAGTATTTTTAGGTACATCGAACTTTCGTAGTCGTGTGAAACGTGGATTAATAAACGGTATAGGAACCGTATGGAAGGCAATTTCAGGAAATTTAGATAGTAGTGATGGCGAATATTTTAACGATTGTATCAACAAAATTACGAATGATGAACATGAACTAGAAAACCTCATGAAAAATCAGATTTCAGTTCACTTATTAAAAATTTTAATACTACTATTCAAAAGCTTCAAATTGATGAAGTCACTTTTAATGAGGATATTAAAGAGATTAATAATCTTATTGTCGACATTACGGATAATTTCAACCTAATAGAAGCAAAAACAGGGACACTAGAACTTTGCGAAGAACTTATGGAAAGTTATTTATTTATAGAATCATATCTTGATGATATTTTTGAACTTATTACATTTGCGAGATTGAGAATACTTTTATCAATCATAACACCAAACGATTTACTCTATAACCCTCAAGAAGTCGTACAATCTATGGAAACTCATAAGTTACCTTTGCCAGTAAAAATGACATCAATTTCAAAATATTTAGATCTAATTAATCTACAAGCTTTTCAAACTGATAACAGAGTTGTTTTTGTCTTAAAAATTCCTCTTGTCGAACCCGAATTATATACAAGTTTTCAATTATATCCTATTCCCATCCTTGACAACAGGACAGGACTTCATTATATCTTAACAACAAATCATAAATTTATTGCAAAAGATGATGATTCCATGTTGTATTTTATCTTGGAAAATTTTAATGATTGCAAAGATTTGAGTTTGAATTTGAAATTATGTTCAAATATTTTGCCATACCCCATTGACAGTAATGCTATATGTGAGGCTCGAATTTTCAAACACTTGTTTCAATTACCGAGAATTTACGAAACGTTTTTATTATTTGCTAAAGATTGTAATGTTTTCAACTTAGATCCAAATATATGGCTTATAACTTTATCAGATCCCATTCCAATCACAATGAAATGTTCAGGATTTGAACCAATGTCAATAGTAATAAAAACAAATTCAGTTTTGAAGTTGCAACCAGAATGTAACGAGAGTATATTCAAAATTTATTTTGAATTTTGAAAAAATGTACAAATAACAGCCATACTATTTCAATTCCATATGAATGTTGTAATCATCTACCAGAAAAAAATAATCTTCCAAATTTAAAGCCAATGAAACTCCGTAAATTAAATGTCGATGATTTGAATATAGCGCAACATAAATTAGATCAATAATCAGAAGATCTTGATAGAATAATTAATGAACCTTTTGTAACAAAACATATTTCTTGGTTTACTTATTTCATAATTGTAATAATTTGTGTTTTGATAATTTTATACATTTTTTTGTAAATGCAATAAAAATCGTACTGTAAAACTTGGAATAATGGCATCAAGAAATGATGATCTACCCCCAAGACCTCCAGGACGAGGAACGTTTAGAACCCCATCAAAATTCATCCCTTTGAAGAAGCGACCCAATATCCACATTGGAGAAGACATCGAAGAAGAGGAACTCCAATTGAATCCAACTTCGAGCAACAAAACTCTTGACTAAAAGTTGCTGCATCCAAAACATCAACTTTTTCTGTTATATGAAAAAATACAATGGACCATTATTCCAAATTGCGCAGTTATCTACGCAGTTAATCCCAATGGTGCCAGGATGTCGCCGACTATCAAGGTTATCCTGTAACGCAATTCCTGTTATTTATTGAAGACGTAGAAGCCAGAAGACGCCCAGTCAGCATCTCCAAGCTTATGAATGAAACCTCCAAAATCGACGCATCACTATTACTGCTGCAAGCTTTAGTCCGTGCAAGTTCACGTTAAATTATTGTATTTGAATATTTTATTATTTGTGAAATAAAGTAAAGTTTTTAAAAACGGGTTTGAGTGGAATCCAATCTAACATGCATGCTTTCGAGTAAACAATAGTGGGCCTGTCAACAGAATATGTAATGAATACAATACACACTGTCGAGAATTTGTTTATGGAATATTTGATGATAAACCTATAAAATTCAAATTTGAGTTGAAGAACCTCGTGAAATCTTGGTAGGCCTTATAGATATTCACGTCACGTCACTATATCCGTCTATCTCCAGAAATTTTCAGTCTGATTTGGTGAAATTAAATCCCTCGGTTCTCAATTATAATATAGTCAAGTCTTTAAATATATTTTTGTGTCTTTTTTTCTCAAAAATGTAATAAAAATATTTCTTTCTTCTAGATGATATTTTTCTAGATGGTATTCTCTGATATACTCATATACTGTAAGTACCTTTTTATGTTAGGTTCATTTAGTTATAACTTATATTTCAGAGTGAGGGAAGAAAAAATAAACTTATTTTCGAAAGCTTTCACCTAAGTAAAAAGAATTCAATAGAATCTTAGCTGCAACCTCACAACATACCTACGTTCTATAATTAAATATATATTTTGCAATTTTCCAATCTTACTACTGGCCGAGTCTATCTATAGTATAGGATCCCAGTATGAAATTACCTCCACCGAGCTGGTTAATGGATGAAAAGAATTGTATATCAAACTAGCAGCAAATCCGGCGTTGCTCGGGTTGAGATATATCGCTATAGAATTATCTAGATCATTCTAGAATATTCTATAACATTCCCGAATATTCTAAATCGATCATAATCAATTGCACTCATTTTGGAACTTTCCAGATCATTCGGAAAATTTCTAGAACTTTCTCGAACATTTGAAATCGCTTATAATAAATTGCACTCATTTTAGAATTTTCCTTAACTTTCTCGAACATTCTAAATCGATCATAATCTATTGCACTCATTTTGGAACTTTCCACATCATTTGGAAAATTTCTAAAACTTTCTTGATCATTCTAAATCGATCATAATAAATTGCACCCATTTTGAAACATTCCAGATCATTCTGAAATTTTCTAGAACGTTTCGAACATTCTAATTCGATACATTCGAACATTTTGGAACTTTCAAGATGAAGCCAGAAATTTGTAGAGCTTTCTCAAACATTCTATATCGATTATAATGGTTTGCACTCATTCTAGAATTTTCTAGATCGATACAGATATTTCTAGAACTTTATAGAACATTCCAGATCAATTATAACCGTTTTACACATTTTGGAACTTTCTAGAACATTTTGAGATCTTTTCAGAAGTCATCATGCGTTAGAAAAGGACAGAAATATATGTTTGAACATTTTCGCCACCCACCGCGACCAAACTCCGTTACTACCACCTAGAGACCAAGGGGTATTTACCACCCCAACGGGAAGTTGATTGGGGTTGGTGGTAATTGAGAAAACTAGGTATGTATTCACTAACAAAGCATTTTATAGTTAAATGTATTCAGATTGCGCTCATTTTAGAATTTTCTAGATCACTCTGGATATTTCTAGAACTTTCTGGAACATTTGCACTCATTTTGGAACTCTCCAGATCATTTGAAAAATTTCTAGAACGTTCTCGAACATTCCAACACGATAATAACAGTTTTGGACATTTTGGAAGATGAAGCCAGACATTTGTAGAAATTTCTCAAATATTCTATATCGATTATAATCGTTTGCACTCATTCTCTGGCCTTGATGTCAAGCTTAACAGTGGACGATTTTAAAAATTCCACTCTGCGGAAACAGTCTATTACAAAAATGGTGACGCGATCCTTGAATGCCGCGTAATCTAGGAGAGGGCGCTTTATCGAACAATTTGCAAAGCATGGATAAAATTCCCTATAAGCGCGATGAGCTGAGAGTGGGTAATTGTCAATATTCAAAATCAGACGTATGTCTCTAATGTCGACGTGGTTGAAGTATGTTGCATCTCGAGCAGTTATTCATTCTATTTGTTTGAAAGGTGATAATGACGAATCGAGGACTCTCCAATTCCGTACAAGTTTTGACAGCCCAAATTTCGAACTCCGGGAAGAATACGAACAAAAAAAAATTAAATGAAATAATAAGTATAGCGAAAAAGACATATGCTGCGAATAAAATTATCGAACAGAATAAAAACAACACAAGAGGACTCTGGGACAGCGTCAATGAAATATGTAATAAACGAAAAGCAACCACAAACATAAAATATATTAGAATAAACGATCGAATACACAATAAACAGTTTCAATAACTACAATAGGGAATTGGGAGAGAAATACACTAATAAAATCACTGAACCTGAAAATTTTCTCCTAATGAGAGAAAAATTCAAAACACTATGTACTTATTTTCCACTAACGAAACGGAAGTAGAACGTGCAATAATGGAATTAAAGCCAAAAAAATCACCATCCGCTCTGAAACACTCAAAGAAATCATTAATGAAATTAAAACTCCGCTAAAATATTTAATAAATAGATGTTTAGACAACGGATGTTTTCCGAAAATTATCAAAATTGGATTAATTAAACCATTATATTAAAGCTGGGATAAAAAAGAAATGATAAATTACCGACCACTCTCCTTAATCTCAGATGTAGCCAAAATTATAGATATAATTCTCACAAAAAGGATACTGAATTTCTAAAATAAATATAATGTCATATGCAACAAACAGTATGGCTTCCGAGAAGGAAAATCGACAGAAGATGCAATACTCACTTTTGAATAAAATGTCAGCCTATGGATTGAGAGGAAAAGTGTATGATATATTAAATAGTTACTTATCTGAAAGACAACATGTGAGTATTGATGAAAAAAAAGTTGAAACTAGGACTGTTCCCTACGGAGTTCCACAAGTAACAGTGCTAGGACCATTTTTATTCATAATTTACATTAACAGCCTACTCGAAATAAAAAATGAAGGGAATATATTCAGTTTTGCTGACGACACAGCCATTCTTTATGAATCTAATACATGGCAAGAACTAAAAATACTGATTGAAAAATACTTTTTGCAAATAGAAAAATGGTTCAGCTACAATAAACTAACGTTAAATTTCATGAAAACAAAATATTTACTTTTCACTTTTTACACCAGCGGCTTACTGAATATGGGTCCATTGAAAATAGGGAATAGCTACGAAATCCCAGAAGAGAAATCAACAAAATATCTTGGGATCATTATAGATCGCCATCTGCGGACCTGCAGATTAAAAATATATTGAATAAGGTAAGGGGATTATTAAATGAATTCAAATATTTGAGAGGAATTCTTGACGTCGGGAATTTAAAAACTCTATATCATGCACTAGTGGAGTCACAATTGCAATACCGAATGATAAATAGGATGGGAAGGAGTGGCAGAAAATTATTTAGAAAAATTGAATGTCATACAAAAATATATCCTCAAAATAATATATCGCAAAGTCCCTACTTACCCTAGCGACGACTCTTTCAGAGAATCTAGCGTACTCGACGTTAGACAACTCTTTTGTTTGAGTATTTTGAAAAATATTAATAAAAGATGATGATCATAATACTAGACACAAAAAAAACAATGTATTGCAACCTCGTTGTGAAAAATATATAGGCCAGCGAAACGCAACTTACCTCGGACCTCGTTTCCATAACAACATACCGTCAAGTAAAAAACATATAAAAAATAAAAACATTTGAAAAAAGTCGAAATATGGATAAAAGAATCTGGTAGATCCTTTTACGGGAATCTTATAAATCAGGTACAGTTTTTTCAAACTTTTGTAATAAAGTAAAAAGAAAAACTTCCAGTCTCTACTTATCTTCTGAAATTTTTGTGAATATGTCCTATTGATGATAACTAGTTTTTTTCATGAATATTAATGTTATGTAATTTGTACACCAGTCTAAAATGTCTGTGTCACCATATACAATTTTTACTGACTAAGGGAGCATTCGACCGCTTAACACTCACCTAAGCATATCAGAAAATGATGTAGATACTTTTTGAAATTTTGTGCATAGGGCCAATTCGTAAACACTTTTGTATATTTTTATGCCATCAATTATTGAAAAAGTTACTTACTGTTTTCTACATTTGAAGTATTCTAATGAGGTAGCTTTCGGCCGAATCCTCCCCACTAGTGGGGGTAAAATCGACCATGAAATGGGGTAACTTCGACCATGTAATGAAATGCCGATCAAAATGAATTGAAGAGAATATTCATACGGAATACAAGGGGTTATTTAATAAAAAGTGCATTAAAATGCAAATGTATCTTTTACGTGGATATAGGTGAGTTCCAAAATAAAACTAACACAATATATTATTTCTTTTATAAATGAATGAACTGAAGTAAATTTTTAAATTCAAATACAAATCTAAAGAAACTGGAAACTGATCACCCAATAGAAACAGTATATATTTTCTAATCAGTCATTGATAATTTAAAAAAGTAAAAATAATAGGAAATTTAGTTTGAATTAGCGTATATTTCATCCTTTCAAGTTGAAATTGAAAGAATATAAATCAGCTGTTCGTGCGGTTCCTTTATCCTAGGCAAAATACCTAAAATATCGTCTCTTTCAACCGTACAGTAGGTGGAAAAACGAAAGTATTTGAATTACTTTTTCTTCTAAGAAATTTAACTTCATAACTAACCCCAACAACTGACAGAACTTGACCAACGTAGTAAACAACAGTTGACTTTGTTGCGAATTTGACTATGATGAAATCTTCTTGCTTAACCAGACATTCACTTTGTAATAAAGGGAATTCTTCAAAGCTGTCGTCATCGTCTGTATCCATTAGTTCAAGTGAATTTTCTGCATCGCTCTCTGATGTTTCTTCTTTCTCAATTATCGATCTTTTCGCAGGAGGCTTCATACTTCTTTTTTTCTTAGCTGATAACTTTAAAGAAGCTCTTCTATCGCTTTCTGCAAGCGCCCTTTCCAACTCTTCCATCTCGGGAGTCGAAGTGTAAATCTTTGCCTTGGAAGTTCTATTGTTCCTTTTCTTCACCTTTGGTTCGGCCTTAGGGAAAGGCCGAATTGTTTCAAAAATGGAGCTAGTGGCAAAGTCTTCTGCAGTGAATGCCAAACGATCTACAGGCCAAATTCCTGGTGTTTTGAATGAGTTAATTATATTCGACATAGTAAATGATCGAATATATGCCTTATTACTTAGTTTTATTTTTATAACTTCACCAGGATGTGTTATCAAGCAATCATTGAAAGCTATAGAAGTTGCAGTTTTAAATGGACCGAAAACGCCGATGTCCAATGGTTGCATTCGATGACTTGAATGCGGTGGAAACAAAAGAAGAGATATTCCTGACTCTTTGCACATTTTGATTGCTTCGTATGATATGTGAGAAGAATGGTTATACATCAAAATCAAAATCCGATTTCCTTTCGAGCAACGTGTATGTTTTATCATTTGTTTTATAACTTCCAAAAACAGTTCCTTAGTCATCCAACCTGTTTTATTACCCAACACGAGAGACGATGCAGGAGCACCCTGGATATAGTCTGAAGGATTTCTCAATCTCGGAACTATATACAGGTGGAACTGAATTTCCCAAAGCATTTATAATGCCTACGGAAGTCACAAGTTCTCCCCTTTCTGCAGAAACCACTTGGCCTACTTGCTTTTTGCCCTTTTGGGTCACAATCTTGACTGGCTTCAGAACGGTTTCCACACCAATTTCATCTAAATTATAAGCTCCAGTGAAATTGTATCTCGTGAGATCTCCAATGTGATTATTGAAAAAATCTAAAACCCTTTTTTGGTTGAAGCCTATGGATCTCAACAAGCTCGTGCTTTCCAGTCTTCTCAAAGATAAATCTGGATGTCTACTCATGAACCCATAAAGCCAATCTATACCTGTAAAAAAATAAAAAAAAAACATTTGAAAACAGGTAATATGTAGGCTATCTGCAATATTACCTGCAATTTTTATTTATTTCCATGACGTGGGACATCTACATGAATTGTATATGACATATTCACAAGCAATTTCTTTCATTTGATGATATGAGAGGCCATAATGCAAATCTGAGCATTTTTTAAGGTAATATACTGAGTCATTTTCCTCTTTCGTTGAAAGCACCTGAAGTGTAGTATATTCATTTTGAAATTTTGTCATAATTTCGTCATTTTGTTGACCTTTTTCTTTTATATTTTTTATCCTTGACATAAGTGCACTTCTTTTGATATTATAATTTCTAGCTACTTCTCTGATGGGAATTTTATTTTCAGAATGATCTTTTAATGCTCTTTTCATTTGTACCTCATCTATATCCCTTCGTGTTTTTCTTTTGTAGACTCTTGGCATCTGAAATTTAACATTATTTATAGTAAATATGAGCAAAAGTAATTGGGAGCATTCGACCACTGCGGTTGAATGCTCCCTATGACCAGTGGCTTACTTAATACAGACCTGTATTTAACGTAAAACATTTTTTTTTGAGGTTATGTTTCTACACGCTGAAGATGTGTTAAAACTATACTTTTTACCTGAACTAAGGGACTTTTGATAAAATCGTTACTATCTTGAGAAGAACAAAAAACCACTTATATCATAAACTCACCTTAACACTCGATTTTATATTTTTCAAGAATATTTGCCGCAACACTTGTAACAAGATCACACGTTTTCGCGCGAAGTATAGTTGACGTAAGGATCATAATAAGCCAGAGGCGTACTCCGAAATTTTTAAAACAAAGGGTACATGTGGCGAGGTTGAATCCTCCCCCTGGTGGAAGCCTCCCTACTTTCCCCTATATTTATATATTTTTAACAATTTGTTAAGTGTACATGTATCTTTCATCTGGTGCGTCAAATCATGACAGTCACACACAAGTGAGTTAGCAGCTGATAACTGCTGAACTCATTTCAGTGACTTATCCATGTTTATTTGCCAATTAAATGTTAAAACAAATTGTTCATTAGTAGTATTGTCAAATTTTTTTCGAACACACCTTATATTAAATCATTCCTTACTAAATTACTTTCGTACCTTTTCTAAACAAAAAACAAGAGTTCGAAAGAAGGCCACTGATGGTTCGATCAGGGAATTGAAGTTAGGCTTCTGCCGTGCCCAGAGCTAGTGAGGGCAAGGGGGAAAGTTGGGAAGTTCATAGATTGAGTACCTTAGTTTTAGAATGGTTTGAAAAGTTATGTCCCCGTTATAATTGTAATTAAAATTGAACAACATGGGATTCATTAAATTATTTCTATCGTAACTGAATTCAGTATAATTATTTTGCTATTTTTAATTGTAAGTAGATGAATAAACTTTGTTTTCTATATTGTTTCCAAAGTGTTTTAAATCTTTAAAGGATTAGAATCTGCCTAGTTAGTCGTGAACAACCCCAATTCATAACAAGTGGTAGAGGCTGCCGTGGTTTATTTGTGGATCAATTCTTCATAATGGTCCAATTTTGATATTTTGTTATCTATTCGAAAATAATAGTATTCAATCAACTTCACTTTATAGTAATTTTAAACTTGACCTAGATTCCGGTCGGCTAGGTAGAATTTGCTGATCTATATGTTTTGTTGTTAATGAATATCTCCCAAGTATGTGAAACAATAGCATTTCTGGATAGTAACTTTGATGAAGGTACAATATATCGTAGAATAAACTCGAGAGAATTTTATGAAGATTAAATAATTGCTATTGATGAAACGGTTCAACTGATGATATTTTTCAGGAAAGTATTTTAGTATGTTGTTTCTCCCTATTAATATTTATAAAGAATGAGTTGTTTAAAATTGTAATTCCTGGGTAATACGGTTTAAGAGAGCAACTACGTGTAGGTACTAATTTAATAATACTACGGAAATTTCCCCTCCCCCACTCAAAATGAATGCTACGTTGGCCGAGGCAAGGAAGAAAGGGACGCCCGCTGTTCTTCCAGAATTCGTAGCACCACGAAATTTTGATCCCAGGAAAGATTGCCTTGTGAATTTCTGAAGCATTATGAAAAATGTTCTTCAGCGAATGCATGGACAGATGTGTTGCGAATCTACTACTTTGGAGTTTACCTGATAGGTGCTGGATATTATTGGCTCGAATCATAGAAAAGAAAATCGGGAAATTTTATGAAAACATGTTGTGACCTTAAAAATGATTTTCTGAAAGAATTTGGCAATGGAGATTATTTGAAAAAACAAGAATGGAAACTGTATAATAAACGACAGGACGAAAATGAAGGAATACAATAATATTTCTATGATCTCAGGAAGTAAGCTTATGATTTTGACCCAGACATAAGCGTAGAGACGTTTCTGAGACATTTCGAACGGGGACTTCTTAGCAGATTCTACCATCCCTATTGACTCTTGAAGAATGCGAAGACAAATATGGATGATTTGAAAGAAATAGTTTATAAAATTGAAGACATAGAGAATTACGGAAAATACGACGGAGTAGGATATTTTGGGTATCATTTAAATCAGGATAAATTATTTTTCGATAAGGAAAGAACACTTTTTTGTATGATTTGTGGAAAATATGGCCATGTCACTTCCATTTGTTGGTACAAACCAGATATCTGGGAAAAAAGTTACGTGGGGTTAAACGCTGAGTCAAATTCCCTCGGAAATAAAGAAACGGGTGTTCTTAAAATGAATGGACTTCTTAATAATAAAAAAGCAACCATAGTTCTTGATACGGGGTCAGATCATAATATAGTGTCACGTCAATTCGTTAAAAATTTCCAAAAATTACGGTACTCAAAACATGTACAGACAGCAGGTGTTTTCAGGGTACCAGTTTTAGATACCACAAATATCAATTTAAAATTAGGTGAAATGAAAACGTATCGTAAAGCTTTAGTTATCGAAAATCTACCGTGTGAAATAATTTTAGGCATTGAATTTTTGAGGCGCCACAAATCGGTAATAAATCTAAACGAAAGTGTTATCAATTTGAGTCAGTAATCATTTGATATAACTCTTCCTTTCCAAATACGATATGAAAATGTCAACGCGAATTCGTCTTCAAAGGAATATGGTAATAAGCGGCAAAAAATAACTCAAACAGCAGGGATAATAAAGGACTAAATACGCATTGCAGTGCAGTACATAGAGCATATGAATCTCGGAGAAATCGTTTTGAAAATGGGTACGCGAGGCCATTGCATTGGAGAAATGAAGAAATAGAAAACCAACGAAAAATAAACATGGATTATTTTGTGAAGTTAAGAAATGGTATCAACCAAATAGTCAATAGAAAAATAAGAAATATGTGAATCAAACAAAAAATGATCTAGTTTTTCCAGAAATAGAAAACCATCGGAAAATAAACATAGAAAATGAAGTAAGAAGGAGAAATTTTGAGAAATTGAAAGAAAATGTTAGCCAAAAAGTTGATATGAAAAATAAGGAGTTTGAATCTAGGAATACGGACGATAGCTTTGGTGAAGAGGAAGAATCAAGTTTTCTGCAAGAAATGGGCCCTTCAGCTATTGTAGAAATGGAGGAAAATGAATAAAATGATATTAAAGGACTATTGTCGATTAGCACCCCAAGAAGAAAAAATTGTTGCGGTTGACATCCAGGAACTACCCAGACATGAACAGGACAGATTATTTTTCAAACCTAAAGAACAGTTCCTGACAAAAAAAGGATGGCATAATATTCAAATCCTCTTCACTCTTTCGTGAAATGGCTGTCGCTTCCAATGCTAAAGCCAAACAAGCTACTGCTTCCTTACTTCAAGTTCGAACTAGTGCGAACTAGTTTTCGTCTCTTCGACTCACTTGTTGTCAGTGTTATGTCTAACTGTATCCATCTCTGGGGCGTATGTTGAGTATGTTGATATAGTTGAGCAAGTACACACACAATTCATAAAAAAGATCTTATCACTGCCGTTCCACACTCCAGACTATGCCGTCAGAGCGGAATGCGGCCAAAATAACATATAATATTTTCAAATGGGCGATAAACTGGTTAATACATATTCTTGAAATGAATGACAGCCGGGTACCCAATATTATTTTCAAACGGCAACTGCAAATTTCCAACTGTGATCACAAATATAACTGGGCATTACAGCTAAAAACTTTCTTCATCGAGATTCACGCTAACGACATGTGGGAGAACCTCTCCCACAAGCTCATTAAATCAAAGAAGAAGTCTCTTCTACTAAAGTTCAAAGAAAAATTATACGAGTGGGATAGGTTACTCCTGCATCGTTCATTATTCTTAACAATGTTCAATTCCTTCTCCATTTTGCATAATGTGCCCCAGCAATATATCTCCCTAAATATTCCTGTTAAATATAAAAGAGCCATTGCTCAACTTAGATTATGTATTTCAATCTCAGTTAAAACCTCCTCCTACAAAGGCTCAACGTACAATATCCACCCAAACGAACACTGCACAATCTGTAACAATAAACAATAAGAATCGATCGAACACAATTTCTTCAACTGTCCTATATACTGTTCAATGAAACCAGCATACTTGAAGTCTTTACTGGATATGGCTACTTTGGCTCATGCTCTTGATACTCTAACAGCAGAAAATGCCAAGACCATTGCTAAATATTTGTCGAATGTGTTAAAACTACGTTCTTTCATAATCAATGAGTGAATCCATGAATATATCTGTGCTCACTAGTTCACCACCCACTACTATCAGTTTATTAATTTATTTAATTAATTTTTCTTCTTCATTCTTATTCTTGGTCTTGTTCTGGGATATGTTAAATTTTGTATACTACTCATGATATTAATACTAGGGTAAGTTAAACTATTGCGACAACTTCAAAACCATTAGTTGAATGTACGGCGTCACATACCTTATAATATTATCTAGGATAAATCATTCTTATATGTATGCATGTACCTATTATCTCTAATACTCTTGCCATAAAATGTATTGTATTTAAAAGGCAATAAACGTATCTATCTATCTTTAATGTTCAGGGCTGTGGTGAAATTTAACACATTTGTATAATAATAATAACCAACCCCCAAGGATTAGGGGTCGTAGGCACGGTGGTGGGGCCCAAAACGAAGGATTGCCGCATTACCACGAACGCAATGAAAACGGACGCTTTGAGTGGACGGATGCACTAAAGGACAGTCTTCTGCATTGCTATGAGAGCAGTGAGCCCGCCCGAAGAGGATACATGGCGAGAATGCATAGTCTGTGGTGTGAAATATACCCAGAGCATGCTGCTTTTTTCGCCCAGAACCTAAGGGATTATGTATCTCATCTTCGGGCTCGAGGATATGTCAGAACCCCTCCTCAACAAGTTAAAGGAGTGGTAGAAGTGGCAGATATGCCACGTGTCGTTATGGCTGTAAAGGAGGCCAGCATTATACCATCAACGGATGCCATCAGAACCCGAAGGGCACTTCATAACACCAAGCCCCTGAAGCCACAACAACTGGCACGGGTGGATGCGGAGATTCACGATGTCCTCTCAAAAGAGGCTGACATCTGGCAGTTCAACTCTGCCTTGTATGACGCCGCTCAGGCCCTGTCCCAAGCGGAAAGTAGGGATACCACCCCTCTGATTGGGAGACATGAGCGACGCATTCACAAGATGTAAGCTAAGATCAAGTCGGCGAGACAACACGCGTCTCGTATCCAGTATGTGTCGGACTACGTGGCGGCCAATAGACCCTTCACTACCCCAGTACGACGAATTGCCGCAAATTTAAAACGAGCTCACCACACACCAAACACTATCATACAGCACTGTCTTGATAGGATACGAATGCTGGTGGCTGCAAAAAAGTCACTAGAGAGGCGGGCGAGAAGCATCGCTAAAAACATGAAGTTCCGCGATAAACCGTCTCGTCTATTCCAAGAGCCTCCACGTGTTGTGGATAACCCGCCGGCGGCTGATCGGGTAGAAACCTTCTGGAAGGGCATTTACGAATTTCCGCAAAGAGGGCCAAAGAAGGGGGTCGCTGGCTGCAAGGAGAACCTGCTGATCAACAGATACATAACGCAAGACTCCGTGCAGTATAAGCGTAGTCTCTCAATGGCCTGGATCGACTATCGCAAGACATTTGATACAACATCGCATTAGCTCATCATAGGGATTGGAACATTTCTTTTCAAGGCAGCAACCCTTGTAGCCGATGAACTTGGTCTCGTACTCGACACTGAACGGACGAATCCAAACTCTGTCACCGAGTTGAAACCCGTTCAGCAAAAAGCCTACGTGAAAGAAAGCTGCGGAGTGTGAGAGGCTTCTACAGCTACATAAGGATAAGCCAATGCATGAAGACCTTGGCTTATCCATAAACCTGACCTCCGCTTTTCTCAGACCAAGTGGGCTAAAATCGGAAACCGAGGAATTTATAATGGCCTGCCAAGATGGTGTCTTCAACACTCTTGTCTGCCGTAGTCACGTGATGGGTATAGAGGACCCTGACACTAGATGCAGAGCGTGTCGTGGGGTAGCTGAGACCATAAGGCATTTGCTGTCAGCTTGTCCAGCTTATGGGATTTCATGACGCGGTCCTACAAGTGTTGTACTACCACCTACGACACTCGTACGTTATAGACGAGACATTGGTGTTGCCTTATGCTCCGTTGTGGAGAATGAGAAGTGCCGAACATATTGGAACTCATTCCCCACCTTCAGATAAATACAAGCCAATAAGCCTGATGTAGTCCTCCTCGACCGTCTAAGTAGGACGATTTTTGTCATAGAGTTCTCGGCTCCTGGCGAAACGAACATCGTCCGAAAGGAGGAAGAAAAACGGACAAAATATCGAGATGTATTCTTTGAACTCCGCAGGCTTTATCCGAACAATTCTGTCAAGATGGTGGTTCTGATAATAGGACTCCTTGGTGGAATGATGGATACACTGCTCTCGAACTTAAAGAACATAACGGCTTGCCATGATGCGGCAGAAATCTTAGCCGAAAGAAAACAGAAGGACGTATATTCCTTGTGGAAAAAAAGTAATAATAATATAATGATACTTTATTTTCACTTAGACAAATTTACATTGCATGGGAATTGTCAATACATTAAAATAAGGAGAATAGAACTAATGGGGAGTAGTAGATATCAGAGATCAAGACAACATAAAATATGGTAAAATAATATCAAAATATTTCAAAATCAGTTGAAGTATTCTGGTATCGTATAAAAAGATATTTCTAATGAATGTTTTTATGACGCTTCTTTGAACACGGACAGCATTTCTATATCCTTTAGATATTCCGGAAGTTTATTGAATATTCATGGACCAATGTAATCAGGTGCACACAAACTTACTCTCATTTTGGCTAGTGGAAAATGAAAATGACGTTTTATTCTTGTAGCACATTGATGAAAATTCTCATTGAAAAGGATGATTTGTTTTTAAATATATACACCCATAGTTCAGATATATAAACTGATGTGGATGTTAAAATTTTATATTCTCTGAATAGTTTTCTACAAGTTTCTCTAGATGGATTGTGTGCTATGCATCGCAAAACTCGTTTCTGTGCAACAAATACATTTCGAGTAGAGGTTGAACCACCCCAAAAACAGACACCATTTTTTAATCTGGATTCGACTTCAGCAAAATAGATTTGGATCAACTGACCTTTAGTTGAAACTGATCTTAGATTTATTGAAAGGAACTTCAGAGAGTGTCAAGTTTTGATGTTAATTGGTGACAGTGAGCTTTCTAGTTCAGAAACTCATCTATAAAAATGCCTAGGAATCTGACACTTTCATAAGTATTTGTTAAAGTCATGTTGTTGACCGTGAAACAAATGTTTTCTATTTTATTTTGAACGTTGTGGATACGAGTAACCTCCGTTTTGTCAGTATTGAAGAATAAGTCATGCATGGTAAAAATATTTGATACCCGATTTATTGTTATAGTACATTTATTTTCCAAGGTTCTTGTATCTGGAGCTGAAATAAATAATGAAAAATCATCTGCATATGCAGAATTTATACTATTCACATAGAGGATGAACAGAATGGGGCGCAATATTGAACCTTGTGGGACACCCATATTCACAAGTGAGGTATCTGATTTGATATTGAAAATTTCATTATTTCTGTTCACTTGTAGAGATACAAATTGTTTTCGATTATCGAGAAATGTCGCTAACCAACTTAAGGCAGCACCTCTTATGCCATATTCTTCTAAGTGTTAGATGGTTGACACAATCAAAGGCTCTGCTTAAATCACAAATAATGACCGCCGGGCACTCACCAGCTTCAACAAATTTAATAGTTTCATTTAGTAATGAAAACATAGCTGTATTTGTAGATTTTTCAGAGCGAAATCCATGTTGCATATGACTCAAAACAGAATGATTATTTAAAAACGATTGGAGGCGTTCTAAAAATGCATAGTCAAATATTTTTGAGAGTCCACATGGAACTATAACTTGAAAATGGGAGTGACTTTACCAGTTTTCAGTTGTTGTGGGAAAACACCTGACATATTAATCAAGTGCGTCAAAGGAACCATTATCAAGTAGATAACTCTCTTCGATATGAAATTTAGTATTTCATCTGAGCCAGACGATTTTTTACTCTCCAATTTGTTGTTTAACAATAAGAGTAATTCAGTTTCTGTGAAAGGATTTAGATATATTGTGTGGGGATTGAAATTATTTGCATTAATAGGGATATCATCTTCAGCAGTTATTTTTTCCACTAGATCAATGGGAGCTTGAATAAAGAAGTCACTAAACTTATAAGCTATAGTTTTCGAATCTTTATTGATCAACTAGCTATCAATTTCAATATTTATATAATTTTTTATTTTACTTTTATTTGTTAATTCAGATACAACATTCGACGAGGAATGATTCCTATTAGGAGAGTTAAATATCCTATTCTGATAATACTTTTTCTTTTTTTCACCTACTGATATAAGTATAATGATTTCTTTTAGCCTCTTTATAGATTGGAACAAAATTGGGATATGAACATTTTAGTAAAACAAATTTTTCAAGTACATACCATAATTTTTTACCGAGTCATCTACCCACCTTTTGTTATTATTTTTATGGTAAAAACTTTTCTAGGGAAAATTTATGTTGAAGTGGTATAGCATAATTTCGTAAAAGTAGTTAAAGGCTTCATTGAAATCATAGATAAAGAGATTTTCTCAATTCTCTGTTATTAGAGAGCTTTCGATATTGATAATATTTCTGTTTTATTATGAAAGACTGTGTCAGGAATGAAAACATCTAACTCTAAAAGTGCTGTTATGTGATCTGAAATGTTGTTATCTAGAACACAGCATGTACCATCATTGGATAAATTTATGAAAATTTGATAGATTATTGTATCTGTATATGCAAAACCTCATATTCTTGTTATAACTAATGTACAGACGCAGTTGAGAATCTAATTGTCCCCGTCTTCTTAATCACTATGGAAAGATGAATCTGGAATAGTTGAACTAATCTTCAGGAAGCATTTTCAGAAGATTAACTCACCATTTGGAATACTAATGTTATTGCCGAAAGGTTCATCAGAACTCACGACGAAACTAATTATCTATATGTGAAAGGTGGCTGTCTCGTTATCCTCATATGCATCTCCACTTCTCATCTCATGAAGGAGACGATCTTGTTTTACTATTCTGAATAACTTCTGTCCAAAGTGGGGTTGGCTGTTGAAGAATCAACTATATAAACCTGGTCATTCATATTGTTATTAGTTGAATTTGATTACAACTCACATTGTTCCTAACAAGAT
Organism: Chrysolina americana; assembly: GCA_958502065.1. Lineage (NCBI taxonomy): Eukaryota > Metazoa > Arthropoda > Insecta > Coleoptera > Chrysomelidae > Chrysolina > Chrysolina americana. The sequence goes on along the minus strand of OY293410.1, from coordinate 48,408,336 downwards.
GTGGAGCATAAAGCTAGTGAGTATTGTAATACTTATTTGCCAAAAACTTCTTTCATTTGTAGATTTTGTTTAATATTTTTCGGTAACTTGATTCTAATTATTTGGAATGGCCAAACTTTTTATTGAATGAATAGATTTCAATTATTTGTAAAATATTTAGATTACAACACACGAATTTCTATCAAAATCATGTATATCAACCAATAAGAATAAGCTTATATACTATGAAGCTATATTCCAAATAATGATTGTCAATCGTTATTGGAGAGAGACGAATGATTTTAATTTAGCAACTTTATGAATTATGTTCGTCTATTGAATTTCTTATATACAGGATGAGTCTGAAAAGACCTACAAACTTCTATCAATGGATATATAAAAATGCATCCCCATTGAAATACAGTTAAAAGTTTCTTCATATTTCCTTTAGAAAAGTGAATTGACAAATATTTTCAAACTGCCTGACTGACGCTTCATACGTTTCATACCTTACCTTGCGTTCTATCATGAATGTGTCTACACGATTCCAATAGTTTCTCTTTCTTGCATTCTTGCGTTACCTTACATTACATTTACATGAACCAGCCTAACATTATGTGCCTAAGTGTAGAGTTGTCTGACATATTTACAAACAACTGAAAATATTTATATCCTGAGGAACTATTTGGTAAATATATCATTTCCGCCACCCATAGTGGCAGAATATTAATTTATTAGAACATATAGGAGTATTTTTCATCCCCCTGAATATTTTTGAATGTTGGAAAAATTGAAAACATGGCGAGGGTGAGTTTGAATACACCACTTCTTATCTACTTTTTGGTCTAATTATTCTAATTAGTGTCGAAGATACGCTAGTATGTGACCATACTTAAAAAGTTGAGAAGAAAAAATAACGAATCTTAAATTTTTTCTTACTACCAACACCCTGTATCTTAGAAGGAATGCAAGTGAGGATATACCTTAGTAGAGACTTTTCTCCTCGAAATGAGGTGAAGAATCTGCGACGAAATATTTCGGTCTTATTCTGACTCACCCTCTATATATTGAATGAAAAACGCCAATTTTTTATGCACCTTTACTTTCGACACCCTGTCTCTTAGAGGGAATGCAATTTAGGAAATACATCGATAAAAACTTTTCACCTCGAAATGAGGTAATGAATCGGTGTACAAAATCTTTCGTTCTTATTCTGACTCACCTTGTATATGCTGAACAATGAACGCCCATTTCTCATGCAACCTTAGTTCTTCATTTATTCTATGTGACTATATATAGTGTTGAAATTCGCTATGAACTGAATCACTACTATGTACTCATACATTGTACATTTGTTTAGTTGTTATTGATAAAAAAAAGAAATGTAGTCAAAATAGAGTTTTCCAAAAACCTGTCAATATATTTTATAGAAGTTAACAGGTTATGGGCCCAGGAATCGTATATTCACTGGTACAATAAATTTCACCTGTAATAAGTCTAAAGAGTTGTGTCGCCGTACCCACTCTGCACGAAGTTCTACTTGAAGTATTCAGCTGAACATAATCCATCGACTGAATGGAGAAAATTATAGATTATGGAAGTTCCAGATTCAAGCTGTGCTACGGGGTCAAGGTTTATTGAATATCGTTATTGGAGAATCCTTAATTCAAACCAAAAGAAGAAGAAATTTGGCTGAAAGGAGATGGAAAAGCTATGGCAATATTGATAAGTTCTATTGAAAGTGATCAAGCTCAACTTATATTAACTTGCACCAATGCTCATGGAATTTGGGCTAAATTATTGAGCATTTATGAGAAGAAAAGTGAAGTCAGTGTAATGAACCTATACGAGGAATATTTTGCTATACGAATGATGGAAGACGAGAGTGTTGCTTCGTATGTCGCTAAGTTTCAAAGCTCGCATCTGAAATCGAAAACCAGGGTGAGAAATTATCCGAAAATATAAAAATGGTTCGCATCACAAGCAGTCTAACACCGAAATTCAACAACTTCAAGACAGTCTGGTACAATATAAAAGAAGAAGATCATATAACAAAAATAGACGAAGCAAAACCATCTGCTGCAGCTTTCAGTGCCAATAGTCTCAACAACAAATACTATAAAACGACGAGTTTAATGCCACTAGGAAAAAAGTCAATTTCTGAACTTAAAAGGATTACAAAGTGTAATTTCTGCGAGAAAGTGGGGCATTGGGGGAAAGAATGCAGGAGTAAAAAGTTAGCCAGAAATACTCCACAGAAGAAAACGTATAATGAGTTCGCATTCATTTCCACAATTGAATACAATGTAAACGCTCCATCCAATGAAATTTGGATTGCAGAATCAGGGGCATCTCAACATATGACATTTCGGAAAGATTAGTTCACCACTTTCAACGAAACTGAATCAGGAAAGTTTGTGAAAGTTGCGAACGATGAAAGACTCCCAATTTGCGGCCATGGTACAATTCTAATAGACGTTCTAGTGAACAATCAATGGGAGCCTAGAAGATTGGAAGGTGTTCAATATGTTCCAGAGTTAACACAAAACCTTTTTTCAACCGGTGCTACAACGAAAAAATGGTTCTATATGAAGATTGACAGTACTTATTGCAAAGTGTATGATTCAAAAAGTCAACTGGTAGCCACAGGTTTTAAAGATAAAAATAACCAGTTTAGAATGTCTTTTCGACAGCGAAATGATGACGTCGCAGACACCGCTGAAGTTCTCACGTTAGAATATTGGCGTAAACGTCTTGGGCACATTTGTGACAAAACCATCAAGAATATGGCAAGCCAATCCATGGTCAAAGACCTGAATATTCAAAATGGAAAATCTTTTTATTGTGGGGATTGCCAAATCGGAAAAATGCAGAGAGTTTCTCATCATTCGACCTCAGAACGTTTTTCGCAACCAGATCATGTAGAACATGTAGATCTGTGTGGCCCAATGAACGCAACTGGTATAGGTGGTTACCGATATTTCATGCTACTCAAGGATGAAGCAACAAGTTTTAAATATGTTCACGTTCTTTCCAATAAATGTGAAGTTTTCGAAAAATTTACATCTGTCATAAAAAGTATCTCCAATACGTGTGGAAGACCAGTAAAAGCTGTTAGAACACTTAATGGATCAGAGTTCACCAATCGACAGATCGAGAATTTTATGGCTCAAAAAGGAATTATTCATGAGAAAAGTTATACCCCAGAACAAAATGGAAGAATTGAAAGGAAAAATCGAACAGTTCAAGAAAGTGCAACAATGTTGTTCGCTAGCGAACTGAAAAAAAGTTTGTGGCCAGAAGCCGTTAAAACAGCTGTTCACATTTTAAACAGGTCTCCAAATGCTAAAAATCCAAGTATTACACCATATGACATATGGTTTGGTGAAAAACCCAGTCTTGGTCATCTCCGGATATTTGGCTGTTTGGAATACGTTCATATACCTAAACAACTTGGGCGGTCAAAATGGGATGCAAGGGCAACAAAAATATATTAAGTTGGTTATGAACCTACATCCAAGAACTATAGGATGTATGATGTAGAAAAAAGAAAAATAATAGTTACCTGTAATGTCAAGTTTGACGAAAGTCAGATATATCAACTGAAGGAACGTCATTACATAATGAATCATGATGATTTAACCGAAACTCTTCATGAAAACACCGAGAAATGTCAACCAGATACACATCTGACAGCAAATGAAAGTCATTCCATACCAAATACCACCGATACTCAGGAAGAGGAATCACAACAAGCAGGCAGTTCAGGAACGCCCCATTCATACGACCTATGCATACGAGGAAGCAATAAACTCGGAGTTTAGTGCAGAATGGGTGGAAGCAATAGATGATGAATTAGCCTCTCTCAAAGAAAACGACACTTGGGATTTAATTGATAAACCAGCAAATCGAAACATTGTTGGGTGCAAATAGGTCTTCAAAGTGAAGTCAAAGCCAGGAAATGAAAATGTGAGACGGAAAGCTCGATTGGTAGCCAAAGGCTATTCACAAAAAGAAGGCATCGACTACAAAGAAACGTTTTCTCCAGTTGTTCGTCATGATTCTGTACGAACTTTGTTATCCATTGCAGCAATGAAAGACCTGGAGATTGGTCAATTTGATATCAAAACCGCATTCCTGAATGGCGAACTGACTGAAGAAATTTACATGGAGATACAAAAAGGACTTGAAGTGTGTAAGTTGAAGAAAAGTCTCTATGGTTTAAAGCAAGCTCCACGTGCCTGGAACTCGAAATTTACTAATTTCCTGTCGAAATGTCAGTTTGACATTAGTAAATCAGATCCGTGTGTGTTTTCTGGAGTTATTAGAGGTGAAAGCGTTTTTATCCTGCTTAATGTAGATGGTGGATTGATTTTGTCCCCGAGTAAAGAGATTATTACGATGGGAAATCGAAAGGAACAGGAAAGAGAAAACCATATTTATTCATCAAGAAGATTACGTGAAGAAGATAATTCTAAAGTTCAAAATGACTGATTGTACCCCCATTTCAACACCAGCAGACACTAATATCCTTCTTAGGAATAGTGCTGAAGATTAAATGGAAATTCAGTTTCCCTACCGCGAAGCTGTTGGTTCTCTCATGTATGCTGCTATTATATCAAGGCCAGACATGGCATTTGCGGTGGGTGAAGTTAGTAGTTTCTTAAATAAACCCAATCAAAGTCATGTGCAGTCAAGCGAATGTTCAGGTACCTTCAAGGAACTATTAGTTTGGAAATAGTTTATGGAATAGGACATCAGTATTTAGAAGGGTTCACTGATGCTGATTTTGCACGAGATAGTTAAACAAGAAAGTCAACTACGGGCTACATATCCATGTTGGCTGGTGGAGAAGTCATCGTCAGTCTGTGGTAGCTTTATCCACGACTGAATCCGAATATATTGCTGCTTGCGAAGGAGCAAAAGAAGCTGTATGGTTGAAACAACTTCTAGAAGAGGTTTTTGGTGGAAGTTGTATTGCTGTCCCACTCCACATAGACAATCAGAGTGCAATACGTCTGATAAAAAATCACGAGGTTCACCATCGCACCAAACACGTAGACGTAAAGTTGCACTTTATAAGGGATCTGTATGAAACCGGAATCATTGATGTGGTGTATCGCAGAAGAGATGTTTTTGTTAGTAATGTTCAGAAGATTGGAATGGATTCAGTTATCAGCGGGAGGAAGTGTTGAAATTCGCTATGAACTGAATCACTACTATGTACTTATACATTGTACATTTGTTTAGTTGTTATTGACAAAAAAAAAGAAATGTAGTCAAAATAGAGTTTTCCAAAAACCTGTCAATATATTTTATTAAAGTTGAATCTCTTTCAAAAACTCTGCTCTAGAATCTATAAAAGTTAACATATAGTACGAATAGATATAAGTAGTTCAATGAGAAATGAAAATAAAACTAATTAAATTTGAGTTAAGCAATTCATACCTACGACGCAGAAATCAGTTCGTTGATTTAATTCATTAATAATTTTCATATCGATGATATAATTTAATTCATACAAGTGTGATTTTTCAAAGAATTATTGCTCAATTATGAATTCAGAAAACTCATCCTTACCTTCTACAAATGAAAAAATTAATACATTTTACAGTCTCAATATCTTCTCTAATTTCTTTTTTTTTTTAGTTGATTGTTGTCGGCTTTCTGAAGATATCGTCAGCAGCAAAGTTGCCCAGCAGTTATCTACCTCCAGGTGCGAAAGGTGCTGGTGGTGGCCCAGACCTATCGTCCCCCATTAGACCAGGTGGTGGGGGCAGAGGTGGTGGCGGTGGAGGTGGGAATAGAGGAGGAGGAAATAGTTACGGAGGTGGCAAGTTTGGTGGTAAATAACAAGTAACCACAAATTCAATGCTTTGATATTATTTTGCGTGATATATGGATATCACAATTGTTCATACAAATTGATTAGTAATGGACTTTCCTTTGTTTTACTTTTTATCTGATCAAGAGACTTCCCAGAATAGATTTTCCATTCTGTTGAAAGAGCTTGAATTTCATCTAAGATGACTAAGAAATTATTTTTGATAAATTATCTTTATTTCTGTCGAACTCCGAAATATAAACTCACACTCAGCTGAGTGGGTCAATCATGAATAAGTCATCGGCAAAAACTTGTTGAGATAACAGAATTTTGAAACAACTCCAAGGGGTCTCTAAAGAATGATCCTCATTTTAAAATGAATTTGAGTAGATATCTATTGCCGATGTTTTCATTTCGAGTTGATCTTGTTTCTTTGGTTGGTTGATTGAGTGGTATACTTCTTGAATTAATACGTCATTTACCATCACATTAGTGATTAGATGAAAAACTACCAGTATTAAAAACTCAAATATTCTCATTCAAAAAAATTGTGGTAGTGACTCTCAAATTAATTTTATATATAGTATGAACTGGTGGTGGTTTAATATTAGTTATAGGGGAACTGATAAGAACTATATGGAAAATGGAATTCTTGAACCATGAAGACGATCAGTAATTTTAATGTTTTTTTCGTGAACCAATTAAATAACTATAATAATACAAACCTATTTTGAACTTCAATACTCAATTCAATAGTGCACCTAGCTCAAGAAAATATATCCAATCCTTCCGAAAAAACAACACCTGCCAAAACACAACTATTATTACCTTGTAAACTACCACCCTTTCAATATCACAACCACAAATTCAATGAAATTGATGTCGTTTGATGTTTTTGGTAGTTTCTCGAATTTCATTCACACTAAAGGTTTCAAATATTCATTTATTCTATACAATAATGATACAAAGATATACATACAATCCGATGATGGATCCGACAATATTAATATCTTAATTAAAAACATGAATAACTCAAATTTAACCAGTTTATACAGTTTGGCAAAAGTTGAAGTAGAAAAACATCACCAGTTTTATTGCAAATTGCCCACTGGAAATTGTGTAATGAAAAAGATTTCATTACAAATACTAATAAGTGATTTTCTGGAATATATAAAAACATGTGAACAGGTGTGAACAGTAGTAACAAAACTGAAATTTGTTATTTCGACAAATATTGAATTCAGAATTTTGCTTCGATCGATTCAATTTGTGAAAAATATACATGTTACATGTTATTATTATTGAATTGAGAGTGTAGGTAGTAGATACCGATATTTTTGTGAATTTGCCTATGAGTTTCGTTATATTGATTACATGTTTGCAAATGAATTGGATTTACTGCACAACTACACACCTATCGCACTCTTTTCTGTTATCTCGATGATCATGGAAAGAGCGACCGACCTCATGACATATTTGAATTTCAGAAATAATTAACGATCGACGACATGGTTTTCGTCATCAGAGTACAGCTAGTGACTTATTGCTGGCTTATGTTTCACATATATAGCAGATATTTATCGAACACATCTATGAAACTCTGACTATGGCTCTAGATATCTCCTAGGCATTCGATCGCAATCGTTACCAGGGATTTCATGGCAAGCTTTTTTCTTATGGTTTACTTCCTCAGTTGTGTATTTCATCATCTGGTTTTTTATCAGACAGATATCTCCATTTGGTTGTCAATGGGTTCCATCTGATACTATAACTATGAATGATAATATCTCACAGAAATTCACCTAATGTTATCGATTTAATATAAAAGCTCGAATACTAAACCATATTGGCTGAAATTGTGGACTATAGATACCGCAAACAAAACACAAACTGTTGTTTTCACCAGAAATACCGATCTTGTAGTACCTAGTGTAAGTCATCCATTCTGCTCCTCAATATCGTTACCAATGGTCTATTGCCAAAAGAAAGTTATTTTGATAACCAGTCAACTGCTTATGATCTGGAATTGATCTTACCTATCCCGGAATACTATTTTCCTATACAGAGTACAGATCCCAACAAATTTTTTGTTCGATATTTGTTCTATCCATCAAGCGGTTGGATGCATTTATCCCTCAACTTTTAATATGTGATGCCATGCAGGAACAAGAATTCAGACTATTTAATATCGTCCAACTATGTCAGTCACCTATCCAAACCGATGATTATAGTCACCGCTGCTTGACTTCAGTTATGGACAGTACCTGACAACAATAATTCTTTTTGCCAATGAAAAAAACTCACTTATTTGGAACTTCTCAGAAAAATTGACAATCTAAGTCCATTTTATAGATATTTTCTTGGTCAATGCTTCATCGATTCTGGAGATAAAAAATATTGCTGCTACAAAAAATGTTTTCAAAAAATCTGTCTAGAAACGAATTTTCATTCCGCGAAATCAAACCTTTAATCATCCTTTTTTGTTTTCTGTTAGCATCATAGCTATATTGATGAATATGCTGTAGAATACTTCAATTGTCGTAAATTCGAATATTCATATACTTACACATGCTGATTCAATGTGATTGTGTCAGGAGCTAGCCTACCAATTGAGTAATCAATTTCGATGTTTGGTATTGATATATGATTCATATTTGTGTCCATTACCAAAATTATCTAATATCAACAGCAATTTGTTGATGATATATCTATAAGACGATGATCTGACCTGTTCTAGTATACTGTACAGATATAATAATGTGCAACTCCTAAACTACAACAAGGTTTCAGATTCCATACTAAAAAGAGCGATACGTCTTGCCCGTGATACCTTGCCCATAAACTTCTGTTCTTCCAAATCCTGCAAACCAGTTAAGGTATCCTGTCATTAATTTATAGACATGTTTTTAGCCAAAGTTTTGTTGGAATAAACATATTCTTTTTAATAGCTGTAATAATTCGTTTGAATGAACCTTGAAAATGAAACTCTCTACTGATAGAAGGCAATAAAATGTGTTGTTGTCGTTGTTGTTCTCTGACAGACATTTGACTCAAATTTTCCTCTTTGTATAATAGTGTGAAGAGAAGGACATTTCAACTTTTTCGAGATATTTTATTTCATTGAAAATTCAGTAATGGAACCTCTCTGATTCTCTGAAGGATATATATCTACCACATATGAATTTTTGTCTGATTCTCATTTCAGAATCATGATGAAATAATGAATTATATAAAAATCAAAGTTACAAAATATCCTATATGGGGACACAAACATTAATTTTTGATCCTCAATTCCAACATATAATTTGTTATCAATATCTATATTGAAATTCTTGGCTATAATTCCCACATGCACAACAATATTCAATTGATCATCGATAAACTGTATACAAAAATCTTCATTCCTAAAAATATGTTTGATGGAATACTATTACAGAAAGCACTCCAACTAGGGCCCTGACTTTATCTAAAGTCAAAGACTATTACAACCTGTGAAATAACCGAATATTTCAGATTTGTAATGGGGCATACATGGCGACAGGTTATACTTTTATTAAATTAATATAGATTGTTAATAATCAAACCTTTCGCAAATGTGCTATACTGGAGGAGTTACCTCGGCAAGCATCGAAAGCCCTATACAACTGCTGAATCACCTTATGCCCAACACTTTGCGAAGTTTTTCTGAAAGACTATACACATGTGCAACACATGCTGCAATTAACAGCAAATTTTAATCAAAACAGGTGATTGTGTAATTGATTACTTGCTAAATTTGTGAAAATTTACGATAACTTTCATGAATTTGAAAGAAGAACGCTCATGTCCATTTTCCACTACGTTTTTATTACGACTAGTCCCGTTATCAAGTAGTTAGATACATATTACAATTGATAACGGCATAAAACACGAAACCATTCGTAATAATAAAACACCTAGAAGAAATTAGACATTAGTGGCTTTCTACTCATTTCATGAAAGCAAAACAGGTGACTATTCTAGTTTCATGATTTTGACAATCATCAATGCAGACCTGATTAGGATAGAGAGCTAATACTTATATCCGTCATACTGTAATTGATTTCTATTGGATTTTGTCAAATGGTCTTATGATAACTCCAATAACTCCTACAACATGGAAAATTTGCGAAGGGCTGGATTTTTAATAAAATACTCTCATTTAATGAAATAATGGTATTTCCCCAAGTATGGAGAGAAAGTAAGAACTAAGAATTTCTCCAAAATTATGTATTGTTACAATGCTCACAATTGTTTCTACACACAGTGTTATCATCAGTTCATGACTCACTCAGATTATTATTATTAGAGTCGGAATACTTTCTGTGGTTTCTATAGATACCTACTTTCTTTTTTGGTACTGGACTTATCGTAGGGCCATTTGACAAAAGCTAATGTAAAACAACTGCAGAATGACAGATTTCAGTATTGGCTCTCCATCCTGATCGAGTCTGCACTCTGATGAATCTGGTGATAGTCACCTGTTTTGATTAACATTTGCTTATTGTGGTAGAAAGCATTGCAAATTGTGTTCTTGCAGAAAAATATTGCAAGGGGTTAGGCAGAGATCATTCGTAACTGGTAAACTCCTATCATATAGTACCCAGGTAGCACCTCATATTGGCTGAATCTTGATTTCATATTGGGCCAATACGGATATATTGTAAATGTAAAAATAATATTGATCCAATATGGATGAATATTGGAAATACGATGTCATATTAACAATATTGGGTAAATATGGTCTCGACCGATTCTGAATATAAATTGGCATTGTGATATTGGGTCAATATTGGTTGACTGATTTTTAAAAATATCGACAAAACAATATTGTCTATACATTGTTTTTAACATCTAGAATAAATATTGTAATCCCAATATTCCTCTCACATCGAGTCTAGGAATAAAACCAATATTGTGTTTCCAAGTTTAATAACATATTGGTTGAATATTAGTTCACCAATATTCAACAAATCAATATTACTTATGTTGGGTCGATATTGGCTGAATGCTTTCTAAAAATATCGATAAAACAATATTGTCTATATATTGTTTTCAACATCTAGAATAAATATTACAATCACAATATTCTTCTCATATCGAGTCTAGGAATGAAACCAATAGTGTGTATTTAAGTTTGATAACTTATTGGTTGAATATTATTTCACCAAGATTCAACAAATCAATATAGCTTATGTTGGGTCGATATTGGTTGAATAATTTTTGCCAATATCTATAAAGCAATATTGTCTTCATACTGTATTCAACATCTAGAATAAAATTGGAATCTCAATATTCTTCTCATATCGATTCTAGGTATATATAAAAAAATATTGTATATCCCAATTGGTTGAACATTACAAAAAATCATAATTCACTTTGTTGATAAAACGTTAAACGAAAATGTCATGCCAATATTGAAATAATTATATTGATACAATATTACAAAGAAATTCTATTACCAATATTTTGATTTGAATATTGGTCGAATATTCAAAAAACAATATTGAAATGAATTTTAATGAAACCTGTGTAACAATCCGCTAGAGGGCTCTAGATATAAAACATTCACTGAAACCTAGGGAAATATATGAAGTACTTTTCACAACTTGTTTTTAAGACAGTTCACTCAGTGGTTAAACCGACCAAAATGCAGACTCTGTTGACTTCTTTATTAAAGGAAAACTGTAATTGTAGAAGTTCAGAGTCATTATACATCTTCATGAAATAGTTACTTTCAATATTGTACCAATATTTCTTCAGAATATCCCACTAACATTATTTTTATAATGTCCAAACAATATTGGACCAATATTGCCAAATGTTCCATTTTTGCTCGCCAATATTACGTTTTAATATTTTGCCAATATTTTCATAATATTGTACCAATATTATCCTAATATAAGTGTACCAATATCACTGAGTATTTTGAGGCAAATACTGTTTTTAGAATATTTTGGCAATATCACACAAGACATATTGGACCAATATCGCCGAATGTTCACATTTTTTTTGTCGCCAATATTGCATTCGAATATTTTGCCAATATTTTCAAAATATTGTACCAATATTGTCCCAATATGAGTTTGCTACCTGGGTAATTTTGCGACCGGATGAATTACTTATAATCTATCTTGATTTTATGAAAGTATGGTCTTCTGCTGAATATATTCGATACCACATGTGAAATATTTAAGTATTTTTCATGATGAAATATTACAAGAAAATGTTTGTAACTACCACAACACCAGAAAACTAAAATTCAATTGAACTTCAGCAAAACATCTGTATTTTCCAATGCATTTGAGATTACAAAAACGAAAAAAAAAATCAAAATGATTCGTTTGATGGATTTAACCCCTGGAAATTTCAAATAGTTATAATTAGATAAAAAATAGAAAATGATAGATACTTATTGAAAAGAATATTCACGAACTTTTTCAAATATTAATTCGTGGGTATGCTCCGGATTTTATTTTTGAAAGTCGAATTTAAATATTATTCCAGTATAGTTCATGTTATCTGGAATCAATTGAAAATACCATCTTTTCAATTCACCAATGCATGTAAAAGGGTTTTAAATACTGGCATTTTATTTACCTGCGTTCTCTACTTTTCCTATGCAAGAATGTAAATCAAAGACTTCGTATTATCGTTAGGCCCCTGATCACTTGAAAGGCGATTATAAACGTTCTGATATGTATGAAAGAAATAAATAATTTCAGAAAATGGTGGGGGCAGCGGTGGTAGCGAAGGAAGCGATAGTGGTGGAGATGAGATTCCCATAATTTCATATGAAAATGTGAATAACGGTGATGGCAGCTACAAATGGAGGTTAGTTCTTATTACAATGACATAAGATTATGTATTTTTGGAATATTAATTTTATCATGACTTCGATTATAACATATAATGGGTGAGTCGTATGCCACTGAAGTTGCTGATTTTCGAACACATTCCTAGTAAGAGACGAAGGACACAGCATAATGAATTTCATTTTGACTCTCTCTTCACCTTTCTTCACTTTTTTGACATACAAATAAAGTAGTTTTGATTTTCAATTCAATAAGTTGTTTTTATGAAGAGAGTAAACCAAAATGCCAGATTGTTGTATATGAAAATTATTTCAGAATTTATTGAAGCTATGAATGGTTGTTACAATGTGATGAGATACTTCTTATATGTTAGACGACAAATTTAAATCTATCTTCAATTACTGATACTAGGAAAACGTAAATTGATTTCAATAGAATTTCATTTTGGGTGGGAAAAATTAAGGCGAGAAATAGTTTAAGATACCTATATTATTTCTGAACTGAGTAAATACCTGCTTATGACCAATTGAAATGAAAAACTATTTCCTGAATTTTCTTCCATGCAACACTAAAAAAGTTTTGTTATGTCAAAACCAAACTAAAACTAATAATACAAAAACGAAAAGAGAAAACCGAGGTCCAGGCGACTTACTGGAGCCTACTGGCGGATTTGACTTCATAGCTGCGCCGAGACAATTCTTGAGATCATAATGTTGAGAATGTAAACTTGAATACCACACATCACGAAGAACATTATCTTATAAACGCTGCTTTTGCAGAAACTGCTCCAGAGCTGTCACCGACAATTTGGTTTCTTCCATCAGAAATCAACTGGTGACTTGCTTGCTTATGTCACATATAAGGCAAATATCTCATTTAACACTCTGTTCATTTTCGACATCAAGGATTTTTCGGGAGCTATCTCATGCCCAGTGAAAACTTTGCGGGTGATAGTACCTACATATCACGTTTCCTTCCAAAGATCCGGATCAAACCGGGAGAGAATGAAAAGGAACGTGAAAAATTCAAATATGTATCTTAAAAAAATTCAACAACTTGTTAGAATTTAACGGAAACAAAACTCAAGCCTGTCTTTTCTCTAGAAAGGCCGATATCACAGTGACCAGTATAATTATGTCAGGAGTATCCACACCACTGATGTTCAACATGTGAATATCACTATTATGAGAAAGCCACATGGGATCTAGTACCAAAAATGCCTCTCAAAACTAGTTTTTTTTTACTTCTCGAAATCTGATTATGATTTATGAAGAACAGATCCGACATGTTCTAGAATATTTTTTCCATATATGGAATACAGCCCCTAAAAAACAGTAATCTCGTTAGTGATGCTTCGCTTCCATGTTGGCTCACTTTTCATGACACCGCATGAAGATAGTGATTGGTTTTACAGATTATTTTCAGCCATTCCATCGAATCTGACCCAGCGAGTTAAGTCCTCACACATATTTGTCGTCGCTTTGGAGACATGCTGAACATCCATTTTCTACGGCTCATTCTCTAAACGAACGGCAGAGCTACAACTCACTGTTTCGGAAGCTAATTCTTGAGGCATACATCCTGCAGAAATTCAAGAAAATCAAATCTTATTTACTTATTGATACAATTCAATCAGAATGTTTATTTCAGAAATTGATTTTATTATTATGATTATCATATCACGTCTATTTGCAAGTAAAATTTATTCTCAACATTATTCAGATAAAAGACATCCCGATGAGAGATCGCAGCAAAAAAATCGTCCATTGACATTGTGGATAAGAAATAGAATGAATTGCCATTTTTCCGAATAAAAAAGCTTTTTCAAGAAAAACTGTTGATTTCAATATAAGAAATATTTAATGAAATGTGTGAAGCCTCTGTTGGTGCTTCTATTGATCGATAATATACATTTGAAGTTAGGAAGATTTTGCACTTTTTTATTAACAATGTGTGGCAAGCTGTTTTTCGTATCCTGTATATCAGAGGTCGATTTTAGATATATCATTTAAGAGAGTCATCAACATTCAATATTTGACCAAAAATATATTTTAATGGGATTTGTTACAACTCTATAATTCAAAATATTATAAGTGACGATTTTTGGGAAAAAACCTGTCATGCTAGGAATCTCGAAAACTGTCTTTTATTTCTCCTGTAGAAACCAAAGAGTTATGAAAAAATACAGGTTGCTATTCAAAAAAAAAGACAGAGTTGGAGCCCACCCAGAAAATACTGAACACCCTGTGTGACTGCCATCATTTGCTTTTTATAGAGCTCAGAACAAAGTATCATTTTGCTGATAAAATCATCTATCTATCTATTACCACAATAAAGATATGGAAGACCACTGTAGAATTTTCGAATTGTTACAAATTCACCAGAGTCTGCAACCATTCTTGTAAAAACCGAGAAAAAAATTCATATTTCTGGAAAAATTGGTTTTGCTTCTTGATTCCATATTTGTGGAGCCTGCATACATTCGTTATTTGCAGTACTCAATCGATAAAACTTGAAAAATGTTGATACATTTTTTGAAAATTATTCATTCGTATATTAAAATACCGCAAAAAGAGTGACTTTTGAAAAATTCGCTTGGGACGAATATGTCAGCCACATATTCTCAGAACCGTCCTAGAATACTTCTATTTATGAGCACTTACAAACTACAAATATATAAGAGCAGAACAATACTACCTTCTAGTATTCGTATTAGACTGGATTGATAGACTAGAATAGAAAGTAGCAGTTTATCACATGAGTATGAATAGAAGAAAATAGGGATTTATTGATTATGATCAATGAAAGGATAATCCTTATATTATCATCAGGTTTTCTAGATTAATTTGTCTAGTACTGAATTATTAATACGATACTTTCTAATGCGCATTTTCATATGGAATATTTTAGTTGTCATTCATTATTTATCTCCGACCAGTGTATTCGAAGTTGAATGCGAAGAACTAGCACAGGTTGTCCAACTTGAATGTATATTTAGGGAATGTTTCATTCACCGGACAGGTGGAAAATCTTTTGATTCTTACTTCTAATTTTAAGAAGTGACAATTTTTTGAACTATTTTTGGCAAATGCCCATTTTTATTCTATGTCGAGCAAATAATAAGGTATATCAGACAAATAAAACTAGTAGGAAGGAGAAACAGGGTTCAACGTGATTGTGGCACCTATATAGGACCTAAGTACGCCTCCAATTCCGAGCACTCTAACGGCATTCATAGCCGTGGCAAATTCACATTCAGAGCTTCAATATGTAATACTTCTGAAATAATTTTGATAAGGGAGTTTAATCGTGAACATATTTACTACTGCAGAAATTATTTCTTGAGAATATTTGAAGCTTATTTTTTACTTCACAATCGGATGAGGCATTTGCATCATACATTGATTCGTTTCAGTTATGAAACTGGAAATGGAATCAAAGCCCAGGAAGAAGGTGAACTAAAGCCTGGAGGTGAAGAAGGAATACAATCCGCAGTAGGTTCTTACTCTTATATTGCTCCGGATGGAACAGAAATCAAGATAGAGTATACTGCTGATGAAAATGGATTTGTACCAGTAGGAGACCATCTTCCAACTCCACCACCAATCCCCCCAGAAATATTGAAATCCCTTGAACAGAATGCAGCAGAAGCCGCTGGAGGTGGAGGTAATGGTGGTGGAAATGGATATCGATACTAGAAACGTGAGTTCTATTTTGATATTGGAACATGAGTAGTTTAGTTTTATTCTAGTGCATATATGAATATCAGATATATAATATTCTGAGTTCTGCATATGAAGTTTCTGACAATTATGGAAATAACATCATAATGCTATAAATCGATTCAAATAGGGAAATACCTACGTACCCGTTCAGATCCAGTCTTCAGTAATATAGGAAAGCAATTATATTACCACTTTTTAACTAACATATATTAGATTGGACAATATAGTTCTTAGCACCGGTTCCCCTTACCAACAAACTCAGCAAGGCGGAGGATTAGCTTAAAGTAACGACGAGTTGTATCGTTAAGGGCTGATTCCACCACCTTCGCTTAGTGCTTTGAGTAACGCTCAGGTTCATGAAGCCGATAGAATGTGATATTTTTGATATAGTTGACATGCCATTTGACATAGAGCTTTGCGTGTAACCTGTGGAATTGCGCCACATCCCGAATTGAGCCCTATTTGAGTACAGAAAATATTTGGTAACAACGAAAAATCATTTATTGTTTTTTAATATTCAGATAGGAGTTTTAATAGTTAGCTACCTGACTACTGATAGTCCTCAGGCCCAGTAGGTACCTAAGAAAAAGAATCATTACCCAACTGCTGAAATTTCGTATACGTATATTTTTTTCATGTCGAGTTAGATTCAGACATACAACTTGCCGCAAATGAAGCAATTCAAACTGTATGGCCAAATCCCGGGACAGATACAAAACTGAATTTGAAAAGATAAAAAAAAAACTTTTCCAACTTTACCGCACTAATGCTAGACAAATCTGATGCTCATCTTGACTAAGGCTCATATTCTTAAATTGTAGAGCAAAACAAAATGGTGATGTGAGGTCCATTTAAGTCTCAAAGATAGAGATCCATTCACCTTGCCATTTACCAGGCCTTAGATTGTCTGTAGATAATCCGATTTTGCAGTGCTGACCACAATAATTATATTAGAAATGAAACCATACTGAGAAGTCATTCATTTCGATACTAGGTAGACATATTTGAAAATGTTTTTATTGCTTGATTGAGAGTGTGTTCTTGATACAACGTGATTTGAAATTATTGCATCAGTGATAGTGTCGTTTTGTGGTGATCTGGATGACAGCTGTTAAAGAAAATGAAAAATACATGAAAAGAATCATCGTCATTCCCGGAACATCAATAAGTAAACATGGCTTCTTGTTTGTGGCTAAAGTTATGATTCTTGTTCAAGTTAAATGATAATAGATTGTATTTTATTTGTGCGGTGTTGCATAGTTCAAGAGATCAACAATCTCTATCAACGAATACGTTTTTCTTGGGAGGACCATGTGAGGTCTATGATGTACAAAAGAGCCATTTTTCTTGAAAAATTGAAAACTTGCTGAACGACTCTTAACGGTAAAGGTCTGAATCTCATTGACCGAAGAAGAGGTAACCTTATTGTACAATTTGTAGAAGTTCAAGACAGACACTCATTCCTGAACAAATAATCACTAGATTCTCACAATGTTCCATGAATATAAAAAAAATATCCTAAGAACGGGAAGATGAACAAAATTTTGTATTTCCAATTAGAAATGGATATAGTTTTGGTAGTTGGGCAGTTTTTATGTTTCTGAATTCACTCTTCAGTTGAATTTTTCATGGGATTGTCAAATATTATAGAATCGATCTACAATACAATCATGCTTGTTTCCTCACTACATATCAAATACATATCATTTTATTCCAGGTATTTGAAACAAACCCGCTCATATCCAGGATGCTAGGAAACCAAGACGTATTTACTGATTGTTACATAATTATGTAATTTATATTTGTTCCATTATTTATTGATACTTTTAGTATATAATAAAGTCATACAGTGATGTAATCGAAGAAGATTTAGACAATCCCAGGTGTATCTGAAAAATAAAGGTGTCATTTTGTTCCAAATAGGACGTAAGGCTGAGAAGTCGGATTTGCAATTGTTGAGGAGTTTATTTCATTGAAAAAAACCATCAAATAATTTTATGTATGGAAAAACTGACGACGACTGCGCATTGAGCTGGTTAGCTGAGTTGCATAATCATCATTGTATTGTAATTTTTTGCCTCTGTTTCTTCCATCCTCATCATAGTATCCCTATATAACGGAAAAATTATGAATAGATACTTACTTATTTACTTGTATGATGTTTGAAACTTTGAATGAATAAAAAAAATTTTTATTTTTTGAAAGTAAGTATTGTATTCGTTGTTAATTGGAGTGGAGTTAGCCACACTTTCCTGACCACACTTTTCTAGCAACACTTTCTGACTAGGAGCGTGGGCAGTGTATGTCCGCGGTGTTGCCATATCAATTAATCTCATGAATAATCACATTATCAGTTTTCTTAGTTCATTTGAAGTCTGAAGGGGTATTGACAGAATTGTAACCATTCAAGAAAGGTTGGATAATATGGAATTAACAAAATTATTACGGGAGAAATGAAAATAAAAATTGTATACCACGAAACAAAATGATTCTGTTGTGATAGAAAAATATAAATATTCATATTTGAACTACTTCGGCATTGTACCGAAGATATTCGAAATACCAGATCAAATTAACTTATGTTGCCAAAAAAGTACTGAAGAAGTGATAAATAAAATACGATTCCTTCAGTTTACTTCCCGAAATACTACCAAAAATTTAAAACCAGAATTTGATGAAAGGTAAATTCACAGGGTCAAATCAATTCATGTGGCTGGTATATAGATGGAAAAGTGAAAATCAAAATTCCATCAATAAACTGCCCCAAATATTCAGAGTACTCAAACTTCGGGGACTAGATAAAAGACGCTAGAGATTGTATTGTAATGATCCTGGAGCCGGCCTTGTCTGCTTGTCTCCAGCTCGTGAGTAATGTCTGACGTCATCGCTTGAGAGATTTCTAGAGCAGATTAAATGCCGTCGAAGCAAGCTACTGATTCTTCAGATTTTTTTCGAACTGTTTCAAATATCGGTTAGAGCGACATCTGATGTCGTCCTTCGGCATTTCTGGAAAGAAGTTTACTCTTTGTATAGATGTAGTACCTTTGACCAGCGATAGTAAATAGAGACAGTCTGAGTTCAACAGATAGAAAACAGATGAAACGGAGTTGGCGTAGCCATATACACTGTAACGCTCTTTTTTTCCAAACTGAATAAATAAAAGGCGGACGTTACTATGGCGTGTCGGTTGTTGAGCCCATTTTGGTCTCTCTAACGAGAGCAACTCAAAACTCAACAGGTGCACCGGGCGCCAGTTATTTTAATAATAATAATAATAATAAGCCGACTGTATTCACATACCAAGAAATGGGGTATGGTGAATGGGCGGAGTGTATATATATATATATATATATATATATATATATATATATATATATATATATATATATATATATATATATATAGATGTCACAAGTTACTATTCATATATATATATATATATATATATATATATATATATATATATATATATATATACACACGTACCCGTACTTACACACATATACATCGACATACCTACCTATACATACATATTTTAGCTAATATAATAACTTAATCAATGCAAATTATTATTATTAAAATAATCAAAAATCAAATATGACGAAGATAATAATTTAAATTCTAATAATAATTATTGAATCCTGAACGAGTCAGCGAGCAATTGTTTTAAATAAGACGCATATTCCTGTCAGTTTCTGATGAGGTGTAATTTTAATAATTTTTTGAAATTGAGCAAACTGAAAGACCTGAACTCGCTGGGTAACGCGTTATAATGTTTCGGTGCATTATAGGAGAAACTTCGTGTAAATATGGAAGAACGGTGTTTAGGAATAACAAAGACTTTGCTTTTTCATAGCTGTTGATATATGGTCAAACTTACGGATTCCATAACAGAGTCGAAGGCAAGAGTTTTGTATGCGCTGGAGGCGATAAGCATCAGACTGCAGCAAGGCAAGGCCATAAAGAGAATCACAATAGGAAAGTTTTGAGAATATCAGCGATTCACAATGTTTCATTTTGAGCTGAGTAGACAGTATGTCTCTGTTTGGGTATAACTGCCGTAAGGTGTTATAAGAGCTCTGACATAGTTAGCTAACATGTCTGGTGAATCTCACTTCTGGATCGAAATATATACCTACATTTTACCATGAAACAGAGTTGGCTTAGCCACATACACTGTAACGCTCTTTTTTTCCAAACTGAATAAATAAAAGGCGGACGTTACTATGGCGTGTCGGTTGTTGAGCCCATTTTGGTCTCTCTAACAGGTGCCTCGGGCGCCAGTTATTTTAATAATAATATTAATAATAAGCCAACTGTATTCACATACCAAGAAATGGGGTATGGTGAATGGGCGGAGTGTCAGCAGGAGCTGTTTTTCAACTCAACCCTAAACGTGTACATATACATACATACACACACCTAATTCAAATGAATTCAGAGCAAATTCCCTCATTTTTTGTGGTCCAAATAACATAACTAACAATTTTTTTGGATTCAGTTTAAGTTTATGAGCAGATGAGATATCAAATATTGACTGAAGGTATTTTGAGCTACTTGATGGTTACAATAGGGAAATGAGAAATATATTTGGGTGTCGTCTGCGTAGTGGTGTGCAATGGATTTGATGCTGAAGTGGTGAAAATCAGAAATATATATATACTAAAAAGTAAAGAACCCAATATAGATCTCTGGGGCACACCTTTGGCAACAGGTAGTGACTTTGACACTTCACCGTGGATGGTGACGCTTTGACTGCGGTCAGCTAAACAGTTTTGTATCAAACGGACAACGCTATTTGAAAATCCAAAAATGGTCAGTTTTTTACTTAGTATATCATGCTCCAGTGTGTCGAAGGCTTCACTGTAATCGAGTAAGACCAGACAGGTGATATTACCGACATCAGTTTCCTTGAAAATATCATCTGCAATCGCTAAAAGAGCAGTGGTAGTGCTATGTTGTGTTCGGAAGCCTGATTGAACAGAAGTAATCATAGTATGATCATACACATATGAAGAAATGATGATCTTTAATTGCCATTTTTGAAACCTTGGATAAAGATGGGAGAATGCTGATGGGCCTTAGGTCAGAAAAATCAAAAAGAATGTTGCATTTTGGAAGGGAAATAACCCAACACCAGTATAACACGTCATATTATTGTCTGACTGAAGATTAGCTCTGAGATCGTACAAACGAAATGGTATTCAAACAGATTTGTCTTAAAATTCATCTAATTTATTGGGAAGTGGTTCCGTATTACTGTCATTCTGCTGAATCTGTTCCGGGACTGAAAGTGAACTGGCTACATCCAATGAAAAGCACTGAACTGAAAACATCTCCAGATCCTGTAACTTCTGCACCATCATCAGCGTCTAACCTTGAAAAGTATTGAAATCATTAAACAATTACAGTTAGAAAATCCTGTTACCATTTTCTCCCAGATCGGTTAACATTTTGTTGCCTTGACGAACTAGTTTATAGAAGTTTTTGAGATGGAATGACCCTTTTCTTCAATCGTTTGAATGTTTTGCATCTTGTGTCTAGAAAATAACTGGATAGATTTACGCCAATTATTATAAACAAAATATATCGTACTAAGTCTGAAATCTTCCAATTTTGTCTAATTCCCCATGATTTATCTAATTTCTGGCACTTTTGGTTTCTGGAAAAAGAGTGCATGGACACATTTGCAGATGAATAATTCTTGCACCGCGGCACTGAACAACATTTTTTTGACTCACTAGTCATATCAAAGCTATGTTTTATGCATTAAACTAATAAAATCAAACCAAATATAGTCAAAGAAATAATCAACAATTTATTAACACTAGATCTTATGGCAGAATGTTTGTTTTCCCGGAGTTTAACGTACACATTACAAAATGTAGATGTCGCCTACTCCGTGACGACCCCGAATAGAGATTTCCAATTATGATGATTTCGCGTGTGTTCAGCCAGCAACAACTTTGTCAACACCTTGGGAACACTATGCAAGGCTGTATTATCCTTCGAGCGGAACCTGATCCTGCCAGTTACAGATTACTCTGTTCCTTAGGGATGCTAGTAACGGACAGTCACTGTAACGGACGTTGGAAAATCTCTAATTTGAACACAGTCTCGTTTTAAACAAAATACACGCTTCGCGATCAGGTCCAGCCAGCAGTAACTTTAACAACACCTTAAGGATACTGAAGTAAAACAATACTCGCTTGAGATGGGAGTTCCAACATTCTTGGTGACCTAAAAACGGTAGATGGCAGTGGTATGGCAGCAATTCACTGCGCTACGAAAATAAAATTGTATTCAACAAGCTCTACAGCAAATACCTTTTTTTGGTCACCAGTCATTCATCAATGTCAATGGATGAGAAGTTCGGGATTCCGTCGTGACTCCGTCAGGCTAGCAAGACGCGACGTTGCCTGTTTCTGTTTTATTATCTCGTAGAGGATGACTGTGATATTTTAGGTAGGTATTTTTCCTTTGTGATTCATCTGGAGCATAGTTTGATTTATTGTGTGTTAACGTGGTTTTGAACTAATTAGGTATAAGTGTAGGTATAGACAATTCATTTCCCAACACGACCCCGACAGACAACCGCCTGTCTGAATAATAATGATTATTTCACTTAAGCTAAATAAAATAGCGTGTTTTGATTGGTTAAAATGTTTTTGTTGATAATTGAAAACATCATGTTTTCGATTTTATTGTTCAGCTCTTGATGAGCTACTAGATATGTATATAGATCTTCAGCTGTCAGTCAGTTGGCAAATTCCGGAATCGAAGAAGAACAAATAATTAACGTCACTGGCCATAGTAGTTTAAATAGTTTCGATTTTATTCATGAAATAATCTTAACAAATACAACTCGTGTTATCGGCGATTATCGTAAATTCCTTCTCGTTTTCGAAACAAATTATGTTGCTTAAGGCAACCACACTCGCGCAAGCGCTTGTGTGGTTGCCAAGCTTCGGGGTGAATTGCTGATTTTTGATGGCGTATTCAATATTCAGCTGTAGGAAAACCTGGAAAACCTACAGCACCACCCTGGGTGGTCGGCGCGCACTCAAAGTAAGCACCAAACGTTGGTATTGGCATCTATAATATAATAAGTAATGAGGCGTCGCTGAATTGATTGCAATGAAAACAAATAGCGTATTCCATTTGAAAAAATTGAGTAGACCGCAATATCTGAAAAACTGTTGATTTGACAACATTGCCGATATCACCATTGAATCGGGCATCACTAAAAACTATCTTGAATTAAATTTCACGAGTTTTTCTTGACCGTATTGAAAATATTTGTCCGTTCCCAGACTTGAACGAAAATTGATTTAAAATCTGATCTTTGGAGACAGAAGTAATGAGGCGTCAATGAATTGATTGCAACAAAAACAAATAGAATAATCCATTCCAATAATGATGCCCAATCGGGCATCATTAAAAACCACCTCTTATCGAAATTTTCGTGAATTTTCTCAGGGCCGTTTCTGATATATGATACTTTTGAAAGACACTGTATATGACACCAACAGAAATATTCAGTTTCGCGATTTTGACATTAACCCATAACTGTTATAAATCACTATCTGAAATAATTTTATTATAAGATATGCCATTTTCAATGAAAATGCCCACTCCCCTCCTCTTCCCTGAAGACGATCCTTGCGTAATAAGATATAACCATTTATATTGCAAACTTCATTTTCAATATTGCTAGACAACCAAGTTCCATTGACACAAAAAATGGAGAAATTTTATAAGTTGATTAACTTTTCAATATCAGTTAATTTAGGCATCAATGACCTAACATTAAGATACCCTATACAAAAATATGACATGATCAATAAAATGCTTCTATGAATGGAATGCGTTCTTTATGCTATCAAATTTAACCTGTGAGATTAGTTTTTATTTTGTTAATGATCTTAAGAATATACTTTTTAAATGGTTTATTCTTCTCTTTTTCCAGTAAGTATATCTTCGGCAGCTCTTTTCATCGTATTTTCACTTCCCACTGATTCACACGAATCACCTTTCACTAACCTGGACTGTAGATCTTCGAATGAGTAACTGATGTTGTCCACTATCAGGTTATTTCCTCTGAACTTCGCTATATGACCACTTTCTCTAGCGATTTTCTGCTGGGCCACTAGATATTTTTTCTTCACATAATCATCTTGTATGTAGTCCGGTGCTATGAAGAATCCAAACCCTTTCAACTTCTTAGAACCAGTTAGCGCTTCAAACCGTCTTGTGAACTCAATTACAACAGGACGGTTTTTCACATCATCAATTCGGTCCATTCTAAACACATCTCTGGTATCCGTCTCCTTCACATCAAGATCAAGCTTCGTACGAAATAAAGAGACCACATCCTCATAGAGATCTCTCCCCCCTTCTCTCAAACTATAAATTACCAAATTATATTTCTTTAATCTTCTTTCCACAGACTGTATCTTTCCGGCTCACTATTTTATATTTTCACCTTTTAGTTGATCATTTTCCCTTTTCAACTTCAACAAATCTGCTGCCACTTGTGTTTTGAAACCATGTATGTCCTCTCCTATTGCAGTTACCTCTTGGACAAGTTGATAGTTGTGGGTTGTCACTTAGTTTATATCCTCACTCAATTATTCCAACAATTTAGTTACATCCTCCATATCTCATATGAGCCCACGTACTATCAACTTCGGGAATGGGAATACCTGCCTATTGTTTTTCTGATCCCTTATCTCCACTTTTTTCAACGGATTTAGTCGATCGTGTAGAATTATATGGAGTTGACCTATAAATGCACTGTCTCACTCCTTGCAGATTGGTATAACTTTCAAGTAGTTTAAAAAACACTTGGATATGGCTACACTTATTCAAATATCAGGAGCGTTTTCACTAACATCTAGTAATACGACTACTTACATCAACATTACATACTTATATTATGTTTTTAATTTTTTTATTTGGTGTTGTAGTGGCATCGATTGCTGTAATCGTTCGCCATTATTTGTTCAGAATAGGCTCTGTTACTATCTTCACATGCCACTTTAGGATCAGCACTGTTGAATTAAACGCAACAGTGACTCAAGTTACGAGAATTCAATAGTTCAATCGGTGAAATTGAATTTGAAAAATTCCAGCTCCGACTGGAGCTCAAACTCAAGACTTTTGAGCTGGAGACGAACGCTTAACCACTGCGCCATGCCCTGGCATTTTTCTATTAGTATTCAACTTGTAGACTTTGCTTGTATATTTCAACAAAATCTCGAAAATTGATGTTTTAAATGATGCTTGCGCATGTAAATGTACGCTTATTGTTTACTGGTTTCAATAATCTACGGGATCCATGTCGCAATTTTTTAAGGATACAATAAGCACATCAGCTAGATTTTGATATCTGTCGGGTAGATTTATGGTAACGAAAACTCAAAAATACTGTCTTGGAAGAAATATATAACAATAAGAAGGCAATTGAAACGTTCTTTGCAGCTTGTTGGGAGCATGTAAAAACGATAGTATTTCCATCGCCAAACGGAGATTCTTCGTTGTCGATATAGTCTTGTCAGTACGACAACGCTGCATTTGATATTTGACAGAACAATCATTTGAAGCTACCAGTGTTGTAACTATTGGAAAAGAGAAAAATGAATGAATTATGAATAAAACATGTCAATTAGAGCATTGGCTGTTCTTAAAATGCTGTGGGATTGATTATTTCATCATAATTTCAGGTTTTCATTCCATATTGGGTTTCCATTATTTCTATTTTATTGAACCTCAATATTTCTGTTAACAACGCACGACACTGCCGTTGTGGGGAAGATGTTCCTTACACACAAATCTTAATGCGTATGCAGCGAGTTACTCATCTAGGTTATAATATTTGATCGGAGGGTTTTCTGAAGGAGTATACGGCAACATGTGACTATCTGCATACAGTTCGATTATTATATCTCTACCTGTACGTCATCAATGTTATGCATATGAAATAAGTCGAGAAATTTCAGTCAAAATAAAGTCCTAATATAGACTGACGTGGCTAATATCCCGATAAAATTACAACGTGTATGTAATAAGATAGAATAATGAAATACTAAATTAACTAAATTAACATTTTCAAATTCATGGAAATGGCGAACCACCAGACAATGTGACTTTTTTTTAGTTCCAATAGATTACCGTGTGACACACACTCATGGGTACACCCCCATTTCTCCTTTCCTTTATTTTCCAAATATGTCAAAAAGTGCCGTCAAGTGAGCATATTCAATGCTCCAAATTTCAAAAATATTGCTGAAGAAACAAAGGCGAAAAGGAATGAATCTGTTTAAAATTGTGTTTTCTGTCAACCAGCTGTCGTCCCCTTACGAACGGTAGTCCTCAGAAGTCGAAACTTTTGCTAGCCAAGGATTAATGAGGTCTTACCTTTTAACGTGCGATTCCTAGCACATGGTGTATTTCAATTATTACGAATCCAGTGACATCAGATTTGATAGGATAATGAAACATGGAGGCAGAGATATGTTCACTGGATTTCCTCATTTGCCCAGTGAGTTTTGACCTCCCTACTGTATTATAATTTCAGTTGTTTTATCCATACCTCCGCAGCCGTTTGACACAAATCCATCAAATCCTGATAGCCTCGGAAGTTATTGTATCCACATTAATGCAATTTCTGTAGATGTAACAGATAACGAAAAAAGTTGTTCAGAAAACTAGGCTGGGGTGCAATATTTCCAAAACCTTTATATACTTTGATATGAAAAAATGAGTTTCCATTCAAGCATGACTAAAACTCATAAAAGGAATCTTCTAGAATTAGGTATTCAAATGTTTCAATTACTTTTTCGTGCATGGGTGCAAGGAAACACCGTATAATGATAAATAAATGAATATCTAGGGAGTAAAAATACACCAGTTGAAATATAGTTGGTAATGAAATTCTCAACAAAAGATTTATACATTTAATTATGTATTGCGAGTATGTAGAACTATGTACCATTTATGAAAGGATAAACAAAATTATTATATTTAATCACTTTCAGATTCAGAACTGTCACCAATGTTCATAATAATGGGTTTAATATCCATATCACAAAACCACCATACCATTTTCAATAGGTGATTCGGTGTGTTTTACACATTTTACCCAGGAGTCAGTCAGGATTCAGTTCCCTGAATACATGTTGATTTGAGTCACTCCAATAATGGCAATTATGTCAGTTGAAGACACCATTCTTTGTAAATTTAGCTTCGTCTGTCAATATATTATCCAAAAATAATTCATTCCCTTGCGACCAAGTTAAAACGAATTCACAAAATCTCACTCTTCGTGGAAAATCTATTTCTTTCAGGTGGTGAACTATGGAGAACTCATATGGGTCAAATTTATGTTTGCGGCAAAATATCTCAAATTGGCAATTTCAATATCTTCATCATCATCAATTGGCTTGGTTCTCTGCAGTCTTGCTATGACGGATCCAACATTTTTGAAGTTTTCTATAGTTCGCTTGACAGCGTTTTGTGAGAGCTGCTGCTTCTGCGGATACCGAATAACAAATATCACATATGTTCTTGAGATAACCCTATTACATTTGCCATAAATAATAAATAGATTTAGGTATTCTTCATTCGAATAATTCAAACGGGGATTGATCACAATGAAATTTCCGTGGCAGTTGAATATTTCCAACGCAACAGCGTGTGTCATGGCCAACTAAGAATAAGTAAACTCAAGAATACGAGATTTTCTGGAACTGAGAGATGTTAATTCGCTAATATTTCGAAAATCATTGAGTGTAGACATAGTTAACCTTTTTTGAAGTTAGCTTAACTTTTTGTGCAATTCTTGAATATGTTCTTTCCAGTTAATGTCAGGGTCTATTTGAAAACCTAATATTTTGACTGGTGAATCCTACATTATCTCTATTTTTTTTGTGAAAGTTATTTTTTTTATTTTTTTTTCAAGGATAAGACATTTGCATTGAAGTAGGTTTCAGCTCGTGATAGTGCCTCACGGGAAATTCTATCTATTTTATCCGAATTTCAGTCTCTGATTAAAAAAGTGGAGTCATCTGCATACATGAAGACATCTGCAATATCCAAGTATGTTGGTAAATCGTTCAAATATATAATGAACAACAGTGGTCCCAGTACTGAACCCTGAGGTACTCCATGTTTAATTTCTGTGGTGTTGGAAACCAAGTTATTGTAAGATACATATTGTAGTATATCTATTAAAAATGTTTCGATGAGACAAAGAGCTGGACCGCGTATTCCATGTTTATAGAGCTGTGTCAAAACATTGCTGTGTGAGACACAGTCAAAGGCTTTACATAAGTCACACATGATGGCACGTGTGTGTATCCCCACATTTAGTTTTTTTGGTATTCGATGAACCATTTCAGTGACTGCTTGTGATGTTGATCCAAGAGATCGAAAACCATATTGCTGTTCTCTAAGATAATTTACCATTTCCAAGAAGCTTGTTATCCTCTCCTTGATAACTTTTTATTAATTTTAATTATTTTTGATATTATTGGGCTAATTGTTGTGAATCTATAATTATCACAGTTATCTACATCATCTTTCTTCATAATTATTGGGGTCGCTCTACAGAAACTCCCCCTTCTCCATGCAACTATTAACCAAGTGTGTAAGTGGTCTGCTCATGAGTTCCGGAACCAGTGTGATTATTTTTGAACTTACATTGTACGCGTCCATACTTGAGCTATTTTTGAGAGCTTTTATCACACTTATTATTTCCTTTTCATTCGTTGGATTCAGGAATACTGAGTCGTTTACTCTGATTTTCAGAAGTTCATCCCTACATACTTCAGTAAAATGTATTTGTTTGATAATATTGTCAATCATTGTGGAGCTGAATTCACTGCAATCATTTGCAGTAAGGCAGGTATTGTGGATACTGATACCTGACTTACCTCGTATTCCGTTTACAATCTTCCAAGCTGTCTTTGGAGTATCCCGACCGTGTGCAATCATGACACGAAAGGCGCACTCGGTTTCAGAGTTTCCTGTCTTAATGTATTTTTGTTTAAGTTGTCTTACATTCTCCTTCATTATTTTTAGATCCTCTGTGCACCACTTGGGGTTTTCAGATTTTTTATTCGTGTTTTTAAGTGGAAAAGCAAGTTCTACAGCATAGGTAACATTGTCATACAAGAATTCTGAAAGAATGTTTGGATCGTTATTTGAATTGTAGCTTGTCCAATCTAGTTTGTTCATGTTTTTTTCGTTTTTTTTTTTTCCGTGAACCAGCTATCATCCCCCTACGAACGACAGCCCTCAGAAGTTGAAACTTGTGCTAGCTAAGGATTAACGAGGTCTTACCTTTTAACGTGCGATCCCTAGCACAAGACCAGTGACCATGCTGGGAATCGAACCCACGTCCCTTTGATTGATAGACTAGCGGTCTACCATCATGACCACTGCGGCCCATGTGTTGTATAAAATTCGGCTCTACCCACTCCACTTATGTGTCTGAATTGTTTAGTTTCATTATTATCCTGGTTTCTATTATCAAAGTTAATGCATATGTTGTCGATACACGTGGAAGAATGTTGGATAACCCTTGTTTCTTCACAAAACAGAAAATCTAGCAAATTATCTAGAGAATTTAAAAATGTATCAAAATTTCCCAGGTTTGATCTACAGGTTGTTACTATAACAGTAATATAAATAAGTATCTATAGCTGTGAATTCTGCATCTATTTCAGTACAGAAATGACTTACTTCGAGTTCCTGGGCAAATAGATTTTCTTTCACAAAAATTGCTACTCCTCCTTGTTTAAATTTCTGCCTGCAGAAAAAATTTACTAATTTTTTATTTCTTATACCAGTAGACTGAAGTTGTTCACTCGTTAACCATATTTCACTAAAGCACGCCACATAAGAGTAGTATGGATTGTCTGGTAGAAACATAGACGAGTCGTCTAATTTATTGCCGAGACACTGCACATTGAGATGAAAAATACTCAAGTTTGATAACTACATTAACTGTTTTTATCTGATCTCAAAAGTACTTTCCTATGTTTTCCTCGGTAACCGAGTCTGGCACCCGTGAGACAAACAACCATATCATTTTGTTTTTATTTTCTTTTTTTCCATGAAAATCTTTATTTCCATCCCCACTTCCTATGTTATGCATTATTTTCCTTCTTGTAACTAATTTGAAATCCTGCTGATTTTCCTTACTGCCTTCTGTCAGCAATATGATTTCATTCATTCTTTGTTGATTTTGATTTTCCAATATATTTGAAAGTAGGATCGTCCTGTAAATGGGGATTTCCAATATTTGAGAAATAGTGAATCGGAGAAAGAAATATATGAGAAAGGAATTTTATTATAGAAATAATTGTGAGAAAATATATTATGCACCAAATACCTAGTCAGTCATCAGCAAGCAAAGTGGCATTTAAAGAGAATCTTTCTAGTGAATCAGATAATGGTTAATTGAAATTCAGAATTTTTCTTCACAATCATTTATTCGAATGCAACTGGGACACAAAAATAATCATCTTGGTTTTCTCAAGAACTGCCTCATCTATAAGTTGAAGAACTATTATGATAAAAATACCATACGAAAAAAAAAATATACGTTTTTTCTAGAAATGATGAGTGTCTTTTCCAGAATATTTACATGTAAGTAACTACTGTCTAATTGAGCCTGTCGATAACTGAGTGTTGATGAACGATGAAGTTAATTTACTGAAATGAGCAACATAGGTGAGATGTGTTGAGATATGCAAAGGGGTGAATCATACAGTTTTTCAAAAGTTGTGTAAAAGTATAGGAAGTGATAAGGTCATGAGTAAAATGAGGTCTCAAATTATGATCGGGGCATAGTTATTTTCTAAAAAGAAACAACTAACCACTACCCTAATCCTCGTTCGCTAAGGCTGATCGATTGAAATTGTATTCCCAGAACATGTTTCAATTGTCTTCTGAAACAAATTAATGTTTCTTATCTTAAATGATATATCTTCGAAAACGTTTCTCATTAATACAAAGTATCCGAGTTTCACGTTTCAGTTTTATTGAACACTAATTTATAGAATACATAAAATATAAATCACTAGTTGAAAATAACTTCGTAACATTGATATTTCCCGTTCCATTTTTACTTCAATAGCATGTTAGTTTAAGCAAAGAAGAATTTTTTCTTAATGAAAAGTGAATCAAATAAAAAATAATATAATCAACTTTTCATCCACTAACGTTATATCGACATTTGAATTGTACCTATTTGTGAAATATTTTCATTTTCTGTAGTTTTGTACCCTATGATCTTAATTTATGAAACTATTTTCCTTTTTTCGATTATCCTCCATAAAAATTGGGTATTGTCGTGAAAGAAGGTAAATGAACTCCAACTGATACTACAGACTCATAAACAGATCGACTCAACGTTACAATGAACAACGATCACCAAAAACAAAGGCTACCAAAAAAATTTCCAAAATTCACAACTGACAACTGCCTTGAATTCAAACTTCAGAAAGATGGTGAAACGAATTATGAAACAAACAAAGTACAAATACGCAAGTTTACTATAAACCCGTCAAGAATGTCAAGTTTAATAATGAAATTCGAATCTCACCCCTCGCGGCCCTTGCCACACCTTCGACAGAAATTGATTCATATCATTCTTTACATCTAGTTTTTTTTTTGAGCCCATCGGAGTGGCACCTACCATCTAATTATCAGTCCCACTTCCATCCAATTTCATTCCCGTGCGGTTAACTGACTATATACTCTTCAATGCTTTTATTTATACTATTGAGATTTACTCCTGGCTGAAGCAAATCTGAAGCATTTTGTATCACATCACCACTCAGCCTACAGAGTCCTTTTTTTAAATTTGTCTACAATGCTGCTTCTTCAAGATATCTACTTTATATTCAATTAGGGGTTGCAGGTTCCATAGTTTGCACACTGTATTGAAATCTGAGTACACGGTGGGGTAATCTTTTGTGACGACTCAACTGTGAATCTGTCTTCAATGGCCTCCACGTGGTATGTCACAAACTGTTTCCACTGTTTTTTTATGAAAATCACTCGATCTTCCTTATTTTCAGAAATTTCAATACATGCATGGTGTGAAATTCAAATTATATGAGAGATTTACCACAACAAATTTACTCTTTGATTTGTTTAAAGGGAAATTCCTTTCACTCAACAATTTTTGATTTTTCTTTGAAAAAATATTTACTTGACAAGTTGAATTTGAACTTGGTATTACTGATTTTGACGAAAGAATGTCTGCTTCAATAATGTTCTATATTTATATATTTCATCAAAAGTAGTAGGGGAATTTTCCATGCTGACTTGATAATTAATTTTCCTACAAGCGTGTGTGATTCACCCTATACCCGCACACAATTCAGTTTGAGAGGTGTCATTTTCCCGCAAAAGTTGCCCTGTCTGTGGCTTGAACCACAACCTATCGTCTACTTTGCCATATTATACCATCTGAGCCATCCTGCCTCTCGTTAAAATATGTTTGATAAATATCATATTAACGGCATTCACTATTGTTATGTCTATTTAATAGAAATTACTGTATTCCACTTTTAATCGACAATTATGAAACTTCTTTATTGACATAAGTGAAATGCCCACTGACGTTTTTTCATACATGTCATTTTATAGAACTTAAATTATATTCATGAGTATAGGATATTACAACTATAAAATAAAATAATTATTCGGGTGTTGTGGTAGTAAAGTTTCCAGTTTATTATTTGTACTCTTTGTAATTTCAGGTGGTGTATTTTCACACTCTGAATCTGAATAAGTTCATGATACTTTTTATATTTTCGAATGAAAACGTGACAGCAATAATTTTGACACTACTGAAATTTGCCACTACGGAGACAATCAACTGCGTCAAGGCTAATGTTATTATTGCTAACCAGTGTGAGAATATTATTCTTTTACCAGAGAGAGAATGTAAATATATTTGAATTGCATTGGAACAGAGGTGTTGCAGAATATTTCTTCAATCTCAAGAGAGAGAATTCCAGCATTCTGCAATCAAATTTCATTTCAGAATTAGCAAATTCTGTGATGATCGTGGAAAAAGGTACTCTCCCGCACTCAACTGCTTGCGCCAGTCGCATGCGCGAAAGGTACCTCCGTACTTGTTAGGATAATAACTATATTAACATTCTGGTATCTGACAACCACGTATCTGACAACCAAAATTAACCGGAAATGTGATTTCAGGTAATCTAATATCTGACACGTGCACGTATTGACTTTGAAAGAGATAGTTGAACCTATATTGAATTTCGCTGATCTATCTAGAAACGTAAACGAAAACTGATTTTCAGCACATTCCAGGAAATTTGATATCTGACACGTGCACTTTTTGCTGATTCATTACTCCCATAGCTCTCTTATATCGATGACTTTCTGCCAAAGTATCATTTTTGGCAAAATTGAGTTATTCTGACCATCGTATAAAGCTGACTTCATTACACGAATTGAAAGTATCGTATATGATTTAGGTGATAGGTTATTTGAAAAAACGTTTATATTTTTGTCCATTTATTTTAGTTAAGCCCTCACCAAATCATTGTAAGACGCATTAGAATTTAGAAAACACCCCTCCGATCAAATAACATAACCTAGATGAGTAACTCGCCGCACACGCATTAAGACTTGTGTGTAAGGGACATCTTTCCCCAACAGCAGTGTCGTGCGTTGTTAACAGAAATATTGAGGTTCAATAAAATAGAATTAATGGAAACCCAATATGGAATGGAAACCTGAAATTATAATGAAATAATCTCCACAGGATTTTGAGAACAGCCTAATTGACATGATTTTTCATAATTCATTCATTTTTCTCTTTTCTAATTTAGTTTCCCTCTCTCGATAGTTACGACACTGGTAGCTTCAAATGATTGTTCTGTCAAATATCAAATGCAGCGTTGTCGTTCTGACAAGACTATATCGACAACGAAGAATTTCCCTTTGGCGATGGAAATACTATCCTCTATGCACGCTCCCAACAAGCTGCAATGAACATTTTAATTGCCTTCTTATTGTTGAAAGAATACAGGGGTACCCTTCTCTCTAAGCGTTTTCACAAAGGCAAACATCTGTCAGAAAACAACTATTTCCCTGGCTAATACCACGACGGACATTGAACTACAACTGACAGATATTTGTGCAACGTTCTTCAAAGATAGATGGATGGATGGATGGATGGATGGATGGATGGATGGATGGATGGATGGATGGATGGATGGATGGATGGATGGATGGATGGATGGATGGATGGATGGATGGATGGATGGATGGATGGATGGATGGATGGATGGATGGATGGATGGATGGATGGATGGATGGATGGATGGATGGATGGATGGATGGATGGATGGATGGATGGATGGATGGATGGATGGATGGATGGATGGATGGATGGATGGATGGATGGATGGATGGATGGATGGATGGATGGATGGATGGATGGATGGATGGATGGATGGATGGATGGATGGATGGATGGATGGATGGATGGATGGATGGATGGATGGATGGATGGATGGATGGATGGATGGATGGATGGATGGATGGATGGATGGATGGATGGATGGATGGATGGATGGATGGATGGATGGATGGATGGATGGATGGATGGATGGATGGATGGATGGATGGATGGATGGATGGATGGATGGATGGATGGATGGATGGATGGATGGATGGATGGATGGATGGATGGATGGATGGATGGATGGATGGATGGATGGATGGATGGATGGATGGATGGATGGATGGATGGATGGATGGATGGATGGATGGATGGATGGATGGATGGATGGATGGATGGATGGATGGATGGATGGATGGATGGATGGATGGATGGATGGATGGATGGATGGATGGATGGATGGATGGATGGATGGATGGATGGATGGATGGATGGATGGATGGATGGATGGATGGATGGATGGATG